>CM033330.1:44539461-45163368 GCA_019359835.1 Pharus latifolius | reverse complement strand
CGGGTCCAAAAGACCCCCGCCCCGACGACGACACCGGCGACGACGCCGGTGAGGGCCCGGGACGCGGCTCCCGGAGCCGAACATGCCCGGGCGGCGCCCCGGGCAGAGGCGACGCCTCCGCCCCCAGAGGCCCCCGTCGAGGCCCGGGGGAAGGAGGTTGTTACCGGCGGGGCGGGGTCTGATTCCGCGGACTACGCCCCGTCGCCAGTTCGAGTGACGCTTCTCTCGCCTCTCCCGGCGGCATTGGCGCCGGAGAGGCTAGAGGTGAGGTTTTCGGAGGCGGCGCCACCGTGCCTCTGGCCGGTTGATGAGGAGGGGGGGAGCCCCTCAGTCATCGAGGTCCCCCCGGAGAAGGAGGCTCCGAGGGCCCTCCGGCCTGGGGTGGGGAAAGGCCCGATGATTCCTCCCCGGGCGGAGAACCCCGCCCGATGTTCGTCTTCGGAGGAAACTTCGTCGACAAAGACGCCGGCGACGCCGGCCGTGCTCCCGGATTCTGAGGTCCGGGGGCCCTCTCCCGGCCGCGACAGGAGGGCCGGGCAAGATACCTCCCTACTTCCCGCGGGGGAGGTGGCCCGCTACGTGGAGGGCTTGCACAACCGGAAGGTGCAGGCCTTCGTAGCGGGAGGAATGCTCCACGAGTGTTTTGAGGGGCTCGAGTCCCTCGGAGCCCAGGTAACCCGAGCTCTCAACACCTCGGCTTTTTTCCTACACTTGAGAATTTTCTAACTCTTGATGTATTTTGCAGGTAGCGACTGTTACCTGGGGCCTTGAGCAGCGGGTCACCCGGCTGCTCAAGGAGGCGGAGAGCCGGGCCGCGGCCTGCGTGGAGCAGCGGGAGGCGGCCCTCCGGGAGCGGGACGAAGCTCTTGATGTGCTGTCCCGGGCCCGGGCGCAGGTGCACCTTTCGGAGGGCGCCTACATCCGCCTCCGAGAGGAGGCCAAGGTGTGGGAGAAGACGCTCCGGGAGCTCGAGAGCTCCAGCGTCCGGGCGCTGACGGACGCGGGCCGCTCCTTCCGCTCGACCTTGGAAAGCCTTGGCGTTAGCCTTGGCTCCGGGAGCGGCCCCGAGGTACCCCCGGCGACCCTCGCGGAGGCTGTGCGTTTTCTTAACGCGCAAGTCTCCGCAATCCCGGAGGCTGCGGACGTCCGGGCACGGGGCCGGGCGATCCGCGTCATCGCGGCCGCCGCGGGGCTCGTTGACTACCGGGGGGTCGGCGCCCGGGCGATCGGGGGGCGCATCCCCCGAAGCTTCCCGGAGGCCTTCGAGCCAACGCGCCGGGAGGTGGAGCTGCTGGCGGAGGGGTTCTACGACCGGATCATCCGGACGAGGTTCCCGACACCGGCGCCTCCGGCCGCGGATGCCCCAGCCCCGGCCACGGAGGAAGCTCCCCGAGGGGAGGACCCCAATGCTAAAGTATGAGCCTCCCCCGGGTCTTTAGCTAGGACTTTTTATTTTGTTAGACATTTTGATTCCGGTAGCTTCTTAGGAGAAGCCCCGGGCACTTGTACAAAAACATTTTGCAATGAAATATATTTGAAGTTTTTCTAAGTCTTTGCAATGAAATGTTACCAGGGTTCCCGGGGGGTTACTCCCGGGCAACGGTCCGGGAGAGGCTCTCCGGGGGACGCCCAAGCGGCTTTGATTTTGTTGAGCCTTGTCTCCGGGGAGCGCGACGGGGGTACTGCCTGGGAGCCTGTCCGATTGAGGTGGCGCCCGGAGTGGCACTTGGATAATTTTGACAACAGCTGTGCTGAATTAACTCCCCCGCGCCCGAAGGCCCAGCTGATACCTCCCCTCCGGATACTTCCGCCGGCTGGGTACGAGTTTTGGCCCGAAGACGTACTTCGGGATTCTCAGCGTCGCGTCCGGGCGCTGTACCGGGACCTGGCCCAGGAGTTGAGGGAGCGCCTCCGGGAGCTTTAGGCGTAGGGGCCTTAGGCTCGTAGAAAATCCCCCGGGTTAGGACCCGGGTTGTATCATTTCCGAAACCCACCAGAAGGGGAAGATGTCCTCCGGGTTTGTTGATCAATAAAGCGCATTGTTCTTTTTATTCCCTCTATTTTCTTCTTCTTGGATGGTCTGGACGACTCATCTTAACAAGGATGAGCTGTTTCTTCGTGGGTGACCCGGGGGCCCCCTGTCCCCCCCCCGCCCACAGCGGGCGGGAGGAGGCCTCCGCGTGCTGTGGGGGTAACAGGGTCCCCGGGGGGAGCATAACCTGTAGAAATATTTTCTAAGTTAAAAAATTGTAAAAACAGGATTTCCGAGGGAGGGACCTTCCGGGGTGCCCGGGGGCACCGGGAGAGGTTCATCCGGCCGCCAGGAGAGCGGGGAACCGGGAACAAGGCGCGGAAGGGGCTCATGAAAAGTCAATAAGACCTCCGGAGGGGAGCTTCCCGGGAGACTTCGTCCGGTCGCCGTGAGAACGGGGAACCGGGAATAATGTTTTCGGGGGAAAATACATTTGAGACCCATATCTTCGTAAAGCAATTGTCCGGTCGCCGTGAGGACGGGGAACCGGGAATAATGTCTTCGAGAGATAATCATCCGGTCGCCGTGAGAACGGGGAGCCGGGAATAACGTCGACTCCCGGAGGAGGAAGATAGAGCCAATCAAGCCGCAAGGGGCTGATCTTCCGGTCGCCGTGAGAACGGGGAGCCGGGAATATCGTCGACTCCCGGAGGAGGAAGATAGATCCAATCAAGCCGCAAGGGGCTGATCTTCCGGTCGCCGTGAGAACGGGGAGCCGGGAATATCGTCGACTCCCGGAGGAGGAAGATAGATCCAATCAAGCCGCAAGGGGCTGATCTTCCCGTCGCCGTGAGAACGGGGAGCCGGGAATAACGTCGACTCCCGGAGGAGGAAGATAATCCAGAAAGCCATTAGACGTCCCGCTGAGGAGAGCGTCTACTCCCGGAGGAGGAAGTGCCTGAAGACGGGTCTTGAGTGTTTGGGTAGGGGACTAATCTCCCAAAGTGACTCGTTACCGCGGCCGCTGGGGACCGGGTTGCCGCTTACACCCTCAGTCCACGAGGGCTGTTCGTAAGCCGCCCTTCAGGAGGGACTTGCTGGGGCAGGGCCCACTTCCTCACGGGGAGGGCATCCTCGCGGGGAGGGCTTCCTCACGGGGAGGGCATCTTCACGGGGAAGGCATCCTCGCGGGGAGGGCGTCCTCGCGGGGAGGGCATCACCACTAGGGGCGGTAAACAAGAACAACCTGCAGTGAGACAGTTGAAGAACAAAGGCTATACATTTATTAACAAAATATACAAAGCCCCCCCTGCGAAGCCGCGAAGGGGGAAAAAGGGAAGCTACAGTGTCCCCCCTCCCCCTCCGGCGTGACCGCCCCGGGGGAGGGGACAGGCCCGTAAGGCTAGACGTAGAACTTGCGAAGTAAACGCAAGTTCCAGGTGTGCTTCAGCACCTGCTCTTGAAGGTTGGAGAGCTTGTAGGCCCCCGAGCCTAGGACAGCGGAGATCCTGTAGGGGCCCTCCCACTTGGGGGAGAGCTTACCCTGGGCTTGGGGGTCTGTGACGCGCTTGAGGACAAGGTCCCCAAGGCGGAAAGCTCTCTCGCGCACGCGCTGGTTGTATGCGCGCGACATCTCGCGCTCGTAGATGGCGTGGCGGAGGAGCGCTCGGTCGCGTTCCTCCTCCACGAGGTCGATTTCCAGCCGCCGGTTGTCTTCGTTGGCCCGGTAGGCTGCGGTCATGGCTCCGTTCAGGACCTCGACCCGCAGCGACCGGAAGCCGATCTCCGGGGGGAGGACTGCCTCCGCCCCGTAGACTAGGGAGAAGGGAGCACGCCCTGTGGCCCGGGACGGGGTCGTGCGCATCGAGCAGAGGATGCTAGGGAGCTCCTCTGCCCACGCGCCCCGCTTGGAAGCGGTTTGTTCGAGTCTCCAGCGTAACCCCTGTAGGATTACGCCATTGACCCTCTCGACGGCCCCGTTGCTTTGGGGATGGGCCACTGAGGCGAAGTGGATGACGACCCCCAGGCCTTCGCAAAATTCCCGGAAATAAGCTGAGTCGAATTGGGTCCCGTTGTCCACGGTGATTTCCCGGGGGACACCAAAACGACAAACGACGTTTTTCCAGAAAAACCGCTGAACGGCCCGGGAGGTGATGCTAGCCAAGGGCTCCGCCTCAACCCACTTTGTAAAGTAGTCGACCGCGACTACCGCATACTTGTATCCTCCGGGCGCTGGGGGGAAGGGCCCTAAGAGGTCCATCCCCCAGCGCACGAAGGGCCAAGTGATGGGGATAGTCCGCAGCGCTACATGGGGAGATTCGAACCCTTGGCCATCTTCTGGCATGCTTCGCACGCGGAGACAAGGTCTCGCGCGTCGCGCATGACTGTGGGCCAGTAGAAGCCCTGCCGAAGGGCCTTGGCGGCGATGGCACGCGGGGCTAGGTGAGAACCACAGCTCCCCGCGTGAATGTCTTCCAGGAGTTGAAGTCCCTCCGGCCGGGGGAGGCAGCGCAGGAGGGCTGAAGCCCCCCGCTTGTAGAGCCTTCCCTCCAGCAGGAGATATGCCCAGGCTTTGGCCCGGAGGCGCTTAGCCTCGGTCTCGCTGGGAGGGTCCCCCTCCCCCTTGATGAAGGAGATGAGGGGATCCATCCATGACGACGGCCGGACGATCTCGGCGACCTCCAGGACCGGAGGCTCGGGGCCTGCGTCCGGGGAGGCCACAGAGGGCTTCGTGATTGTTTCCAAGAAGGCCCCCCTGGGGAGCGTTTCCCGGGCGCTTGCCGCCCGGGCCAAAGCATCAGCCCGGTCATTCTCCCTTCGCGGGATATGCCGGGCCTCAAGGCCGTCGAAGTGTTTCTCCATCTTTCGTACTTCCTGCAAGTAAAGACTTAAATTTGCGTCATGGCACAGGTAAGATTTGTCCATTTGGCAGACAACGAGCTGAGAGTCTCCCTTCACTAGTAGGCGCCGGATCCCCAGGGAGCGCGAAAGGCGCATCCCGAGGAGCAGAGCCTCGTATTCGGCGACGTTGTTGGTTGCGGGGAACTCGAGCCGCGCGGCGTACTCGAGCTCCTTCCCCTCGGGGCTCCGGAGGACTACCCCCGCGCCAGCCCCAGCGAGACACAGCGACCCATCAAACAGCAGGGTCCAATGGTCACTGCGTCGGGGCGGCACAGGGAGATCTTCGTCCCGGACCCAGAGGCGGGAGTCCATTCTGCGTCGAAGTCGGCGAGGACCTGCGACTTGATTGCGGAGCGGCCGGTAAGGGACAGGGAGAAGGGGGCAAGCTCGGCCCCCCACTTCCCAATCCGGCCGGTGGCTTCTTTATTCCGCAGTACCTCCCCCAGGGGGAGGGACGACGGAACGGTGATGGGGTGCCCCAGGAAGTAGTGCCGGAGCTTCCGGGACGCCATGAGGAGAGCGTAGCAAATCTTCTCCATCTCCGTGTACCGAGTCTTGGCCCCTTGGAGGGCTTCACTGACGTAGTACACGGGACGTTGCTGCCCCCCTTGCTCCTTCACCAAAACCGCGCTAACGGCGACGGGGGTCGCGGCGAGGTAGAGGAGCAAGGGCTCTTCCGGAGACGGACTCACGAGCATTGGAGGGCTCGAGAGGTACTTCTTGAGGTCGTTGAAGGCTTCCTGGGCCTCAGGGGTCCAGCGGAACCCCTCAAGCCCTCGGAGGATCTTGAAGAACTGGAGGCCCCGCTCCCCCGAACGGGAGACGAAGCGGCTGAGCGCGGCCAGGCGGCCGGAGAGCCGCTGGACATCTTTGACGGAGCGCGGCGGGGGCATGTCTAGGAAGGCCCGGATCTTCTCGGGGTTTGCCTCAATGCCCCGCTGGGACACGAGGAAACCCAGGAGCTTCCCCCCGCGCACCCCGAAGGCGCACTTCTCCGGGTTGAGCTTGAGCCCGAACGCGCGGAGGTTGCGGAAGGTCTCTGCGAGGTCGTCGATGTGGGAGGCTGCACGGGGGCTCTTGACGACCGCGTCGTCTACGTAGACTTCGACGTTGCGGCCGACTTGATCTTTGAAGACCAGCGTCATAAGGCGCTGGAAGGTGGCTCCCGCATTCTTGAGCCCGAAGGGCATATGGCGGTAGCAGAAGGTTCCGAGGGGAGTTATAAAACTCGTCTTTTCCTCATCCCCCTCCGCCATCCGGACTTGATGGTATCCCGAGTAGGCGTCTAGGAAGCTCATCAGCTCGCACCCCGCGGTGGAGTCAACGAGCTGGTCGATCCGCGGGAGCGGGAAGTTGTCTTTGGGGCAAGCGCGGTTAAGGTCGGTGAAGTCCACGCACATGCGCCATTTGCCACGTGATTTCTTGACGAGGACGGGGTTTGCGAGCCACTCAGGGTGCAAGACTTCCCGGATGAACCCCGCCTCTTGGAGCAGGGCTATCTCCGTCTTGATAGCTTCTTGACGTTCGAGGGAGAGCTTCCTCAACTTCTGGTTGATAGGGGGGTGACCGGGGGTTACCGCGAGCTTGTGTTCAATAACCTCCCGGGCGACGCCCCGCATGTCCGACGGCTTCCACGCAAAAACATCGGAGTTTTTGCGCAGAAAGGCTGCGAGTTGCGTTGCATGGTCTTGGGGGAGCTCTGCCCCGATTTGGACAGTTTGGTCCCTGCTGCCCAGGGACAGCGGGACCTTCCGGAGGCCCCCTTCCGGACGCGGCTTGAGGAGGGGCCTCCCAGGGGATGGCGCAGCGACGTCTACGTCCGGGGGGGGAGCCCCCCCCCGGGTGCCTTGATCAGGTTGACGCTTCCTATTGTGGCAGCAGCTCGCTCGTATAGAGCACGGGCCATGTCTTGATCCCCCCGGACGTTGATCACGCCATGCGGCCCGGGGATCTTCATGCACAGGTAGTTTTGGTGGGTGGCAGCCCCCAGCCGATTGATCGTAGTCCTCCCCATAATCACATTGTAGGAGGAGGGGAGGTCCACTACGTCGAAGCGGACTAGCTCGGTCCGGTAGTTCTCCGGGGTGCCGAAGGTGATCGGGAGATCTACCTTGCCCACGGGGTGGATCGCCTTCCCCGGGACAAACCCTTGCAGAGGCCCTGCCGCTGGTTGCAGGAGCTTCTCATCTACTTGCATTTCCTTGAAGGTTTTGAGGAACAGGACGTCGGCGGAGCTTCCGCCGTCCACGAGGATGCGGGCCAAGTGGCAGTTGTAGATTGTCGCGGAGACAATGAGCGCGTCGTCGTGGAGGAAGCGAACCCCTCGCGCGTCTTCTGCCGTAAAGGTGAGGGGGACATGCCCGGGGGGCACGGTCCCGGGGGCCAAATGGCGGCGCCCGGGGCAGGCACCGGAGGCCACTGTCCCCGGGCCAAATGGCGGCGCCCGGGGCAGGCACCGGAGGCACGGTCCCGGGAGCCAAAAATGCGGCGCCCGGGACAGGCACCGGAGGCCACTGTCCCCGGGCAATCGTAAACTTACCTGGACTTGACCGCGTGGAGATTTCCCCCAACAATTGAGTTATCTTGATTTAACCTTATCCAGACTCAAGTAACCCCTGGAATATGTTCCTAACTACATCCTCAACTTACTCCAAAAAGTTGGGAACCAGATTGTTTCATCTAAGCACTTTTCGCAGTTTAGTCCAGATTTTACTGCGAATAAGTCCTTTTTCTGTTTACCTGGAAGCCTGAAAAGGGCTAAAATCCACGAATCAACTCCAACCTCAGAATTTCTTCAGGGAACACCTCCCAAATGCTATTTGATACAGATTTCCCTTCTGTCCAGACTTCAAAATCTCACCCCAACTACCAGAATTTGAGATTGACAAAATCCGGATCTATTTTACCCTAATTTTACCCTATTTTCGAAAATAGGTGAAATCCCTCAAATCTTATCAAACTTTCTCCAGATTTGAGCTAAATGGGTACTAATAGAAACATTATACTCAGCCATGGAATCAAATTCCAAATTAATCCTCTTTAAGACCAGATTTGCAATTTAGTCCAAAACCCATCAAAAATCATCACAACCAGGCCCCTGGTTCGACCACGGGCTACTGTTCACTCAGTTCGACTTCGACCACATCTCCTGTTCATAGCCAAGCCGTTTAAATCGACCACAGCACCAAGTTGCGACCACCTCCTGTCTTCGACCACGCCTGTTGAATCGATCACGAGCACTGTAGCATAGACTAGTTACTGTTCACTTGACCAGCTGTTGTCGTTGCTTCGACCTCCAGCTACAGTACTACATCCAATTGCTTGCCGCCACGTGTGTGCTCGATGATTGACACTGTGGATCTTCTCGGGCTCACCTCACGGCCAGCTGATCCTCCCCGATTGTGCACGCCACCGGCAACGCTTCAGACAGGAAAACCCGGCCACGTGGAGTCCATGCCGAAGCCCAACATCAATTCGCCTTCAGCTCCACCAGAGCAGCAGGTTAAAGCCCCTAATCCAGCTGCAGGCCGTCACTTCGCCGGGATTTAGCCGAGTTGTCACCTCCAGCCCGCTTCACTTCCCCGTGCATTTCCAGCCGTTGCAGCCTCCCCAAATCGCCTATAAATAACTATCAGGACTTAGCCAACTTCACCACACAGCAAAGCACCAGAAATCGCCACACTCCACCGTGTCTTCTTCTTCTCCGGTGAGCAGCAAGAAAGAGCTTCGGCGCCAAGCTTCTACACTGCTTCCCCCTCCAATCCAGATACTTCAGTAAGTTCCCCTTACCTCCCTCACCCTATTCGAGCTAGGAATTAACCTCAATCTCACTCAATCGTCGAAATTTGCCACTTCTGCTCATTTACTCCGACGAGCAATTAACTTCATTCCAGAACGAATTGATCTTCGAGCCAGTAGTGAAAGATGCTTAGAATAGCTCACTTAAGACCCCTAAGCTATTGGTTTGAACAAATTCGTTGTAAAACAAAAACCCCCAAATTCCAGCCATGAACATGAACTTGTACTTATTGATTTAGCTTCTCTGTTGAGCAATCTGTTAATCTAACTTCACCAATGCATTTCTAGTACCCTGAGGACCATACACAAGCAAGGAATTGAGTTCAATCACTTTAAATCAGAAATGCCCAAATCAGGTTTGAGTTAATCTTTTCTCCAGCCAATATCTCCTAAATCCAGCCAATCTAGCCCTAGAAACTTTGCCATCTAGATGTTTTGGACAATTCTGAGCAACTTTGTCTTCTATCACGACTTCTAATTCGGCCTAGATTGTGAGATATAGCTATGCCCTAGTTTGCTGTACTGTTCATATTACATGTGCTCCAGGCCAGTCAACTTCTTTGCCGGTTTTCATCACTTTCCGGCCATCTCCTGCCCTAAATCCTGTGGAGACATTTGTTCCTGTTACAAATGCCTAACTACCAGACAAAGTGGTGCATCATTTGGAGCCCTAGATCAAAAGATATGGCAAACCCTAATTTCTGGCCATGTCAACTCTATGTCAAACTATGCCAGCCAGTGGCATCAGCCCTGTTCACCCACCTCTGGTCATGCAAACCAGAAACTACCTTGTCAAACAGTTGCCCCACTACCTTGTGCACCATATGCTTGAATCAAAATCCATTTTGGCCACTAGAAACTGTTCAAACCATGTCAATGCCATTCTTGGGCATTGTCAGCCTATGTCAGCCAATGGCATTGGGCCAGTTTGACCCCTTCTGGGTATGCAAAATGAACATAACTTTGTCTCTTAGACTCCTGATGTTGTGATCTACATTTTATTCTACTGTCACAACTTGAGTTGAGCCCTCTATCATCCATCGACCCTATGTCGATGCCTTGAACCAAATGTCGACCTAAAGACGTTCGCTGCTTTTGAGCGAACCAGCCGCAGCCTTGATATCATTCTGATATTTTGGCACATTTGGAACCTTGTAAACCCTTGACAACTAATCTTAACCCTGGTTTCCATAGTTTAACCCTAATCGCTCTCAAATCTTGTATCGCCTAAGTGTTCCTCCTTGCATTTTCGCATATAAGTGGATTAGTAAGAGTAGGATTGATTGTAATGCCTGTTTGCTTGTTGGATCCTTGTCCAGAGCAAGAGTCCGAGTTCAAAGACTTCGTCGCAGCCCCGACTTCAACTGCTGTTTCTTACGACGCGGAAGGCAAGTCATACTTTGATCATATTGAACCTATATTTTATGAATTGCTATGCTATTCCATGAGTAGATATCTCATTAATATTGCATGTGTTGAGATCAATGATATTATGGCAGTGATTGATTGAATACTTGATGAATGTGAACTTGTTAAGATAGCAAGCCATGAACTAATAAAGGTATAAACATGTACATCTATATTCATGAAATAGAACCCCTAGCCGTGACCAGTATTTTGGTATGGAATGGTGGTAGCACTGGAGGTGCTTGGCTGCACTGAAGGTGTAGGCACTGAAGGTGCATGGTTTGTGGTATGATCTGGTCACTGGCATGTAAGGACTAGAACCTTGTGTTATGCGTCTAGTGGCATGAAAAACGTACCAACCACTTACCTGGTATGGGACAGGCGCAACCTAGTAGCTTTCTTAGTATTATCAGTTCCCTGCATGGCTTGTCGATCCGGTTTCTCGCGTGGAAACTGGTGGGACGCAGTTCGTCCATGAGTGATGTGAGATCAGAAAAATTATGAGAGGATAAGGTGTAAAGAAGGAAGACGCCCTACACCAGATTAAGTCGTGCGCGACTGTAATCAAAAGAGGTTATGTGTCCTGCGGGAACATAGACCCAGGCTAGGAAGTAAGGCAGTGGGGAGGACCCACAACGGTACTTGGGACGGTATTGTCCATTTACCGGGCAGGGATACTGTTAATACTAGACTGCAAAAACGTTGTGTGATCTCGGCCTTGTCACATGCGTATAAGTCGCATGGAGTTGGCCCGACTTGGAAGTCGAGTGAAAGAGTGGATTTAAAAAGAGGTACATCTCTGCAGAGTTTAAAAATGTATTCGAATACTTCGTGCTCCCGAGTTTTAGGAGTATGCCGCGGTGGATTAAATCCATGGGGTGTGACACAAGTATTGTTTTATAAACTAAAATTTGTTAGCTCAAGATTACCCAAGTGGCATGTGTTGTCACGATAAGGGGCGTTGCCGTGGGCTGTCATGTGTTGACGTGTCGCGGTACTACCATAATATAGAGAGCATATGATAACTAAGAGGCATGTGGATTTGCCTTAAGCATATGATAATTAAGAGGCATGTGGTTTATGCCCTAAGTTTATGAAATACTGCTATGAGTATAAGATTGAAAGGCTTGAATAAAAGTAATGTGATATGAGGAGATATCGCCTTGGATATGGGGTATATGTATCACCATCAATATGATTTATTTACTGCCATGAGTATGATTGGAAGTTGAATAAGAAATGAGAAAGAAATGTATTTTGAGAAAACCCTTCACTCTTTCCCCAATAGCATAGGTTCATGTCATTTATACTATATGTATCTCTACCTTCCCTATGACTTGCTGAGTACATAAGTGCTCACCCTTGCAACTTATCAACAATAGATGGAGTGCTCCATGACCAAGACGAAGGCTTGGAAGATTTCGTGGATCCAGAAGGAAGAGAGCCAGTTCTGCCAGAGCCTTGATGTGTGTTGTTCTGCCGTCAACTTCTTACGACTGTGGGGTTTCGCCTAGCTTCCGCCGAGTAGTTGTCTTTTGTTTTAATTAGACCATTTGTGCCGTGAAGGCATTGTATTACTCCTTTACTGTACCAGGCCAGCAGGCCATACTGTTTATGTATGATATTTTGTAAGTTACTCTGCTGCAATGAACTCTTGTGCTTGACTTATCCTGGGAAGTCAATGGTATGTGAGTATGAGGCTAGCTGCAGTGAGCTAGGTCTCCACGGGAGTAGTCGTGGTACCCTGTGCGGGGCACGACAAAAATATAATTTGGATTTTTCACCAATTTGTCAGCTGGGAAAGTTATCATTTTTAGCAGATCTACCGCTAGGAATAAATAATTTTTTTGGCGCAAAAATGAGAATTTTCAGCAGAAAAATAACACATATATTATTTTGAGAGGGAAATTTTCAAAGAAAAAAGTAACAGAAAATATTTGGTAGATTTTTCGTTCAGCCGAATATAAAAACCACTCCTCACACTAATTACTTCGCCTCTCCCTCACATCCCGGCCGACACCCCATCGAAATCTCCTCACATCCCGGCCTCTCCCTCACATCACTGTGCATCTCCCCCACAACCGGCCGACGCCCCCACCTCTCCACCACCGATCCCCCACCAATTCCTCACCGTACCTCCACCTCAAAGCTCTAGCGGCAGCGGCCTGCGGCTGAGGGAGGAGGCGGAGCTATAGCGGCCTGCGGTGGAGGGAGGAGGCGAAGCGGCAGCGGCTTGCAGCGGAGGGAGGATGCGGTCCGGTAGATCTGCAGGCCGGCGCGCCCTGCAGCGGACGGAGGAGGCAGAGCTGTAGCGGCCTGCAGCGGACGGAGGAGGCAGAGCTATAGCGTCCATTTTTTTTAGTAACTATACCACACCCTTTAGTTTCACACCAATAATTACAACATTAGATGATTCCTTCGCTTTAAAGATCGATCCAAAAATTTCCTGTCTGAGTGTTGTCTCAGGAGCATAGAAATATATTGGCATTCTTCATGGAAGCATTATTTACCGCTAGTTTCTTTCCAACCACATTCTACCAAGATTGCTCGGCGGTGCCATCACCTGCATTGCTGAAAATGTGACAAGCTTGTAGAGAAAAATTTTAGCCAAATTTTGCTAGATGATACCTTTTCCTCTTGTTTTTTTCTGTAGAGGATGGGGAAGGATTGCTGTGCCAGTTCTGTTTATGCTGATTGATGAACCAATTGTTGATTTGCTTTAGTTGTAACCCTATTTCCTGCACTAGTCAAGCCTTGTCTTCTTCCTGAATGAGTTAGGGAAGAACTGCTCATGAGCAACAGCATCCAAATACCATAAGTAGAGATTATCATGGCATCAATATGTTGTCACATACAGTAGGGTATGGCCATTTAGAATGAGCTTGCCACCAAGCTTTCAAAGTGGATGCAGTATCTCCTAGGAGTTTACCAGCTCTTCGCTTGCGTAGTATCTTTTCCCTAATATCTCCTTATATCGATAAGTTTCTCTCTGTAACCCTGCAGGTTGGGAGCATTGTTTAGCCCACAACATGATAATTAATTAACATTTTAGAAGGTTGTCATGCTTGTATGGAAGGATATCTTATCATAGCACTTAATATCAACATGTAGTGGTATGTGTTCAAGGCATCCTATCCATTGCTCAGTCTTTCAGCACTCTCTGTTTGCCTATTTGCCATCAGTAGCTCTCTTGTTGCAATGTACAACTAAGGACAAGTCAAAAGAATTATTCAACATATGCTAAGATCCTAGGAAGCCCACAAGTTGCATACTAATGCAATATTTAGCATCACAATCTCTTATTTTTAGCATAGCCAAAAAAAAAGAATAAGAATCAGCTTGCTTAGTACCTTCTTTAGAACATTCCCATAGCTTGCCCTGCTGACCAAAGAGAAGGACAATATGAATACATCAGCTCCCCTATAGCTAAGAGGTCTCAATCTGCTGTAATCCTCCTGACCTGCAAAAAAATTTCACATCAAATGGACCCCAAAAAAAACATTCCAAAGCACAAACCAAACAAGAAATACTTTAAAAAAAATTTGTGTTTCTGTAATCTAAGCTCCCCACCTGCTGTGTCCAAGAGTCCCAAGTTCACAATGCTCCCATCCACAGAATCATTGGCACTGAAGTTGTCAAACAAAGTGGGGATGTAATCCTGTCAAAACCCAACAAACAAAGTTCAAAAAGAAAATCAAGATTGGCATCAAAGAATCTTCAGAAGAAAAAAAAGGGGAAGAGATGAATCAAGATTCAAGAACCAAATCATATGAGGTCAGATCAGAATGAAGCAAGCAACCATTGATTGAGCAAGAAAAGAAGATTTGAAGAAATGATTAGCTGAAACACTTATAGTGGGAAATTTGTTGCAGGTGTAGTAGATGAGCATGCATGTCTTGCCCACAGCACCATCCCCCACAGCATCAAAATGGAGAGTTATTATTTAAAAAACTAACTAATGTGGATTATTTCTATAATTCCTTTTTATGGGTTATTTCCAAAGAAAATTCTTCTAGAAAAGAAATTTTGGTTTGCAACCATTTATTGTTTTACACCTTCTAGGTAACACCACCTCCGAAATATATAAAGTACTGAAATACTATGAGTATGAAATGTTTACTGTGAAATATCTACTAAGGATTCTTATGAAATAAAATTACTTGCTTTAAATTTAAAGTTATAAGTGGTTCATGATTTGCTTCTCTTCCATGTTACACTTCCTAATTACGAAATATCTGCTAAGGATGCTTATGAAATAAATCATCCAGCTGTTTCAACCAACTCCTGCAGTTTTTGAGATCGTGGCCTGCGGAATTGTGGAGTGGACACCACCTTTTGCCCTCCTGCGGATTAGTTGATTTTTCTGGCTGGTCGGAATCCCGGCCACCAGAAGCAGTTTTACTTTTAAAAGAAGACTTATTACCTTTGGTCGAAGGTGGTTTCTCCGCGACCGCGACCTCACGGTACTGTCCAGAGCGGTTCCTCTTCGACTTTTTTGACTTCCCACCCGGTGAAGACTCCGGCTTTTTTCTCGAATCTTCTTTCTTGGCGTCCTTGAAGCCTGGTTGGGGCGGTAGGTCCCCTTTGTCAACCATTCGGTTCCATTCGACTGCCTCGGCTGCATCGGAGTATCGATCAGCCATATCGAACAGATCGGCCACTGATCGAGGAGGGTGGATAAGCAAGTCTTCAGTGAATCTCCGGTATCGAACGGCATGCTTAAATGCCCTGATTACGGAGCCATCAGATATGTTCGGGATGGTATTTCTTACCCCGACAAACCTCTTGACAAACTGCCGAAGCGTTTCGGTCGAAGTTTGCCGCAGTCTATGCAAGTCGTCCTCCTTACCCGGCTTTTGGTAACAGTTTTGGAAATTACTGAGGATGGCATCATATAGCATTTCCCAATTATAGATAGAGCCCTCAGGCTGATTGAACAACCATGTTCTAGCCGGTCCTACGAGGACTGTTGGCAGGTAGTTGGCCATGACCTTGTCATCGCCTCCTGCTGCTTGGATGGCAGTGATATAGATCTGAAGGAACTCAGATGGGTTTTGAGTTCCATCAAACCTCTCAATGGCCCCTGGTCGAAACTTATCGGGCCAAACGACTGCTCGTAGGCCAGGCGAGAAAGCTTTGCAACCAACGTAAGGACCGTGAACCGTCCTGCGACTTTCGGTCGGGTTCCGAGCAAACTCACTTAATGGCGAGGTTACTCGGGGTCCCAAACGAGAGTGAACGGGAACTCGATCCCTACTACGAGAGTCCTGCATTCGCCGATATTTGTCCTGTCGGGACGGTATAGGCTGCGGGTAATTCCGTCGGCCAGAGCCAGAATGAGGACCATCTCGTTCACGGGAATGTGTCACTGAGCGGGAAGAGGCTGTTGGGGTCGCCTCGGATGCGACCTCATCCAGTCTTTCCGCCAGGATCCTGAAAAAGGCCGGTCTCTGCGCATCCGTGACCGTAGGAGGAAAATTGCGCATGACTTCTGCGATAGATCACAGTCGACCATGGGTACTTCTCCTAGGGGCACCAGGTGTTATTGTTTCTTCGTCCACTGGGAAATGCTCCGGTGGTAAAGAAGGAGTCTGGTCACGTCTACGACCACGCGACCGTCGAGAAGAACTCGGGGCAGCATCGTAACGAGCCTGCGCATCTTGAAGAGCCTCTAGGGCAGTTCTGCGTAGTTCGTTGTTTTGTTGCTCGAGATCTTGCTCCTCCTTCTGTTTGCGATCTTGTTCTTCCCTGGCAGCCTGTTGATCGGGAGTTTCTTCCGACAACGCAGCAAACTGCCTAGGGAGAGAGGTCGCCGATGGGGAGAACATCTCGGTTTGTTCCGAGTCGGACTCGAAATCAAAGAGACGGTGGAGGTTATCAGGGTCGAACCTTCCTGGGCTAATTTCAGGGTCACCATCATATTTTCCCTCAGCGGGATCCTATGACGGGCCGGACTCATCACCTAGCACATTAAGAACCTCTGTGGGTTCTGACCTTGTGCCAGTTACCTCCTAGTCGATTAACATGACTTGGGGAGATGACTCAGCCTGGGGAAGATTCTGGCCTTCGACCTCTTCCATCGGAACAGGATCGCTTGGAGAAGGCATTGGTATATGGGCATAATCCTCGAGATCGAAATCATTCTCGGAATCATATGCTCCAGCCATGTTTCGGCGAACCTCCGAATTTCAATTAAGACGCCTTGAGAAAGGCCCCACAGTGGGCGCCAGCTGTCGACGATTCGGACTCGGAGTCCTCAGCCGAACTTATGCAGAATTTATAACTGTGAGACCTTTCAAGATGACCCTTCGGGAAGGTATGCTGAACAATAGTGAACAGGAGCACAGAGAGTTTAGACAGGTTCGGGCCCTCGATGGTGGGAGTAAAAGCCCTACGTCCTGTTGAGATTTCACTAAGTATGGTAAAAGGTTTACAAATGGAGGAAAAAGTCCTCACAGGCGAGGATTTTTCCTGTAAGAGTGTACAAAGATAAGCCAAAGAAGGCTTATTAAAATGCTATATGAGGTGTGCCGTAGACTTGGCTAACTTGGATCATTTTCTTCCCTTTTTGCTTGATGCTCCATGCCATCCTTTTATATTGTTTGAAAGGGTGCCATGTAGAGGAAACTGCATCAAACGGTTGCATGGACGGTTGGATGCGGTTTTTTGGAACTGCTCTTAACCTCCACGCAGGTTAAACACGTGTTATTCATGGATAACTGTATGTGTTAACCTTCTGACGGTTGATTTTCCACGTGTAGGAATCTTCGGGATACTTAGAATATCCTGTTGTACGGGCAACCGAAATAGATAGATCCCAGGTATCCTGATCGACAGATGTTCTGACCGTGGGATATTGGCTGACCGCGCAATATCCCGAATGTGTAGTTCGCGTATAGCTTACGAACTTCTGACCGCGGAAGGCTTACGGACTTCTGACCGCGCAAGGCTTATGGACTTCTGACCGCGTAAAACTGTGACCTGATCGCGTAAAGCTTGCGACCTCATGGTGATGCCCCTCAGGATAGCTTGAGTTCGCATCACCAGGTACATGTCTGGTTCGAACTTGTCTTGAACCAAAAGTTTATTAGAAATGACCCGGGTGTCAATCCTCGTCACACCCCTTGTCCTAGCATTTTGGATTTTTATTTTTTTTATAAGTGATAAAACAACAATGAATGAACAATTTGTTTTTATGTCAATTTTCCAATTTTCCGGCTATCTTCCCTCTTTCTTTATCATTCTGCAACTTTCAAGCACGGTCTGTTTGATGTTACATTGTGTGTACATATGATTGTTTGAAGGTGAGAACTGGTGTCATGTGTGTCATGCATTACCCAGTTTGCTTTGTTTCAGCCACATAACATCACATGTTCTAACGATAAATACAGATGTGTCATGTGTGTCCACTACTTTAATGTCTCTCAGGCACTTCAAAAATGTCTTTGCGAAAAATTTACTTATTCTATCGGTATTATTATGTTCTACCGTTAGAATAAATTCATTAGTCTGATGGTATTTTATTGTTTTTACCGATAGAAAAAGGGCATCCAATACTTTAATCTCAGGCACTTAAAAAAAATTTCTGGGGAAAATTGGTCTCACGGTATTTTATTATTTATACCGATAGAAAAGGGCATCCACTACTTTAAATATTGTTTTGGTAAAAATTTATTTTTTCTATCGGTATTATTTTGTTGTACCAATAGAAAAGGACATAATTCTATCGGTATTGTTTTGTTATACCGATAGAAAAGGGCATCCACTACTTTATTACTCGTACGTGGCCCTTGAGTTTCCCTCCAGTCGAACAGTTCCAACTTATAGCACTGCGTCTCTTCGAGAGAGAAGAAAACCACAAGCTCTGCAGCGACCACTCACTTCCTCTCTCCTACACGACGATCGCCGGTTGTATACTGGTTCGCCACTGCCACCGGTTCATATTTTCGTCCTTCGCCGGCCGCCGCTGCGTTCTACACCGCCTCTCCATCACCACAACTGATCGCTGTAAATACCTTAATTCGTCGTTCTTTTTCCAGCATCTTCCTTATTTGATCTTTGTGTTTTGTACGTACTAATTCTTCGAGTTTTGTAATTACACTAGGGTTCCCTATTGTGTTGGATTATGAACATTCCGCAGGCAATGTTGATTTAAATTAGGGTTGATATAATATGTTCCAGTGCTGTAACGAGCCTATTTTCAGATTTTAACTTATATGTACTGCTGTATGTGTTTTCAATTGTATCCAACTGCCATGTAATGCACATTATACGTTGGAGGTGTTCTTACACATATTCTATCGGTATCTCTTGTATTTACTGATAGAAAACATTGTTATGTTCTATCGGCAGCTCATGTGTTTACCGATAGAAAGCATTGTTATGTGTGAAATAATAATGCTGGCCCATGAATATTAGTACAGAAAATCATGGAGAATGTTGACTTAAACCAAGACTATGTGATTCCAGTGAATGGTGGCTTATCAACAATATTTCAGAACAATATGTTATATCGGTATCTCGTATCTTTGCCAATGGAAAACATTATTATGGTCTATCGGCAGCTCATCTGTTTACCGATAGAAAAGATTTCTACACAGTTCAGAAATTAATTTTTGCATGTCTTTCTTTTAGTATTATTTTCTTCGGACATCCCTTTTGCAGCCCTAATTAGTCTCCAGTCCTAGGCTGAGTTATGGAACTCCAAGAAGAATTAATTGCCATATGTTGCCTGCTTCCTATATGAAAATGTGTAGACGAAAATGCTGAGAAATAGAATCTTGTCTTCTGTTGGTAGTTTCTGTGTTTACCGATAGAAAAAATATTTTAAATAGGTCCTTTTGCTTTGTAAAATGATTTGGTTTGTGTTTCCATTAAATTTTTGATGGTTTGTTGATGGTTTTGTAGGGAAAGACATGTCGTCGTCTTCATCGGAGGGTACTAGTGGTTCGACTAGGGCCAACCCCAATGTAACTAAAGATGCAGCTGGTTCACCCCAGCGCAAGAGGGTGGGGCGAGGCGCGACGATGTTGGGTCGTTCGGCCAAACACATGGATCTTTCTTGTGAGTTCAACCAATGTGGGAGGCCGATCGGAAAGAATGCTGGGAAGTACGCTGCCTACGTTGGGCTGTTGGCCAAAGAAAGGGTGAAGATCACCGTCTAGAGCTGGAAGGACATGACGGCGGACGAGAGGGATGGGTTGTGGGCGGAAGTGAAGGTTAAATTAACTGAAATTGCTGAACTCTTTCGTAATCACGTTCTCTTGGCTTATACTAAAGTTTAACTAACTCGTGATTAATTGTATGCATTGTTTGAAAACAGGCTAAGTGGAACATCCCTAACGATACACCTAGGACGGCCTGCATGAAGGACATGAACGGAACATGGAAAACCTTTAAGAGTTGGCTCGTCAGTAACTTCCTCGCTGCGGGGAAATCTCCTTGCGAGAAGTACCCCTTCATATCGGAGGAGGTATGGGAGGAATTCACCAAGCAGAAGGGGACCGAGGAGTTCAAGGCCCTTTGTGAGAAGAATAAGGCGATCCAGAAGAGGAACGACCAGCCGCATCGGCTCGGATCCCGGGGCTATGCGGGGAAGGAGGAGCAGTGGAAGAAGGAAGACGAGCAAAATCCTGTCATCGACTCCCCTGAGTTGGCGCTCTCCGAGATCTGGGATGAGAGGTGCAAGCGATGGTGGAGGTGGAGGGGGAGGGGGTCCGTGTCCTCCACGTGGTCTGTGCAGTTCACAAACCCTGGGGACGCCGATGTTGTGAGGCGAATAGTAAGTTGGCTAACCTCGTAAACAGTGTGCGTACAAGTGTATATAAGGCAATTTGTCTCACAAGGTACCATTAAATGTAACAGATCTCTTTTGAGAAGGAGGTAGTGGAGGGATTGTTTACCCCGCAGAGGGAGAACGATATCCTCACCCGGGCTCTAGGAAATAAGGAGCATCCCGGGAGGACACGGGCCGTGGGAGCCATTGTGTCGTGGAAGGCCGGTTTCGCAGATCCGGCTCCACCGAGGAAGAAGGTCCGCTGCTGGAAGGAAAAGGAAGCGGAGCTCTCCGATAAGATACGGGCTGAGGTACGGGCGGAGATATGGGCTGAGGTGCAGTCTGAGGTCGCACAAATGAGGGAAGAGTTTGCACGGTTGAGAGAAGCATTGCTGGCCAAGAGTGCAGATCCGGATCCCCAGGGCGACGGTACCCCGCGGGGTCAGATAAGCAGTTGCGCTTCGAAGGTCCTCGCGGATCCAGTGGATCTACTTGAGGTACTACAAGCCTTCATCTGTGCACTTAAGTTGATGCCACTCCCATTCTGTTAGAGTTGTTTCGCTAACCTGTTTTAATTGTTACAAATTTGCAGAAGCCGGAGGGCTGCATCCTACTGAATCACCTAGGCGACGGGCAGGAAGTGGTTGGACACGGCTGCGTATATCCGTTTGGGCCGGATGTCCGGGTCCATTGCGTGCAGTGGCCCAAGAAGTGTCTCCTAATACAACAGGTAAATCCTACACATTTTAGATTACATCCTACTCAGTACACTCAACTTGCAAAATCTAACATACGTGCTCATTAATTGAAGTGGCCTGCCGGCGGACTACCAGGGGACTGATCCCCCAGCTTGGGGCATGAGGCCGGATCTCGTGTGAACATGAACACATCAAAGACGGCCTCGACCCCAGCCAGCGCATCCATGCCTTCACCTCGAAAGAAAGTCGCCACCACCTCGCCCTTGCCTTCGAAGGTACGCGCTCAGTCCCCGGCAAAAGGGAAGGGCAAAGGGCGAAAGGGACAGCCGGAGAGGTTCAGGAAGAGGTTCCCACTCGTGTCGGAGGCAGCTTTGTGCAAATTGGATCGATCAACCGAAGACCTCCACGAGTGGTACCTACACCGAGCTTGGCGCAATCTGAACTTCTTAGTTCCCTACAGGCCTGGGCAGTTCCACCGTGAGCCCAAGAGTATATCCGTGGCACATCAGGATCTGTTCAACCTCTACAACTGGCGGGAGCTCGATATGTCCATAATACAGACAGGAGTCCTGTGAGTTTGCTGATCCTATGTATTGCTGTTTTCTAACTCTGTTTGCTAACTCTGCATTGTTGTAGTTCTTTGAAAGGAAGTAACTTTCTGTGCAATACTAATGTCGTCCTTTGCATGCAGGTGCATGTACAGGCTAGCATCGGAGGCTGCGTGTGACAAGGTGGGTTTCCTCGACCCAGAGAAAATAAGCCTCACGATGCTAGAGCACGACGCCGCGCACGCTGAGCAGTACATATCCAAGGCGCTGATGGCGCAGCAGGACAGGGAGTTCATTCTGGTGCCGTACCACCAAAGGTTAGTGCATTTCATACTAATTTAACTCAATCTTGTATGTTACACCTGAGATATACTTTGAGTTAGCGGTCCTCTTTTACGTACAATGCAGGGGCCACTGGATCCTCATCGTGATCTGCCAGCCGAGGAACGAGGTGTACTACCTCGATTCGATGCGTGACAGATTATCAATCAAATATGTGGTCAAGGGGAATAAGGAGGCGTAAGTAACTTATATGTTTGATATAAATTTTGACCTCACTAGCTAATGATACTACATTAACCGGCAATACTAACTGAAATGTAGGGCTTTTGATAAATATGTGTCCGCTGGAGGGAGGCATGCCGCATCGCAGGGCTCCCTACTAGCTTGAAAAGAATATGAGGTACTCACGAGAATTTTTGTTTATGCTTAATTAGTTTATGGAAACAATAGCTAAGATGTCTTCGCATATGCAATTATCTCAGTGCCATCAGCGGCCGCAATCGTGGGAATGCGGGTTTTATGTGCTGCGCTACATGTACAACCTAGTGCAGACAAACTTTGCCCAATTCCCCCAGGTAAGCATAGATAGCTAACTCAAATTTGAAAATTGGGTGTCACGTTCAAAATTAGGAAGTTAGTTACTCAGTATTCACATATGCTTGCAGATCACCATGTCGAAAGTCCAATACGAAAATGCAAAGATTAGAGATCTTCGACAAATCTGGGCTCAATATGTCATGGAGAAAGTTGCGCCCAACCATCCGTCATGACAATTTTCTCTTTTTTGTGTACTCTGTGCATAGACTGTTTATATACATGTGAATAAATATATATGTGAATAAATGTCCACATTGGATTGCAATTTGTATTTGTCCATATATATGTGAATAAATGTGAATAACTGTCTAATGTGTCAATCTGTTCAATGTATATGTGAATTTACCCTTCTTTGCATCTGTACTGTATTGTGTATCCAATCTATACTGTATTGCATCTGTACTGTATATGTGAATGTACTGTATTGTGAATGTCAAGAATGTACTGTATATGTGAATGTACTATATATGTGAATGTTCTGTCGGTAAATTCATTCACAATCGAGAGACTACTATCACTTTTTCTATCGGTAAACTCATCCACAACCGAGAGACTACTATCTTTTTTCGATCGGTACACTCATAATTAACCGTTAGAAGAGTGTGACTTTTCCTGCCGGTGAACTCATACACAACCGAGAGAGTACTATGATTTTTTCTATCGATAATCTCTTTCACAACCGAGAGAGTACTATACTTCTATCGGTACACACGTAATTCACCATTAGAAGAGCTTAACTTTTCCTGCCGGTAAACTCATACACAACCGAGAGAGTACAATCATTTTTTCTATCGGTAAATTCATTTCCAACCGAGAGAGTACTAAGGTTTTTTCTGTCGGTAAACTCGTAATGAACCGTTAGAAGAGTGGTACTTTTCCTGCCGTTAAACTCATTCACCACCGAGAGAGTACTATATTTTTTCTATCGGTAAACTCTTTCACAAACGTTAGACTACGACGGGTTTTCTACATATGTTATCCTAAGATGCCGTTAGAATAGTGAAGTTCTTCTTTCGGTTATTTACCGATAGAAAATGACATGTCTTGTTCTATCGTATCTATCTCTATTGGTACAAAAACCGATAGTAGAAGGGTGTTTTTTAGCGATAGAAGAAAGCTTTTCTGTACTAGGGAGAGTTAGATAAACTCCAGGAGGCTAGCTTTATTCGTGAGGTTGACCATCCTGAATGGCTCGCAAACCCGATCATGGTCCTAAAATCTAATGGTAAATGGCGCATGTGCGTCGATTACATCAGTCTCAAGGCCGCCCGTCCAAAGGATTATTTTCCCCTTCCCCACACCGATCAGTTGGTTGATTCAACAGCGGCTTGCGAACTGATGAGCTTCCGAGATGCTGACTCAGGGTACCATCAAATTAGCATGGCAGAAGATGACAAGAAAACTGCCTTCATCACACTAGTTGGCACGTATTGCTACATCAGGATTTGATTTTGTCTCAAGAATGCTAGTTGCACGTACCAATGCTTGATGTAGAAGACCTTTCAATCACAATTAGGGCATAACGTAGAAGCTTATGTATATGACTTGGTTGTAAAGTGTGCAGAAAGCTCTAGTCATACAGATGATTGACTGAAACTTTCTGTAATTTAAATAAACATGGGATAAAGTTGAACCCTAAAAAGTGCTTCTCTGGAGTTCTTCTGGTAAACTTTTGGAGTTCACGAGGAATTGAGGTTAATCCCAAAAAAATTCAGGCCATTGAGCAAATGAGATCTCCTTCGACCACGAAGGAGGTACAAAGCCTAACCAGTCGAACGACGGCTTTAAGTCATTTCATTTCGAGGTTGGGTGAACGTGGATTACCTTTCTTAAGGTTCTATGAAAGCACAATTGTTTCTAGTGGTCGGATGAGGCCTTTCAGGAAGTGAGAGCCTATTTCGTCAATGCACCAGTACTAGTTTCCCAAATTTTCGGAGAGCCATTGCTCATCTATTTAGCTGCTACCCCCTATGCGGTCGGCACTGTCCTTGTTGTGGAGAGGGGAGGAGTGCAACGGCTAGTTTATTATGTAAGTGAAGTATTAAATGAACCAAAGGAGATAAACCCTAAGGTCTAGAAATTACTTTATGCTCTCTTAATGGCTTCAAAGAAGCTGCAACATTACTTTCAAGCACACAAGATTACTGCCCTCATCCTTTCCCTTATGGGACATTTTTTGAAATCCGGAAGTAATAGGTCTAGTTGCGAAATGGGCCGTAGAACTTGGAGCTTTTGATCTCCACTTCATAGCTCGAGTAGCAATAAATCCCAAATTCTTGCAGATTTTGTGGTCAAATGGACTAATCCCGAGAACCACCTGCACAGGAATCCGAGGATTTGGAAGATACCACCCACTAGACGTTGTATTTCAATGGCTCTCAGAGTTTCACAAACCCGGGGGCTAGATCGGTCTTAATTATGCCTCAAGGCGACCAGCTCCATTATGTCGTGCAATTACACCTTGTTACTACAAATAATGCAGCAGAGTATGGATGCCTTCTAGTCGGGCTTCGAGCAGCCAAATCCCTTAGAGTCCATCAATTAGTGGTGAAGGGAGATTCACAACTAGTCGTAAACCAAGTGAATAAGGAATACCAATGTTCTGATGAGACGATGACTCTATACATGGACGAAGTGAGGAAATTGGAAAAATACTTCAAAAACTTTGAAGTCCAATTCATTCCGCGAAGAGACAATATTCTCGTATACCAATTTTCAAAAATTAGTTCCTTACATGCATCAGCCTCGGCAGGAGTGTTCATTGAGCACTTAAAAAAGCCCTCAATCACGACCGTCACAGAGGCACCAGATGCGATGACTAACATCACCGCTCTCGAGCATGATGTAGGTTGGATCCTACCATTGAGGAATTATCGTGGATATCGGACCATGCCCGAGGATGAAACCAAGAGTGATCGGTTAGTTAGAAAAGCACAAATGTACAGATTGGTTGAACCGACACTATACAGAAAAGGCGCTCAAGGAGTACTGATGCGTTGTGTTCCTCAAAAAGATGGCAAATCCCTTCTGAGAGAGATTCATTGAGGCATGTGTGGTGCACACGCATCCTATAGAACACTGGTCGAAAAAACTTTCCGACAGCGTTAGTACTAGCCAACGGCATTTAATGATGCCATGCAATTTGTCAAGGCTTGCCCACAGTGTCAATTTCGTGCTCAGAAGGTCCACGAGCCTGCATATGCATTACGAACTATTCCCTTAGTATGGCCATTTGCCATATGGGGAACAGATATTGTGGGACCTATGCCTCAACCGATCAATGGGTATAAGTTTTTGTTCATAGCCATTGATATGTTTACCAAGTGGATTGAGGCTAAACCAGTCAAAGGCATTACCGCTACAGCGGCGAAGAAGTTCTTTCAAAAGATCATAGTGACACGATTTGGTGTTCCAACTCATCTTATCACGAATAATGGGTCCCAGTTTGTTAGTGGTCTCTTTACGGATTGTTGTGACCATATTGGGGCTAAAATCTGCTTCGCATCCGTTGCTCATCCGTAGAGTAATGGAGCAGTAGAACGTGCCAACGGGCAGATAATACATGGGGTAAGAAATGTGTTTTTCACCGCCTTAAGTTATGCTTAGGGGTTTGGATAGAAGAACTCTACTCCGTTTTATGGGCATTGCGCACCACACCCAGTAGAGCCACATGTGAAATGCCTTTCCAACTGATTTATGGTATAGAAGCCATGTTATCAATTGAAATTAAATTTTGTTTTGCTCGCGTGAGTCACTTAGATATCGTAAATCAAAGTGAAAAATGTGAAGATGAAATTATATTTCTTGAAGAAAAACACAATCGAGCACTAATCTGCTCAGCAGTATATTTACAAGTTTTGCGTAAATATCATAGTGAAAGGGTGCGACAATGTACGCTAAACATGGAAGACTTGGTTTTAAGAAAAATCCAAAACCAGTCTGGTTGCAATAAGTTCTCCACTCAGTGGGAAGGCCCCTTTATTGTGTTTGCCATGCCATGACCAGGATCGCCTCGATTGTCTATGGAAGATGAAAGAATACTATAGAATGCCTAGAATATAGACTGGTTGCATAAATTTTATGTGTAAGTTCTTTACATTCCGATTATAACATTTTTACAATAACTACTTTTATCATTTTATGTTATGCTTGCATTTTCTTTTTCAGCATTACTTAATTACTATCAGGTTCCACCCAGGCGCTAGTCGTAATAAGTGCTTTATAAGAATGTTTAAGTGGATTCACTAGCCAAACTCATGGCCGTATCTAGTTAAGACATCTCCTTCTAAGTCGGTCCTTACCGTGTAAGGGACTTACTAGTATATTCTGATCATTCGAGTGGCTGTCAGTTAGCAAAATTTCTGCGATCTTATGAACACATCTAGCTAAGACATCTCTTTTTAAGTCGGTTCTTACTACATAAGAGACTTACTAGAACGCTCTGGTCATTTAAGCCGTAGTCTCCTTAGGCCAAGAAAATTATCCTGTGAACACTGTACTATGTTTTGAGTATCATTGGTCGCAGGAGGGGGCAAGGGGAATATAACCATAACATTGGGTAAGTAAATTAAGTGCATTTTAATTTTACTCGTTTCTTTGCTAATCGTATGTATTTGCGGGGTATAAAATGAAAGACTCTGATAACAAGGTAAATGTTTTGATTTCATTTCATTGTTACAAAAATTACATCAAGATGGGCCGAGGTCACATAATAATTTCACCTTCAAAATCCTGACCTCGGCCATGATCGCATCTACTTGGGCTTGGCTATCAAAAGTCGCATCTTCTGCCATTGGATTTAGATCTAAATGTGGACCGTGGCGAAGTCTAAGTTTGTAGAGCATGGTAGAGGCCATAGTTGTGACATCGCTCCTCAGTGCCTCTTTATGCCTACTCACAATTTCACGGATGCTTTCGACTAGAATACCAGCTTGAGCTGCGACCAACTTGTAGGACTCACCATTGATAGAATCATCTTTCTTAGGATCAATTACATCCGCCTTTAGTGAGTCGGCAACCTCCTGCTGCTTTGCGAGGGTATCCTTCTCCATGAGACCGCGGCCCTTGATGATTTCTTCCATGGCCCCCTTTTCACTAATGGCAAGCTTGGTGGTCTCTTTGGCCTTCTCTGCGGCCATCTGGTAGTGGCTGACAATGTTTTGAAGTTTATCGAGGTCGTTTCCATGCTCGATATACTTCTGTTCATATTGATCTTTTTCCTCAGTCAGTTTGTTGTTCTTTTCTTTTTGCTCTAAGTAGAGGAAGAAATGAGTTCAACGGAGTTCATAAAATTTGTACAAGTTCATAGAAGCATTGCAAATTTCTGCCGAAATGAACTTACCATCCACTCTGATCTACAATCAATTGCAAACCATTTGAAGGCATTCGGCGTTCCCTTGGAGAGAATCATATAACGATGCTTTTTCCTCCAAGGTCGTTGCCTTCTCTATAGCATATTTTAATTTGGCTTCAAGCGCCAGGGTTTCAAAAAGCCTCTCGTTGTTTACCCTCTGGGGTTTAACCATTTTATTCTCCAAACAAGATAGGTCAATGGATGCAACCTCTTTGTTGTTGCACTCATTGGCAACCTCTTCTAGCAAAGCAGAGCTTTCCCTGCGACAACAGAAATTACTATTCTAGTTCAAAAAGGACTGAGATTGAAGCAATTCACTTACTACTTTAACTTGTCGCGTTCTTCTTGTGTGACCTTAATTTGCTCCACTAGCCTGCCAAATATGGCCGCGCCATGAGCAGTGCTCTGGATAAAACAAAAGAAGGTGTTTGAAGAAAATTCTCATAAAAACACTTGGAATTATGGGGTAAAGATTTTTACTTACCTCCAAAAACTGCTGAAGGTACCTCTCAGGGAGGTCCCCAAGTTCAATAGCTTGGTTGGAAGAAGCCAAGTTGTCCCATGCCTGCCCCACCCTACTTAAAAATTGAGATTGAATGCTCAAGTCAGAGGCAGGGCGATGACGGGTTGCACTGCCATCTTTTGTGTCCTTTCTACCCCTTGTTCTTCCGAACAAGGAGGAGGCACAATGTCTTTGGCTAGAGGGGGAGCAGATGTATCTGCCTGTTCACCTATCCCCATTATTGTGGTCACAACTGTGACCTCAGTCTCACCATCATTGGCAGGTTCAATAGATGAAGATTTTGAACCACCTCGCCAATGATGGCCGTAGGATCTTCGTCTATGTCCTGCGAGTGCAACTTCCATAGTCATAGTGGATTCTTCCACAGCCGTTGGATCTACTGCAACCTCACTAATGGCAGGCAATTCTGCCATAATAGTCACTTCCTCTTCGGCCATAGTTGGTTCAGTTTCAATCATTGGAGCGGGTATTGTTGCGGTCGAAGGAGCCTTCTACATCCAATTTATAATTGGATAAGCCATTCCTAACTAAGTAATGAAACTTAGTTAGAGGGAAAATAGATATTTACCTGATGCTGAGTCCTAGGAGATTTCCGGAACTCAATGTCCTGCCTTTGGGAGATAAAAGTGAGGAAAGAGCTATTGGCGAGGATTCATCATGAAGTACTACGGACCTCTTCCTCCGAACAAAATGAGAGGATTCCACTTCCTCCTCCACATCAATCCTGACGAGAATTGTCACCCGGCTCACTTCTAATAAACTTTTGGTTCAAGACAGATTCGAACCAGACATGTATCTGGCAATTCGAACTCAAGCTATTCTGAGGGGGATCGCCATGAAGTCGCAAGCTTTGCGCAATCAGGTCGCAAGCCTCGTGCGATTAGACCACAGGCTTTGCGCGGTCAGAAGTTCGTATGTTATGCACGAACAGAAGGTCGAAGATGTCGCGCGGCCAGCCGACAACCCGCGGTCAGAACATTCTCGACCAGGATGCTTAGAGTTCATTCAGTTATCCATATAACAGGATATTCCAAAGCATCCCGAGGATTCCTCCACGTTGAAGACCAACCGTCAGAGGTTAATATATGCGGTTATTCATGATTAACACGTGTTAATAACCTCCGTGGAAGTTAACAGCAGTTCTCCAAAAACCGCATCCAACCGTTTGGTGCAGTTTCTTCATATGGCATCCTTTCGACCAATATAAAAGGGTGGCATAGAGGTCCGAGAAAGGGATCATCCAATCCATTTGGAAGAATAAGACCCCTGATACAAGTGAGACATAACACATCTCAACTACGAAAAACAGCCAAGTGTACGGCCCAAATTAGATAGTTTCTATAAGCCTCCCTAGCTTTATTCTGTACGTTTACATAGGAAAAATCCTTCACCTGTGAAGGAGTTTTTCTGCTATTTCTGTAATCTTTTATCACCTATAGTGAAATCCTAACAGGACGTAGGGCTATTACTCCCACCATCGGGGCCCGAACCTGTATAAATCTCTCTGTGCTCCTGTTCACCATTGTTCTACATACCTTCCTGGAGGGTCATCTTGAAAGGTCTCACCATTACAAATTTTGCATAAGTTCGGCTGAGGACTCCGAGTCCGAATCGTCGACAGCTGGCGCCCACCGTGGGGCCTTTCTCAAGGCGTCCTAATTGAAATCCGGAGGTTCGCTGAAACATGGCTGGAGCATATGATTCCGAGAACAATTTCGATCTCGAGGATTATGCCCATATACCAATGCCTTCTCCAAGCGATCCTGTTCCGATGGAGGAGGTCGAAGGCCAGAATCTTCCACAGGTTGAATCGTCTCTCCAGGTCATGTCAATCGACCAGGGAGCAACTGGCGCAAGGTCAGAACCCACGGAGGTTCTTAATGAGCTAGACGATAAATCCGGCCCGTCATACGACCCCGCTGAGGGAAAATATGATGATGACCCGGAAATTAGCCCAGGAAGGTTCGACCCTGATAACATTCACCGTCTCTTTGATTTCGAGTCCGACTCGGAACAAACCGAGATGTTTTCCCCATCGGCAACCTCTCTCCCTAGGCAGTTTGCTGCGCTGTCAGAAGAAACTCCCGATCAACAGGCTACCAGGGAAGAACAAGATCACAAACAGAAGGAGGATCAAGATCTCAAGCAACAAAACAACGAATTGCGCAGAACTACCCTAGAGGCTCTTCAAGATGCGCAGGCTCGTTACGATGCGGCTCCGACTTCTTCTCGACGGTCGCGTGGTCGAAAACGTGACCAGACCCCTTCTTTGCCACCGGAGCGTTTCCCAGTGGACGAAGAAACAAGAACACCTGGTGCCCCTAGGAGAAGTACCCATGGTCAACTGCGGTCCATCGCGGAAGTCATGCGTAACTTTCCTCCTACGGTCACGGATGCGCAGAAACCGGCCTTTTTCAGGATCCTGGCGGAGAGACTGGATGAGGTCGCGTCTGAGGCGACCCCAATGGCCTCCTCCCGCTCGGTAACGCATTCCCGTGAGTGAGATGGTCCTCATTCTGGCTCCGGCTGGCGGAGTTACCCGCCGCCCATACCGTCCCGATAGGACAAATACCGGCGAATGCAGGATTCTCGTAGTAGGGATCGAGTTCCTGTTCACTATCGTTTGGGACCACGAGTAACCTCGCCATTGCGTGAGGTCACTCGAGACCCAACCGATAGTCACAGGGCGATTCACGGCCCTTACGTTGGTTGTAAAGCCTTTTCGCCTGGCCTACGAGCAGTCGTTTGGCCCGATAAGTTTCGACCAGGGGCCATTGAGAGGTTTGATGGAACTCAGAACCCATCCGAGTTCCTTCAGATCTATATTACTGCCATCCAAGCGGCAGGAGGCGATGACAAAGTCATGGCCCACTACCTGCCTATAGTCCTCACAGGACCGGCTAGAACCTGGCTGTTTAATCAGCCCGAGGGTTCCATCTACAATTGGGAAATGCTATGCGATGCCATCCTCAGCAATTTCCAAAATTGTTACCAAAAGCCGGGTAAGGAGGACGACCTGCATCGGCTGCGGCAAACTTCAACCGAAACACTTCGGCAGTTTGTCAAGAGGTTTGTCAGGGTGAGGAATACCATCCCGAACATATCTGATGGCTCCGTAATCAGGGCATTTAAGCATGCCGTTCGATACCGGAGATTCACTGAGGACTTGCTTATCCACCCTCCTCGATCAGTGGCCGATCAGTGGCCGATGCAGCCGAAGCGGTCGAATGGAACCGAATGGTCGACAAGGGGGACCTGCCACCCCAACCAGGCTTCAAGGACGCCAGGAAAGAAGATTTAAGCAATAAGCCGGAGTCTTCACCGGGTGGGAAGTCAAGGAAGTCGAAGAGGAACCGCTCTGGACAGTACCGCGAGGTCGCAGTCGCAGAGAAGCCACCTTCGACCAAAGGTAATAAGCCTTCATTTAAAAGTAAAACTGGCTCTGGTGGTCGGGATTCCGACCAGCCAGAAAAATCAACTAATCCGCAGGAGGGCAAGAAGTGGTGTCCACTCCACAACTCCGCAGGCCACGACCTCAAAAACTGCAGGAGTTGGTTGAAACAATTGGACGATTTCTACCAAGGAGTTGGGCCAATGCCAACCTTACCGCCTAAAGAGCAGGCGTGCGGGATTAGAGACGTCGACGGAAACGAAGAAATGGCTTACCAGGTACCTCAAAATCATGTTAATGTCATTTCGGGGGTTCTTCCTCTTTCGTTTCCAAAAGGCAGTTTAAAGCCTTCTACCGAGAGGTTAACCAAACGGAGACATCCCTTGGTGAACCTCAATACCCCCGTTGGTCGGATATGCCTTAGACGTTGGATCGTGCTGACTGTCCTGTGGGGCTAACCCGACCATGGAGGCTACCTCTGGTCATTACCCCAATCATCAGTAATGTGAGAGTCGAAAGGGTCCTGATTGACGGGGGAAGTTCCCTTGATCTTTTATTGGTCAAGGCACTCGACGAGATGTAAATTCCTCGTTCGAAGATCAAGCCCATAATCCATCCGTTTTATGGGATAATCCCAGGCCCCTCCATGATGCCATTGGGACAAGTGGTCCTCCCGGTCACTCTGGGAGAACCAGACAACTTCCGGATAGAATTGGTTACTTTCGATGTAATCGATTGTGATTCAGCTTATAATGCAATCTTTGGCAGGCCGACTCTTGCTAAGTTCATGATGGCAACGCACTATGCTTATCAGTGCGGGAAATTGCCTGGCCCCAAAGGTGTCATCTCGGTCCGAGGCAGTCGCAACGTGGCACTCACGTGCGACCGGCTATCTTTGGAGATGGTCGATCAACTTCCCCTCCGGGACGCTCAGGTCGCCACCGATGCGATCAAGGCTGCTCCTCGACCGGATGAAAAACTCAAACAAGTTCCTTTGTACCCAGATGATCCATCCAAGACAATTCGGGTCGGATCAGCCCTGGATGACAAATAGGAACTCGACCTCGTTGCTTTCCTCTGGGCTAACGCAGACGTGTTTGCGTGGAAACCATCCGACATGCCCGATGTCCCAAGGAAAGTAATTGAGCACAGGTTAGCAATTCGACCTGGACAACGACCAATAAAACAAAAGCTCAAGCGTTTTGCTACTGACCAACAAGAAGCCATCCGAGAAGAGTTGGACAAACTCCTACAGGCCGGGTTTATCCGCGAAGTGGATCACCCGGAATGGCTCGCCAATCCGGTCATGGTCCGCAAGTCAAATGGAAAGTGGCGCATGTGCGTCGACTACACTAGCCTCAACGCTGCCTGTCCGAAGGATGACTTTCCGCTTCCCCGCATCGACTAGCTGGTCGACTCGACTGCGGGTTGCGAACTGATGAGTTTTCTGGACGCTTACTCAGGATATCATCAAATTAGCATGGCAGAAGACGATGAAGAGAAGACTGCCTTCATCACCCCGTTCGGCACATACTGCTACGTCAGAATGCCGTTCGGTCTCAAGAACGCAGGTTCCACGTACCAGCGCTTGATGCAAAAGACCTTTCTTTCCCAGATAGGGCGTAATCTCGAAGCATATGTAGACGATTTGGTTGTAAAAAGTACCAAGAGATTGTCTCATTTGGACGATCTCACTGAAATCTTCTGTAATTTGAATCGCTTTGGAGTAAAATTAAACCCGGAGAAATGTTCTTTCGGGGTTTCTTCAGGTAAACTCCTCGGTTTTCTTGTGTGTTCCAGGGGCATTGAAGTTAATCCTGAGAAAATCAGGGCTATTGAACAAATGAGATCGCCCTCAACCATGAAGTATGTTCAACGCCTGGCTGGTCGCATGCCGGCTTTTAGTCGTTTTATATCACGACTAGGCGAAAGGGGATTACCTTTCTTCAAAGCTTTGCAGAAGCATCATAATTTTACATGGTCAGATGAGGCCGAAAAAGCATTCAGGAGGTAAAAACAAATCTATCCAGTCCGCTAGTATTGGTGTCTCCCGACAAAGGAGAACCATTGCTTCTTTACCTGGCGGCCACACCGCACGCGGTTACCGCCGTTCTGATCGCAGATAGGGAAGGAGTACATAGACCCGTCTACTATGTGAGCGAGGTACTTTATGGTCCTAAGGAGCGCTACCCTGAGGTCCAGAAGATACTTTACGCACTACTGATGGCTTCCCGTAAGCTACGACATTACTTTCAAGCGCACAAGATCACAGTACCCTCCTCTTTTCCTTTGGGGGATATTGTCCGAAACCCAGAGAAATCTGGTCGAATCGCCAAATGGGCGGTCGAACTCGGTGCCTTCGAGATTCATTTCACGCCCCGCACAGCGGTTAAGTCTCAGGTTTTGGCCGACTTTGTGGTCGAATGGACCAACCCTGAGCCACCCGTGCAGTTGGCAGAGGAACTGGAGTGCCCCGATTACTGGACAATGTACTTTGACGGCTCCCGTAGTTTTCAACATTCGGGGGCTGGAGTAGTCTTAGTAATGCCCCAGGGCGAACAGCTTAAGTATGTCATTCAACTACACTTTGTTGTGACTAATAATGCAGCAGAGTATGAAGGTCTTCTTGCAGGGCTCCGGGCAGCAAAATTCCTCGGAGTCCGTCGATTAGTGGTGAGGGGAGACTCACAACTGGTCGTAAACCAGGTAAACAAGGAGTATAGCACCTCCGATGAGACAATGGCTCATTACCTGGGGGAAGTGGGGAGATTGGAAAAACACTTCAGTCATTTCGAAGTCCAATACATCCCGCGAAAGGACAATATTCTCGCAGACCAATTATCCAAAATTGGGTCCTCACGCTCATCCGCTCCGGCAGGAGTGTTCATTGAACACTTGGACCATCCTTCGATCATGACTTCGGTCGAGGATGATCCGGTAATAGCCTTCGTTACCAACCTCGATCAGGAACAAGATTGCACTCATCCATTGAGGGTCTATCTTGAACATGGGACCCTACCCGAGGACGAAACCGAAAGTGATCGGTTAATTCGAAAAGCGCGTCTGTACAAACTCATAGATGGGATTCTGTACAGAAAGGGTACTCAAGGAGTATTCATGCATTGTATATCTCAGGAGGAAGGAAAATCCCTCTTGAAAGAAATACATGACGGTGTATGCGGTGCGCACGCGTCATATCGGACACTGGTCGGAAAGGCTTTTCGACAAGGATTCTACTGGCCTTCGGCACTTGATGATGCCAAACATATGGTCAAGACGTGTCCCCAGTGTCAGTTCCACGCAAGAAAAGTTCATCAACCTGCCTATGTGTTGCAAACCATTCCACTCACATGGCCATCCGCGGTCTGGGGGATGGATATCGTCGGTCCTATGCCACAAGCGGTCAATGGGTATAAGTTTCTGTTCGTAGCCATTGACACGTTTACAAAGTGGATTGAGGCCGAACCAGTACGAAACATTACCGCATCAGCCGCACAAAAGTTCTTCCATAAGAACATTGTGGCACGATTTGGTGTTCCAAACCGTCTCATCACAGACAATGGTTCTCAGTTCGCCAGCGGTCTTTTCCTGGACTACTGCAATCAGGTTGGGACCAAGGTGTGCTTTGCCTCTGTGGCACATCCACAAAGCAATGGTGTCGTAGAACGAGCCAATGGGCAAATACTGCAAGGCATTAAAAAGCGCGTCTTTGATCGCCTTAAGACCCGCTCGGGGCCTTGGGCAGACGAGCTCTACACCGTTCTATGGGCATTACGGACTACTTCTAGTCGAGCCACCGGTGAGACGCCCTTCCATTTGGTCTATGGGGCCGAGGCTGTATTGTCTATGGAAGTAAGTATTGGTTCTGTTCGGACAGATCAATTCGAACAGGTTAATCAGTCCGAACAACGAGCGCAAGATCTCATCCTCTTAGAAGAACGACGTGACCGCACCCTGGTTAAATCCACGGCATACTTGCAGGCTTTACGTAGGTATCACAGTAAAAAGGTGCGTCCACGTGATCTCAACGTGGGCGACTTGGTTTTACGAAAAATTCAAGACCAGTCTAATCGCAACAAATTCTCCCCAAAATGGGAAGGCCCTTATACTGTTGTCTCAGTGCCGCGAACAGGATCGGCGCGGTTAGCTATGGAGGATGGTCGGATTTTGTCCAATACTTGGAACATCGATCAACTTCGCAAGTTTTACGTGTAAGTATTCCAATCCCTTTTTTCCTGTTCAATTAGCATCTTTTCATAAAATAAAATGTGTTTTGCTTTCATACAATGAGTTTTTCTCTTTAAGCCCGTATCATATGCATTCGACCCGGGGGCTGACCGCCGGCGGTCAGATCATTACAACAATCTAATCGGATTCGCTGGTCGATCTCATGACCACTTCCAGATAAGTCACTCCTAAATAAGCCGTTTCTCAGCGCATACGGGGCTATCTGGCAAGTCCTTGGTCATCTGAGTGGCTACCAGTTCGCAATAAGATTAGACGTTACATTGATCCACACCCCTGGTCGTTATGCTTATGTTTTCTCCTCTGCTTATAACACTAAGGCTTCACTATTCATAAGCAGAGGCGGGGGCTAGGGGGGATGTGCTTATAGTATAGAACTCATAATATAAAAATTGCAAAATATGTACTTTCTGTCAAAAATGGTTTTTTACATACATTGCATTATACACAATTGTTTGGACACAAAAATAAGGATCATTTGATCCCCAGCTCAGTCAGGAGCCTGTCTACGAAGGGCTTGACCTCCTCCATGACGGCATTGAGCAGCTCTTCACTTTCGATCTCAACCGGTCCCACCAGTGGATTCAGATCTGCATCTGGGCCATAGTGGAGTCGAATCCGGCTTTGGATAGCAGAAGCGGCTGACCGAACTCTGGTTCTGATCACTTCTTCTCTTCGTTGTGTATCCTCAGGGAGATACTCGAGAAGTGACTCTGCTTGAGCTATAACTAAGGCAGCCCAGTCTTCTTGGCTCAGATCGTCTCGAGTGGTTTCGACCACATCAGCCTTCAGAAGATGAGCCACCGCCTTCAGCTTTTCGAAGACTGAACGGCTCAGCTTTCCAATCGCCCTTGTGGAGGCTTCGATAGAATCCTGGAAGAGTTTATTATCCGCACTGAGCTGTTTTATTTGACCTGCTTGCGTTGCAACAAGGGAAAAGGTTACTCGCATATTGCTAAGACAAGTCTTCCTAGCTCAGGAGGTGACTTACCAGCAAGTTGCGACCGTAGTCTGTTATTTTTGATCTCTTGGTTCCTTATCACTGAGAGCGAATGGAGCTTCATTGTGGCCATTTCCTTGTCCTGCAATGCCACCTTCCTGTAATAAAACAGAAGGAATGGTCGTAACCAATTTATACATCTATAAATTGAAGAATGATGATCCTTACTTGCGCAAGCTGTCTCGTTCTCTTTGTATGGTCACCATGCTCGCCGCCGTGGCACGTGACTGGGCCATCATCCGGGATAATTCCTGTGATGCAAAAAAGGAGTGAAAAATGTCCTATGTGTAATTCAGGACATTCAGAAAGGGATTCATCATACCTTCATGAATTTCTGCAAAGAGACATCTTCCGGACTATTTGGAAGATTTCTCGAAGGCCCGGAGGTGCTTACAGCAGGGACAGTAGGAGGAAGTGCCTGCTGAGTATTGCTTGCAGTCGCCGGCGACTGCGATTGGGTCCTCGTATCTGTTTCTCCCCCCGTGACTCGGACGACTTCCTGGGCCGAGGGGGTGGAGCGCTCCTCACTGGGGGCTCCTGCACCAGCAGTGACTTCAACCCTTCCCGAAGCGGTTGGAGGACTGGGTGCTATTTCTTTCCGACTGATGGAGGAAAAGAACAATCAAACGGTAACGATTCGTGACCATCATTTCTAATACAACCAGGATGAAGGTTCTTACCTTAATTGAAATCCCATTAGCTTTTGGGATCTCTGAGAAGGTTCTTCTTGAGCACGGGGACGAGTATCGTCCGCCCTGATCTTACGCTTGGAAAACAAGGGCCCCCTTCCCTGTATGTCTTCCCCTATGAACATTTTTTTTCAAGGGAAAGATAAAGGCTGACAAGAAGGATCGTTACCTGGGCAGTTGATCCCACTGGCGACGACCCATCCAAGGATCTCACTGTCTCCTGTGATCTTGTAGCCGGTACCTCATGTGTAACCGCCGCAGGATCTTGCTCAACCACCTCCACCTCTGTCTGCAAAGGTGGAGCATTTTCCCCCAGGGAGAAGCTCTTTTCCCTGTATAAACATTGACTTGTCAAAATATACAGAAGGAATTGAAGAAAGTATGACCGTAAGGAATCCTTACCGAGGTCGTCCTTTCGACTAGGGAAGCGGAGACAATCAACCCTGAAGCCTCGGGGGCTTCAGGAACTGGGAGGTCATCCGCGATCCCAAGATTTTCCGCGGTTACAGGATCTGCCACGGCCACCTCTTCGGTAGCAGTGGTCTCTGAGGGGCAGCTTGGAGCATCGCCGGATGGGAGGTCCGCGATCTTCCTCCTCCGAATGACCAGAGGAACATCATCCTCTTCCTCCTCGCTCCCCTCTCCCTGTACGACGAAGAAGTGATTCCAATCTGCGCCTGGTAAAACAGAAGGGATGTGATATCTTACCGCCGTCTTTAGTGCGGTAGGAGGAATGCTCCGTGAAGACCCCTCCCCGGGATTTGGCCTGGCCTTCTTGGGGGCAGGACTCTTTGTCCTAGGTCTTTGGGAGACCTTCTTCACATTCTTCACCGTTGGCTTCCCAAGAGAGCCGACGTTCTCACTCGGGAAAGTCGTCTCGACGAATCTTCCTAGGAGCTGATTCACATTTCCGATGGAATTGTTTAGCGCTGGACATGTATAAGACCTGAAAAACGGAGGCCAGATAGAGAATGTACCTTTGGGCGCTCCTGTTTAAGGTCGTTGCCGGCATGAATCAGGCTCTGTGGGCGAGGTGATCCCTTAGGGCCCTCTACATTGGCATTGTAGGCCCTAAGGAGGGAGTTGGTCCGCCTCTCAATTTCAGATGAAGGCAGGACTGTTCCCAGATTCGAGTCAGAATTTGCGCAATTCAAGAATGGCAAAGCTCAGCGCCAAGGAAATAAATACCTTTACTGTAGTCCAAGGTGCTGTCCGCCATGGACTTAATCTCCCATGCCGAATGAGCCCTTTCGCGTAGAGGACTCACCCGATTCTTCACAAAGTCTAGGATGACATCTCGAGCTGTCAACCCTTGATTGACCAAGTAAAGGATCACCTCGGCATGCTTCAAGAGCTCCGAATTCATCGCCGGGGGAGCATCCAACTCGCTCGACTTCTCTGGTCGCGAGTTTTCAAACCACAGGCTGCTCTCAGACGGTGGAGAGCAGTAAAACCACCTTTGGTGCCACCCATGCACAGAATCTCGCAGGGGTGGGGAGGGGTACTCCTTTTTATCCCTCAGCCGGAAGTAGATGCATCCGGCGGCGTTGGTACTCTTTGACCACGCCGAGAAGTAGAATCGCCGGAAAAGATCCACGCTAGGATACACTCCGACGAATGCCTCACAGAGATGCTGGAACACTGCAAGGATCAGCATCGCATTGGGGTGGAGGTTAATCAATTCCCACCCATAATGCTCAAGGACATCTTTGAGGAACCGACTCTCAGGGAATCGGAACCCGCAGCGCAAGTACTCCTCAAAAACCACCAACTTGCACTCTTGGACGGTTGGGGTTTCTTGGTCCTTCTCCGCGGGCCGCTAGTTGATGAGCAACCGCGGAGGAAGGATCTCCTCCTTCTCCAACGCCACTAGGCTCTCCTCAGAGTGGTGAATGGATCGGCTCCAGGATGCCATTTTTGGTGGAGAATCAAAGGAAAAGTTGGCGATTTTGGGAAGACGAAGGCTGAAGAAAATGAGAGTTTTGTGCGGCGGGAACGATGAGGGTTTTCGGCTGTGTGGCTTCTTTGAGAAGACATCTGCTCTTTTTATAGACCCAATGCAGCGCATTAATGTGAGTAAACGTTTCATTTCAAACGTTCCATTGAATGCTTTATTCATTTCCCATAATGGATACTCCCTCTGGCGGACCCGATAAAGTGTTCAGGCATCGGATCTGAAACAAAAAGACTTCTTTGTTTTGGAAACTGAAAGTGTAAAAGGACTGAAAAATTTTCAGTACTTTTCGGAAGATGTTTCTTCTTTGTATGCTTTGAACATTTTTTACGAAAAAATCATGCAACTCAATTTTTGACGTACTGGAATATTTCTAATTGGGTTATGGTTTGATCGAAACCGTGTTTTAGACTAAACTTCGATTCTAATCGGAGTGACAGTCTGACCGAGTTCCAACTCTGGTCGCAATTCAGTTCTGACCGCGGCCCTGAAACTGATCACGGTATCAGGGCAGGTCGCGATGCTTTTTGGAAGCATGATTCTGATCGCAGAACTAAAGTTTCCTGTGTATGAGTGGTCGCGAACATAAAGTTTATGGCCATATTTTCGCACAGAAGATGTGAAGAATATTCATGAGAAATAAGAAACTTTTATTTCTTGCATTCTTTACATACAAAAGGGATACAGTCAATCAAAACGTCGACTTGCTCCGAAAGAAGTTTACAAAGTTCCCCAAGGGACATGTCGTTGTCAGTAGGATCTACACTGGCAACCCCCAGGGAACTAGCAACTACCCTAAGTCTATCTACATCATCCCTAACAACAGACGCACTGTTGTCCCTAATCAAGTCAGAGAGTTCTCGCTGTTGCTGAGCGTGGTCCCTCTCTCGACGGAAATGGTGCGCCTCTTCCCGGGACCGATCAAGACATTCTGCTAGACGCAGAATCTTCGAGGCCATCTCCTAGGTCTTCTTCTCCAGGGCATTCTTCTCCTCCAGAAGAGTCTGTCCCGAAGGAAGAGATGGAGCAGTAGAAGGCTGATCGCTGGAGCCTCCAACCTCCTGCATTTTGCAAAAGTTAGTCGTACTAACTATAATTGTCAGCAAAAGGAGAGAAGAATTGTTACCTGTCCCAGTGCATAACCCGTTGATATACCCATCTTGGGAGGAGGATCATCAGATGGTGGAAGTGCAACCTTCCCATCAGAAGATTGCTTCGCCAACCCAATATGGCAATCATCTGATCGAGGGATAGTCACCGCTTGCCGACCAGAATGTCGATCACCCAAAAGGATGGGAGAATTGGAGGGAAAAGGAGAAAGTTGAGAAGAATTCTTCTCCAAGGTTAAAGGCCTAATTTGCCGAGAAGCATGAACGGGGAGAGTCAAAGGAACTGAAGGAAGAAAGAAACTTGCTACATTCTTCACCTTTATTCCACTGGAAGATCCTTCGTGAACCTTGGGTTTCTTCCTTAATGGAGACAGGTCTTCAATCATTTGAGGCCCTTGTTCGACAACTTCCTCTTCATCACTCTCAATCTCAATGATGTCGTGATCTGCCATCAGGAGGAGTATGTGAAAAGGAAGAAGGCAGGATGACAAGAAAAGGACTTAGGCGTGGGGGGAAATTGTGAAGTTTTACAAATCCAGGAGCCTGGTATTTATAGCCGCCAGGGTGACGGTTTGCATTCCAGACGCCTTGGGTTTTGTTAAAGCATTTAGAATTTTACGTTGAGATAAAAACAGTTGTACGGCGCTATCATTGCCCTTCACATAATGTCAGAACGAGTCTTGGGAAACCAACCGTTTTTCACGTAGTGCGCCACTAAGTGGAAAAATTGAAGAGTCGGGTTAAAAATCCAATGCATGGTCTTAAAATTCGAAATAAACACGTCTCTTTGTTTTCTTCGAATTTGGGGGCTAGCTGACGAGGATTGTCACCCGGGTCACTTCTAATAAACTTTTGGTTCAAGACAGATTCGAACCAGACATGTATCTGGCAATTCGAACTCAAGTTATTCTGAGGGGGATCGCCATGAAGTCGCAAGCTTTGCGCGATCAGGTCGCAAGCCTCGTGCGATCAGACCACAGGCTTTGCGCGGTCAGAAGTTCGTATGTTATGCGCGAACAGAAGGTCGAAGATGTCGCGCGGCCAGCTGACAACCCGCGGTTAGAACATTCTCGAAAAGGATGCTTAGAGTTCATTCGGTTATCCATATAACAGGATATTCCAAAGCATCCCGAGGATTCCTCCACGTTGAAGACCAACCGTCAGAGGTTAATATATGCGGTTATTCATGATTAACACGTGTTAATAACCTTCGTGGAAGTTAACAGCAGTTCTCCAAAAACCGCATCCAACCGTTTGGTGCAGTTTCTTCATATGGCACCCTTTCGACCAGTATAAAAGGGTGGCATAGAGGTCCGAGAAAGGGATCATCCAATCCATTTGGAAGAATAAGACCCCTGATACAAGTGAGACATAACACATCTCAACTACGAAAAACAGCCAAGTCTACGGCCCAAATTAGATAGTTTCTATACACCTCCCTAGCTTTATTCTGTACGTTTACATAGGAAAAATCCTTCACCTGTGAAGGAGTTTTTCTGCTATTTCTGTAATCTTTTATCACCTATAGTGAAATCCTAACAGGACGTAGGGCTATTACTCCCACCATCGAGGGCCCGAACCTGTATAAATCTCTCTGTGCTCCTGTTCACCATTGTTCTACATACCTTCCCGGAGGGTCATCTTGAAAGGTCTCACCATTACAAATTTTGCATAAGTTCGGCTGAGGACTCCGAGTCCGAATCGTCGACAAATCCCCTCACCCTGTACGACCATGAGATTATTCCTAGCCGTATTTGGTATTGTTTAAACGGTGGGAACTCTTACCGTGACAACCCTTGCAATCAAAGGACTAGTTGTTGACTTGACCACTGCAGCGTCCGGCCACTCGTTGTTGCCATCGCCATTACGGTCGCAGGGACGCTCATGGCTGTATCTGAAGCGGTGGTCGCCCCAGTAGATGCTGCCTAGGTCAGAATCGGTGGAATGGAGGCTTGTGGGCATGAAGGCTGCGTAGATGGTGTAGTGGTCACTGCATCTACTGAGGGTAGTGGATGTTGGCCTGGCTGAGCCTTTGGTCGCAGAGCGGCCCATCTTCAAAATTTTTGATGAAGGACCACTTGAGCACCCTACATTGTCACTGGTCCGCCTGGCACTTGAACAACTATGCAAACCAAAATGAATTACTTTGGTAACTCATGTTCGAAATAAACATGTGCAGACTTTCCAAAGGAGAAATACCTCTTCACGCGCCTGTACAAGGAAATCAGTGTTGCCAACTATGCTCTCTGGCCTTGGCACACTGATATCACCTTCCACGGCCACATTGTAGGCCTTCAGGAGGGAATTTGTCCTCCTGTCGACCTCATAAGTGGGCAAGACTGTCAAGAAAGAACAGTCAACATTTTTCAAAAACACTTCAGTATAGATAAGTCAAAAATGAACTGAAAGAATATACTAAATTGAGTGACCAATCAATTACCAAGGTGATAATCCCTGGAACCGTCTTCTATTGTCATGACCTCCAAGGCAGGATACTCCCTCTTCCTCAGACGGCTGATCTGGTTCTTCACAAAGTCCCGAATCACATCGCGGGTGGTCAAGCCCTCATTCAGTAGGTGTCGGATCACCTGGGCCTGCCTCTTTTGTTCGTCATCAAGAGGAGGGGTAGAATCCGTCTCCCTGCTCTTCTCTGGTCGGCAGTTCTTAAACTAGAGATGGCTCTCTTCAAGAGCCAAACAATAGAACAACCGCTGGCTCCATCCATGGACAGAGTCACGGAGGGGGAGGTATGGGTAGTCTTTCTTCTTCCGCAAGTGGAAGTAGACACACCCAAAAGCATTGGAGCTTTCCGACTACACCAGAAAGTAAAACTGGAGGAAAAGAGGTATGCTGGGCAAAATCCCAACATATGCCTCGCGCAAATGCTGAAAGATAGTAGGATCAGAATGGAATTGGGGTTAAGATTTACCAATCCCAGACCATAATGTATGAGGATACCCAAGAGGAATTCTCTCTCCGGGAGATGAAATCCACAACGCAAGAAATCTTCAAAAATCATCAGCTCACCTGGTTGCACAATTGGGGTTTCTTCCTTTTTTTTGGTGGGGCGCCATGGGATCAGTGACCTTGAATGGAGATATCCCTCCTTTTCCAAGGCTAGCAAGTTCTCTACCAAGCAGTAGAGAGAACAAGTCCAGGAAGCCATTGGAATTAGAATGAGGGAGAAAGGAGAGAGCTTGAATGTGGAGAAGTTTAGAACTTGGGTGATTATCATAAGAAGCTTGGAGGTTAAGTATATAAAGTTTCAAGAGGCAATGCCTCGACTTCCTAGTCATGGATCATATCGAACTGACTTGAAACTTTCCATCTAATGTCCATCATGATGGTCTGACACACGCACCGAGAGGTTTTCTCAGACTTTGATTAGAACTCGGAATGACAGGGTGACTCTTTGGAATTTGAAGCATCGTTTTAATTAACAAACCTTGTCATTTCAAATTCGGGGGTTAGCTGATGAAAATTATTACCCAAGTCTTTTAATTATGCCTTTCTGTGGTCACAGGATACCTCAGAAAGAGATCCAAGTCATTTGCTTATGACTTTCTGTGGTCGCAACAGACCACAGAAAGAGTTCCAAGTTATTTGCTTGTGCCTTTCCATTGTCGTAGGAGACCACGGAGAGAGATCATGGGATAGTCCATGATCTTCTGGATATAACCCAGTCCATTTTGTCAAATAGACACAAAGGCCTATCACGAATGACTATTACTCATGGTTCTGATAAAGTTGTGGCCATGGTCACAATGTTAGTTGTCACTGAGTTTGTGATCTTATGTATTACGCTATACACCACCACACTGGTCGCGGAGATATATGCCCGCGGTCACTCTGGTCACGGAGACATGATAATCCCCTATACATGACCGCAGCATGTGTGCGACCACGAAATAACAGAGTTACTAGAACTGGAAGAACCTCTTAATCAAGAAGGTTTGGTCGAGACTTGCCGACCAAGGTCTAGGAGTTGTACGGTTGCACCATAACCACACTCTGTCCAATATTTCCAGAATAATACTCTCTTCATTGACACGATAATTGTGCAGTTTCCCATAACCATGTAGTTATCCATAAACTGTCAACAAGATAAGAATGAATGTGCTGTTATCTGTAACCGCACATTCTAACCGGCAAACAACAATTGCTTACAACTGTTGTATACCAATCGTCAAGCATCCTTTCGTTCAAGCAAGCGGCGTCCTTTTCAAACAAGTATAAGAAGAGGGTTAGGGCTTGAAGGAGAGGAGAGGAAGTCTGATACAAGACACAATGAGATTAGACTCAACAATATAGATTTTGTAATTCCATTATTCCAATAGTGAGAACCCAACAGGAGTAGGACTATTACTCAAACTACGAGGGCCCAGACCTACATAAACATTGTGTCTATGCATCTATATTTACAGTGATTCTCTTTGGTGATTGATTGATACTATCTCCCTAATAAACAAATCAAATTCGTGTAAGTTTGGCTTAGGAATATTGTCCCAATCATCGACAAGTATATTAAGTAAGTTGTAAGCTACAATGTGTAGGATTTACGTCCTGTATTATAACACCTTTCTTGGGCCACTATATGTAGGAGCCCAATGCCTCCGCAATTGTCCAAATCTTCGCCATTGGGACCGGCAACGGAAAGGTGGTGTAGCCCGGGAGGCCCATGTCCACCTATACCTTTGCAAACCCCTTCTTCAGAGGTTTGTACTGGATCCCGACATCCTCCCCAGATGAGTATACGAACCCGTGTGCAACCACTACAGGGTCCTCGCCTATGTAAATCACTAGGTTGCTGTGTGGAGGATGATCCGAAGAAGAGTCACCGCGACGACGACGCTAATACTGTCAGGCAACAAAGTGCCCGCGCAGCTCGGAGACGTCCTGGCTAATGGAATCTAGTTGTGGCTCGATGATGTTCAGCCGATGATCGATGGAGTTGAGATTGGAGTCAAGTGCGTCTAAACGGGCCTCGAATCGCATGGACATCTGGTTGAGATAGTCCATGATCATCTTATAGGGGCCAGAGACATCTGGTCTAGGCGATACAGAATAGGACTGAAGGGGAGAAGACGCGTCTGCCTCAGCTGGAATGTCTGCCATCTGCTCATCGTCACTAGTAGGGTGCCCTACTTGGTTCTCATAACGGATGAGAATCCCCAGACTCTTCATCCGGTAGAACTCCATCGAAGTAGGATGAGATGCTCGGTGAAGGCCAAAGTAGGATAGGGTGTGAGCAATAAAAGATGCGAAGGGCAAAAGCCTCTTCGGATCCATCTATACCTCCTGCATCTCATGAAACAAAAACTCGACAATATCAAACTGGGTCTCGTCCACCTGAGCCTTCAGAATGCGTAGCATGGTATGGTGACGGCCCCTCAATCCTCGATCTTTGGTAGGATAGTCATTCGGTTGATCTTCACAACTGGAGCGATCAACTGAGACAATTTGACGATATTGGGGCCTGGACTATCAAAGATATGGGCGACATCCTCGACTCGTACCTCATTCAAGGCAAAGAGGCTGTGGTCTATGTGCTCAATCTGAAGAGCTCCCTCGAACTGTGTGTTGGTGAGCGGCTTCTTGGAATTGTTGTGCATGAAGATGATATCAGAGTGGTCGGAGGTAATGTGAATAGATGCGTAGAAGGATCGAATGATCTCCTCATTCCACTTCCACTATTCCTGCATCTCAGTGAAAGAACACATGTTAATCGCTAGGAATTTTCCTTTCAAAGGAGAGTGGACTTTGCTCTCGATCAAGTTCCAATCAACCGCGTGATGTCCGAAAACCTTGGCGGAGGAGAACCGAGTGCTGAATTGGGACTTGTGGAAGGCATTCTAGAAGTTTCGCTCTGTGTAGGTCCATGGGTGCTCATATGTATTCTTTCGGTGAAGACGTCAAATCGCATTGGCTGAATCGGTTGGAGCAGCCCTAGGCCCCTGATCACCATCACTGCTGCTATTATCTGAATCTAATCTCGCAACAGGGGAGTCCATGGGAGGATCCTGAGCTGCATCGTCCTCGTCTACGGCCAACGCATCCCAATTGATGGGTTGAGCCGGCTGGGGGCACCCAGAGCCATGGCGGCGACTGGTCTGCTTGACACTTCCAGACGTACTGACTCTGCGGGTAGAAAGATCGATATAGAATTTTCGATAAGAATGAGAGAAAAGCTGATGCGATATGATTAGAGGAGAATGGGATGATATGCATGATTCTTGAATGCACTTTTAAATTTCCCTTTAGAAATTTTTGGAAAAACATTCTGTCGATGATTTTGATTTGCGGTCCTCTATCGATCTTACACATATTTGTGAGTTGTATGTGAGACCTTTCAAAGTGCTATCAGGTAAGTTAAGACAAGTAATGAAATAGAGACGCGAAGATTTATACAAGTTTGGGCCCTCGATGGTGGGAGTAATAGTCCTACGTCTTGTTGTCATTTCAATATGTATGAAAGAAAAGGTTTACAGGAAAGAGAGATTATCACAGGCGATAATCTCCTTTTACACTTCTGTCTATTAACTATATCTAGGTCTTCAAACGTTGTTTCTCTATGTGTCTGTGTCTTGTTCGTCGTTCATCAGTAATCCTTTTATACCAAATGAAAGGATGCCAATGCAAGGAAGTTCTAGATAGTTTCCATAGTGTAGTTCGTATAACCGCACAAGTTAACCTCCTAGCAGTTGTCTTCACACGTGAGAGAAGCTATCTTGATCCTAAGAACGTGTCTAGTATAGGCTTGAACACCCCAGGTTATCTTGGTCGCGCATAGCCAGCGACCTTCTGATCGCGCATAGCCTGTAACCTTATGGCTGCGTGTTGGGGGAAATCACCGCGAGGCTAAGTCCAGGTAAGTGACGAGGATTGACACCCGGGTCACTTCTAATAAACTTTTGGTTCAAGATAGGTTCGAACCAGACATGTATCTGGCGATGCGAACTCAAGCTACTTCTGAGGGGCATCACCATGAGGTCGCAAGCTTTACGCGATCAGGTCGCGGGTTTCGTGCGATCAGGCCGACAGCCTTGTGCGGTCAGAAGTTCGTATGCTATACGCGGACTGGACTGGATATCTAAGATGTTGCGCGGTCAGCCCATATTCCGCGGTCAGAGCATCCTCGATCAAGGTGTTTGGAGTTTGTTCGGTTATCTTTATACCAGGATATTCCAAACATCCCGAAGATTCCTCCACGTTGAAGACCAACCGTCAGAGGTTATTATCTGTGGTTATTCATGATTAACACGTGTTAATAACCTCCGTGGAAGTTAACAGCGGTTCTTCAACAACTGCATCCAACCGTTTGATGCAGTTTTTCTTCATATGACACCCTTTCGACCAATATAAAAAGGGGGCAAAGTACATCAAACGGGGGAGAGGAAAAAAGACATTTTTTTTGGAAGAACTAGATTCAAAAGATAATCGAGATACAAGAAGATACTTTACGCGCTACTGATGGCTTCCCGTAAGCTACGACATTACTTTCAAGCACACAAGATCACAGTACCCTCCTCTTTTCCTTTAGGGGATATTGTCCGAAATCCAGAAAAATCTGGTCGAATCGCCAAATGGGCGGTCGAATTCGGTGCCTTCGAGATCCATTTCACCCCTCGCACGGCGGTTAAGTCTCAGGTTTTGGCCGACTTTGTGGTCGAATGGACCAACCCTGAGCCACCCGTGCAGTTGGCAGAGGAACTGGAGTGCCCCGATTATTGGACAATGTACTTTGACGGCTCCCGTAGTTTTCAACACTCGGGGGCTGGAATAGTCTTAGTTACGCCCCAGGGCGAACAGCTTAAGTATGTCATTCAACTACACTTTGTTGCAACCAACAACGCAGCAGAGTATGAAGGTCTTCTTGCAGGGCTCCGGGCAGCAAAATCCCTCGGAGTCCGTCGATTAGTGGTGAGGGGAGACTGACAACTGGTCGTAAACCAGGTAAACAAGGAGTACAGCACCTCCGATGAGACAATGGCTCATTACCTGGGGGAAGTGAGGCGATTGGAAAAACACTTCAGTCATTTCGAAGTCCAATACATCCCGCGAAAGGACAACATTCTCGCAGACCAATTATCCAAAATTGGGTCCTCACGCTCATCCGCTCCGGCAGGAGTGTTCATTGAACACTTGGACCATCCTTCGATCATGACTTCGGTCGAGGATGATCCGGTAATAGCCTTCGTTACCAACCTCGGTCAGGAACAAGATTGGGCTCATCCATTGAGAGTCTATCTTGAACATGGGACCCTACCCGAGGACGAAACCGAAAGTGATCGGTTAATTCGAAAAGCGCGTCTGTACAAACTCATAGATGGGGTTTTGTACAGAAAGGGTACTCAAGGAGTATTCATGCGTTGTATATCTCAGGAGGAAGGAAAGTCCCTCTTGAGAGAAATACATGACGGTGTATGCGGTGCGCACTCGTCATATCGTACACTGGTCGGAAAGGCTTTTCGACAAGGATTCTACTGGCCTTCGGCACTTGATGATGCCAAACATATGGTCAAGAAGTGTCCCCAGTGTCAGTTCCACGCAAGGCAAGTTCATCAACCTGCCTATGCATTGCAAACTATTCCTCTCGCATGGCCCTTCGCGATCTGGGGAATGGACATCGTCGGTCCTATGCCACAAGCGGTCAATGGGTACAAGTTTCTGTTCGTAGCCATTGACACGTTCACAAAGTGGATTGAGGCCGAACCGGTACGAAATATTACTGCATCAGCCGCACAAAAGTTCTTCCATAAGAACATTGTGGAACGATTTGGTGTTCCAAACTGTCTCATCACAGACAGTGGTTCTCAGTTCGCCAGCGGTCTTTTTCTGGACTACTGCGATCAGATTGGGACCAAGGTGTGCTTTGTTTCTGTGGCCCATCCACAAAGCAATGGTGCCGTAGAACGAGCCAATGGGCAAATACTGCAAGGCATTAAAAAGCGCGTTTTTGATCGCCTTAGGACCCGCTCGGGGACTTGGGCAGATGAGCTCTATACTATTCTATGGGCATTACGAACTACCTCTAGTCACGCCACCGGTGAGACGCCCTTCCATTTGGTCTATGGGGCCGAGGCGGTATTGCCCATGGTAGTAAGTATTGGTTCTATTCGGACAGATCAGTTCGAACAGATTAATCAGTCCAAACAACGGGCACAAGATCTCATCCTCTTAGAAGAACGGCGTGATCGCACCCTGGTTAAGTCCGCGGCATACTTGCAAACTTTACGCAGGTATCACAGTAAAAAGGTGCGACCACGCGATCTCAACGTGGGCGATTTGGTTTTACGAAAAATTCAAGACCAGTCTAATCGCAACAAATTCTCCCCAAAATGGGAAGGTCCTTATACTGTTGTCTCAGTGCCGCGGACAGGATCGGCACAGTTAGCTATGGAGGATGGTCGAATTTTGTCCAATACTTGGAACATCGATCAACTTCGCAAGTTTTACGTGTAAGTATTCCAATCACTTTTTTCCTGTTCAATTAGCATCTTTTGCCAAAACAAAAAATGTTTTGCTTTCATACAATAAGTTTTTCTCTTTAAGCCCATATCATATGCATTCGACCTGGGGGCTGATGCCGACGGTCAGATCATTACAACAATCTAATCGGGTTCACTGGTCGATCTCATGATCACTTACAGATAAGTCATTCCTAAATAAGCCGTTTCTCAACGCATACGGGGTTATCTGATAAGTCCTTGGTCATCTGAGTGGCTACCAGTTCGCAATAAGATTAGATGTTATATTGATCCTGGTCGTTGGTTTAATATGCATATCCCTGGTCGTTACGCTTATATTTTCTCCTCTGCTTATAACACCAAGGCTTTAGTGTTCATAAGCAGAGGCGGGGGCTAGGGGGGATATGCTCATAATATGGAATTCATATTACGAAAATACGAAATATATATTTTCTTGTCAAAAATAATTTTTTACATACAAAAGGAATGCAGTCGATCAAAACATCGACTTGCTCCGAAAGAAGTTTACAAAGTTCTCCAAGGGACATGTTGTTGTAAGTAGAATTTACACTGGCAACCGCCAGGGAACTAGCAACTACCCTAAGTCTATCTATATCGTCCCTAACAACAGACGCACTATTGTCCCTAATCAAGTCAGAGAGTTCTCGCTGTTGCTGAGCGAAGTCCCTCTCTCGACGGAAATGGTGCGCCTCTTCTCGGGATCGATTAAGACATTCTGCTAAACGCAGAATCTTCGAGGCCATCTCCTCGGTCTTCTTCTCCAGGGCATTCTTCTCTTCCAGAAGAGTCTGTCCGGAAGGAAGAGATGGAGCAGCAGAAGGCTGATCGCTGAAGCCTCCTACCTCCTGCATTTTGTAAAAGTTAGTCATACTAACTAAAATTATCAAAAAGGGAGAAGAATTGTTACCTGTCCCGGTGCATAACCCGTTAATACACCCATCTTGGGAGGAAGATCATCATATGGTGGAAGAGCAACCTTCCCATCAGAAGATTGCTTCGCCAACCCAATATGGCGATCATTTGATCGAGGGATAGTCACCGCTTGCCGACCAGGATGTTGATCACCCAAAAGAATGGGAGAATTGAATGTGATGGGATCTTTCTCTAAGGATAAAGGCCTAACTTGCCGAGAGGCATGAACGGGGAGGGTCAAAGGAACTGAAGGAAGAAAGAAATTTGCTACGTTCTTCACTTCTGTTCCACTGGAAGATCCTTCATCAACCTTGGGTTTCTTCCTTAAGGGAGACAGGACTTCAATCGTTCGAGGCCTTTGTTCGACAATTTCCCCTTCATCGTCTCTCAATCTCGATGATTTCATGATCTACCATTGAGAAGAGTATGTGAAAAGGAAGGAGGCAGGATAACAAGAAAAGGACTTAGACGTGGAGGGAAATTGTGGAGTTTTACAAATCTAAGAGCCTGGTATTTATAGCCGCCTGGGTGACGGGTTTCGTCAAAGCATTTACAATTTTACCTCGAGATAAAAACAATTCTACGGCACTATCATTGCCCGTCACGTAATGTCAGAACCCGTCTTGGGAAACCAACCGTTTTCACTTAGTGCGCCACTAAGTGGAAAATTTGAAGAGTCGGGTTAAAAATCCAATGCATGGTTTTAAAATTCGAAATAAACACGTCTCTTCGTTTTCTTCGAATTTGGGGGCTAGCTGACGAGGATTGACACCCGGGTCACTTCTAATAAACTTTTGGTTCAAGACAGGTTCGAACCAGACATGTATCTGGCGATGCGAACTCAAGCTACTTCTGAGGGGCATCACCATGAGGTCGCAAGCTTTACGCGATCAGGTCGCGGGTTTCGTGCGATCAGGCCGACAGCCTTGTGCGGTCAGAAGTTCGTATGCTATACGCGGACTGGACTGGATATCTAAGATGTTGCGCGGTCAGCCCATATTCCGCGGTCAGAGCATCCTCGATCAAGGTGTTTGGAATTTGCTCGGTTATCTTTATACCAGGATATTCCAAACATCCCGAAGATTCCTCCACGTTGAAGACCAACCGTCAGAGGTTATTATATGCGGTTATTCATGATTAACACGTGTTAATAACCTCCGTGGAAGTTAACAGCGGTTCTTCAACAACTGCATCCAACCGTTTGATGCAGTTTTTCTTCATATGACACCCTTTCGACCAATATAAAAAGGGGGCAAAGTACATCAAACGGGGGAGAGGAAAAAAGACATTTTTTTTGGAAGAACTAGATTCAAAAGATAATCGAGATACAAGATATCTCGATCACTCAAACAGCCAAGTCTACGGCTTAGATTAGACAACTCTTACAAGTCTCCTATAGCAACTTTTTGTACACTTATATAGGGGAAACTTTCACCTGTGAGGTTTTCTCCCGGCTAGTTTGTAAAGCTTTATCTCATATGCTGAAATCCCAACAGGACGTAGGGCTTTTACTCCTACCATCGAGGGCCCGAACCTGTATAAATTTCTCTGTGCTCTTGTTCACCATTGTTCGGCATACCTTCCCGAAGGGTTGTCTTGAAAGGTCTCACAATTACAAATTCTGCATAAGTTCGGCTGAGGACCCTGAGTCCGAATCGTCGACACCCGGCCATATAATCTATGCAAAATTCAATCACCTCCTCGGCGGCATAACCTTCCATGATACTCCCCTTGGGCCGACGACGAGTCCTTACGTATCCCTTCAATACACCCATAAATCTCTCAAATGGATACATGTAGCGCAGGCACACGGGTCCACAAAAGTTAATTTCTCTGATAAGGTGAACAATCAGATGGACCATAACATCAAAAAAGGATGGAAGGAAATACATCTCTAGCTGACAAAGAGTTGTAACCATGTTGCGTTGCAAAGCATCCAGTCCATCTGGATCAATTACCTGCGAGGACACAGTTGCGCAAAATATTCATATCAGAAAAAGTCTTCTAATTAAGCTCCACAAATGGAACTAATTTGCTTATAGTAGGAGTGCACGTACTTACCTTGCAAGATATTGCGTTGAAGAAATAACATAGCTTTGTGATTGTCTCTCTGACTTTAACTGGGAGAATACCTCTGATAGCAATGGGAAGCATTTGTGACATCAACACATGACAGTCGTGCGACTTCGTGCCAACCAGTTTCAAGTCCTTCATGGACACAAGTTTTTTCAAGTTCGCGGAATATCCACATGGAACTTTAACACCGTGCAGGCACCAACAGAGTTGTGTTTTTTCTCTTCTGGACAACGTATAGCAGGCCGAGGGGAGGTATGTACGCTTTCCCTTCTCCAAAGGTGCAAGCTCAGTCCTTCTCCCCATTTCCACCATGTCACGGCGAACTTTGACACCATCCTTTGTCTTTCCCGGAATGTTCAACAACAAACCAATCAAACTGCAATAGACATTTTTCTCCACATGCATGACGTCAATGCAATGTCGAACTTGTAAGTGCTCCCAGTACGGTAGATCCCAAAGAATCGATCTCTTCTTCCAAACATTCCGAACGGACACAACAATTTTTGGCTTGGTAAGTAGATCTTGGCAACTCATTTCCCTCTGGAAGCATGTCTGCTAGAAGATCTAATAGTGCCGTGAAACTCTTATCGCTCCAACCGTTGCCTGCCTTCAAGTTATATAATCTCAGCACAGAGGACATCTTTGTAAATTTTGCACATCCAGGGAACAAAGGCTTCTCAAAGTCAGCAATCAGTTTCTCAAATTCACAGAAGTCATTTTCATTGTAATCTTCCTCTACATCACATAACATCTCATCTAGATTGTCATCATCATCTAAGTGCACATCGGAATGAACATTATCAAAATTCGGATGATCATCGATATTATTGCAATCCACATCCGGGTCCTGCTGATTGGTAGCGGTGCTTGTTTCCTCAAGATCTTCTCCATGCCATATCCAATGGGTGTATCGCATGTTAAAACCACGACGAATCAAATGACTCTTAATTTGATCAGAGTTGCTAAACCTCTTGAAGGTCATACAATATGTTCAAGGACAAAGCATAGCTTTCTCCCTCTTCCTCGCCTTTGTTGCTCAGCAAATTTAATAAACCCATTCACACCATCCAAATATTCAAGAGTAGTACATTTTATTCCATATATTCAATATTTCCTGTACATCTACAACTAACAAAATTTAACGAGTCAGGCATGCATGAAACCTGCCCAATTAAGTTATGTATATGTACATGTACAGTCTCTTACAACTGATATGTTAAATCCTAGCCTGAGGAAATTAACACTAATTAATTAACCTAACTACACAATACAAGCTAGGGAGCTCCTAAAACATGAGGCATTTCCAGCTAGCTCTCAAGCTTGGAACTACACAGTACATCTAGCTTGCAAGTAGAGAGGGAGGGAGATCTAGAGGGAAAGAGAGATAAGTGATGACAATTAAGCTTACATTAAAGAGAGGGGTGCAATCAACTTCTTTCCAGCTTTCCCTGATCACTCTAGCAGTGTAGCTCCAAGCGTGGAACTCTCATAGCAAACAGAGGGAGACAGAGTGCAACAGAACAAAACAGCAACTCAGCAATCATTGAGTGGGGTTTTACTTATACTGAATCCATTCTAATGGTAAATACATGAAATCCCCGTTAGAATATGTGCGTGTAATTTCGTACGTACATCTTCTATCGGTAAATACACATATATACTGTTAGAACAGGTACAAGTACATTGCTGCAACAAAAGCAAGCTGGTTCATGTATGACACAGCAATCTAAGTACACACATGCACACCAGTTCACAAATTGCAGTACATGCCTGAAGCACTAAGCAAATACAGGTGTCTGTTCTAACGGTAAGTATGTGTATTTATCGTTAGAACAGGTACTGGTACATTGCTCAAACAAATGCAAACTGGTTCATGCATGACACAGCAATCCAAGTACACACATGCACACCAATTCACAAATGGAATGCATGCCTGAAGCACATATGCAAATACAGGTGTTTGTTCTAACGGTAAATATGTGTATTTACCGTCAGAATAGGTACAAGTACATGACTGGAACAAAGGCATGCTGCTTCATGCATGACACAACAATCTAAGTAGACACATGCACACCAGTTCACACATTCAAGTGCATGCCTGAAGCACATATGCAAATACAGGTGTTTGTTCTAACGGTAAATATGTGTACTTACCGTTAGAACAGGTACTGGTACATTGCTGAAACAAAAGAAAGCTGGTTCATGCATGACACAACAATCTAAGTACACATATGCACACTAGTTCACACATTTAAGTGCAGGCCTGAAACAAAATATTTGCCTTAACAATCAAATAATCATATCTAAACACAATGTAACACCAAACAGATCTTAACTAGAAGATAAAGAAATATTTCAAGAGATGCTAATTTGTAGATTAACTAGGAGACACAAAAATACTTTTCTTAGATACTTGGTACTTCATCTTTCCAAAGAAATTAAAAATCTCTACTTACATGAGATCTTGGTTTACCTCCATTCCTTCAACAAAATGGAAGAGGAAACAGAAAAACTGAGTACTATTTAAACTGATTCTAGTTAATGGCTGAAACAAAAGCAAGCTGATTCATGCATGACACAACAATTTAGGTACAAACATACACATGTGTCGACGATTCGGACTCGGGGTCCTTAGTCGATTTTATGCAGAATTTGTGAGTTATGAGGCCTTTCAAAGTGTTCCTCCAGAAAGGGATGATGAGCAACGTCTGTTGGGGCACAAAGATATTTATACATGTTCGGACCCTCGATGGTGGGAGTAATAGCCCTACGTCCTGTTGTGATTTCACTATGTATGGAAAATGTTTACAAGATTGAAGAAAAGATCATCAGAGGTGAAGATTTCTTTTGTGTTGCTGTCTACAAACGATTAAACTAACTTATGAAAGCTTGTGCTTGATCTGTCGTCGTCTTCGATCTCTCTGATCTATCCGATCTCTCCTTGTCTTGTACATTTGCTCACCCTTTTATACTGGTCAAAAGGGCGCCAATGCACAACGGTTTTGAATGGTTGCTTGGGTGCAATTTTGATAACCGCACTTAACTTCCACGCAGGCTTAACACGTGCAATTAAGGTACAATTGCACACGTTAACCTCCTGGTAGTTGTCTTCATACGTGGAGGAATCATCATGATCCTAGGAATATGCCTGTTGCAGAGTTTAAGCAATCCTGAGTTATCCTGGTTGAGAGTAGTGAACGACCTTCTGACCGTGCATTGTCTGCGGCCTCCTGACTGTGTAAAGTCTGTGAACTCATGATCGCGCAAAACCTGCGACCATAAGTCATTCTTTTGTCCGCGCTTCTCAGGTCGTCTGAGACCATAACAACGGAACTTCAGACACTTGTCTGGTTTGAATCCGTCTTGAACCAGATGTGTATTATTTCGAACAAGCTCGGGTAACAATTCTCGTCAGCTAGCCCCCAAATTTGAAGAAAATGAAGAGACATATTTACTTCAAATTTTAATACTGCATCGGATAACTGACCCGACGCTTCAGCTTCTACACTTAGTGGTGCACTACATGCGACGGTTTATTCCCCGAGACGGGTTCTGGGTTGTTTTTCAAAGGTAATGATAGCGCTGCTGACTTGTTTTTTAACCAGAGATAAAACTATAAATATGTTTTTAAGAACTCGAGGCGTTGACAAATACGAACCATCACCCTCGGGTGCTATAAATACCAAAGCCTCTTAGTCCTAAAATGTGACGACCCGGGATCCCACCCACGTGGTAGCATGCCTGGTCTATGAACATTGCCCGACAAAAGCATGTTTTCCCGAACAATGTCCAATTCAGAGTAGCAAAACAGAAGCATGGATTTCAGGTTAAACATATTATAACATAAAGGGTTTGTTATTAGAAACAACCCCTGTTACAAAACATCAGTTTTTACCAAAAACTATACATCTTACTAGCAAAAGGACTAGTTCCGCGGTAGTCTTCAGAAGTCCTCGTCTCCAGATCCAAAGTAAGTAGAGTCGTAATTGTAGATGTCCATCTCCAGATCTTCGGGGTCTTGGGTGAGCTCTGCTCCTCCGTTACCTTCTTCAGAAAATTCTTCCTCAGCTGAAAATTCTAAGTCTACCAAGGATTTACATAGCAAGGGTGAGTACAAAAGTACTCAGCAAGCATAAATCATAATGCAGGATGATCTAGGTTAACTATATCCAAGGAGAACATACTTAAGCATATATTAAGTCAAGGAGTATAAGCTTTACTTTTAAAACATTTGTTGTAAAAAATCTCCATTTGGTCGTTTAGAAAAATTCTACTGAGCACTTTACACCACAGGGCTGAGGCCACCTGTAGGCCTCCTTTCCTGCCGCGACGCAGTTCTCGACCTGAGAACAAGGTGTGAATATCCACGTTTTACTCTGCAGAGGTGTACCACTTTACCCACAGAATCTCTTGACTTCCGTGTCGGTGTTCGTCAACAGTACTTCGCATTTTTGATAATGCGTGACACTGTCAAGAGAACAAAGACTTTTTCAAATCCATCCACTAAGCATCTCCACTCCACCGGGTGAGCATATATCGTCTTGGGTACTTCTTGGGCGACCTGCGGAACCCATCTGGATTATTTTGAGCAATCTGTGACGCCCCCTAGGTTATTCTGAGCGACCCGTGGCGCTTATACATATATAATACGTTCCCATGGAGACGACCTTAGCTTCCAGATAAGATACTTGACTAGGCCCGTCCCATACTAGGTCTGTGGTTGATACGGGTGATATTTACTCGATTTGTCTTATTTTCGTGTACATTTTCCCCATGCTTTTGCACATATTAGTCATATACCTCGGCATATATACCTAGATTATTCCAGATTAATTGCCAAATTGACCGGATTACTCGTTTTTCCAATTTTTATCGCAGGTCGACGAGGATTGGATGGATTTTCGGCTAGTGGACACGCGTCCTCGACTTAATCCGGCCATCGGACGATTCCTGATGGAAGTGCGCGTTCTCGCGAACGCGTAGGACCTGACTGCACCGAAATCGGAGTCTCCGGGGGCCCGGAATCCCAAACCCTAGCCACGAGGTCTCAGTTCTAAATCTCCAAAACCTCGAGGGCTTTTCTGCAAAAGGACCTTCTTCCTTTTTTGTCCAGCCGCCGGCCATCTGAGGATTCGAGCCCGGTTTTTTATTTTTTTACCTTCTTTTCTTTCTCCCCCCTCGCGATCCACACCTCCGTCCACCTCGCCGCCGGTGGCCAGGCCGTACGCCGGCGGCGCTCCACCTTCTTTACCTCCCTCAACTTCCCTTCTCCTCCCCCCTTCTTTTTCTTCTTCCTCCTTTCTTCTTCCTGCCTCTTCTTTTCCCCAAATCCTCTGCTTCTCTCTTCCTCCAGCGCCGTGCGCCTCCACGCCGTCACCGCGCCGCCGCCGTGCCTCTCCACGGCCGATCCTGCATCACCCACCGCCGATCCCATCCGCGCGCCACTGCCTCCTCTGCTCCGACGGTCACTGCAGCCCACGACGACCGCGAGAGCGCCTTCACCGGCCATCTTCCTCGACCAGTGCTCCCTTCGACCTCAACCTCGGCGACTTCAACCACCTACCTCGACATCGGCCTGAGCTCAACACCTCGACCAAGACTTCAGAAACTCTAGCTACTTCTCCAGCAACTCGACAGCAAGCATTGGTGATCAAATCTTTCCCATACTTTGTTCTTCAATTTGATATGAACTGCCTGTGTGTATGAGATCATGTGTTTGTCAATGTCAAACTAGAACCCGTCCTGTGAAACAAATCCAATTTCTATATCTGTTTGAACTGCAGTTCTTGTTTTGAGTTGAAACTTCATTCTTGTTCCTCCAACTGTGTTTGGCCTTATGAATTGATTCTCCAACAGGATGTGTGAAATGAAATCTTCTATGATTATAGTTGCATTTGTCATCTGTTGATCTGTCCTGCGATGCAGTTGAATGCTTTTCTCTGTTCTGTGATGCATGTTCTGAATCTGTGGGCGTTCTGTGTGGTTTGTAGATGATCAGTTGCATGAAATCGATGTAATAGGATGCTGAACTCCAGTTCTAGCTGTCATGCATGAAATCCCATGTTGCACTAATTGATACTCTCTTTCTAATGATACCTAGTCTATCCTGTTGTATACTGTTCTATTCTCCTGAATGTATTGCCAACTAAGTGTCGAATTGAATTCTTTCTTGTTATTTGTTTATGTTTATTGTCCCCTGTGATTGATTGATGATATGAGTTTGTGAGGGATAATACATTTTCATTGAATTCCCCGGTTTTTGCATGCCCAGCATAGGATTGAGATCTTGGAGAGATTAATTCCAGAGATCTTGATTGAGCTATGCCTTTGTGTTCTGAAGAATTGAGCTCTTAATTTGTTGTAATTTGTCTTCGAGATGAAGGCTTGTCGGTGTCTGCCATTCTTGAGAAGCATATTCTGTATTGCATGTTTTTGAAGTGTTTGTATTCATATGCCTGCATTATCTGAGATTGTGGCTTGAGCCTTGCTTGAGTGCTGTGTTGTTAGTTGTTCGGGCTTGTTGATGGCTGTTAGGGGAGTGTTTGATGTTAATTCTTTACGCACTCTTCTGTTGACACCGCTGATGGACGTATTTGTCTTAGTTGTCTTCGCCTCCCCTCGCGAGGCCACTGGATGATTACAATTCCATCACTTGTGCTCACGGATATGCGTACAGACTTAGCATTGATTGATAGTCGTGGTGCGATCACCTCTGTCTTTCTCTCTCTTTCTTCTGACATCTCTCTTTCTTTCATCTAGTTTATTTTCTTTTGTCATTCGATTTAGTTTAGTTCTTCACGTTTTGCTTCTCTAGTCCCTGTGGAAAGAACGACAGAATACTCGCCTACTGCATCGTCCTCGTTCTATTGCGAGACGGTCTAGGCCGGTATCAATTTTTGGCGCCGTTGCCGGGGATTAGATGAAAGTGAATGTGTTTAACTAGATTAAATCATTTTGTTTTTGTTTTTCTTTTTGGTTTTTGTTTGCATCTTTTCCCGCCCCTTTTTCCCTCCCAGCTCTTTTATTTCTCGCCTTTCCTCTTGTCCTTTTCTCGTTGATTGATTTTTGCTGATTGAGGATATGGATGGTTCGCAGTCTTTTTGTGATGCTTGTGACAATCTCAGTGCTAAACTAGATGATTTGCCTCGTCAGATGGATACAGCCCTTCGCAGATTATTTGCTCATATTAGTGTTGCTCCTATATGTTCTATTTGCGGTATTCGAGGTCATTCGCCCGCCACTTGTCGGCGTGGTCGAGCATCCACTATATATCATCCTGGATGGCCTGCATACCCAAATTCATCATATAGGAACAACCACCCTGTTATCTCATCATCTTCTCCTAGTCATCTTTCGCAGGGTTTTAGGTACGGAGAGCAGCTTCCATGCACATCATATCAGTCTCCATACTTGGCACATCAGCAGTACTCACCGCAGCCTCCTGCATACGAGGACACATCTAGGCTTGAGGTGATGTTTGAGCGTCATTTGAAAAAGGTGCATGAGTTTCTACATCCGCTACCACAGTCGCCTCCTGAAGTTGAGGATACATCCAGACTTGAGGCACTGATGGAGGGCTTGGTTAAGCAATCTGAGCGACTCATGACCCAGCATTCAAGGGATGTGGAGTTATTGCGGACTGAGATGCAAGGTGTGCGATCCTGCATAGCTGAGTTCAGAGGATATCGAGATCCAGTCCACATCTTGCCATCTCAAGTACCCGCATTTGAGGCCATCACATCTCCGTCGAGTGTCCCGGAGCCCATCCATGACACCTATCTTGGAGACCCTCACGGAGAGACCACAGTATTGAGCGACGAGCTTCGACCCGATCTTATTCCTTCGACGTCGCATCAATCACCTCCGCCTCCTATTGATTTGATCATGTTTGATGATGATGATGGAGAGCTTGTTTTTGAGACTCCTCTACGTCTGTTTGGACCGTTTTCTTTTGATGATCCATTGGCAGACGGACCAGAGATGGACAGTATCAGTTTCGACGTTGTAGACCTTTTGGACTACTCCTTGAGTCACGAGATCGAGAGGGAGACGTTCATATTTGCTGACGAGGGACTTCCTTCAGACATAGGGGACTCCGCTCATCCTGATCTATCAGATACGACCCCCGTGGAGGTCCTTCCTACCCCAAACTTCACGCCATCCACTATTCAGGTAGACTCGAAACCCCTCTCGTATCATTATGAGTTGTCTAGTTCTGACGAGGTTATTCATATTCCTTTGAGTTGTCATTCATCCTGCATCAATATATGCCATCCTCATGATATGTATAGTCAGTCGATCTACGGGAAAGGATTTTCGTCAGCTGACTTTCTGGAGGGCCTTGTCCCTACCATACACACGTGCTTGTTTGTTCTCGATCTTATTTGCAGGTTAGCACGTGTGGTTTCTCGACCGCGAGCAGACTTGCTCCGAGTCGACATTCCTTGGGATCCTGGTGGATTCCTAGGTATGCTGCTTTCGACAGGAGGGTGGACGTGGAGCTTCTACTACGTCCCATACTTGCCTCTCCTTCCGCACTCACGCTTCAACGCTATATCCTTTGAGGGTCGAGCTTCCGACCTAAAAGAAGCGCTTCTCGGGAGGCAACCCGAGTGTTTTCTCTCTTTCTTCCTTTTCGTTATTTATTTTCCTTTATTTTGTAGGATTGTTCTTAGTTTCTTCTTTGGTTATTCTTTCAGGGCATCATCCTCATATGGTGGCTTGGCACATTTGGGATACTTTAGATGGCTCATCGCAGCGTCATCGTCTCCATTCTTCACCCGGTGAGCTATTGCGGACCTCTCATATGACCCTTGTGCATGAAATTTATTTTGTGTTCCCATCTCCATGTGTTCATCTCATGTTGTTGCATTGTGGACTATGCAACCATTTAAGCTTGGGGGGGAGAATGCATTTCTTGTTGTGCTGTAATTCTTAAAATCTGGGTCAAAATTTTCAAAATTGAGCTACTTTGAGCAAGTTTGTGCTTATGTATGAGATTTGTGGTATGTACTTGCTTATACTGTCTTGCCTATGTTGTGAATGATCTCTATCCAGCCTTGTGGGCTTGTTTATGTTGTGATATGACCTGTTGTATACTTGTTTTGTTTGGATTGCATGAAAAATCTAGAAAGGTCATGTCAAAATTTTCTGGAAATTCTAGACTTGTGCAGATTTGTATATATGTGATTGTTGTGGTTATGACTAAATGTGCTTTTCATTTTGCGTTTCATTGTTCTCATTTGGCTTCTGGAGCCCTTTTGCATGTCGTGTTGAGTTTTTTTTATTGCATGGTCTAGGAGCTCGACAATCTATTATAGGTTGAATTGTGATTAACCATCTTCTAATGGTACTAAAACTGCTTGTACTTAGTTTCGTTGTAGATATTGTGGAAATTCGAATGCTTACTGATATCTTTATTACCGCATTCTATCTTGTATACTGAAATGTCAATTGTGAACCTAATCTCTACACACATGTTTAGAACACGAGTCTCCTAAACAATCATATAACTTGTGTAAACCAGATTTGAAAAAAAAAAAAAAAAAAAAATCTTGCTAATAAGGTCGCATTTGATTGTTTTCTACCTTGTAGACACTGCCAAATTTTCTTTTCTTTTTAATAAAAGCTCTTCTGCTTCGTTGCTCCTCTGAGTATTTGGTATGTAAGCATGGTTTGCACATTTTCAAATCTAATAAGTGCACAAGCCTTCCTGCTACATTTTTTGACTCATGAGCATGTTTATAAACACTCTAGTGGACTACCTACCCTAGAGCAAAGTACGGAGAGATCCGCCTAAATAAGTCGAAGGGTACAGACTTACATGTGCACCAGATTTTGTTTTTCAAATAAAGAGCGCTCAAAAATTAATAAGGTTGAAACTGCTTATTTGATGTTTATGGAGATTGTAGTTCTTCGATGCTTGTGTATTGTTTATGCTCACTTTGAATTTCTATATACACGTATGGATGTAGGTGGTATGAGTAGAATTAAGCATTCTTATTTCTTCTGTACCCGGAACTAAGCTAGTTACTTACAATTTCAGTGCAATTATTAGATGGTTGAGCGCTTGAAACATATCTTAGTTTGCCGAGTTTACTATATGCTGCATTTTACTCTTTCATGACATTTGGTTGCTTGCTTGACTCCTTGGATTTATTTCTTGTCACATTGCTTGAGGACAAGCAAAGAATTAAGCTTGGGGGGTTGATATTTACTCGATTTGTCTCATTTTCGTGTACATTTTCCCCATGCTTTTGCACATATTAGTCATATACCTCGGCATATATACCTAGATTATTCCAGATTAATTGCCAAATCGACCGGATTACTCGTTTTTCCAATTTTTATCGCAGGTCGACGAGGATTGGATGGATTTTCGGCTAGTGGACACGCGTCCTCGACTTAATCCGGCCATCGGACGATTCCTGATGGAAGTGCGCGTTCTCGCGAACGCGTAGGACCTGACTGCACCGAAATCGGAGTCTCCGGGGGCCCGGAATCCCAAACCCTAGCCACGAGGTCTCAGTTCTAAATCTCCAAAACCTCGAGGGCTTTTCTGCAAAAGGACCTTCTTCCTTTTTTGTCCAACCGCCGGCCATCTGAGGATTCGAGCCCGGTTTTTTATTTTTTTACCTTCTTTTCTTTCTCCCCCCTCGCGATCGACACCTCCGTCCACCTCGCCGCCAGTGGTGTTGCAGTGGTAGGTGCAAAGGTTAGGGATGCATCATTGCTCTCTCTTCCTTTGGCCCCTATAGTCCTTCCTGTGCATGCTACTCCACAAGTTGGAACATCGTTTTTGGGGATCCATGATAATCCTGGAGGGACCCCTACATTGTCGCGAGCGAACAATGTAGCTGCTCTTGGTCGGACTTCACAGGATGATCAGCTTTCTGGTGGGAAGATTGCACTTTTGCGACCAGGTGGTCCTCGACTTTCGTCGAGTGACCTGTTTTTTGGAGGAAGTTCTACATCTCCTCATTCGGCTCCAATGCGACGATTGGTAATTATCTCTATTCCCCCTATGATTCGTTTCGTCCTCAAAGCTAATACATGTGAATGCAGGAGACCAAAATTTCCAGAGCCCCCAGTGACCAGCCTACCAATGTTCAAGTTGTTGGCAAGGGTGCAGCCTTCGAGCGAACTCTCCAAGAAGAAAAAGAGGCGCTGGAGAAGCATTCTGAGGAGATGTCCTTGGCCATTCTGTATCTAGCAGAATGTCTTGAAAACTTTCTCAAAGAGGCACACCAACTTCGGCTGGACAGAGACCACGCTCGATAGCAGTGAGAACTCTCCGACACGATCAAGAGTAGTAGTGCTTCTTTGCTCTAGGATGATGTAGATAGACTTAGAGTAGTTGCTAGTTCTCTTGGGGCGGTCAGTGTAGATCCTACTGACACCAGTATGTCCTGAGGAGAACTTTATAAACTTCTCTCGGATCAGGTCGATGCTCTGGTCGCCTGTATCCCTTTTGTATGTAAAGATTGTCAGAAATGAAGAACTTCTTTTCCTCACATACTTGATCTCTCGAGAAGGATTATGCAAGATTTATAATCCCGAATTAAAGCTCTTCACAATCTCTGTGTGGAAACATGGTATGAAAAATGCCTTTGCAACCACACATACACAAGTAAAGCCCTCTCCGAAGTATGGCTTCGCAACAACTTTTTCGATCAGAAATGCATTGATGTGCTATACCGCGACCAGTACTGGTATTGCGACCAGAACTGAAACCGTGATCAAAACATAATACCTTGATCGAGTGAAAATCGTATACGTTGCGATCACCCACTCGTAGCGATCACAGAATTGCATTGTGATCAACATGCAAATCTCGAGACGATCACAGAACTGCATTGTGATCAACACATAAAAATTAGTTGACAAAAGACATGAGGGATTATTTCCTTACTAATCTTTGCAAAATTTTCATGTTTTTGTGTGCACCCTAGCCCCCGAATTCGAAACAATAAATAATGAGAACATATTTTTGATCCGGGAGGATCTCAGGTGGAGTTCGCAATGGATTCACCACCACAAAAAGGTTTGCGACTTTGGAAAGGTTTGCGACCTTGGGAAGGATTCAAAGTCTTCGAGCCTTCAATGTTGGATGATGAGCTAGATATTATAGTACCATTTGTTGAAGACTTAGTCTATCAACGAGAAGAACCTCTACGCAAAGATGTGATTCTGGAGAAGATGGTGACTACCACCCGCAGTGACACAAAGGAGACTTTTCGAATCGGTCGGAATGGTCAACGAGAACGTGCGGCAAAGTGGTACACCAGAGAAGATGGACAAGCCCAATTTCCACATCCCAGTTTGATCGAGAGGTCGCAACAGCGGTTGGCTCCTTCTCAACAAGGGAGTCATGATCTGGGAGGATCTTTAGGTCAAGTCGCATACGACCTTAACCGTGTTCGGAAAGGTTTCGCGATCATTCCCTGTTCGGAATTGTAATCCGATCCAAATATAGATTACTAAGTCTATCTGTTTAGGATTGGTAAGTTATACGAGTCTAATATGTTTAGTTTACTGAGTCTGATACGTATTCATATGATTGGACTATAAATACCTTGTAATAGGTCTAGTTTAGATCATCGAAAAGTCATAGAACTTATTTGAGTTTTAGATACTTATAGTTCCTTCGACGTAGGCAAGTGTGCCTAACGTTCGACGTGTAAGCCCTCTTTGAAATAAAGAGTTGTGCAATTACTTTGGGTTTCGGTATTTTCCGAGTAAGATCTCATTATTCCGCATATTAGAATCTAGGCGAGCCTAGTGCAAAAACCAAGGCTAGGTCTCAAACAGATCAATTTTGTTTCGGACTCACTGTAGGGAGTGCATAACGGTTTTCCAGAAAGAAGGCACCCCTTATGGGAAATTAATAAAATATTCGACGAAGGGTTGTCTCGGGCATACAAAAGGAGAAGGTAGCTTCCTGAGGAAGCTTCACAACCAAAAACCCTTCGTCTGTCTTAGAGTTTCTCCCCGCACAAAACCCTCTTTTATATTCCTCATCTTCGTCGTCTCCAAAGTCACCACTTTTTCCCTCAATCCTTCATAATAATGGTGTCCTGGAGCCGATCCGTCCACCATACCGAACAGAGTCAGGTGGCTCTAGAAAAAGAAGAAATTCTCCCCCCACGGCTGCTGATCAACTGGAGAACAGCGGAGAAAGATCAAGAAACTCCAATCGTTCAAGAGGGCGAATTGGTGATCTTCGAGGAATACCTACACTTCGAATTCTGATTCCCAGAATGCGAGTTTCTGTGGGGAATCTTGCACCACTATGTGCTGGAATTAGTGAATCTCCACCCAAATACAGTCTTAATTTTGGCGATTTTCCAACACCTCTATGAACCCTTCGTCGGAGTGCTTCCAAGCGTGGAGCTTTTCCGACGCTTCTACTTTTTGGCATGGTCGACAAGTGCCAATGCCGCTAGGTACATCTACTTCCGTATAACGGAGAAGAAAGAGTACCCATTCCCGCTCTACAGGACTCTGTTCATGGGTGGTACCATAAATGGTTCTACTGCACCCCTCCGTCCGAGAGTGGACTATGGTTCACGAACACCCGTCCGGAGAAAGCCAGTGAGTTAGACTCCCTTCCCGTTCTGAGCGTAGAACAGAAGAAACAAGCTCAAGCTATTATTCACCTAATCCAGCAAGGCTTGACTGCCTGTGATATCATACGCGACTTCGTGAAGAATAGGATAAGCCGCCTGCATGAAAGGGCACATCCAGCTTGAGAAGTTAAGTCCATGGCGGACAGTACCCTGGACTATAATAATGGTATGTCCTTTAATCAACAAAGCATACATTTTTACTGACTAAAAAATGTTATATTTGTTAACATGCTTGTTTGTGACACAGCTCTGTTTTTTTCTGAGATCGAGAAGCGGACAAACTACCACCTTCGGGCGTATAACGCCACTGTGGAGGGAGTTAAAGGATCGCCTCGTCCCCAAAGCTTAATTAACACCGGTGACGATCTTAAGAAGAAGCGCTGAAAGGTGTGACTTTTTTCAAACAAGCTCTATTGTAAATCATCCATTTGTCATGTATTACCAAAAGCATGTTGAATAATACAGCATCTGGGAAAATTTGCCGTGGCAATGCTCTAACTAAGAATGTTGGTCCTTCGGGAAGACCAACCGCGAAGAGGGTGAGGAGGACCCCTTCAAAGCACGTAGCAAAGGAGTGCGCTCCCAAAAAACCTAAGAAGATTCTGGGAGAGGCTTCTTCGCAGAAGAAAACCATTACTACCAAAAAGACTGCGGTAAGATTCTCGGTTCCTCCTGTGCCCCCAAGTACGAGCGGAAATTATTTCTTCATCGTACAGGGCGAAGGGAGCGAGGATGAGGAAGATGACATTCCTCTAGTTTGTCACAAGAGGAAAACGACTGACCTTCTAGGAACAAGCGTTGTAACACCCTGGTTTCGGGGGTGAAAAGTTTTTGTATAAAATCTTGCATGCATGTATCTCTGTAGTAGTAACCAGGTCAGCTGAACTCTAATCTCTCCCAAACCCTAAAAATCTCCAAATCTATTCTCTAGATCCAGATCAAGATCTGACCATCAAGATTTAACCTACCAGTTACCCTGAAGATAAAAGTCTTCAGGAGCCAGATCAAATACTGACCCTAACTCTCAGTACCTAAGCCTCTCCCTGTTTTCGAAAACAGGAAAAATTCAGATTTACCCTAAGTACCCCAGTTTCCAGATAATTGAGTTACCATGATTTAACCCTATCCAGACTCAAGTATCTTTTGGAATATGTTCCTAACTATAGCCTCAACTTACTCCAAAAAGTTGGGAACCAGATTGTTTCATCTAAGCATTTTTCGCAGTTTAGTTCAGATCTTACTGCGAATAAGTCCTTTTTCTGTTTACCTGGAAGCCTGAAAAGGGCTAAAATCCACGAATCAACTCCAACCTCAGAATTTCTTCAGGGAACACCTCCCAAATGCTATTTGATACAGATTTCCCTTCTGTCCAGACTTCAAAATCTCACCCCAACTACCAGAATTTGAGATCGACAAAATCCGGATCTATTTTACCCTAATTTTACCCTATTTTCGAAAATAGGTGAAATCCCTCAAATCTTATCAAACTTTCTCCAGATTTGAGCTAAATGAGTACTAATAGAAACATTATACTCAGCCATGGAATCAAATTCCAAATTAATCCTCTTTAAGACCAGATTTGCAATTTAGTCCAAAACCCATCAAAAATCATCACAACCAGGCCCCTGGTTCGACCACGGGCTACTGTTCACTCAGCTCGACTTCGACCACATCTCCTGTTCACAGCCAAGCCATTTAAATCAACCACAGCACCAAGTTGCGACCACCTCCTGTCTTCGACCGCGCCTGTTACAATCGACCATGAGCTGTTGCCTTGGACTTCGACCACGACCTGGATCCAGCACGCGAGCACGGGACCATCGACTTCGAGCACGCGCTGCTGCTGTTTTGCTTCGACCTGCAGCTACAGTACACGGTCAGTTGATTTCTTCGACCGTTGCTACGCCCGTGAACTCCTAGCCGTTGATCATCAGCATAGCCATCTTAGCCGCTGCCTCGTCGCCATGTGGTAGGTTCCTGTTCGCCACTGTGGATTGCCTTCTCCAGCACTGGCCAGATCTTCACTCTTCCGCGTGTGCCCGACAGCCACAGCAAAAATTGTGCCACATTGCAGCCATGCCACGATCGGGTTTCACTTCACCATCCCTTCACCGCAGAGACAGCAGCACAGCCGGCGCGACCGGTGAGGACGCCGTTTCGCCGCCTGTCATCACCGCCGGTCAGTTTCCAGTCAACTCAAACCGGTTTCAACTCCCCGTGCAATTGTTGACGTTGGGAGCCTCCCCAGCCACGCCTATTTAAACCCCCTGGTCTTAGCAACTCTCTCACACTCCTTCACACCAGCAACCAGTAAAACTCGCCGTATTTCTTTTCTTCCACGGCGAGCAGCAAGAAGGGGCTTTGGTGCCAAGCTTCTCCACTGCCTCCCTCTTCAATCCAGCACCTCCAGTGAGCGTCTCTCCTCTCCCTCATACTTCCCAATCTTGTAATTTAGTTTAAAATGCTCTCTGTCACCGGCAATCGCCATGTTTCATCTAGAACTCCGATGAGCAATTAATCCTCAACCAGATCGATTCAACCTTCGAGCTACTAATCAAATATGCTCACTAGACCTTGCTTAACATCCCTAAGCAACCAAAATCGACAGATTTGCTGAAATATGAAAAACCCCAAATTGGAACTTTGCTTGTGAACTGAGCTTGCTGTTTAAGCTTTTCTGGTGCATCTCTAGCCAATCTAACTTCACCAGTAGCATTCTAGTACCCTGAGGACCATACACAAGCAAGGAATTGAGTTCAATCACTTTAAATCAGAAATGCCTAAATCAGGTTTGAGTTAATCTTTTCTCCAGCCAATATCTCCTAAATCCAGCCAATCCAGCCCTAGAAACTTTGCCATCTAGATGTTTTGGACCATTCTGGGCAACTTTGTCTTCTATCACGACTTCTAATTCGGCCTAGATTGTGAGATATAGCTATGCCCTAGTTTGCTGTACTGTTCATATTACATGTGCTCCAGGCCAGTCAACTTCTTTGCCGGTTTTCATCACTTTCCAGCCATCTCCTACCCTAGATCCTATTGAGACATTTGTTCCTGTTACAAATGCCTAACTACCAGATAAAGTGGTGCATCATTTGGAGTCCTAGATCAAAAGTTATGGCAAACCCTAGTTTCTGGCCATGTCAACTCTATGTCAAACTATGCCAGTCAGTCGCATTAGCCCTGTTCACCCACCTCTGGTCATGCAAACCAGAAACTACCTTGTCAAACAGTTGCCCCACTACCTTGTGCACCATATGCTTGAATCAAAATCCATTTTGGCCACTAGAAACTGTTCAAACCATGTCAATGCCATTCTTGGGCATTGTCAGCCTATGTCAGCCAATGGCATTGGGCCAGTTTGACCCCTTCTGGGAATGCAAACTGAACATAACTTTGTCTCTTAGACTCCTGATGTTGTGATCTACATTTTATTCTATTGTCACAACTTGAGTTGAGCCCTCTATCATCCATAGACCCTATGTCGATGCCCTGAACCAAATGTCGACCTAAAGACGTTCGCTGCTTTTGAGCGAACCAGCCACAGCCTTGATATCATTCTGATATTTTGGCACATTTGGAACCTTGTAAACCCTTGACAACTAATCTTAACCCTGGTTTCCACAGTTTAACCCTAATCGTTTCCCTGAACTCTCAAATCTTGTATCGCTTAAGTGTTTCTCCTTGCATTATCGCATAGAAGTGGATTAGTAAGAGTAGGATTGATTGTAATGCCTGTTTGCTTGTTGGATCCTTTTCCAGAGCAAGAGTCCGAGTTCGAAGACTTCGTCGCAGCCCCGACTTCAACTGCTGTTTCTTACGACGCGGAAGGCAAGTCATACTTTGATCATATTGAACCTATATTTTATGAATTGCTATGCTATTCCATGAGTAGATATCTCATTAATATTGCATGTGTTGAGATCAATGATATTATGGCAGTGATTGATTGAATACTTGATGAATGTGAACTTGTTAAGATAGCAAGCCATGAACTAATAAAGGTATAAACATGTGCATTTATATTCATGAAATAGAACCCCTAGCCGTGACCAGTATTTTGGTATGGAATGGTGGTAGCACTGGAGGTGCTTGGCTGCACTGAATGTGCAGGCACTGAAGGTGCATGGTTTGTGGTATGATCTGGTCACCGGCATGTAAGGACTAGAACCTTGTGTTGTGCGTCTAGTGGCATGAAAAACGTACCAACCACTTACTTGGTATGGGACAGGCGCAATCTAGTAGCTTTCTTGGTATTAGCAGCTCCCTGCATGGCTTGTCGATCCAGTTTCTCGTGTGGAGACTGGTGGGACGCAGTTCGTCCATGAGTGGTGTGAGATCAGAAAAATTATGAGAGGATAAGGTGTAAAGAAGGAAGACACCTGTCGCGCCCCGCACAGGGTACCACGACTACTCCCGTGGAGACCTAGCTCGCTGCAGCTGGCCTCATACATACATACCACTGACTTCCCAGGATAAGTCAAGCACAGGAGTTCATTGCAGCAGAGTAACTTACAAAATATCATTGATAAACAGTATGGCCTGCTGGCCTGATACAACAAGAGTAATACAATGCCTTCACGGCACAAATGGTCTAATTAAAACAAAAGACAACTACTCGGCAGAAGCTAGGCGAAACCCCCACAGTCGTAAGAAGTTGACGGCAGAACAGCACACTTCAGGGTTCTGGCAGAACTGGCTCTCTTCCTTCTGGATCCACGAAATCTTCCAAGCCTTCGTCTTGGTATTGTAGCACTCCATCTATTGTTGATAAGTTGCAAGGGTGAGTACTTACGTACTCAGCAAGTCATAGGTAAGAGTAGAGATACGTATAGTAGAGATGACATGATCCTATGCTATTGAGGGAAAGAGGTGAGAAGGTTTTTCCATAAATATTTTTCTTCCAAGCTTTTCAAATCTCATGCTCATGGCAGCATTTCATATACTTAGGGCACAATCCACATGCCTCTTAGATATCATATGATCACTAATTTATGGTACTACCACGACACGTCAACACATGACAGCCCACGGCAGCACCCCTTATCATGACAACACATGTCATTTGGGTAATCTTGAACTAACCAATTTTAATTTATAAAACAATACTTGTGTCACACCCCGTGGATTTAATCCACCGCGGCATACTCCTAAAACTCGGGAGCACGAAGTATTCGAATACATTTTTAACTCTGCAGAGGGGTACCAATTTACCCGCAAGATATATCCACTTTCATGCCCTTCCTATCACAAGGATTGGACCCCTGACTCACTTCATACTGTGAGTGGCAAGGTGGAGATAATAAGAACTTTTGCCATGTTTCACACACAATTCACCCCAGACCCGGTGGTTTTCTTCACGCAAACCACAGTTGTGGCAGGGTTTCACAACCCCCACTAATTGGCGTCTTCCCCTCAGGGTCAGCGTGCATGATCACATCCTGTGATATGTGTTGGAGCGCACCCCGTGTTAATCGTGAGTTTGTCATATAGGGGTTTCATGTGTGATCCACATACTACTTGTTCAGGCCTGTCCCATACCAGGCTTGCGGTCAGCACGTTAATCATGTCACTAGACGCACAACACAAGGTTCTAGGTCCTTATATGCCAGTGACCAGCTCATACCATAATCCATGCACTTCCAGTGCTGGCACCTCCTGTGCGACCAAGCACCTCCAGTGCTTTCACCATTCCATACCAAAATACTGGTCACGGCTAGGGGTTTTATTTCATGAATATAGATTTATATACATATACTTATCAATTCATGGCTCATTATTTGATCAATTCACATTTCACAGGCATCAGCCTGATGCTGCCATTTCATAATTCAACTATTCTCAATCTTTCTCATGCAATATTATTATTTTATAATCAGGGTATATTCTAGCAATTCATAAAATATAGGTTCAAGATGTTCAAGAATATGACTTGCCTTCCGCGTTGTAAGAAACAGCAGTTGATGTCGGGTCTGCGACGAAGTCTTCGAACTCGGACTCTTGCTCTGAACAAGGATCAAACAAGCAAACAGGCATTATAATCAATCCTACTCTTACTATTCCACTATATGCGATAATGCAAGGAGAAACACTTAGGCGATATAAGATTTGGAAGCGATTAGGGCTAAACTATGGAAACCAAGGTTAAGATTAGTTGTCAAGGGTTTACAAGGTTCCAAATGTTCCAAAATATCAGAATGATATCAAGGCTGCTGCTGGTTCGCTCAAAAACAGCGAACGCCTTTAGGTCGACATTCGGTTCAAGGCATCGACATAGGGTCGATGGATGATAGAGGGCTCAACTCAAGTTGTGGCAGTAGAATAAAATGTAGATCACAGCATCAGGAGTCTAAGGGACAAAGTTATGTTCAGTTTGCATACCCAGATGGGGTCAAAATGGCCCAATGCCATTGGCTGACATAGGCTGACAATGCCCAAGAATGGCATTGACATGGTTTGAACAGTTTCTAGTAGCCAAAATTGGTTTTTATTCAAGCATATGATGCACAAGGTAGTGAAGCAACTGTTTGACAAGGTAATTTTTGGTTTGCATGACCAGAGGTGGGTGAACAGGGCTAATGCCACTGGCTGGCATAGTTTGACATAGAGTTGACATGGCCAGAAATTAGGGTTTGCCATATCTTTTGATCTAGGGCTCCAAATGATGCAACACTTTGTCTGGTAGTTAGACATTTGTAACAGGAACAAATGTCTCAACAGGATCTAGGGCAGGAGATGGCCGGAAAGTGATGAAAACCGGCAAAGAGGTTGACTGGCCTGGAGCACATGCAACATAAACAGTGCAGTAACTAGGGCATGGCTATATCTCACAATATAGGCCGAATTAGAAGTCGTGATAGAAGACAAAGTTGCTCAGAATGGTCCAAAACATCTAAATGGCAAAGTGGCTAGGGCTGGATTGGCCGGAATCGACGGCCGGCGACTGGAGCAGAAGGAGATGACATGAAAATTGGGGGTTTTCGATTTAGGGCAAATGAACTCAATTCCTTGCTTGTACATGATCTCTAGGGCATTAGAAACATACTGGTGAAGTTATATTGGCTAGAGATGCACCAAAAAAGCTTAAACAGTAAGCTCAGTTCACAAGCAAAGTTCCAATTTGGGGTTTTCCAGATTTTAGCAAAATTGATGATTCTGGTTGCTTAGAGATGTTAAGCAAGGTCTACTGAGCATATTTGGTTACTGGCTCGAAGGTCGAATCGATCTGGTTGAGGATTAATTGCTCGCTGGAGCTACTTGAGAGAAAAGGAAATCGCCGGTGACTGAAGGTGTTTAAACTAAATTCCAAGCTCGAGAAGCATGAGGGGGATGAGGGAAGCTCACTGGGGGTGCTGGATCGAAGAAGGAAGCAGTGGAGAAGCTTGGCACCGTGCTCCCTCTGCTGCTCACCGGGGAAGAAGAAGAAGACGACGAGGTTTGAGGACTTAGGTGTTTCTGGTGGGTGTGTGATGCTTTACTGAGGCTAGAGGCTATTTATAGAGGATTTGGGGAAGATGCAACGACTAGAAGTGCACGGGGAGTTGAAGCCGGCAAGGAAGTGACAGGAAGCGACTTCACGACGAGCTGGCGGCGAAACGACTTGGTTCAGCGGCCGTGAAGGCTTTACAGGTGATGGGAAGGTGAACTGATGGCTGGCCGCGGCGAGTTCTCCACATGGCGCAAAGCTCCTGCGTCGACCGTTGCTGGTGGCGTGCAAACGGGAGGAAATCAGCTGGCTGTGAGTCGCGCCGGGGAAGATCCACAGTGGCAAATGGCGAGCACACACGCGGCGCTGTTCAGTTGGCGAAGATGGCGACCACGTGGCTACTGTAGCAGCTGGCGAGGTGAGGTGATCGAAGCTTGAAACAACAGCGCGTGCTCGAGGTCGAAGCAACAGTCTTGTGCGCTGGATCCTGGTCGTGGTCGAAGTAAAGACAGCAGTTCAAGGTCGAAGCAACAGTAGCTGGTCGATTGCACTGCTTTGGTCGAAGTCGAAATAGCCCATTTGGTCGTGAACAGCAAGATCTGGTCGAACCAGGGGTATAATTGTGATGATTTCGGTTGAAGAGTGGACTGATTTGTAAATCTGGTTTTAAAGAGGTTTAATTTGGAATTTGATTTCATGGATGAGTATAATATTTCTATTAATACTCATTTAGCTCAAATCTGGAGAAAATTTGATAAGGTTTGAGGGATTTCACCTATTTTCGAAAATAGGGTAAAATTAGGGTAAAATAGATCTGGATTTTGTCGATCTCGAATTTTGGTAATTGCAATGAGATTTTGAAGTCTAAACAAAAGGGAAATCTGTATCAAATAGTATTTGGGAGGTGTTCCCTGAAGAAATTCTGAGGTTGGAGTTGATTTGTGAATTTTAGCCCTTTCAGGCTTCCAGGTAACAGAAAAGGACTTATTCGCAGTAAAATTTGGGCTAAACTGCGAAAAGTGTTTAGATGAAACAATCTGGCTCCCAACTTTTTGAAGTAAGTTGAGGACATACCTAGGAACATAGTCCAAAAGATACTTGAGTCTGGATGGGGTTAGATCATGATAACTCAATTATCTGAAAACTGGGGTACTTAGGGTAAATCTGAATTTCCTGTTTTCTAAAACAGAAAGAGACTTAGATACTGGGAGTTAGGGTTAGAATTCAATCTGGCTCCTGAAGACTTTTATCTTCAGAATAACTGGTAGGTTAAATCTGGATGGTCAGATCTTGATCTGGATCTAGAGAATAGATTTGGAGATTTTTAGGGTTTGGCTGATCTGGCTACTGCTATTGGGATACATGCATGCAGGATTTTATGCAAAAACTTTTCACCCCCAAAACCAGGGTGTTACAACGCCCTACGCCAGATTAAGTCGTGCGCGACTGTAATCAAAAGAGGTTATGTGTCCTGCGGGAACATAGACCCAGGCTAGGAAGTAAAGCAGTGGGGAGGACCCACAACGGTACTTGGGACGGTATTGTCCATTTACCAGGCAGGGATACTGTTAATACTAGACTGCAAAACGTTGTGTGATCTCGGCCTTGTCACATGCGTATAAGTCGCATGGAGTTGGCCCGACTTGGAAGTCGAGTGAAAAAGTGGATTTAAAAAGAGGTACATCTCTGCAAAGTTTAAAAATGTATTCGAATACTTCGTGCTCCCGAGTTTTAGGAGTATGCCGCGGTGGATTAAATCCACGGGGTGTGACACAAGTATTGTTTTTAAACTAAAATTTGTTAGCTCAAGATTACCCAAGTGGCATGTGTTGTCACGATAAGGGGCGTTGCCGTGGGCTGTCATGTGTTGACGTGTCGCGGTAATACCATAATATAGAGATCATATGATAACTAAGAGGCATGTGGATTTGCCTTAAGCATAAGATAATTAAGAGGCATGTGGTTTATGCCCTAAGTTTATGAAATACTGCTATGAGTATAATATTGAAAGGCTTGAATAAAAGTAATGTGATATGAGGAGATATCGCCATGGATATGGGGTATATGTATCACCATCAATATGATTTATTTACTGCCATGAGTATGATTGGAAGTTGAATAAGAAATGAGAAAGAAATGCATTATGACAAAACCCTTCACTCTTTCCCCAATAGCATATGTTCATGTCCTTTATACCATATGTATCTCTACCTTCCCTATGACTTGCTGAGTACGTAAGTGCTCACCCTTGCAACTTATCAACAATAGATGGAGTGCTCCATGATCAAGACGAAGGTTTGGAAGATTTCGTGGATCCAGAAGGAAGAGAGCCAGTTTTGCCAGAGCCTTGATGTGTGTTGTTATGCTGTCAACTTCTTACGACTGTGGGGTTTCGCCTAGCTTCCGCCGAGTAGTTGTCTTTTGTTTTAATTAGACCATTTGTGCCGTGAAGGCATTGTATTACTCCTTTACTGTACTAGGCCAGCAGGCCATACTGTTTATGTATGATATTTTGTAAGTTTCTCTGCTACAATGAACTCCTGTGCTTGACATATCCTGGGAAGTCAAGTGGTTTAAGGGACCAGCTGCACCGAGCTGGGCTCCTCACAGGTGATGTCACAGTCGTGGCAGACACGACAAGCGTCCCAGAGAGGTCGACTTCCCTTGTGGTCGACGAAGTCTTGTCCCTGGCCGCAGGGACAAAAATGGCGATAGTGGGCCCCGTGTCCACTGATAATCCAGCGGTTTCGGGTGGAACCCTGGTGCCTAAAGCTCATGAAGCCTCAAAACCTTCAACACCTCCGCTTCCGATAGAAGGAGCGACTGTGGTAAGATTTCTCACAATCCTGCATGTTTTCATTCCTTTGTGCACATCTATTGAGTTGTGTTCATACAGGAAGAGGAGGATTGCATCCTCTTTAAGAGAAGGAAAACGAGGATGGATGAAGACTCTTCCCCGAGAGCAACCATCAAGCTCTTCTCCCTCGGGAGCATATCATCAAAACCCAAACCGTGGGTGGGGTTTCGGATTAAGTGAGAACTTTTCCAATCGTCATCTAAATATGACCGACCAGAGGTTTCTTCACCTTTCAATATGTCTGTTTGTTGGCGCAGAGATGCTGCACCCAGTACCCCGACGACCTCGACAGACCATGGCACACCCACTCCAGAGGTCGCGGAAGAGACAAGCTAGATTCCCGCGGCCGAAGAGGTTCTTCGGGCCATCGTGGATGGAATGGCAGAGGAAATCCGTTCCCAAGGGACGGAAACCGAAGTCTCGGTTATAGAGGGGGAACAACAGGAAAAGTCATCTGCTGCCCCTACCGTGGACACAACAGGTCCTGAGGTTAGACCTCATGCTGATGTTGAGAGTAACTCAATCAGTGATTACGTAAAGGTATGAACAATTTTTATTTTCCAACCCGCAAAAAATTCCGGAACATTCAAGTCTCAAGAGCAATTTCTTATTGTGTTGCAGGACCTGACCCGGGTGGCGACCAAGTCAACAGCCATTGCAAAGCATCTTGAGGTAGCACAACAGAAGATCAGCCGGCTAGAACAGTAAGTATAGTGCTGTTCATTCATGTTAACTTGAATCCGTATTTAAGCTTAATTGGTTGTCCTTCTTGACACAGCGAAAATGCCTTTCTGCACAAGAGCATGGATGATCGAGAGAATCAATAAGAAGCTGCAGCTGCAAGATATTCTTCTTTGGAGAAGGAACTTCGCGACACGCAGTCAAAGCTTGCTTGTAAGTACACTCCTGACCAGAAGAAAACTTCACACCATATGAGCTTTACTTATAGTAAATGTCTACTGTGTTTGTACAGCACAAGAGGATCAAATAGGCCGTCTTTCATAAGCGAACAGAGACCTTCAGATGACCATTGAGTTGCAAAGCTCGAGAATTGATACTGCCAGCATGGAGAATAAGGGACTGAACAAAACAATTTCCTCCTGCAGCGGTACTCAATCAGACATCTTTGAAAAGCTGAAGATGGTGGCCACTCTGCTAAAAACAGATGTGATCGAGTCACGGCACAAGCTGAATCACTACTCAAGTATCTTCCTGAAGATACCAAATGGCAGGAAGAGGCGCTAAGGTCAAATGTCAGATCCGTAGCCTCTGCCATTCTGTGCAGATTACGATTCCACTATGGCCCAAATTTGAGTTTGAAGCCGGTGGTAGGAGATGCAGAGATCAAGAGTGATCGACTTAAAGCCAACTTTGAAGAAGTCAACCTTCTAGTCGAAGATCTACTGAAACAGCTAGGCCTCATTTGATTCTTTGTAATGATCTCCCTCATTACTATTCCTGTAAAATTACATTTATAACATGCGAATGCGTGCCTTAAATTTTTGGCAAAGAGTTATACTTTCTTCGTGATACTTAAATTTTTTGAAAAGAATGATGCTTTCTTCGTTTCATAGCATGATCATATCCTCTTAGCCCCCTTTTCAGAAATCACCAGTACTACAAATTTAGTATTATAATTTCTGGAAAAATATGGACATGATGAATATCCCGGAAAATGCTTTAACTTAGATATAATCATCCGAACGAACCGATACTGACCCCAATACAACATCTGACCTTATTACGAACTGGCAGCCACTCGAACGACAGGCATGCCAGTAAGTCCCGTGTACGTTGAGGAGCGGCTTATTGAGGGATGCCTTAGCTGGATGCGACCACGAGATCAGCCAATGAATCCGGTTAAGATATTTGTATCAAGATGATCATTGGCGATCAGCCCCCGAGCCAGGCTCGGTATAGGTATGGCAAATAAAGAAAACAGACATAACATGAAGCGAAGAAGAGTACTCACGAAGTTTTTGTTAAACTATGCTAATTGAACAGGAAAAAAGATTGGGAAACTTACACGTAAAACTTGCGTAGTTGATCAATGTTCCATGTATTGGATAAGATTCTACCATCCTCCATTGCTAGCCAAGCCGATCCTGGTCGCGGCACTGAGACAACAGTGTAAGGGCCTTCCCATAGAAGGGAGAATTTATTGCGATTAAATTGGTTTTGTATTTTACGTAAAACTAGATCACCCACGTGAAGGCTACGTGGCCGCACCCTTTTGTTATGGTATTTGCGCAAAGCTTGCAAATACACCGCGGACATGACCAGAGCTCGATCACGTTTTTCTTCTAGGAGGATTGGATCATGTAATCGTTGCCCGTTCTGATCAACTTGTTCGAATTGATCTGTTCGGACAGAACCAATACTAATTTCCATGGGTAACACAGCCTCAGCTCCGTATACCAGATGGAACTGTGTCTCACCAGTGGCTCGACTAGAAATAGTACATAGTGCCCATAGGATGGTATAGAGCTCATCTACCCAAGCCCCCGAGCATGTCTTAAAGTGATCAAAAATGCGCTTGTTGATGCCCTGCAATATTTGCCCGTTGGCACGTTCAACAGCACCATTGTGCTGTGGATGAGCTACAGAAGCAAAGCACACCTTGGTTCCAATATTGTCGCAATAGTCCAGAAAGAGACCGCTGGCAAATTGGGAACCATTATCAGTGATGAGATGATTTGAAACACCGAATCGAGTCACAATGTTCTTATAAAAGAACTTTTGTGCAGCAGTAGCAGTGACATTGCATACTGGCTCGGCCTCAATCCACTTTGTAAACGTGTCAATAGCTACGAACAAGAATTTGTATCCATTGACCGCTTGTGGCATAGGGCCAACAATATCCATCGCCCAAACCGTGAAGGGCCATGATAGAGGGATAGTTTGTAGAGCGTAGGCAGGCTGGTGGACCTGTCTCACATGAAATTGACACTGAGGACATGTCTTGACCATATTTTTGGCATCATCAAGTGCAGAAGGCTAGTAACATCCTTGTCGGAAAACCTTCCCGACCAGTGTACGGAATGACGCGTGTGCACCGCATACACCATCATGAATTTCTTTCAAGAGGGATTTACCTTCCTCTTGGGAGACACAGCGTATGAATACTCCTTGAGTACCTTTTCTACACAAAACTCCTTCTATAATTTTGTACAGGCGCGCTTTTCAAACTAATCGATCGCTCTCGGTTTCATCCTTGGGCAAGGTCCCATGTTCGAGATAGACCCTCAATGGATGGGTCCAATCTCGTTCATGTCCAAGGTTTGTAACGCAGACTGTTATCGGATCATCTTCGGTCGTAGTCATGATCAAAGGATGTTCCAAGTGCTCGACGAACACTCCTGCTGGGGTGGATGTGCGTGAGGACCCAATTTTGGATAATTGGTCTGCGAGAATGTTGTCCTTTCGCAGGATGTATTGGACTTCGAAATGACTGAAATGTTTTTCCAATCTCCTCACTTCCCCCAGGTAATGAGCCATTGTCTCATCGGAGGTGCTGTACTCCTTGTTTACCTGGTTTACGACCAGCTGTGAGTCGCCTCTCACCACCAATCGACAGACTTCGAGGAATTTTGCTGCCCGGAGCCCTGCAATAAGACCTTCATACTCTGCTACGTTGTTGGTCACAACAAAGTGTGTTGAATGACATACTTGAGTTGGTCACCATGAGGTGTTACTAAGACCACTCCAATCCCCGAGTGTTGAAAACTGTGAGAACCATCAAAATACATCATCCAGTGATCGGGGCATTCCAAATCTTCAGACTAGCTCCTGTACGGGCGGTTCAGGATTAGTCCATTCGACCACGAAATCGGCCAGGATCTAAGACTTGATCGTGGTGTGAGGCGTGAAATGGATGTCGAACGCTCCAAGTTCCACAGCCCATTTACGCAATCTGACCAGATTTCTCTGGGTTCCGGACAATGTCCCCCAAAGGAAAAGATGAGGCACTATAATCTTATGTGCTTGGAAGTAATGTCGTAGCTTACGGGAAGCCATCAATAGTGCGTAAAGTATTTTCTGGACCTCACGGTATCGCTCCTTAGGGCCATGAAGTACTTCGCTTACGTAGTAGACGGGTTTGTGCACACCTTCTCTTTCTGCGATCAAGACAGTGTTGACCGCGTAAGGCGTGGCCGCCAAGTAAAGGAGTAATGATTCCTCTTCATATCGCAACTGGATAAATATGCTTTGACCTCCTGAAATGCTTTCTCGGCCTCATCGGACCAAGTAAAATTATTATGTTTGCACAGAGCTTTGAAGAAAGGTAGTCCCTTTTTGCCCAGTCGCGATATGAATCGGCTCAATGCTGCCATGCGACCTGCTAGGCACTGAACATCTTTGATGGTCGAGGGAGACCTCGTTTGCTCGATAGCCCTGATCTTTTCAGGATTGACCTCGATTCCTTTGGAACAAACAAGAAAACCTAGAAGTTTTCCATACGAAACTCCGAAAGAACATGTCTCCAGGTTTAATTTTATTCCAAATCGATTCAAATTACAGAAGATTTTAGCAAGATCGTCTAAATGAGACAAACTTTTTAAGCTTTTTACAACCAAGTCATCTACATAAGCTTCAAGATTACGCCCCATCTGGGAAAGAAAGGTCTTTTGCATCAAGCACTGGTACTTGGAACTAGCGTTCTTGGGACCAAATGGCATTCTAATGTAGCAGAAGGTGCCGAATGGCGTGATGAAGGCAGTCTTCTCTTCATCTTCTTCTGCCATGCTGCTTTGATGATATTTTGAGTAAGCATCCAGGAAACTCATCAGTTCGCAACCCACAGTAGAATCGACCAGCTGGTCGATGCGGGGAAGGGAAAAATCGTCCTTCAGACGGACACTATTGAGGCTGGTGTAGTCGACGGACATGCGCCACTTTCCATTTGACTTGCGGACCATGACTGGATTTGCAAGCCATTCTCGATGATCGACTTCGTGAATAAATCCGGCCTTTTGGAGCTTATCTAACTCCACTCGGATGGCTTCATGTTGATCAACAGCAAAACACCTGAGCTTCTGCTTTATTGGTCGCTGTCTAGGTCGAATTGCTAACCTGTGCTCAATTACTTCTCTTGGGACACCGGGCATGTTAGATGGTTTCCATGCAAACACATCTGCATTAGCTCAGAGGAAAGTAATGAGCTCGAGTTCCTATTTGTCATCCAAGCCTGATCCAACCCAAATTGTCCTGGATGGATCATCTGGGTACAACGGAACCAATTTTAATGTTTCATCTGGTCGAGGAGCAGCTTTGGTCGTATCAGTAGACATTGTGGCAATCTGGGCTTCTCGGAGGGGAAGCTGATCTACCATCTCTAGGGATAACCGATCACACGTCAATGCCACACTGCGGCTGCCTCAGACCGAAATAACGCCCTTGGGGCCAGGCAACTTGCCGCACTGGTAAGCATAGTGCGTAGCCATCATGAATTTAGTGAGAGTTGGCCTGCCAAAGATTGCGTTATAAGCCGAATCACAATCAATTACACCACCTGTCCCAATGGCATCATAGATGGACCAGGAATTATCCCATAAAATGGATGAATTATGGGTTTGATTTTTGACCGAGGAATTTGCATCTCGTCCCGTGCCTTGACCAATAAAATGTCCAAGGAACTACCTCTGTCGATCAGGACCCTTTCGACTCTCGCATTATTGATAATTGGGGTAATGACCAGAGGTAGCCTCAATGGTCGAGTAAGCCCCACAGGGCAATCAGAGCGATCAAATGTCAAAGGAGTGTCTGACCAACAGGGGTATTGAGGTTCACCGGGGGGTCTTTGCTTGGTTCACCTCTCGATAAAAAGCTTTAAATTGCCGTTTAGAAACAAAAGAGGAGAAACCTCCGAAAATGATATTGACATGACTACGAGGTACCTGATAGGACATCTCTTAGTCCCCACTGGCGTCTCTTAGCCCGCAAGTCTGTTCTTTTTGTGGCAAGGTCGGCATTGGTCCGATCCCATGGTAGAAATCATCCAACTGCTGCAACCAACTCCGGCAATTCTTGAGGTCGTGGCCTGTAGAGTTGTGGAGTGGACACCACCTCTTGCCATCCTACGGGTTAGTTGACTTTTCTGGTTGGTCGACAATGAGACCACCAGAAGCCGTTTTATTTTTAAACGAAGATTTGTTACCTTTGGTCGACGGAGGTTTCTCTGCGACCGCGACCCCTCGGTATTGTCCAGTTCGACTCCTTTTCGATTTCTTTGACTTCTCGCCTGATGTAGATTCTGGCTTCTTATTCGAATCCTCTCTCTTTACGTCTGTGAGACTTGGTTGAGGCGGTAAGTTTCCTTTGTCCACCATCCGATTCCACTCAACGGCCTCGGTCGCGTCGGAATATCGATCAGCCATATTAAAAAGATCGGCTACTGATCGAGGGGGGGGTGGATGAGCAAATCCTCAGTAAACCTCCGATATCGAATGGCGTGTTTAAACGCCCTGATAACGGAATTGTCAGATATGTCCCACCCGTCTAGCTTTGTCATGCCGAGACGAGGAGAGTGGACAGGAATTCGTTCCCGATCACGAGAATTTCCCACCCGTCTAGCTTTGTCATGTCGAGACGGCACTAGTGGTGGCCGATTCTGTCTACCAGAACTAGAGTTAGAGTATTCTCTTTCATGGGAACGTATCGCCGACCGGGAAGAGGCTGTAGGTGTCACCTCGGATGCGACCTCGTCTAACCTCTCCGCCAAGATTCTGGCAAAAGCCGGTTTCTGCGCATCTGTGACAGTAGGAGGGAAATTACGCTGGACCTCTGCGATGGATTGAAGCCGGCCATGTGTGCTCCTCCTGGGTGCGCTAGGTGTCACCGTCTCCTCGTCTGCCGGTAAATGTCCCGGGGGTAAAGAAGGTGTCTGGTCGCGTCTGCGACCACACAGACGATGGGAGGAACTAGGAGCGGCGTCGTAATGAGCTTGCGCATTTTGCAGAGCCTCTAGAGTTGTTTTGCGGAGCTCATTATCTTGTTGCTCCCGATCATGATCCTCCTTTTGTCTGCACTCTTGTTCTTCCTTCTGCTTGCGCTCCTGTTCTTCCCTTGCAATCCGCTGATCGGGAGTTTCTTCCGATAAGGCAGCAAATTGCCTAGGGAACGAGGCCGCCGATGGAGATAACATTTCTGTTTGTTCCGAGTTGGACTCAAAATCAAAACCTCCCCTGACTAAATTCCTGATCAACATCGCCTTTGCCCTCGGGAGGGTCATGCGATGGACCGTATTCAATCCCGAATGCAGTGGAAACAACATTGGGTTCCGGTTCTACGTCGGTTGTCTCCTGGTCGATAGACATGACCTGAGTGGTCGAATCGACCTCTAGGACGTCTTCGCCTTCGGTTTCCTCCATTGGAACAGGATCAGTAGGTGAAGGCATCTGTATATGGGCATAATGCTCGAGGTCAAAGTCATTCTCAGAATCATATGCCCCAGACATGGCTCACCGAACCTCTGGATAGAAAAAAGAACGCCTTGAGAAAGGCCCCACGGTGGGCGCCACCTATCGACCATTCGGACTCGGGGTCCTTAGTCGATCTTATGCAGAATTTGTGAGTTCTGAGGCCTTTCAAACTGTTCCTTCGGAAAGGAATGATGAGCAATGTCTGTTGGGGCAGAAAGAGATTTATACAGGCTCGGGCCCTCGATGGTGGGAGTAATAGCCCTACGTTCTGTTGTGATTTCACTTTTTTATGGAAAATGTTTACAAGATTGAAGAAAAGATAATCACAGGAGAACATCTCTTCTGTGTTGTTGTCTACAAATGACTAAACTAACTTATGAAAGCTTGTGCTTGATATGTCATCATCTTCGATCTCTCTGATCTATCCGATCTCTCTGATCTATCTGATCTCTCTGATCTATCCGATCTCTCCTTGTCTTGTATATTTGCTCACCCTTTTATACCTGTCAAAAGGTGCCAATGCATAACGGTTTTGAACGGTTGCTTGAGTGCAATTTTGATAACCGAACTTAACTTCCACGCAATCTTAACACGTGCAATTAAGGGATAACTACACACGTTAACCTCCTGGTAGTTGTCTTCATACGTGGAGGAATCATCACGATCCTAGGAATATGCCTGTTGTAGAGTTTAAGCAATCCCGAGTTATCCTGGTCGAGAGTAGTCAACAACCTTCTGACCGCGCATTGTCTGCGGCCTCCTGACCGCGTAATGTCTGCGATCTCATGATCGTGCAAAACCTGCGACCATAAGTCATTCTTGTGTCCGTGCTTCTCAGATCGTCTAAGACCATAAATACGGACCTTAAGACACTTGTCTGGTTCGAATCCGTCTTGAACCAGATGTGTATTATTTTGAACTAGCTCGGGTAACAATCCTTGTCAACATGCAAGTTCAGAAATTCAAGTGCATGTTTGAAACAGCAATACAAATACACACCTACCTACCAATACAATTGAAAACACAAATACTCATGTACACATTCAAGTTCATGTCCCAAATAGCAATATCAATACACAAATATACAACAATATACAAATACAACAGTTCACACATTCGATCTATATTACAAAAGTCATGTCTAAAACAATAGATCATGACGGGGACCCAGTGGCCCATACATTTCACATAAAAGAGAACCTTTGCAAGTTGCAACAATTAACTACCGATAACAAGTTAGACCTGAAACATCACTGTGGACGATTTGGACTTGGGTCCTCAGTCGATCTTATGCAAATTTGTGAGTTGCGGGACCTTTTAGGGCGCTCCTCCGGGAAGGTAGGATGAGTAATTTCTGTAGGGGGACAAGAGAATTTATACAGGTTCGGGCCCCCGATGGTGGAAGTAATAGCCCTACATCCTATTATGGTTTCACTATGTAGGAAAAAAGTGTTTACAAAGGGGGAGGAAGAGATGATCACAGGCAAAGATCTCTTCTATATTAGTATCTATCTCACTATGCCTAAGTCTTTAGGATATTCTGACTCCTGGTAATGCTTGTATGCTTAATCGTCTCTTAGAACGTGCATTGACCACCTCTTTATACTGAACAAAAGGGCGTCAACGCGAAACGGCCTAAAACAGTTGCTAGGATGTAGTTTTGTTAACCGCACTTAACTTCCATGCAGGCTTAACATGTGCAATCAAGGGATAACCACATATGTTAACCTCCTGGCAGTTGTCTTCATACGTGGAGAAATCCTTGTGATCCTCGGCATATGCCTGGTTAGACATTCGCGAGTTATTTTGGTCGCAAATAGTCAACGACCTTCTGACCACGTACCATCTGCAGTCTTCTAACCGCGCACTGTCTGCGGCCTCATGATCGCGGAAGGACTGTGATCATAAATCATCTTTGTGTCCGCACCCTTCAGGTCATCTGAGAACATAGCGACGGACTTATAGGCATACGTCTAATCTGATTCTATCTTTAAACCAAGTGTATATCATTTTGAACTAGCTCGGGTGATAATCCTCATCAGCTAGCCCCAAAATTTGAAGAAAATGAAGAGACATATTTGCTTCAAATTTTTACCCTGCATCGAATTATGAACCCGATGCTTCAACTTCAACTGAAACTGTTCTGCCGTGTGACGATTCATATCCCGAGAAAACCTGAGTTTTTCTTGATAGGTAATAATGACTTAATTGACCCATCGTGATGGCAACTGTAAGTGCGTTTTAAGAACCTGAGACGTGTGTGGAAATGAACCGACGCCTTCCAGATCTATAAATAGAAGAGCTTTTAGATTCTTTGAACTCACGAGTTTTACATCTCGACTAAGTTTTTTGGATCCATTTCTCCTCTCCGGTTACTCCCTCTAATCCTCTATTCTTGTCTTGATGGCGGATCAAGACCCCAAGAACATAATCGAGATTGAGAGTGATGAGGAAGAAGTGATACCTGAACTCGACCATGACTTCCAGAAGGTAAGACTTTTCTGGAACTCTGGTTCAAGTCATCATTTTACACCTTGATCATTTCCAAATGCATTTTGGGAACTTACAGGCGACTGAGGAACTGATTCCTCCAAAGAAGAAGTCGAAGGTTGACGAAGGATCCTCTAGTGGAGCTTCATTCACGGGTGCAAAGGTTGGGGATGCATCATTGCGCTCTCTTTCCTTGCCCCATGTAGTTCTCCCCGTCCATGTGACTCGGCAGGTTGAACCCTCATCTCCAGCATTGGAGATCCATAATAATCCTTCAAAGCATCCATCTGCTTCTCGGGAAAGTCTCCCACCTCTGCAATTAGACAAACCTCAACTTTTGTTGGGTGATCAATTTTCTGGTGAGAAAATTGCACTCCCGCGACCAGATGGTCCTCGATTTTTGTCGGGTGATCTACTTCCCAGGGGAAGTACCACATCCTCCTGTCCAACTTTACTGCGAGGATTGGTAATTATCTTCATTCTCTCTGCTGGTCGTTTTATCTTTAAAACTAACACATGCATGTGTAGGAGATGAAAATTTCTGGAGTCCCCCAGCGACCAGCCTGCTAATGTCCAGGCTCTTTTTGGTGAGAGTGTATCCCTCGAGCAAACTCTCCGAAAAGAAAAAGAGGCTCTAGAAAAGAAGACCGATGAAATGTCTTCGGCCATTCTGCATCTGAAAGAATGTTATGCCAATTCCCACGAAGAGGTGTGCCAATTCTGCTTGGAGAGGGACTATGCTCGGCAGCATCGAGAACTCTCCAATACTATAAGGAACAATAGCGCTTCTTTGCTTCGGGATGATGTAGATATGCTTAGAGCCATAGCCAGCTCTCTTGGGGCGGTCAGTGTTGGTCCCACTGATGTTAACATGTCCCTGGGAGAACTTTGTAAATGGCTATCAGATCAGGTCGACGCTTTGGTCGCCTGTGTCCCTTTTGTATGTAAAGTTTGCCAGAAATAAAGAATTTCTTTTCTTGACATACTTGATCTCTTAAAAGGATTATGTAAAAAACATATAATCCGAATGAAGGTTCTTTATATTCTGTGCGAAGAAATGGTTACACAAGAATGCGTCTACGACCAAAAATACACAGGTAGGTTTCTGTCCGAAATCGGCTCAGGACATTTCTTCGGTCTCAGAATAGCACTGAGATCGTAGACTGCGATCAGAATTAGTGCTACGATCCTAACGTCATATCTTAATCGTGCGGCGACCACAGACATTGCGATCACATATATTGTAGCGATCACAGAATCGCATTGTGATCAGTATACAAGATATAAGTTTATTCCAAAGTCATAAGGGATTACTTTGATAAACATAAGAATTTCTCATATTTTTATCTGTACCATAGCCCCCGAATGTGAAATAAAATGATAAAGATACATTTTTATTTCGGAGTATGGATAACAGGTTCCAAGAGCAAAGGTACCCGTTATGGGAAATTAATAAAATATCTGGCGAAGGGTTGTCTCGGGTATTTAAAAGGAAAAGGTACCTTACTGGGGAAGCCTCATAGCAAAAACCCTTCGTTGCCTTAGACATTCTTGCCGTACAAAACCCTCGTTTGCACACCTCATCTTTGTCATATCCAAAGCCATCACCTTCTTTCGCAATCCTCTATAGTAATGGCGTCCTAGAGCCAATCTGTCCACCACTTAGAGGAGAGTCTGGTGGCACTAGAGAAAGAAGAGATTCTCCCCCCACGACTGCTGATCAACTGGCGGCCAGCGGAGAAAGATCAAGAAACCCCAATCGTCTAAGAGGGCGAATTGGTGATCTTCGAGGAATACTTGCGCTGTGGGTTCCGATTCCAAGAGAGCGAGTTCCTGCAAGGAATCTTGGACCACTACAGGTTGGAGTTGGTGAATCTCCCAAGTGTGAAGCTTTCGTCGAAGTGCTTCCAAGTGTGGAGCTTTTTCGATGCTTCTACTTCTCGGCATGGTCAAAGAGTGCCAATGCCGCTGAGTGCATCTACTTCCGCATAAGGGAGAAGAAAGACTACCCATTCCCACCTCTGCTGGATTCTGTGCATGGGTGGCATCACAAATGGTTCTACTGCACCCCTTCATCGGAGAGCGGACTGTGGTTCATGAACACCTGACCGGAGAAGGACAGTGATTTGGACTCCATTACTTCTCTGAGTGCAGAGCTGAAGAAGCAAGCTCAAGCCATTCTTCACTTAGTCCAGCAAGGCTTGACTGCGCGTGACATCATCCGCGACTTCGTGAAGAATAGTTTGACCCTGTGTGAGAGGGCACATCCAGCTTGGGAGGTGGAGTCCATGGCGGACAGCACCCTAGATTATAATACAGGTATGTCCTCTGGTCAACAAAATATTCATTTTTAGTGATGAAAGGTGTCATATCAAGTAATATGCTTGTTTCTGACGCAGTGCTGTCTTTGTCCGAAATCGAAAAAAGGACAAATTACCTCCTACGAGCGTATAATACCGCGGTGGAGGGAGCTAAAGGGTCGCCTCGCCCCCATGGCTTTATTAATGCCCGCGATGATCTTAAACAAGAGCGCCGAAAGGTATGATCTTTCCCAACAAGCTCTGTTGTAAACCATCCACTTGACTTATGTTACTAAAAGCATTTTAAATAATACAGCTTTTGGGAAAATTTGCTGTGGCGAAGCGTCCAAGCGAGGACGCTAGTCCTTTGGGGACATCAGTAGCGAAGAAGGCGAAGAGGACCCCTTCGAAGCGCCAAATGAAGGTGCCAGCTCCCGAAAAACCTAAGAAGATCCTGGGAGGGGCTTCTTCACGAAAGAAAACTATAACCGCAAAAAATACTGTGGTAAGATTTTCCGTACTCGCTGTAATCCCAAGTACGAGTGGAAATTACTTCTTCCTCGTACAAGGTGAAGGGAGCGAGGATGAGGAAGACGACATTCCTCTAGTTAGTCGCAAGAAGAAGGCGACTGACCTTTTGGGAACAAGCATCCCAGAGAGGTCAGCTTCCCTTCAAACCCTTGCGCCTAAGGCTTGTGAAGCCCCAGGGCTAATAACTCCCCCCTTACTGATCGAGGGAGCAACTGTGGTAAGAATCCTCACAGTCTTGTATGTTGTCGTTCCTCTGCATATACTCATAGGATTGTGTACATACAGGGAGAAGAGGACACTATCCTGTTTAAGGAAAGGAAAACAAGGACAGAAGATGATTCTTTCCCAGGAGCACCCAGTGGGCTTCTTTCTCCCAAGAGCTCATCATCGAAACCCAAACCATGGGTGGGGTTTTGAATAAAGTAAGAATTTCTCCTATCTCCATCTAGAGATGATCGAAAAGAGGCATTTTATCTTACAATCTGTTTGTTTGTTTTTAGGCGTAGGGATGCTGCGCCCAGTACTCCGGTGACCTCGACAAGCCTTCCCACAACACCTACAATAGAGGTCGCGGAAGAGCCAACTCCTACTCTTATGGTCAAAGAAGTCCTTCAGGCCATCGTGGAGGGAATGGCAGCAGAGATCCAATTCCACGGGATGGAAACCACAGTCCCAGCCACAGAGGGGGTTCAGTAGGAAAGATCATCTACTGCCCCTGCCGTGGACACAACAAGTCTTGAGGCTCGACCTCACGCTAATGTTGAGAGCAGCTCATTCGGCGATTACATAGAAGTACACAAAAAACTCTTTTTATTATTTTCGAGCTCGCAGAAATTTATGAATATCCAAGTTTCAAGAGCAATTCCTTGTCGTGTTTCAGGACTTGACCCGGGTGGTGACCAGGTCGATAGCTATAGCAAAGCATGTCGAGGTCGTGCAACGGGAGATCAGCCGACTGCAATAGTAAGTGTGGTGCTCTTTATTCGTGCTAACTTGAATCCATATTTAAGTGTAGCTGATCGTCTTTCTTGTTACAGAAAAAATGCCTTTTTGAACAAGAGCATGGCTGATCGGGAGAATCAAGAAGAAGCTATAGCCGCGAGAAGTTCTTCTCTAGAGAGGGAACTTCGCGAAGCGCTGTTAATGCTCTCTTGTAAGTCCAGTTCCGACCAGAAAACATTATTTCATTACATGACCTGCTGTAAGAATTGTCTGCCGTGTTCATGCAGCACAAGAGGATCAAATAAACCTTCTTTCAAGAGAAAACAATGACCTTCAGGTGACCATTGAGCTCCAAAGCTCAAAGATTGATATTGTTTGCACGGAGAATGAGAGTTTGAGAGCAACAATTGCATCCTGTAGCAATGTTCAATGTTCCTTCTTCGAAAAGCAGAAGATGGTGGCAACTCTGCTCAAAGCTGATGTGGTCGAATCTCAAAAGATCAATCCTAGCTTCGGCGAGTTAGCGACATTGGTTGCGACTCAGGCTGAATCACTTCTTGAATATCTTCCTGAAGATACGAGGTGATAGGAAGAGGCGATGAGGACAAAAAAGTGCAATCTATAGCCTCCGCCACCCTCTGCAGACTCCGTTTTCACCACAGCCCTGATCTTGATTTGAAACCAGTGGTCGGAGATGCAGAAATCGAGAGTGAAGATTAGTTTGAGGCCATAATGGAGGAGGTCTGGCCCTTGATCGAAAACCTCTTGAAAGAACTTGGCTTATCTTAATTGTTGATGTAACAATTTTTGTACCTACAAACATGTGATTATACAATGCAAATGCATGCCTTAAATTTTGAAAAAAGAAAATGCTTCTCTTCATTTCATGTTATGACCATATTCCCTTAGCACCCTCTTGAGATCATAAGTATTGAAGACCTAGTATTCTAATCTCAGGACAAAATATGGGCGTTACGAATATCTAAGAAATGCTTTAACTTAGATATGATCATCCGATCATACCGAGATTGACCTTAATACAACACCCGGCCTTATTACGAACTGGCAGCCACTCGAATGATCAGGAACAAGCCAGTAAGTCCCGTGTGCATTGAGAAACAGCTTATTGAGGGATGTCTTATCTGGATGCGACCATGAGATCGGCCAGTGAATTCGGTCAGGATATTGTAGCAAGATGATCATCGGCGATCAGCCCCCGAGCAAGGCTCGTTATAGGTATGGCAAAGAACAATGTAACATGAGCCAAATGAAAGTACTCACGATTTTTGCTAAACCATGCTAATTGAATAGGAAAAAAGATTGGAGAACTTACACGCAAAACTTGCGTAGTTGATCGATGTTCTAAGTATTGGACAAGATTCTGCTATCCACCATTGCTAACCGAGCCGATCCTGGTAGTGGTACCGAAGCAACAGTGTAAGGGCCTTCGCACTGCGGAGAGAACTTATTGCGGTTAGACTAGTTTTGTATTTTTCGTAAAACCAGATCACCCACGTGAAAACTACACAGCCGCACCCTCTTGCTGTGATATTTTTGCAAAGCTTGCAAATATACTGCTGACCTTATCAACGCTCGATCTTGTTTTTCTTCGAGGAGGGTTCAATCCTGAGTATGTTATTCGATTTGTTCAATCCGGTCGAATTGATCTGTTCGGACAAAACCAATACGAATTTCCATAGGTAACACAGCCTCAGCGCCGTATACCAATTAGAAAGGTGTCTCATCGGTGGCTCGACTACAGGTACTACGTAGTGCCCATAGAACAGAGTAGAGTTCACTACCCAAGCCCTCGGACGCGGCTTAAGGCGATCGAAAACACGTTTCTTGATGCCTTGTAGTATCTGCTAGTTGGCACGTTCGACGGCACCATTGCTCTGTAGATAAGCTACAGAAGCAAAGCACACCTTGGTTCCAATATTATCGCAATAGTCCAGGAAGAGACCGCTAGCGAATTGGGAATCGTTATCAGTGATGAGATGATTTGGAACACCAAATCGAGTGACGATGTTCTTATGAAAGAACTTCTGTGCCGCAGCAGCGGTGATATTGCAGACTGGTTCAGCCTCGATCCACTTTGTAAACATGTCAATAGCTACGAATAGGAACTAGTAACCATTGACCGCCTGTGGCATAGGTCCCACAATATCTATCCCCCAGACCGCAAAGGGCCACGTTAAAGGGATAGTTTGCAAGGCATATGCGGGCTGATGAATCTGTCTTGCAGGAAATTGACACTGGGGGCATGTCTTGACCAAGTATTTGGCATCATCGAGTGCCGAAGGCCAGTAAAAACCCGTCGGAAAGCTTTCCCGACCAATGTGTGAAATGACGCGTGTGTACCACACACACCATCATGGGTTTCCTTCAAGAGAGATTTACCTTCTTCTTGAGAAATACAACGCATGAATACTCCTTGAGTACCCTTCCTATACAAGACCCCTTCTATAAGTTTGTACAGGCGCGCTTTTCGAATCAACCGATCACTTTCAGTTTCATCCTTGGGCAAGGTCCCATGTTCGGGATAGACCCTCAATGGGTGGGTCCAATCTTTTTCATGTCCAAGGTTGGTAACAAAGACTATCACTAGGTCATCTTCGACTGTAGTCATGATCGAAGGATATTCTAAGTGTTCAATGAACACTCCTGCCAGAGCAGATGTACGTGAGGATCCAATTTTAGATAATTGGTCTGCGAGAATATTGTCCTTTCGCGGGATGTATTGGACTTTGAAATGACTGAAATGTTTTTCCAATCTCCTCACTTCCCCTAGGTAATGAGCCATTGTCTCATCAGAGGTACTGTACTCCTTATTTACCTAGTTTACGACCAGTTGTGAGTCTCCCCCCAGCACTAATCGACGGACTCCGAGGAATTTTGCTGCTTGGAGCCCTGCAATAAGACCTTCATATTCTACTGCGTTGTTAGTCATAACAAAATGTAATTGAATGACATATTTGAGTTGGTCGCCCTGAGGCATGATTAAGACCACTCCAGTCCCCTAGTGTTGAAAACTGCGAGAGCCGTCAAAATACATCGTCCAGTGGTCGGTGTAGGATCAAGGATGCCGACTAGAGGGGGGGTGAATAGGAGACTTTTAAAAACTTTAAATTAAAACAAATATTTGCAAATAAAGAGATCAAGAACAAATAATAATATGAGCAAGAGGAAAAGAGAACGAACACAACGATTTTTACCGAGGTATCGGAGACTCACCCAGTCTCCCCTAATCCTCGTTGAAGCACTCAAATAAATTGAGTCTTGCTCCAATATCCACGAGGGATATTATCCACTAGTGGTTGCTCCTTGTCCACTCCAGAAAGGCGAGCACTGATGCCTTTTACAATCTTATCAAGTCTCTCCTACAATCTCCGAACGGAGAGATCAATGGCCACGCCTCCGAACCGTCTGGGTGAGGGCGCTCACCAAGAGTAATAGGCAGTACGGTCTTCTCTAGACCTCCAAATAATCACCGAGAAATTAATAGAATGCAAATGATGCGAACAGAAAGCACTCGGTGAATCTGAAAAGCACTCGACTTGATCAAAAGATTAAGAATTTGTAAAAGAAACTAAAGCTCAAGTATGTGTATGAGAGGAGGCTGTTTGTTGTTTAAAATACGAGCTCAAAGCCTCTATTTATAGCCTCAAGGATCAAAAGAACCGTTGGAGCTAGGGCTGAACATCAGCAACTCAAACAGACAGTCAGTTCACCAAACTAACAATCAGTTACATACACAACGACCGACAAAATTTATGGATAAAAAATAGCTAGCCGTTTGTGGTCGTATAAGGAAACTTCAAACCCCAAACTAACAGTCAGTTAGGTAAACTGACAGTCAGTTCGACCAAAACATCGACCATTTTTAAAACAAAACTCAGATAAAAACAGCTGTGGTCAAAACCCAAACTGACAGTCAGTATGGGCATACTGACAGTCAGTTTAGTACAAAAATTTTTGGCCCAAAAAACACGCTCTCTGGACAATTGTCAGTTAATACAAACTGACATTCAAACTGACAGTCAACATGAAGAAAAATAGCTATAACATTAAATCTAGAAGTCCAAATTGAGAGTTTAATAGCTTTTTTGAAAGATAATTTTGAGGGCTACAGTTTTGTCAACAGATGAAAAAGCTAGATCTGCCTAGTTCTTTTTAGAAATTTGAAAAATTCTTCTACTATCAAAAACTCAACTAAAAATCCAAATCTTTCAAAGCCAAAACCAAATCAAATCCAACAGAAAAGAATGCAATGCAATGACCTAAGTTTCTCGATTCATGTTGGAAATGTTAAGAGGACTTTGCAACCCCTCTTTATAATACGGTTAAATGTAAGCAACAAAGTCCTTAACCGATCTTACTCCAAACACCGAGATAGGTAAAAAAAATAAAAACTCAGATTACCTTAGGTCCTTTGCATCTTTATGTTTGCGTCGCAACTTTACTCTTTTGCACCTTGTGCTTCTATTTCATTTCATATCGGGTTCATCTTGATCATCTTTCATTTCTTCCCAAACACGCTCTGTATCAAAAATCTCAAAAGCACAGTTAGTCTGAAACACTTTATTTTCATTAATCATCAAAATTAGGGTTAGGCATAAAGGCCTAGATGCACAATCTCCCCATTTTTGATGATTGATGACAACAAGTGTTCAATAAAAGATAATAAATAAAATAACTCCCCCTGAGTATATGCATCTCATCATATCAAAATGTATCAGAGCATAAACCAACATATATATCAGAGCTTCAGATGAAACACATATACACATCATCATACCAATATCAGAGCATCACAGAACATAAGAAACTCAACTTATCCATGTCATCCGTATATCATAACAAGTCATATCCAAAACATCATATCCATGTCCAAAATAACAAATCACAGAGATAAAACAAATCCATAAATAGTCATCCAATAAAACATATCCAACTATAACACAAATATATATAAAATACTTCTCCCCCTTTGGAATCAAGCACAAAAAGGGAGCTAATACAAGAAAGCAGAGCCTAAAGCTCATCATCTGAAGAACATCCTAAGACGGCTGTATCTCCGGAGCTTGCAGGAGATCCAGTCGGGTCGATGGCAGGTGACAACGGAGGAGTAGCATCCAGAGCTGGAGCTGGCGCTACTGGAGCAGCTGGAGCCAGAGCTGATACCGCACGAGCTGGAGCACCTGGGCCTGAAGTTGTATCAGATGAAGAGGATGCAGGGCGGCCCTCTTGCGAGGGTCCGAAGAAGTTGAGGCAGGCAGGCAGCGCAGAATCTCCTCCTGCTGAGCAACCAGTCGAAGCACCATTTGATGGTGCTCTTGATGAATACACAGGATCTACTGCTGGGTCTGGATGATCTGCTGGAGCTGAGAAGAAGACGCCGAGGAAGAGCCGATGCCTGTCTCTATAGCTAGTGCTGAGTCAGTCTCCTGAACCGGAGCCTCATCCTTCGACTCCCACGCAGCATCATCATCAGATGCGGGAGAATCAAGGTCAGCAGCAGCCGCAGGCCGGGCACCAAGGCGACGGTCTGTTTGGCCTGGAGGATAGAAGAGAAGGGGATGATGGGGCCGCGGGAGCTCAGTGTCCACAGCCCGAATATGCAGAAGCACCGCCATAATATACGGAGCGTATATCAGCTGACGGCGCGGAGAGAGAAGGACATGCTGAATCTCACTGATGATGAGATCAGCAACGTAGAAGATGGAGATCAACACATGGAGGGCCAGGTAAGAGACTCTAGCCCTATCACCGGACAGAGGGACTAGAGTGAGACGAAGGATCCACTGAGCCAAGTCAACATCGCGGCGCAGACCGGCGATGTGACGGAGCTGGAAGGGGCCAGAGTAAAGCATGGCCACCTCCCGATGCTCGAGGTCTGGAAGGGTGTGGAGCTGGCGCCCAGATGCGGGACGAACCAGTCCAAGCGCAGACTCAAGCTGCTCCTTCGTAACGGTGTGAACCTGGAGGCCCATCATGATGGTCAGTGAGTCGTGCTAAGAAGAAATGTGGACGGTCGAGTAGAACTAACGAATGGGCCCATCAGTCCTGTGAAAAGAGGAATCAGCGACAAGGTCGCGGATCCCGACAAAGGCAAAGGAATCTGCCAGGGAGACGATGCCTGTGCGAGAGGCAATCGTCTACCAAGAGAGAGAGCGATGGGCTAATATCGGTACACGGCTATATACGCTGCTGAAAAGATCCAGCTGCAAGTTCGTGTAGAAGGTAAGGACGTCGTACGCGTCGCGACCAGTGGGACGCGGCGAGAGATAAGGGTTTGCGGCATGATGGGTGCGAAGGCGGCTCGCGTGCCACCGGGAATAATGCACGGGGACACGCTCGGGCGGAGGAGAAGGCCTGGTCTCGGACGTCTGACCCGCTGAACGACTACTGTTTGCAGCGTTCTTTCAACGGGCCACACGTCGAGATGTGGATGGCTGATTAGACATTGCTAAGAAATGAAAACAAGGGAGAAAAACAGATAACCTGAACAAAGGAGGCGGAACAGAGGAAGCTGACGACGAGCAAAACTGGTCGACGTCAAATATATCACCTGAAAAATGGTCAGAGAAGATGTGCACGAGGAGGCACAGTGGAGCGACGAAGTGATGCAGCACTGGTGAGGAAACGCCGGTGAGCAAAGGCACGGCGAGGAGGAATAGCGGCACGGTCACAGCGCAAAACGGCGGAGAGCAGAGCTAGGCGGCAGCGCATGGTGGGGCACGGCAACGGCGCAGAGAAAAGGGGCACCGGCGATGAGGAAAAAGACAACGGCAGCGAGGAGGAGAAGCCGAAGAGGCAAAGAATGAAACAAGGTTTTTAGGGTTCGGGACCCCGCAACTGACAGTCGGTATGATATACTGACAGTCATTTCCAAACATAGAGACCTGGAACTGACAATCAGTGTGCAACACTGACAGTCAGTTCTCAGAACTGAGTTTTGAAACTGACAGTCAGTATATGAAACTGAAAGTCAGTTTGAGTCTCAAAAACGACCAGGAGCTGGACCCAAGTCAATTGCACATAACTGACAGTCAATTTGTGAAACTGACTGTCATCATGGTCAACGACTTTGACCGGAGGCTAAGAATAGGCTCCTAAGCACTGAACTGACTGTCATTTTGTGGAACTGACTGTCAGTTTGGTCAATTTCGACCAGAAGCAGATTAGACCAGAGAGGGAATAAAATAATATTATAATGTATTTTAGTACAAATAGCACATCAACTAGCATTAGATATATCAATAATGTTCAGTTCACCTCTTAGAAAATAAAATCTTGATTCATCTAAGGGTTTGGTGAAAATATCTGCTAGTTGCAAGTCTGTTCTAACATAGCTCACATCAATATCTCCTTTTGCCACATGATCTCTAATAAAATGGTGCCGTATTTCAATATGCTTAGTTCTACAATGTTGAACAGGATTATTTACAATTTTAATGGCACTTTCATTAGCACACAAGAGTGGCACTTTATCAAATTTAATTCCATAATCCAAAAATGTCTGCTTCATCCATAATAATTGAGCACAACAACTTCTCGCAGACACATATTCAGCTTCAGCAGTGGAGAGAGCTATAGAATTCTGCGTCCTAGATAACCATGTGACGAGGATTGATACCCGAGCTAGTTCAAATAAATACACGACTTGTTACGGACGGATTCGAACCAGATAAATGTCTGTTGATGCGAACTCAAGTCACTCCTAGAAGGACAGGCATGTGGTCGCAGGCTTTACGCGATCAGACCATAGCTAGTGCGCGGTCAGGAGTTCGTGTGCCATACGCGAATAGAAGACTGCAGATGGTGCGTGGTTAGCAAGCAACACGCGGTCGGAACACCTTCGACCAGGGGACGCGGGATTGTTCTGTCCCTACAACAGGGATATCTCGAGTATCTCGAAGATCCTTCCACGTATGGAGACAACCGTCAGGAGGTTAATACGTGCTGTTATCCATGAATAACACGTGTTAAACTTGCATGGAGGTTAAAGGCAGTTGCTAAAACTGCATCCAAGCAACTGTTCGATGCCGTTATGACTTGGCACCCTTTCAACCAGTATAAAGGGGTAACCCAATGAATCAAACAGGGCATCGGATAAGTGGGAGATCAAGTGATCAAAACACCCAAAGAATCAGAAGACAGTAGTCTAAGTTACATAGCTTTCACAAGCCTTCCAGGCATTGTCTTGTAGAAACACATAGGAAAAATCTTCGCCTGTGAAGAACTTTTTCATAACTTTGTAACTTTTTCTGCAACACATAGTGAAATCCCAACAGGACGTAGGGCTATTACTCCCACCATCGACGGCCCAAACCTGTATAAACTTCTCTGCGCTCTAGTTATCTTTGATTCATCATACCTTCCAGGAGGGACACCCTGAAAGGTCTCACAACCTACAAATTATGCATAAGTTCGACTGAGGACCTCGAGTCCGAATCGTCGACAGCTGGCACCCACCATGGGGCCTTTCTCAAGGTGTTCTAATTTTCATCCGGAGGTTCACTAAATCATGGCTGGAGCATATGATTCAGAGAACGATTTCGATCTTGAGGATTATGCCCACATTCCGATGCCTTCTCCTAGCGATCATGTCCCGATGAAGGAAATCGGAGGCGAGGACATCCCAGAGATCGAATCAACCCTCCAGATCATGTCTATCGACCAGGAGGCAACTAATGCAAGGTCAGAACCCACTGAGGTTCTTAATGCGTTAGAAGACGAATCCGGTCCGTCATATGACCATGCCGAGGGGAAGAATGATGTCGACCAGGAGATCAGCCCGGGGAGGTTTGACACCGATAACCTCCATTGCCTCTTTGATTTCGAGTCTGACTCAGAACGAACCGAGATGTTTTCTCCCTCGGCAACTTCTCTCCCTAGACAGTTCGCTATCTTGTCGGAGGAAACTCCTGATCAACAGGCTGCTAGGGAAGAACAGGAACGCAAACAAAAGGAGGATCAAGATCTCAAGCAACAAGACAACGAACTACGCAGAATTGCCCTAGAGGCTCTTCAAGATGCGCAGGCTCGTTACGACGCTGCTCCAAGTTCTTCCCGATGATCACGTGGTCGCAAACGCGACTAGACACCCTCTTTGCCTCCGGAGCGTTTCCCGGTGGACAAAGAAACGGTGACACCTGGTGCCCCTAGGAGAAGTACGCAAGGCCAGCTTCGATCTATCGCGGAGGTCATGCGTAATTTTCCTCCTACGGTCACGGATGCGCAGAAATCGGCCTTCACCAGAATCATGGTAGAGAGGTTAGATGAGGTTGCATCTGACGCGACCCCTACGGCCTCCTCCCGGTCGGTGACACGTTCCCACAACCGAGAGCACTCTCACTCTGGTTCTGGTCGACGAAGTCACCCGCCACCTGTACCATCCCGGCAGGACAAGTCCAGGTGGGCGCAGGATTCTCGTGAAAGGGATCGAGTCCCTGTGCACTCTCGTTTGGGGCCACAAGTGGCTTCTCCATTCCGTGAGGTCGCCCGCGATCCGATCGAGAGCCGTAGGACAGTTCACGGTCCCTACGTTGGTTGTAAAGCTTTCTCGCCCAGCCTTCACACGGTCGTTTGGCCAGACAAGTTCAGACCAGGGGCCACAGAGAGATTCGATGGAACTCAGAACCCTTCCGAGTTCCTTCAAATCTACATTAGTGCCATCCAAGCGGCAGGAGGCGATGGCGGGGTTGTGGCCAACTACCTGCCAATAGTCCTCGAAGGACCGGCAAGAACCTGGTTGTTTAACCAACCCAAAGGTTCGATCTATAACTGGGAAATGCTGTGTGATGCTATCCTCAGCAATTTCCAAAATTGTTATCAGAAGCCTGGTAAAGAGGATGACCTCCATCGATTACGGCAAACTTCGACCGAAACCCTTCGATAGTTTCTCAAGAGATTTGTTGGGGTGAGGAATACCATCCCGAACATATCTCATAGCTCCGTTATTAGGGCATTTAAACATGCCGTTTGATTTTAGAGATTTACAGAAGATTTGCTCATCCATCCTCCTCGATCAGTAGCCGATCTCTTTGATATGGCTCATCGATATTCCAACGCAGCCGAGGATGTCGAATAGAACCGGATGGTCGATAAAGGTAACCTACTGCCTCAATCAGGTCTCAAGGATGCTAGGAAGGAAGATTGAAGCAAGAAGCCGGAATCTTCATCAGGCGGGAAATCGAAGAACTCGAAAAGGAATCACTCTGGACAGTACCGGGAGGTCGCAGTTGCAGAGAAGTCTCCTTCAACCAAAGGAACAAGCCTTCATTTGAAAAATAAACTGCTTCTGGTGGTCGTAGTGCGGACCAGCCAGAGAAGTCGACTAGCCCGCAGGAAGGCAAGAAATGGTGTCCGCTCCACAACTCCGTAGGCCACGACCTCAAGATCTGCAGAAGTTGGTTGAAGCAGTTAGATGACTTCTACCAGGGGGTTGGACCGATACCGACCTTACCGACTAAGGAACAAGCATGCGGGTTAAGAGACGCCAACGGGGATGAAGAGATGTCTTACCAGGTACCTCCTAATCATGTTAATGTTATTTTCGGAGGTTCCTCCTCTTTTGTTTCCAAAAGGCAATTCAAGGACTTTTATCGAGAGGTTAATCAAACGGAGACATCCCTTGGTGAACCTCAATACCTCTGTTGGTCGGATACACCTTTGACGTTTGATCGCTCTGATTGTCCTGCGGGGCTTGCTCGACCATTGATTCTTCCTCTGGTCATTACCCCTATTATCAGTCATGCGAGAGTCGAAAGGGTCCTGATCGACGGAGGAAGCTCCTTGGACATTCTATTGGTCAAGGCGCTCGACGAGATATGCAAATTCGTCGTTCGAAAATTAAGCCCATAATCCATTCATTTTATGGGATAATTCCTGGCCCCTCCATGATGCCGCGAGGACAAGTGGTCCTTCCAGTCACACTGGGAGAACCGGATAACTTCCGAACAGAATTAGTTACTTTTGATGTAATTGATTGTGATTCGGCTTACAATGCAATCTTTGGCAGGCCAACTCTTGCTAAGTTCATGATGGTAACGCATTATGCTTATCAGTGCGGCAAGTTGCCTGGCCCCAAAGGTGTCATCTCGATCTGAGGTAGTCAAAACGTGGCACTAACGTGTGACCGGCTATCTTTGGAGATGGTGGACTGATGAGGAACGGGGTCCCGATCTTCCGACAGGTAGGGGATAGTTCGATTGGTGGGGACTCGACGTTGACGATCCGACTTTTGACCAGAACCGATCTACGCCTGCAATCGCTACACCACTGCTCCGTTCGTTATCAACCGTACCGAGGTGCGGTTGACCAAGCCACAAAGGCCTGTTCCTGCAAGCAAATCGAAGAACACGTGCAAGAACACAGAAGAAACAATCTCGAATTGCAAGTATGTATTAAGATCATGAAGTGTTGGGGTTCCACAAACCGAAAGACGGTGAACTGCGACAGCAGAAAATTCTAAGCAAAACCCGAGTCTAACAATGATGACTACGAGGTTTTAATATGCGAGAGGGGTGGCGTCTAGGGTTTGGGGCACACCCCCCACGCGGGATACATGGGCCGAGGCCCAATAGACAGGTGACGTAGCACCACACGGCCCAACATAATCTGGTCTCCACTTGTTTCGACGATTGTGATTGACTCAGATGGATTTTGGACGTGGGACCAGATCCGTTGGAAAGGTCTCGTCGAGCGCTTCTCTGTAATGTACTTGAATGCCCCAAACATAGTTCTTATGCATCTGCTACGCCCATTTGAAGATAGGCTGCTCCGCCGTGGCCGACCCGGACTCCAGCTCGCGGTAGACTTGATTCCCGACCCGTCCTGGCGCAAAGTGACACCCTCGCTGATCAACATCATGATTCCTGAGCACAAGCACAATATTATTAGGTAGTAACTCGCTCTTGTCAATATTCTCTCGTGTACTAAGAAACGAGCTCACCTGGTGATTTAGTTGACGTGCACGTGCCGTTGTTATTGGTCCTTGCACAACTGGTGTTGGAAGAATGGATGCATCGTTAGGGGTGATGTCCTCATCATCCTCCCCCTCTTGAATTGGAGTCATCCTCGACTCAAGCTCATCTTCTTCTCCCAAATATGGCCACAAATCTGAAATGTTAAAAGTGGGGCTAACCCCGAAATCTGCAGGCAACTCAAGTTTGTAGGCATTATCGTTTATTCGCTCTAATACCTTAAATGGACCATCCGCACGAGGCATTAATTTTGACTTTCTTAACTCAAGAAAACACTCTTTACGTAAGTGTAACCATACAAGATCTCTAGGAGTAAATATCAATTCCTTTCTACCATGACTACCAGCAATGCGATATTTTTCATTCATTCGCTCAATATTTTCTTTTGTTGTTTCATGTAGTTTTAAAATAAAGTCAGCACATTTCTTAGCATCAAGATTGACCTTTTCAGATGATGGAAGAGGAAATAGCTCAATAGGAGCATGAGGGTTGAAACCATACACTACCTGGAAAGGACTTACCTTGGTAGTCGAGTGTAGCGCACGGTTGTAGGCAAACTCCACATGAGGAAGGCACTCCTCCCACATCTTTAAGTTCTTCTTCAAACAGCTCGCAACATTGTGGACAAGGTGCGATTTACCACCTCCGTTTGGCCATCAGTTTGGGGATGACAAGTAGTAGAAAATAGTAACTTTGTCCCCAATTTATTCCATAATGTCCTCCAGAAATGACCCAAAAATTTTGTGTCGCGATCTGAAACAATAGTGGAAGGCATACCATGCAAACGAACAATTTCTTTGAAAAATAAGTCGGTAATGTGATTGGCATGATCACTTTTGTGGCAAGGAATAAAATGTGCCATCTTGGAGAATCGATCCACAACAACAAATATACTATCCCTCCCCCTCTTTGTCCTAGGCAAACCTAGAACAAAATCCATGGAGATATCCTCCCACGGGACACTAGGAGTAGGAAGAGGCATATACAAACCATGTGGATTTAACCGTGACTTTGCCCTTTGACACGTGGTGCAGCGTGCCACGAAGCGCTCAACATCACGCCTCATCTTTGGCCAATAGAAGTGCGTGGCCAAAACATCCTCCTTCTTTTTGACACCAAAATGTCCCATCAGGCCTCCTCCATGAGCTTCCTGCAACAACAAAAGACGAACGGATCCAACTGGAATGCATAGGCGGTTTGCTCTAAACAAGAACCCATCATTGAGTATAAATTTATTCCAAGCCCTCCCATCCTTGCAATTAATCAAAGCATCTTTGAAATCAGCATCTTGAGCATATTGTTCTTTAATAGTTTCAAGTCCAAAAATTCGAGAGTCAAGTTGAGACAACATAGCATATCTCCGAGACAAAGCATCAGCAATTACATTATCTTTCCCTTTCTTGTGTTTAATGATGTAAGGAAAAGATTCAATAAATTCTACCCACTTGGCATGTCTACGGTTCAATTTGTTTTGACTGCGAATATGTTTCAGGGACTCATTGTAACACCCTAGTTTTGGGGGTGAAAAGTTTTGCATAAAAACCCTGCATGCATGTACCTCTATAGTAGTAGCCAGATCAGCTGAACTCTAATCTCTCCCAAACCCTAAAAATCTTCAAATCTATTCTCTAGATCCAGATCAAGATCTGACCATCCAGATTTAACCTACCAGTTACCCTGAAGATAAAAGTCTTCAGGAGCCAGATCAAATTCTGACCCTAACTCTCAGTACCTAAGCCTCTCTCTATTTTCGAAAACAGGAAAATTCAGATTTACCCTAAGTACCCCAGTTTCTAGATAATTGAGTTATCTTGATTTAACCTTATCCAGACTCAAGTAACCCCTGGAATATGTTCCTAGGTTCATCCTCAACTCACTTCAAAAAGTTGGGAGCCAGATTAATTCATCTAAACACTTTTCGCAGTTTAGTCCAAATTTTACTGCGAATAAGTCCTTTTCTGTTTACCTGGAAGCCTGAAAAGGGCTAAAATCCACGAATCAACTCCAACCTCAGAATTTCTTTAGGGAACACCTCCCAAATGCTATTTGATACAGATTTCCCTTCTGTCCAGACTTCAAAATCTCACCCCAACTACCAGAATTCGAGATCGACAAAATCCAGATTTAGTTTACCCTAATTTTACCCTATTTTCGAAAATAGGTGAAATCCCTCAAATCTTATCAAACTTTCTCCAAATTTGAGCTAAATGGGTATTAATAGAAATATTATACTCAGCCATGAAATCAAATCTCAAATTAAACCTCTTTAAGACCAGATTTGCAATTTAGTCCAAAACCCATCAAAAATCATCACAACCAGGCCCCTGGTTCGACCACGGGCTACTGTTCACTCAGTTCGACTTCGACCACACCTCCTGTTCACAGCCAAGCCATTTAAATCGACCACAGCACCAAGTTGCGACCACCTCCTGTCTTCGACCGCGCCTGTTACAATCGACCACGAGCTGTTGCCTTGGACTTCGACCACAACCTGGATCCAGCACGCAAGCACGGGACCATCGACTTCGAGCACGCGCTGCTGCTGTTTTGCCTCAACCTGCAACTACAGTACACGGTCAGTTGATTTCTTCGACCGTTGCTACGCCCGTGAACTCCTAGCCGTTGATCATCAGCATAGCCATCTTAGCCGCTGCCTCGTCGCCACGTGGTAGGTCCCTGTTCGCCACTGTGGATCGCCTTCTCCAGCACCGGCAAGATCTTGCCCTGCCGCGTTGTGCCCGACAGCCACAGCAAAATCGTGCCACGTTGCAGCCATGCCACGATCGGGTTTCACTTCACCATCTCTTCATCGCAGTGACAGCAGCGCAGCCGACACAACCGGTGAGGACGTCGTTTCGCCGCCTGTCTTCGCCGCCGGTCACTTCCCAGTCAGTTCAAGCCGGCTTCAACTCCCCGTGCAATTGTAGACGTTGGGAGCCCCCACAGCCTCGCCTATTTAAACCCCCTGGCCTAAGCAACCATCTTACACTCCTTCACACCAGCAACCAGTAAACTCGCCGTATTTCTTTTCCTCCCCGGCGAGCAGCAAGAAGGGGCTTTGGTGCCAAGCTTCTCCACTGCCCCCCTCTTCAATCCAGCACCCCCAGTGAGAGTCTCTCATCTCCCTCATACTTCTCAAGCTTGTAATTTAGTTTAAAATGCTGTCTGTCGCCGGCAATCGCCGTGTTTCATCTAGAACTCCAATGAGCAATTAATCCTCAACCAGATCGATTCAACCTTCGAGCTAGTAATCAAATATGCTCACTAGACCTTGCTTAACATCCCTAAGCAACCAAAATCGACAGATTTGCTGAAATATGAAAAACCCCAAATTGGAACTTTGCTTGTGAACTGAGCCTGCTGTTTATGCTTTTCTGGTGCATCTCTAGCCAATCTAACTTCACCAGTAGCATTCTTATGCCCCAGAGACCCTCCTCAAGCAAGGAATTGAGTTCAATCACTTTAAATCAGAAATGCCCAAATCAGGTTTGAGTTAATCTTTTCTCCAGCCAATATCTCCTAAACCCAGCCAATCCAGCCATAGAAACTTTGCCATCTAGATGTTTTGGACCATTCTGAGCAACTTTGTCTTCTATCACGACTTCTAATTCGGCCTAGATTGTGAGATATAGCTATGCCCTAGTTTGCTGTACTGTTCATATTACATGTGCTCCAGGCCAGTCAACTTCTTTGCCGGTTTTCATCGCTTTCCGGCCATCTCCTGCCCTAGGTCTTGTTGAGACATTTGTTCCTGTTACAAATGCCTAACCACCAGACAAAGTGGTGCATCATTTGGAGCCCTGAGTCAAAAGATAAGGCTAACCCTAGTTTCTGGCCATGTCAACCCTATGCCAGGCTATGTCAGCCAGTGGCATTGAGCCTTTTCACCCACTTCCAGCCATGAAACTTGGAAATAACCTTGTCCCTTAGACTCCTGACGTTGTGATCTACACTTTTCTCTACTGTCACAACTTGAGTTGAGCCCTCTATCACCCATCGACCTTATGTCGATGCCTTGAACCGAATGCCAACCTAAAGACATTCGCTGTTTTTGGGCGAACCAGTCACCACCTTGATATTACCCTGATATTTTAGAACCTTGTAAACCTTAACAACTAATTTTAACCCTGATCCCCACAGTTTTACTCTAATCGCTTCCAAACCTTGTTTTCCCAGAGTATTTTCTCCTTGCATCTTTGCATGTAGTGAATTAGTAAGAATAGAATGAATTGTAATGCCTGTTTTCTTGTTTGATCTTGTTTAGAGCAACAGTCCGGGGTTGAAGATCTTGTCGCTGAACCGTCATCGACTGCTGATACTTACGACGCCGAAGGCAAGTCATACTTTGATCATATTGAAACCCATATTTTATGAATTGCTATGCTATTCCATGAGTAGATATCTCATTAATATTGCATGTGTTGAGATCAATGATATTATGGCAGTGATAGATTGAATACTTGAGGAATGTGCACTTGATAAGATAGTAAACCACGAACTAATAAAAGTATAAACATGTACATTTATATTCATGAAATAGAACCCCTAGCCGTGACCAGTATTTTGGTATGGAATGGTGGTAGCACTGGAGGTGCTTGGCTGCACTGAATGTGTAGGCACTGAAGGTGCATGGTTTGTGGTATGATCTGGTCACTGGCATGTAAGGACTAGAACCTTGTGTTATGCGTCTAGTGGCATGAAAAACGTACCAACCACTTACCTGGTATGGGACAGGCGCAACCTAGTAGCTTTCTTAGTATTATCAGTTCCCTGCATGGCTTGTCGATCCGGTTTCTCGCGTGGAAACTGGTGGGACGCAGTTCGTCCATGAGTGATGTGAGATCAGAAAAATTATGAGAGGATAAGGTGTAAAGAAGGAAGACGCCCTACGCCAGATTAAGTCGTTCGCGACTATAATCAAAAGAGGTTATGTGTCCTGCGGGAACATAGACCCAGGCTAGGAAGTAAGGCAGTGAGGAGGACCCACAACGGTACTTGGGACGGTATTGTCCATTTACCGGGCAGGGATACTGTCAATACTAGACTGCAAAACATTGTGTGATCTCGGCCTTGTCACATGCGTATAAGTCGCATGGAGTTGGCCCGACTTGGAAGTCGAGTGAAAAAGTGGATTTAAAAAGCGGTACATCTCTGCAGAGTTTAAAAATGTATTCGAATACTTCGTGCTCCCGAGTTTTAGGAGTATGCCGCGGTGGATTAAATCCACGGGGTGTGACACAAGTATTGTTTTATAAACTAAAATTTGTTAGCTCAAGATTACCCAAGTGGCATGTGTTGTCATGATAAGGGGCGTTGCCGTGGGCTGTCATGTGTTGACGTGTCGCGGTAATACCATAATCTAGTAAACATGTGATAGCTAAGAGGCATGTGGATTTATGCCCTAAAGTATACGAAATACTGTTATGAGTATAAGATTGGAAGGCTTGAATAAAAATAATGTGATATGAGGTTATATCGCCTTGGATATGGGATATATGTATCACCATCAATATGATTTATTTACTGCCATGAGTATGATCGGGATTTGAATAAGAAAAGAGAAAGAAATGTATTTTGAAAAACCTTTCACTCTTTCCCCAATAGCATAGGTTCATGTCATATATATATATACCTCTACCTTCCCTATGACTTGCTGAGTACGTAAGTACTCACCCTTGCAACAACTCATCAATAGATGGAGCGTTCTACGACCTTGGAGGATACCCTGAAGATGCTGCGGACCCAGGAGATGACGAGCAGATTCCTCCGGAGCCCTGATGTGGTGCTGTCCTGCTGTCATCCTCTGTTTCCTGTGGATTGCTTTTGGGCCTAGCTTCCGCCGACTAGATGTGTTATTTTGTTAGACCCTTGTGCCTTGTAAGGCACTGTACCTCGTTTTGTATTAAGGCCTGATGGCCATACAATTATGACTATTGTACTATTTTGCTGCTGCAATGTAATCATGTGATTGACTCATCCTGGGAAGTCAAGTGGTTTATGGGACCAGCTGCACCGAGCTGGGCTCCTCACAGGTGATGTCACAGTCGTGGCAGACGTGACAGAAAAGTGGTATCAGAGCAGCACAGACCTTGACTGTAGGACGGTACCCTTAGGGATTGGCTCGCCAGGAAAGCGTAATTTATCTAAAAACTATTTTCTACAACCTTATTTTTGAAAAAGGGAGCCTTGTAGCTTCTAAAATTTTTGATTTCAAAGTCTTACTTGGCTTCTTCTAAAAATTCAGTAAGGTGTCGAGAGCGCTTTCTGCTTTTATAGATTTTCTCAGGAGTTGGGCTACGTTGCTACGGCACATAGCCTAGTTGGGAAGAACCCTGTTCGAGTAGTTAGTCGACCGTCGTGGAGGATTAGCCGGGAAATGGTAGTGTAGATAGAGCAGGTGGGTGCTCTTGCTAGATTTTGTGCCCTGCTGTTGCTTTCGCAATGGTTAACTTGTTTACTATGGCTAGAAGCCTAAGTGTTTGTCCATTAAAATAGTTGCATTAATTTTTGCATTAGTACCCTAGTTCTCTCTCTAGTTAGTTAGATCTATCTGCTTCTCTCTTCAGAAGACCAGAATGGTTCACACAAGGAGAAGGACCCAAGATGACCAAGAGGGCCAAGACCCAGTTACACCACGAAGAGGAACCACACCTCATCCAGGATCGCAGAGCTCACTACCACCACAAGAAGACTCACCAAGTCTCCAGGAAATTCTTCTTTCAATGGAGAGGAGCCGCCAAGAAGCCCAGGCTGCACATACCCAGTTGCTAGCTCAAGTCATTCAGAAAATGCCAGGGACTGCTGAAGGTACTGCCGTCGGAACTCGACTCTCGGACTTCCAGAAGACTCGACCGCCAACCTTCGCAAGCGCGACCGACCCAATCGTCGCAGACGACTGGCTGCGGGACATCGAAAGGAAACTAGACACTGTTCGTTGCAATGATCGAGAGAAGGTGTTATTCGGATCACACCAACTCACTGGAGCAGCAGCTGCTTGGTGGATGAATTATCAAGAAGCACACTTGGACAAAGACAACATCACTTGGACGGAATTTAAGGACCAATTCCGAAAATTCCATATCCCTACAAGCGTCATGGCAGCTAAACGCCGAGAATTCCGGAACTTGACTCAAGGGAATCGGACTGTCACTGAGTATCTGCACCAATTCCACCATCTAGCTCGGTATGCGTCCAATGACATCGACACGGAAGATAAGAAGATTGAACGCTTCACCGAGGGACTTCAGCACTATTTGCAGTATCAGATTGCCTCCCATGAGTTCACAGAATTCCAGACCCTGGTGAATCGGGTATTAAAGATAGAGGAAAAGCGAGGCATCGGAGAAGAAAACCGGAAGAGGAAGATGATACAACAGTCGCGACTGCCAGCCAGCTCATCTAGGGGAAGGGCTCCAACATCTCCAATTTTTCATCCGCCCTACCCGGCGTCAAGACCACCATTCACGCCGACGTGCCCCAACTGCAGAGGAGCACACTATCAACGGGATTGCCCTCAGACAAGGACTCAATGCTATCATTGCGGACAGGTGGGACACCGCAAGGACAGTTGCCCGTGGATTCAACTCCCAATGGCGGTAGCAAGATCGCAAGCTGGAACACAAACAATGGAACCTAGAACCACAGCTTCACCACCATTGCAGAGCCCCATAGGAGGTTTGCCCAACAGAGGGGGAAATGTAGCATCTCGCAGGGGTGGAAAGGGATACTCCTTCTTATCCCTCAGCCGGAAGTAAATACATCCGGCGGCAATGGCGCTCTTCGACCACACCGAGAAATAAAATCGTCGGAAGAGGTCCACACTGGGGTACACTCCGACGAACGCCTCGCATAGGTGTTGAAAAACCGCCAATATCAACACTGCATTTGGGTGGAGGTTGATCAACTCCAACCCATAATGCTCGAGGACATTCTTGAAGAACCGACTCTCGGAAAATCGGAACCCGCAGCGCAAATACTCTTCAAAGACCACCAACTTTCCCTCCTAGACGGTTGGGGTTTCTTGATCTTTCTCCGCAGGCCTCCAGTTGATCAATAGCCGCGGAGGAAGAATCTCCTCCTTTTCCAACGACATCAAACTATCCTCAGAATGGTGGATGGATCGGCTCTAGGACGCCATTGTTCAGTGGAGAGTCGAAGGAAAAGTTGGTGATTTTTGGGAAGACGAAGGTTGAGAAGAATGAGGGTTTTGTGTGGCGGAAATGATGAGGGTTTTTTGCTGTGTGGCTTCTTTGAGAAGACATCTGCTTCTTTTATAGACCTGAGGAGGCGCATTAATGTGAGTAACGTTTCATTCAAATGTCCCACTGAGTATTTTATTCAGTTCCCATAATGGATACTATCTCTGGCGAACCCGTTAAAGTGTTCCATGCATCAGATCTGAGCAAAAAGACTCCTTTGTTTCAGAAACTGAAAGTGCAAAAGGCTGAAAAGCTTTTCAGAGTTTTTCAGAGGACGTTTTTCCTTTTGTACCCTGAAAACTTTTACGAAAATATCCTGTGACTTGATTTTTGGACGTATGGATATTTTTTGGCCGGGTTGTCCTACGATCGAGACCATGCTTTCGATTAAGCTCCGATTTTGACCGCGGTGATGGTCTGGTCGAGTTTCAAGTCTGGTCGCGGTAAGTTTCACTTCTAACCGCAACTCTACGTCTGATCGTGGTATCAGATGGTCGCGGTGCTTTTGTAAAGGGTGTGATCCTAATCGCAGAGTTGAATTTTACCTGTGTATGAATGATCATAAAGGCATTGCTTATGGTCATATTTTCACACAGAGGATGTAAAGAGTATGTCTAGGAAGAAAGAAAATTTTATTTCTTGCATTCTTTACATACAAAAGGGATACCGGCGACCAGAGCGTCGACCTGATCCGAAAGAAGTTTCCAAAGTTCTCCTAGGGACATGTTGTTGTCAGTAGGATCTACACTGACAACCCCCAGGGAACTAGCAACTAATCTAAGCCTATCTACATCATCCCTAACAAGAGGTACACTACTGTTCCTAATTAAGTCAGAGAGTTCCCGCTGTTGCTTGGTGTGGTCCCTCTCTCGGCAGAACTGGTGCGCCTCTTCACGGGATTGTTCAAAACAATCTGCCAGATGCAGAATTGCCGAAGACATCTCTTCGGTCTTCTTCTTCAGGGCATTCTTCTCCTCCAGAAGAGTCTGTCTAAGGGGAAGAAATGGAACAGCAGAAGGCTGACCACTGGGGCCTCCAATCTCCTATATTTGCAAGGATTAGTTATACTAACCATAAACTATTAGCAAAAAGGAGATGTGGATTGTTACCTGTCCCTGTTCATGACACGTTGGTATATCCATCTTGCAAAGATGGACGCCAGGTGGCGGAAGTGCAACCTTCCCACCAAAAGATTGTTTCCCCAACACAAGTTGAGAATTTTCTGGCCGAATAGTCACCGCTTGCTGGCCAGAAAATTGATCACCCAAACAAAAGCAAGGGGTGCTAGGGAAGAAAACTGCAGGAAGAAAAGATGATGTTTCATCTTCTACTTTTGCTCTGCTGGAGGATCCTTCGTCAACCTTGGACTTCTTCTTTGAAGGAGATGGATCTTCAAGCATTTCAGTCTCTTGCTTGAGAATTTCCTCTTCATCATTCTCAATCTCGATGATGTTATGATCTACCATCGGGAAATGTATGAAGAGAAGAATGAAGATGTTTTTTCAGAAAGAACTTAGCCGTGAGAAGAAATTGTGAAGTTTTACAGATTCAAAGACCCGGTATTTATAGCCATCAGGGTGACAGTTCACGTTCTAAATGCCTCGGGTTCTTAAAAACATTTACAATTTTACCTCGGGTTAAAAAACATTTCCTCAGCGTCATCATTACTTGTCGCATATTACCCAGAGCCCGTCTCGGGGAACCAACCGTTCCACTTAATGTGCCACTAAGCGTGGGATTTGAAGAGTCGGGTTAATAATCCGAAGCATTTCTTTAAATTTAAAGTGAACACGTCCCTTCGTTTTCTTTAAATTTGGGGGCTAGCTGACGAGGATTGAAACCCGAGTCAGTTCAAATAAATGCACTGTTGGTTCAAGACAGATTCGAACTAGACACATGTCTAGCGGTGTGAACTCAAGTTATTCTGAGAAGCATCAGCTCAAGGTCGCAGGCTTTGCGCGATCAGATCGCAGGCTTCCCGCGGTCAGAAGTTCATATGCTATACGCGAACAGAATGACCGAGATGTTGCGCGGTCAGCCAACATCCCGCGGTCAGAGCATTCTCGACCATGGTGCTTGGAATTCATCTGTCCGGCTATCCCTATAGCGGGAATATTCCAAGTATCCCGAAGATTCCTCCACGTGGAGAATCAACCGTCAGGAGGTTAATACGTGCAGTTATCCATGAATAACACGTGTTTAACCTGCGTGGAGGTTAAGAGCGGTTCTCTAAAACCGCATCCAACCGTCTAAACAACTGTCTGATGCAGTTATGACATGGCACCCTTTCGACCAGTATAAGAGGGTGGCAAGGTGCATCAAGCAAGGGGGATCGGAAGATCAAGAGATCAACATCTCTAAAGCAAGCGAGATACAACACATCTCAACCACTCAAACAGCCAAGTCTACGGCCTAGATTAGATAGTTTTTACAAGCCTTTCTGGCTTTATTCTATACATGTACATAAGAAAAATCCTTCGCCTGTGAAGGAGTTTTTCTACTATCTTGTAACCTTTTATTGCCTATAGTGAAATCATAACAGGACTTTGGGCTATTACTCCCACCATCGAGGGCCCGAACCTGTATAAATCTCTCTGTGCACCTGTTCACCATTGTTCTACATACCTTCCCGGAGGGTCATCTTGAAAGGTCTCGCTATTACAAATTTTGCATATGTTCGGCTGAGGACTCTGAGTCCGAATTGTCGACACATATATCTAACAAATGAACAAATCTTTTTCAATTTTCTTTGTAAACAAAGTTGTATCAACCTTCCCAATTTTAAAACTTTAGAGAGCTTTGGACAATTTAAACACATGGTTTGGAAATTTAGAATCTTCAAAACCGTGTGGTTGTTCAATAAAAACAAGTTCAGAAATTTCACCATTCAAAAATGCACTTTTAACATCCATTTGAAATAATTTAATATTGAAACATAATGCATAAGCAAGAAGAATCTGAATAGCTTCAAGTCTTGCTACAGGTGCAAAAGTTTCGCCAAAGTCTAAACCTTCGACTTGAGTGAAATCTTGTGCAACAAGATGAGCTTTATTTCTGATTACTATACCATTTTCATCTTGCTTATTTCCAAAAACCCATTTAGTTCCAATAACATTATGATCCTTGGGTCTTTCTACTAAAGTCCAAACTTCATTTCTAGAAAAATTGTTAAGTTCATCATGTAGGATCAAAGATGCCGACTGGGGGGGTGCATAGGAGGCTTTAAAACTTTTCAATTTAAAAACAAATGATGCAAAGCTAAGAACCAAAAGCAATTTAATATATTGAAATAAAGAGACAGAGAGAACGAACACAACAATTTTTATCGAGGTCTCAGAGACTCGCCCAGTCTCCCCTAATCCTCGTGAAGCACTCAAATAAATTGAGTCTTGCTCCAATATCCACGAAGGATATTATCCACTATTGGTTGCTCTTTGTCCACTCCAGAAAGGCGAGCACCGATGCCTTGTACAAATGCGCCGAGTCTCTCCGACAATCTCCGATCTGGAGAGATCTACGGCCACGCCTTCTAACAGTCTAGGTGAGGGCGCTCACCAAGAGTAATAGGCAGCAAGGTCTTCTCTAGACCTCCAAACACGCACCGAGAAACTACAAGTATGCAAATGCAATGAACTGGAATGCTCGGTGGATCAGAAAACACTCGACTTGATCAACAGATCAAGATTTTGTGTAGAAAACTAAAGCTCAAAAGTGTATAAGAATGCAAGGCTGCTTGTTGTGTAAAACACATGCCCAAAGCCCCTATTTATAACCTCAAGGATCAAAAGAACCGTTGGAGCTAGGGCTGAAAATCAGCAACGCAAACTGATAGTCAGTTCGCCTAATTGACAGTCAGTTATGTGCACAACGGCCGACAAAATTTGCGGATAAAAAATAGCTAGCAGTTTGTGGTCGTTTAAGGAAACTTGAAACCCCCAACTGACAGTCAGTTATGCAAACTGACAGTCAGTTCGACAAACCTCGATCAGTACAAAGGAAAACTCAGATAAAAACAACTGTGGTCAAAACCCAAACTGACAGTCAGCATGGGAATACTGATAGTCAGTTTAGTACAAAAAATTTTGGCCCGAAAAACACACTCTCTGGACAATTGTCAGTTAACACAAACTGACATTCAAACTGACAGTCAGTTCGGCAAACTGACAGTCAGCCTGAACAAAAATAGCTATAACTTTAAATCCAGAAGTCCAAATGAAGTTTTTAATAGCTTGTTTGAAAGATAATTTAAAGGGCTACAGTTTTGTCAAAATAAGTAAAACCAGATCTGCTTAGATCTTTCTGAATATTGCAAAAACTCTTCTACTGTCAAAAACTCAACTGAAAATCCAAATAACTGACAGTCAGTTAAAAACATCCATAACGTTTGATCCCGAAATCTGATTTACGTGTTTGATAGCTTGTTTGAAATATATTTTAAAGGGCTATCGTTTTTTCAATAGAAGGAAAAGCCAGATCTGCCTAGATCTTTCTAGAAAGAGCAAAAACTATTCTACTATCAAAAATTCAACTGAAAAACCAAATCTTTCAAAACCAAATTCAAATCAAATCCAACCAAAGAGGAATGCAATGCAATGACCTAAGTTTCTCAGTTCATGTCGGAAATGTAGAGAGGACATTGCAACCCCTCTTTATAGTACAGTTAAATCTAAGTAACAAAGTCCTTAACAGATCAACCTCCAAACACCATGATCGACAAAAATAAAATCTTAGATTACCTTAGGTCCTTTGCATCTTCTTGTTTGCGTCTCGTCTTTGCCCTTTTGCACCTTGTGCTTCTATTTAATGTCGGGTTCATCTTGATCATCTTGCGTGTTTTGTTCAACAAACTCTGTATCAAAAATCTCAGAAGCACAGTTAGTATGAAACATTTTGTTTTCATTAATCATCAAAATTAAGGTTAGGCATAAAGGCCTAGATGCAACACATCATGCATGGCATTTACCCAATCAGGATCATTTAAAGCTTCATTAACATGTTTAGGTTCTAAAGAAGATACAAATGAATGATGTTCATAAAATGCAGCAATACGAGAGAGAGTATGAACACCCTTACTAACGTCACCCAATATTTGATCTAGTGGGTGATCCTTGGTGAGGGTTTGACGTTGCCTTGGTGCTTCTTCTTGTACTACTTCTTCTTGACTTGGTTCTGGAGGATCAACATGAGATGATGATACATTTTGATCGGCATTCTCAATGTTCTCATCATCTTCTTGATCATCTTCTCTTGGCTTGATGTCTCCAATTGTGATGTTCTTCACAGCTTCTTGAAGATCTTACCTGAAACTTCACAAGAGACTTGCTCCTTTTGAGAGCCATTAGTTTCATCGAATTCTATATCGCATGATTCTTCAATACAACCAGTATTTTTGTTAAAAACGCGATAAACTTTGCTAGTGGTGGAGTATCTGACTAGAAAGCCTTCATCTACTCTTCTTTGAAATTTACCACCAAAATTTCTTTTCTTAAGAATATAGCATTTGCAACCAAAAACTCGAAAATAAAAAATATTTGGCTTACGCCCAATAAGAAGCTCATAGGGAGTCAAATTTAGAAGAGGATACAGATAAAGCTGATTTATAGAAGGGCAAGCGGTATGCACGGTTTCAGCCCAAAAGCGAGTAGGAGTATCATATTCATTTAGCATAGTCCTTGCCATTTCTATAAGTGTTCGAATTTTTCCTTTCTATGACTCCATTTTGTTGTGGAGTGTAAGAAGTAGAAAATTCGTGTTTGATTCTAGGAGAGTCACAAAAATCAAATAGAGTTGAATTAATGAACTCTCTACCATGATCACTACGGATTTTCTTGATGGAAAGTTCGAATTCAGTGGAAACACGTTTTGCAAAACTTTTGAAAACATCGGGGGTTTCAGATTTTTGAGAAATAAAGAAAACCCAAGTATAACGAGTAAAATCGTCAACAATTACAAAACCATAATTGCTACGCCCGATACTTTGAAACTCAGAAGGTCCCAATAAATCCATATGAAGTAGTTCCAAAGGTTTGCAAGTTGAAAGAATACGCTTAATCGGATGTGAAGTGACTACTTGCTCTCCAGCTTGACAGGCACTACATGGTTTATCCTTTTCAAAATTCACATCCTTTAAGCCAACAACCAAATCACGTTTTAAAAGTTTTCTCAATTGATGCATTCCAACATGTGCAAGTCGTCTATGCCATAGCCAACCTTTTCAGGTTTGAGAGACAAGACATGATGAATGAGATGCATCTTTTGAATGAAAGTTAACCAAATAAAAATTTCTAAAACAAAAGCCTTTAAAAATCAAGGAATTGTCTTTCAAACTTTCAACTAAAACTTCTTTGGAATAAAATGTGCAACGAAACCCAAAATCGCAAATTTGTGCAACAAAAAGCAAATTAAAGTTCAGAGATTCAACAAGTAAAACATTCAAAATTGAGAGATCGTTGGAGATAGCAATTTTACCCAAGCCTACCACATTTCCTTGACGGTTGTCGCCAAAGGTGATCTTTTGATTTTCGATTGAGTTGTCTTCTACTGAGGTGAACAACTTCTTGTTACCGGTCATGTGTTCGAAGCATCCGCTATCTAGCACCCAATGCTTCCCACTGGTCTTGTAGTTCACCTGCATAAAAAGAATCAAGTCTTTTTAGGTACCCAAACCTTTTTGGGTCCTTCAATGTTGGCAATCAAAGCTTTGGGCACCCAAATTGATTTCTTATTTTTATTTAACAAGGGTGCACCAACAAACTTTGCTATAGCATATCCTTTCTTGGACTTTTGAAGCATGTAGCAAGTATCAAAATAGTTTGGAGTCATTGAAGGACATGCTTCATGCGAATGACCAGTTTCATGACATTTAAAGCAAAATATGTTGCATGCTTTCACAAAAACAGTTTTAGCATTTGGTTTCTTTCCTTTCTTCGGAAAGTATCCTAATCCTTCTTTTCTAAAAGAACATTTTTGTTTGCTAAGTATGAGATCAAGTGATACTTTTCCCTTATAGCAGTTTTCTAGACTTTTTCCAAGTTTTTCAACTTGTACCTTAAGTTCATTATTTTCGTTTAAGATGGTGTCATTTGAAGCACATGGTATATGATGACTACTAGGAGTATCATTTAAATCACATGAAGTTGAAACATCTACCTTAGATGAAGCATTAGTAATATCTTTCATGAGCATGCTTTCATAAGAATCTTTTAGTTTGGAGTATTGAGTGCGTAAAGAAGAATGTTTTTCTTTAAGCGCTCTATACTTCTTTTTAGTAGCTCCGTAAACTTCATTTAACTCAGTGATCATTTCAACTAGTTCTTCATATGAAGGGTCGGAAGAATGTACCTTTCCATCGCCTTTAGCCATAAGACAAAGGAATGAACTAGTCGATGTGTTGCCGAGAGCTAGTCTGGCTAGCTTCTTGGCGCAACCTTCTTCATCGTCGGAGTCGGAATTGGAGCTCTCTCCGCCGGACATCCATTCTCCGAAGCATGTTTCTTTGAATGCGTCATTGCTCTTCTTGAAGAATTTCTTCTTCTTGTTCCTCGTCTTGTTCTTGTTTGGACATCTTGATGCTATATGTCCCTTTTCATGACATCCATAGCGAATGATGTCCTTGAAGTTGGTTTGCTTTGTTCCCTTGGGTCGTGTGTCAATGTTGACACCCTTCTTGTGTAACCTGCGAAGAAGTTTCTGAGTATTCTTTACCATGAGTGCTAGATCTTCGTTGGAGGAGCCATCACTTGAATCGTTCTTAGCGTTGGCTTTGAAAGCCAATGCCTTCTTCTTTGTCTCCGTGGGTTCGGCTGCTTCCTTCTTCTCCTTTTTGTGCATCTCATGGGTGATGAGGTTCCCATAGAGATCAGTCGTTGTCGTGGTCGACAAGTCGGAGTTTGTGAGAACTGTCACCAGAGTGTCGAAGATTTCTGGTAAAGCCCTGAGCATCTTTCTCACAATATCAAAGTCAGCAAAAACAACTCTGAGCCCCTTGAGTTCATTCACAATATTATTCAACTAAGTGAACATGGAGTCCATGGACTCGGTTGATGACATTGTGAAAGTCTCATATCGTTGCCTCACCATGAGCAACTTTGCCTCTTTAACTTTTGTAGTGCCCTCGTAAATTTCTTCGAGGGTGGTCCAAACCTTGTGAGCAGTGGTGAGATTACTTACACGGTTAAACTCATTAAAGACAAACCAGCAAAGAGTGCACTTTTTTGCACGGGCATTTAAATGCAGTTTTCTCCTGTCGTCCTCAGAGTGACTTGCCGGATCATCCAGAGGAGAAAAACCAAGTTTAACAATATCCCATACGTCAAGCCCCATGGCCTCTAGGAATACCGACATGCGCACTTTCCAATAGGGATAGTTTGTCCCATAAAAGATAGGCGCACGACCAGTATGACCAAGAAAGAAACCCTCATTAGATGACACCATCTCTCTAGGCGGTAAAGCCTAATGAATCGTAAGACCTAGCTCTGATACCACGTGTAGGATCAAGGATGCCGACTAGAGGGGGTTGATGAATAGGAGGCTTTAAAACTTTTAAATAAAAACAAATATTGCAAAAGATCAAATAGCAATTAAACAACAAAGAGGAGATGACAAACACAATCGATTTTTACTAAGGTATCTGAGACTCGCCCAGTCTCCACTAATCCTCGTTAAAGCACCCAAGTGAATTGAGTTTTGCCTCAATACTCACGAAGGATATTATCCACTATTGGTTGCTCCTTGTCCACTCCGGAAAGGCGATGCCTTGTACAACTTTGCCGAGCCTCTCCAACAATCTCTGAATTGGGGAGGTCAACGGCTACATCACCACACCGTCTAGGTGAGGGCGCTCACCAAGAGTAATAGGCAGCAAGGTCTTATCTAGACCTCTAGACACGCACCGAGAAACTACGAGTATGCAAATGCAATGAACTGAAACGCTCGGTGGATCAGAAAACACTCGACTTGATCAACAGACCAAGATTTATTGAAAAGAAAATAAAGCTCCAGAGTGTACAAGAGAATGAGGCTGCTTGTTTAATGAAATATGAGCTCAAAGCCTCTATTTATAGCCTCAAGGAGCAAAAGAACCGTTGGACCTACGGCTGAAAATCAGGAACTCAAACTGACAGTCAATTCACCTAACTGACAGTAAGTTACATATACAACGGCCGACAAAATTTATGGATAAAAAATAGCTAGCCGTTTGTGGTCGTATATGGAAACTTGAAACCCCAAATTGACAGTTAGTTATGCAAATTTACAGTCAGTTCGACCAAAACAATGACCAGTTTAAAAGAAAAACTCAGATAAAAATAGCTGTGGACGAAACCCCAACTGACAGTCAGCATTGGCATACTGACAGTCAGTTTAGTACAAAAATTTTGAGCCCGAAAAACACACTCTATGGACAATTGTCAGTTAACACAAACTGACAGTCAGTTCAGCAAACTGACAGTCAGTCTGAACAAAAACAGTTATAACTTTAAATCCAAAAATCCAAAAGAAGTGTTTAATAGCTGGTTTGAAAGATAATTTTAAGGGCTACATGTTAGTCAACAAAAGTAATAACCAGATCTGACTAAATCTTTCTAGAAATTTGAAAAACTCTTTGGATGTCAAAAAACTCAACTGAAAAACCAAATAACTGACAGTCAGTTAAAAACATCCATAACTTTTGATCCAGAAATCAGATTTAAGTGTTTGATAGCTTGTTTGAAAGATAGTTTAAAGAACTACAGTTTTCTCACCAGAAGAAAAAGCCAGATCGGCCTAGATCTTTCTAAAAAAGTGAAAAAACTTCTGCTGTCAAAAACTCAACTGAAAATCCAAATCTTTCAAAGCTAAAATCAAATCAAATCCACCCAAAAAAAATGATGAAATGCAATGACCTAGTAATTTCTCGGTTTATTCAGAGGTGTAGATTGGACTTGCAATCTCTCTTTATAGTACGGTTAAATCTAAAAATAAAATCTTCCATAAACCGATCAGCCTCCAAACACCGTGATCGGTACAAAATAAAAACTCATTTTACCTTAAGTCTTTGGTATCTTCAATCTTGGTGACCTTGGACTTGTAACCTCTGACGACACTGTGACCTTGTGCTTTTGTCCTCGGCTTGCGACCTTGTGCTTGCGACTTGCAGATCCTCCAGATAGCTTAGGTCTCTGCGGCTTTCTACTTGCTGACCTTGTGCTTGCGACTTTGGCAATATTGCGACCTTAGGCGAAATAGCTCTTAGGTATCTGCTTACATATAACTCAAAGACATGATTAGATAAAAAACACTTAATGTCATCAATAATCAAAATCCACAATAATAAGGGCCCAGATGCAACAAATACGATCGTATCTCTGATGGCAATGCCGAAGGAGAATGGTTCAGATTCACCTAACGACCATCACTCGATGGAGGACTTGTTCACTATCAATATCCAGGTGAAGCACAAAATGGTCGCAGCAATATTCGATCCCGAAAGTCAAAAGAATTTGGTTTCCGCTGGATTGGTTTGGCGACTTGGTTTGAAGACGACTACACACCCGCGGCCATATCTACTGGGTTGGTTTACCTCCGATATGAACCATCAGATTACGAGTCAGTGTGTGTTGAAGTTTGCAATCTCTGCTCGATATATCGATGAGGTGCAATGCGATGTTGTATCTATCGATATTTGTTAGGTGATTTTTGGGAGTACGTATCTGCATGATCGTGACGCTCACTTCCAACAACGAGTGCAAGAGTACGATCTCACTAAAGACGGGGTTAAGTTCGTGATCAGTAGAGATGTCCACGTCAACACTTCAAACTTGATTATCGCAAATCAGGCCAAAGAATCATCAATGCATGTCATAAATATGTGCTTGTTATAATTCGACCAGTTGGTCAAAGTGATAGTACTCAAGCAGCATTGTCGCGGCATGCCAAGAAGATTTTGGCCGTTTGTCGAGATAGCTGGAGAAATACAGGGATCTGTTCAAAAGTACCTAGGGTCGTCCACCAAAATGTTCAGTCAAACATGAAATTCAGCTCTTCTCCAATGTGACACTTCCCAATCTGACTATGTATCGCAACTCTATATTTGGGAATGAAGAGATCAAAAAACAACTTGGTGAATTGTTAAAAGATGGTGTAATCCAACCAAGTTGTTCACCTTGTGGATCTCCTGTGGTGCTCGTGCTAAAGAAAGAAGGGACTTGGCATATGTGCATCGACTACCGAGCACTGAACAAAATCACCATCAAGAATCAGTACCCCTTGCCTTGTATTGATGACCTGCTAGACCAATTAAAGCATGTGTTGTCTTCTCGAAATTGGATCTTGACGAGGATTATCACCCGAGCTAGCTATTTGAGTAACACATATTGAGTTCAAGTCAGGTTCAAATATGATATGTGTCTATAATAACCACTATGGTCACTGATCGGCACATAGTTAGTTCATGATCATAGCCCTTGTGCGATCATGAGACCGCAGACAGTGCGCGATCAGAGGGTCGCTGACTATATGCGACCAAGGTACCTTGGGGGGTGTTCAAAACTCTACTGGACACTGTCGACGATTCAGACTTGGGGTCCTTAGTCGATCTTATGTAGATTTTTGTGAGTTGTGAGGCCTTTCAAAGTATCCCTCCAGAAAGGGATGATGAGCAATGTCTGTTGGGGCACAAAGAGATTTATACAGGTTCGGGCTCTCGATGGTGGGAGTAACAGCCCTACGTCCTGTTGTGATTTCACTATGTATGGAAAAATATTTACAAAGTTGAAGAAAAGATCATCACAGGCGAAGATCTTTTCTGTGTAGTTGTCTAAAAATGACTAAACTAACTTATGAAAGCTTGTGCTTGATCTGTCATCGTCTTTGTTTGTTGTTGTCTTGTACATTTAGCCACCCTTTTATACCGGTCAAAAGGGCGCCAATGCACAGCGGTTTTGAACGGTTGTAGAAGCACAGTTTTGGTAACCACACTTCACTCCCACGCAGGCCTAACACGTGCAAGTAAGAGATAACTGCACATGTCAACCTCTTGGCAGTTGTCTTCATACGTGGAGGAACCATCACGATCCTAGGGATATGCCTGTTGCAGAGCTAAGCAATCCTGAGTTATTCTGGTCGAGGGTAGTCAATGACCTTTTGACCGCGCATTGTCTGCGGCCTCCTGACTGCGTAGCATCTGCGATCTCATGATCACGCAAAGCCTGCGACCATAAGTCATTCCTGTGTCCGTGCTTCTCAGGTTGCTTGAGACCATAACAGCGAACCTTCAAACACTTGTCTGGTTCGAATCCGTCTTGAACCAAATGTGCATTATTTCGAACTAGCTCGGGTAACAATCCTCGTCAGCTAGCCCCCAAATTTGAAGAAAATGAAGAGACATATTTACTTCAAATTTTAACCCTGCATCAGATAAGTGACTCGACGCTTTAACTTCTACACTTAGTGGCACACTTCGTGCGGCGGTTTATTCCCCGAGATGGGTTCCGGGTTGTTTTTGATAGGTAATGATAGCACTGCTAACTTGTTTTTTAACCAGAGATAAAACTGTAAATATGTTTTAGGAACTCGAGGCATTCGCAAATACAAACCGTCACCCTTGCGTGCTATAAATACCGAAGCCCTTTAGTCCTAAAACTTCACAAGTTTTTTCTCGGCTAAGTCTTTCCCAGAGCTATTTCCTCTTCTCTTCTCTTTTCATCTCAATGGCAAATCAAGACTCCAAGAACATCATTGAGATTGAAAGTGATGAGGAATCACTGGAACTTGACTTCGACCAGAAGGTACCTTAAAAAGATCTAGTTCCAGTTCTTGTCTTGGTCGTTCTCAAAGTAGTGTACTTTGGAATTTTTTCAAGTAGACGAGGAACAAATTCCCCCCCCCCCCCCCCCCCCCCGAAGAAAAAAGCAAAAGTTGATGAAGGATCCTCCAGTGGTGTTGCAGCTGTAGGTACAAAGGTTAGGGATCCATCATTGCTCTCTCTTCTTTGACCCCTATAGTTCTTCCTGTGCTTGCTACTCCACAGGTTGGAACATCATTTTTGGGGATGCATGATAATCCCGGAGGGACCCCTGCATTATTGCGAGCGGACAATGTAGCTGCTCTTGATCAGAATTCACAGGATTATCAGCTTTCTGGTGGGAAGGTTGCACTTTCGTGACCAGGTGGTCCTCGACTTTCGTTGGGTGACCTGTTTTTTAGAGGAAGTTCTGCATCTCCTCATTCGACTCCAATGCGAGGATTGGTAATTATCTCTATTCCCCATATGAGTCGTTTCGTCCTCAAAGCTAACACATGTGATTGCAGGAGACCAAATTTCCAGAGCACCCAGCGACCAGCCTGCCAACGTTCAAGTTCTTGGCAAGGGTGCAGCCTTCGAGCGAACTCTCCAAGAAGAAAACGAGGCGCTAGAGAAGCATTCTGAGGAGATGTCCTTGGCCATTCTGCATCTGGCAGAATGTCTTGACAACTCTCACAAAGAGGCACACCAACTTCGACTGGAGAGAGACCACGCTCGGCAGCAACGAGAACTCTCCGATACGATCCAGAGTAGTAGTGCTTCTTTGCTCCGAGATGATGTAGATAGGCTTAGAGTAGTTTCTAGTTCTCTTGGGGTGGTCAGTGTAGATCCTACTGACGCCAATATATCCTTAAGAGAACTTTGTAAACTTCTCTCAGATCAGGTCAATGCTCTGGTCGCCTGTATCCCTTTTGTATGTAAAGATTGCCAGAAATAAGAATTTCCTTTACTTTACACACCTTGATTTCTCAAGAAGGATTATGCAAAACTTATGATCCTGAGTTAAAGCTCTTCACAATCTCTGTATGAGAACATGGTCACAAAAAACGCCTTTGCGACCAAACATACACAGGTAAATCCCTATCCGAAGTATGGCTTCACAGCCACTTTTTCGATCAAAAATGCATTGATGTGCTATACCACAACTAGTACTGGTATCGCGATCAGAATTGAAACCGCAATCAGAACAAAAACTGCGATCAGAATATAATACCTTGATCGAGTGATAATTGTATATGTTGCGATTACGTGGTCGAATAGTAATTGTATATGTTGCGATTACTCACTCACAACGATCATAGAATTGCATTACAATCAACATGCAAATCTCGAAACGATCACAGAACTGCATTGTGATCAAAATGCAAATCTCGAGACGATCACAGAACTTCATTGTGATCAATACATAAAAATTAGTTTACAAAGGTCATTAGGGATTATTTCCTCAATAATCTTTGCAAAATTTTCATGTTTTATGTGCGCCCTAGCCCCCGAATTCGAAACAAAAAATAATGAAAATATATTTTGTTCCGGATTCACTGTAGGGAGTGCATAACGAGTTTCCAGAGAAAAGGCACCCATTATGGGAAATTAATAAAATATTCGGCGAAGGGTTGTCTCGGGCATATAAAAGGAGAAGGTAGCTTCCTGGGGAAGCTTAAAACCCTTCGTTGTCTTAGACCCTCCTGCCGCACAAAACCCTCTTCTGTATTCCTCATCTTCGTCGTCTCCAAAGTCACCACTTTTTTCCTCAATCCTTCATAGTAATGGCATCCTGGAGCCGGTCCGTCCACCATATAGAAGAGAGTCTGGTGGCTCTAGAAAAAGAAGAGATTCTCCCCCCATGGCTGCTAATCAACTGGCGGCCAGTGGAGAAAGATCAAGAAACCCCAATCGTCCAAGAGGGCGAATTGGTGATCTTTGAGGAATACCTCCACTGCGGGTTCCGATTCCCAGAAAGCGAGTTTCTGTGGGGAATCTTCGACCACTACGGGCTGGAGTTAGTGAATCTCCACCCAAATGCAATCCTTATTTTGGCGATTTTCCAACACCTCTGTGAAGCCTTCGTCGGAGTGCTTCCAAGCGTGGAGCTTTTCCGATGCTTCTACTTTTTGGCATGGTCAAAAAGTGCCAATGCCGCTGGGTGCATCTACTTCCGTATAAGGGAGAAGAAAGAGTACCCATTCCCGCCCCTACGGGACTCTGCTCATGGGTGGTACCAGAAATGGTTCTACTGCACCCCTCCGTCGGAGAGCAGACTATGGTTCACGAACACCCGACTGGAGAAAGCCAGTGAGTTAGACTCCCTTCCCATTCTGAGCGCAGAACAGAAGAAACAAGCTCAAGCTATTCTTCACCTAGTCCAGCAAGGCTTGACCACGCGTGATATCATACGTGACTTCGTGAAGAATCCGATAAGTCCCCTACGTGAAAGGGCACATCCAGCTTGGGAAGTTAAGTCCATGGTGGACAGCACCCTGACTATAATAATGGTATGTCCTTTAATCAACAAAACATACATTTTTACTGACTACAAAGTATTGTATTTGTTAACATGCTTGTTTGTGACACAGCTCTATCTTTGTCTGAGATCGAGAAACGGACAAACAACCTCCTTCGGGCGTATAACGCCACTGTGGAGAGAGTTAAAGGATCGCCTCGCCCCCAGAGCTTAATTTACGCCGGCGACGATCTTAAGCAGGAGCATCGAAAGATGTAACTTTTTTCAAACAAGCTCTGTTGTAAATCATCCATTTGTCTTGTATTACCAAAAGCATGTTGAATAATATAGCTTCTGGGAAAATTTACTGAGGCAATGCGTCCAACTGAGGACGTTGGTCCTTCAGGAAGACCTACTGCGAAGAGGGTGAGGAGGACCCCTTCGAAGCACGTAGCGAAGGAGTCCGCTCCCAAAAAACCTAAGTAGATTCTGGGAGAGGCTTCTTCGCAGAAGAAAACCATTACTGTGAAAAATATTGCGGTAAGATTCTCGGTTCCTCCTGTACCCCCACGTACGAGCAAAACTTACTTCTTCGTCGTATAGGGTGAAGGAAGCGAGGATGAGGAAGATGACATTCCTCTAGTTCGTTGCAAGAGGAAAACGACTGACCTTCTGGGAATGAGCGTCCCAGAGAGGTCAACTTCCCTTGTGGTCGACGAAGTCTTGTCCCTGGCCGCAGGGACAGAAATGGCGATAGTGGGCCCCGTGTCCACTGATAATCCAGCGATTTTGGGTGGAACCCTGGTGCCTGAAGCTCATGAAGCCTCAGGACTTGCAACACCTCCCCTTTCGATAGAAGGAGCGACTGTGGTAAGATTTCTCATAATCCTGCACGTTTTCATTCCTCTGTTCACATCTATTGAGTTGTGTTTATACAGGGAGAGGAGGATACCCTCCTATTTAAGAGAAGGAAAACAAGGACGGATGAAGACTCTTCCCCGAGAGCAACCATCAGTCTCTTCTCCCTCGGGAGCACATCATCGAAACCCAAACCGTGGGTAGGGTTTCGGATAAAGTGAGAACTTTTCCAATCGTCATCTAAATATGACCGACCAGAGGTTTCTTCACCTTTCAATATGTCTGTTTGTTGGCACAGAGATGCTGCACCCAGTACCCCGGCAACCTCAACAAGCCTTGGCACACCCACTACGGAGGTCGCGGGAGAGCCAAGCCCGATTCCCATGGCCAAAGAGGTTCTTCGGGCCATCGTGGATGGAATGGCAGTGCAAATCCGTTCCCAAGGGACGAAAACCGAAGTCTCGGTCATAGAGGGGGAACAACAGGAAAAGTCATCTACTGCCCCTACCGCGGGCACAACAGGTCCTGAGGTTAGACCTCATGCCGTTGTTGAGAGTGACTCAATCAGCGATTACATAGAGGTATGAACAATTTTTATTTTCCAACCCGCAAAATATTTCAGAACATTCAAGTCTCAAGAGTAATTTCTTATTGTGTTCCAGGACTTGACCCGGGTGGCGACCAAGTCAATAGCTATAGCAAAGCATATTGAGGTAGCACAACAGAAGATCAGCCGGCTAGAACAGTAAGTATAGTGCTCTTCATTCATGTTAACTTGAATCCGTATTTAAGCATAACTGGTTGTCCTTCCTGATACAGAGAAAATGCCTTTTTGCACAAGAGCATGGCTGATCGAGAGAATCAAGAAGAAGCAGCAGCTATGAGATATTCTTCTTTGGAGAAGGAACTTCGCGACGCGCAGTCAAAGCTTGGTTGTAAGTACACTCCTGAACAGAAGAAAACTTCACATCATATGAGCTTTACTTATAGTAAATGTTTACTGTGTTTGTATAGCACAAGAGGATCAAATAAGCCGTCTTTCAGAAGAGAACAGAAACCTTCAGATGACCATCGAGTTGCAAAGCTCGAGAATTGATACTGCCAGCATGGAGAATAAGGGACTGAACGAAACAATTTCCTCCTGCAGCGGTACTCAATCAGACATCTTCGAAAAGCTGAAGATGGTGGCCACTCTGCTAAAAACAGATGTGATCGAGTCACAAAAGGACAATCCAAGCCTTAGCAAGTTAGCCACACTGGTCGCGGCACAAGCTGAATCACTCCTCAAGTATCTTCCTGAAGATACCAAACGGCAGGAAGAGGCGCTAAGGTCAAATGTCAGATCTGTAGCCTCTGCCATTCTCTACAGATTATGATTCCACCACGGCCCAAATTTGAATTTGAAGCCAGTGGTAGGAGATGCAGAGATCGAGAGTGATCGATTTAAAGCTATCTCTGAAGAAGTCAAGCCTCTAGTCGAAGATCTACTGAAAGAGCTAGGGCTCATTTGATTTTTTGTAATGTTCTCTCTCAGTAACTATTCCTGTAAAATTACATTTATAACTTGCGAATGCTTGCCTTAAATTTTTGGAAAAGAGTGATACTTTCTTCGTGATACTTTCTTCGTTTCATAGCATGATCATATCCTCTTAGCCCCCTTTTCAAAAATCACCAATACTCCAGATTTAGTATTATAATTTCTTGAAAAATATGGGCATGATGAATATCCAGGAAAATGCTTTAACTTAGATATAATCATCCGATCGAACCGATATTGACCCCAATACAACATCCGACCTTATTACGAACTGGCAGCCACTCGAATGATCAAGAACATGCCAGTAAGTCCCGTGTGCATTGAGGACCGGCTTATTGAGGGATGCCTCAGCTGGATGTGCCCACAAGATCGGCCAATGAATCCAGTTAAGATATTTGTACCAAGATGATCATCGGTGATCAGCCCCCGAGGCAGGCTCGGTATAGGTATGGCAAATAAAGAAAACAGACATAACCTGAAGCGAAGAAGAGTACTCACAAATTTTTTGTTAAACTATGCTAATTGAATAGGAAAAAAGATTGGGAAACTTACACGTAAAACTTGCGTAGTTGATTAATGTTCCATGTATTGGATAAGATTCTACCATCCTCCATTGCTAGTCGAGCCGATCCTGGTCACGGCACCGAGACAACAGTGTAGGGGCCTTCCTATTGAGGGGAGAATTTATTGCTATTAGATTGGTTTTGTATTTTACGTAAAACCAGATCACCCACGTGAAGGCTATGTGGCCGCACCCTTTTGTTATAGTATTTGCGCAAAGCTTGCAAATACACCACGGACTTAACCAGAGCTCGATCATGTTTTTCTTCTAGGAGGATTAGATCTTCTAATCGTTGTCCGTTCTGATCAACTTGTTCGAATTGATCTATTCGGATAGAACCAATACTAATTTCCATGGGTAACACAGCCTCAACTCCGTATACCAGATGGAAAGGTGTCTCACCAGTGGCTCGACTAGAAGTAGTATGTAGTGCCCACAAGACGGTATAGAGCTCATCTACCCAAGCCCCCGAGTGTGTCTTATGGCGATCAAAAATGCGCTTTTTGATGCCCATTGGCACGTTCAATGGCACCATTGCTCTACGGATGAGCTACAGAAGCAAAACACACCTTGGTTCCAATATTATCACAATAGTCCAGAAAGAAACCGCTAGCAAATTGGGAACCATTATCAGTGATGAGATGATTTGGAACACCGAATCGAGTCACAATGTTCTTATGAAAGAACTTTTGTGCAATAGCAGCAGTGACATTGCGTACTGGCCCGGTCTCAATCCACTTTGTAAACGTGTCAATGACTATGAACAAGAACTTATATCCATTGACCGCTTGTGGCATAGGACCAACAATATCCATCCCCCAAACCGCGAAGGGCCACGATAGAGGGATAGTTTGTAGAGCATAGGCAGGTTGGTGGACCTGTCTTGCATGAAATTGACACTGAGAACATGTCTTGACCATATTTTTGGCATCATCAAGTGCCGAAGGCCAGTAAAATCCTTGTCGGAAAACCTTCCCGACCAGTGTACGGAATGACGCGTGTGCACCGCATACACCGTCATGAATTTCTTTCAAGAGAGATTTACCTTCCTCTTGGGACAAACAGCACATGAATACTCCTTGAGTACTTTTCTATACAAAACTCCTTCTATAAGTTTGTACAGGCGTGCTTTTCGAATTAACCGATCGCTCTCGGTTTCATCCTCGGGCAAGGTCCCTTGTTCGAGATAGACCCTCAATGGATGGGTCCAATCTCGTTCATGTCCAAGGTTGGTAACGCAGACTGTTACCGGATCATCCTCGGTCGTAGTCATGATCGAAGGATTTTCCAAGTGTTCGACGAACACTCCTGCCGGGGCAGATGTGCATGAGGACCCAATTTTGGATAATTAGTCTGCGAGAATGTTGTCCTTTCGTGGGATGTATTGGACTTCGAAATGACTATTTTTCCACTCTCCTCACTTCCCCCAGGTAATGAGCCATCGTCTCATCGGAGGTGTTGTACTCCTTGTTTACCTAGTTTACGACCGGCTGTGAGTCTCCCCTCACCACTAATCGACGGACTCTGAGGAATTTTGCTGCTCGGGGAGCCCTGCAATAAGACCTTCATACTCTGCTGCGTTGTTGGTCGCAACAAAGTGTAGTTGAATGACATACTTGAGTTGGTCACCCTGAGGCGTGACTAAGACCACTCCAGCCCCCGAGTGTTGAAAACTGGGAGAGCCATCGAAATACATCGTCCAGTGATCGGGGCATGCCAAATCTTCAGACTCCTACACAGGCGGTTCAGGATTAGTCCATTCGACCACAAAGTCAGCCAAGATCTGAGACTTGATCGCAGTGCGAGGTGTGAAATGGATGTCAAATGCTCCGAGTTCCACAGCCCATTTCGCGATCCGACCAGATTTCTCCGGATTCCAGACAATGTCCCCCCAAGGAAAAGATGAGGGCACAGTGATTTTATGTGCTTGGAAGTAATGTCATAGCTTACGGGAAGCCATAAACAGTGCGTAAAGTATTTTCTGGATCTCAGGGTATCGCTCCTTAGGACCATGAAGTACTTCGCTTACTAGTAGATGGGTTTGTGCACACCTTCTCTTTCTGCGATCAAGACAGCAGTGACAGCGTAAGGTGTGGCCGCCAAATAAAGGAGTAATGGTTCCTTTTTATTAGGAGAAACCAAGACCGGCGGACTAGACAAATGCGCTTTGACCTCCTGAAATGCTTTCTTAGCCTCATCGGACCACGTAAAATTATTATGTTTGTAGAGAGCTTTGAAGAAAGGTAGCCCCTTTTCGCCCAGTCGAGGGAGACCTCATTTGCTTGATAGCCCTGATTTTTTTGGGATTAACCTCGATTCCTCTGGAACAAACGAGGAAACCTAGAAGTTTTCCAGACGAAACCCCGAAAGAACATTTCTCCGGGTTTAATTTTATTCCAAATCGATTCAAATTACATAAGATTTCAGTAAGATCGTCTAAATGAGACGAACTTTTTAAGCTTTTTACAACCAAGTCATCTACATGAGCTTCAAGATTATGCCCCATCTGAGAAAGAAAGGTCTTTTGCATCAAGCGCTAGTACGCGGAACCAACGTTCTTGAGACCAAACGGCATTCTGATGTAGCAATAGGTGCCGAATGGTGTGATGAAGGCGGTTTTCTCTTCATCTTCTTCTGCCACACTAATCTGATGATATCCTAAGTAAGCATCCAGGAAACTTATCAGTTCGCAACCCGCAGTAGAATCGACCAGCTGGTCGATGCCGGGAAGGGGAAAATCATCCTTCTGACAGGCACTATTTAGGCTGGTGTAGTTGACGCACATGCGCCACTTGCCGTTTGACTTACGGACCATGACCGGATTTGCAAGCCATTCCGGATGATCGACTTCGCGAATAAATCCGGCCTTTGGAGCTTATCTAACTCCTCTCAGATGGCTTCCTGCTGATCAATAGCAAAACGCCTAAGCTCAATTACCTCCCTTGGGACACCGGACATGTTGGATGGTTTCCACGCAAACACATCTGCATTAGCTCAGAGGAATGTAATGAGCTCGGGTTCCTATTTGTCATCCAGGCCTTATCCAACCCGAATTGTCCTGGATGGATCATCTATGTACAACAGAACCAATTTTAATGTTTCATCTGGTCGAGGAGTGGCTTTGATCGTATCAGTAGACATTGTGGCAATCTGGGCTTCTCGGAGGGGAAGCTAATCTACCATCTCCAAGGATAACTGATCACACGTCAATGCCACGTTGCGACTGCCTCAGACCGAAATAACACCCTTGGGGCCAGGCAACTTGCCGCACTAGTAAGCATAGTGCGTAGCCATCATGAATTTATCGAGGGTTGGCCTGCCAAAGATTGCGTTATAAGCCGAATCACAATTAATTACATCGAAGGTAACCAATTCTGTTTGAAAGTTATCTGGTTTGCCCAGCGTGACCGGGAGAACCACCTGTCCCAATGGCATCATAGATGGACTAGGAATTATCCCGTAAAACGGATGAATTATGGTTTTGATTTTCAAACGAGGAATTTTCATCTCGTCCAGTGCCTTGACCAATAAAATGACCAAGGAACTACCTCCGTCGGTCATGACCCTTTCGACCTCGCATTACTGATAATTGAGGTAATGACCAAAGGTAGCCTCAATGGTCGAGTAAGCCCCACATGGCAATCAGAGCGATTAAACGTCAAAGGAGTATCCGACCAACGGGGGTACTGAGGTTCTCCAAGGGGAGTCTCCGTTTGGTTCACCTCTCGATAAAAAGCTTTAAATTGCCGTTTAGAAACAAAAGAGGAACCTCTGAAAATGATATTGACATCATTACGAGGTAGCTGGTAGGACATCTCTTCATCCCCACTGGTGTTTCTTAGCCCACAAGTCTATTCTTTTGGTGGCAAGGTCGGCATTGGTCCGATCCCCTGGTAGAAGTCATCCAACTGCTTCAACCAACTCCGGCAATTCTTGAGGTCGTGGCCTATAGAGTTGTGGAGTGGACACCACCTCTTGCCTTTCTGTGGGTTAGTCGAGTTGTCTGGTTGGTCAACACTGTGACCACCAGAAGCAGTTTCATTGTTAAACGAAGATTTGTTACCTTTAGTCGATGGAGGTTTTTCTGCGACCGCGACCTCTCGGTACTGTCCAGTTTGACTCCTTTTTGATTTCTTTGACTTCCTGCCTGATGAAGATTCCGGCTTCTTGTTCAAATCCCCTCCCTTTATGTCCTTGAGACCTGGTTGAGGCGGTAAGTTTCCTTTGTCCACCATCCGATTCCACTCAACGGCCTCAGCCGTGTCGGAATATCAATGAGCCATATCAAAAAGATCGCCTACTGATCGAGGGGAGTGGATGAGAAAGTCCTCAGTAGACCTTCGATATCGAATGGTGTGTTTAAATGCCCCGATAACGGAATTATCAGATATGTTCGGGATGGTATTTCTTACCCCGACGAATCTTTTGACAAACTGACGAAGAGTTTTGGTCGATGTTTGTCGTAGTCGATGGAAGTCATCCTCTTTTCCCGGCTTTTGATAACAATTCCCAAAATTGTTGAGGATGGCATCTGTAACGCCCTGAGTTAGGGGTGAAAATTTCCTTTTTCATCATTAGCAAGCATGCATGGATCTGTAGTAATAGCCAGATCAGTATCTTTCTCAAGCCCTAAAATCTCCAAAAATCTATCCTGTGACCTCAAATCAAGATCATATTGTTCAGATGTGATCTATCAGTTACTCTGAACTTAAAAGCCTTCAGAACCTAGATCCAATTCTATCTCTAACTTCCAGAATTATCAACTCCTTCTGTTTTCGAAAACAGAATTACCTTATAATACCCAAATACCATAAGTTCAGAAATACAGATTTAACCTAAATCTTGACCAAGTTCAGACCAGATTATTCCTGGAATATGATCATGGGTATGTCAATACCTTAATCTAAAAAGTTGACAACCAGATTTCATCATCTAAACCTTTTTCACAAATCAGTCCAAAGTTATCGCAAATTAGTCCTTATCTGATATCTGAAAATCCTAAAAAGACTAAAATCTCCAGATTAACTCTAAATTCAGAATTTCTTCAGCAGATCTTTCCTAATTGCTATTTGCCACAAGTTTCTCTTCTGTGCAGATATCAAAATCGAACCCTAAATGCCAGAATTCAAAATCGACAAAACTCAAATCCTAATTTACCCTAAATTACCCTATTTTCAGTTTGTATCAAAAGCTATCCAAATGTGCCAAATTTTATTTTCAATCCTTGCCAAATCATCTGTGGAATAAAGATTGCCAAAATAGCAGAATCAAAGTCAGTTCAAACCTCCCAGAATTCCAGATTTGCATTTCAGTCCAAAACAAGAAATCGAATATTGCAATCAGGTCCCTAATTCGACCAGGACAGCAGCAAGCATTCGACCAGGTCAACTGCTGTACACGACCAGGGCTCGCCGTGTTTCTTTGCGCCGTGGTTGCTCATCGCCGGCCAAGCTTCGCCGCACTTGTGACCGTGCATGCCAGTACGCACGTGTCCTTGCCTCAGCCGTCACCGTGGCAGCGTCGTTGCTACGTCGACGACCAGCGTTTGCTCCCGCGCGCGATCAGCAGCAACTTTGTCAGCAATCCATCGCCACGTAGCCTCGCCGCGCCAGTACTTGTCGCCACCGCTTGCTACAAGCTTCGCCAGGTCCCGATGAAGCGACATTGTGATCAACTGAAGGCTTGTCGCCGTCGCATCACCGTTCTTCGCTGTGTCTTCGCCGCTGTTGCTCCAGCACGCAACCAGTCAAGTCACCAGTAGCCAATCTCTTCATTGTTTTCTCTTCGCATGCTTCGCCTGCCTATTTAAGCATCCCTGTGCTTAGCAGCTCCCTCAAACCTCACTGGAAATCAGCTAAGTTTCGAAATTCTCCTGTCTTGGTCTTCTTCTCCGGCGAGCCGTCGAGGAGGCTCACGGTGCCAGCTCACTTCACTGCATCTCCTGTCAAATTAACCGCATCAGTAAGTTCCCTTCATCTCCCTCATCGTGCTGTACCATTTAATTGGTTTACATTGCATCTAGTCGCCGGCGATCACCGGAAATGGCTGAAAATCGAAGATTGCCCTGTTCCGGTAATGCAGCCCGATTCAATTCGAATTAGCCCTCGATCCTGTAAACAAAATTGATCAGTGAGCTAAATCAAGCAAGCCTGTGAAGTTGGATTTCGAATTTAGCAAGAATCGAACCTTTTCCCTAAACCGAGCTTCACCAGAAAACCGGCGATCGTCGCCAGGCTTCTCCAGTGATCCTCCGGTCAATTTGATGTTACCAGAAGCTTCCCTATACCTCCTAGATGCTCTCCAAGCAAGGAATTTAGTTCTCTCGGCCTGTAGCAGAAACCCCAACTGGCAGTGTCTCTTCTCCGGCGACGATGATCGGAAAAGTGATTCCGGCCATTTCAGCCCTCGAAACCTTGTCATTTAGATGTGCCTTAGCCTCCTGAGTATTTTTGTCTTCTAGCCCGACACCTAGATCGGCCTAGATTGGAAGATACAGCCATGCCAAGATCTTGTCCAGAACTGTGCTAGTGCAGCCAGTTCATCTCTGTTCATCATCAAATTTCTTGCTTTCCAGTCATTTCTTGCCCTAGATCCTGTTGACTTAATTGTTCCTGTTATCAATGCCTACCTCCCAGACAAAGTGGTGCAGCATTTGGAGCCCCAGATCAAAAGTTATGCTAAGCCCTAGTTTTTGGCATTGTCAGCTCTATGCCAGAGCTTGTCAGCCAGTGGCATTGACCTTGTTTACCCACTTCTGGTTGTGTAAATTGAAAACCACTTTGTCCACTAAATTTGTAGAGTTGTGATCTACATTTTATTCTACTACCACAAGTTAAAATAACCCCTCTATCATTCATCGACCCTATGTCGATGCTTCGAACCGAATGTCGACCTAAAGACGTTCGCTGTTTTTGAGCGAACCAGTCGCAACCTTGATATCACTCTGATATTTTGAGACATTTGGAACCTTGTAAACCTTTGACAGCTAATCTTAACATTTGTTTCCTTAACTTAACCCTAATCAGCCTCTAAACCCAATCATTTCAGAATCATCAAGACCTCATCTTTGTATCATTGCATATAGTATAATAATGTATGGAAAAGATTATGATTATTGGTTGTTTGTTTGATTGGAGAGCAGATCAAGAGCCCGAGTTCGAGGACTTCACTGCGGATCCGACGTCAACTGCTGTATTTTACGACGCAGAAGGCAAGTCATATCCTTGGTCATCTTGAACCTATATTTTAAATGTTGCTATAATATAACCTTGAATATAGGCAATATTGCATGTGAAAGATTGAGAATGGTTGATTTATGAATTGGCAGTACTAAACTGGTTATCTGTGAAATGTGAAATAAACAAGTTTTGAGCCATGAACTATTATATGTATTTATATATTTATATTCATGAAATAAAACCCCTAGCCGTGACTAGAAAAATGGTATGGATGGCTATAGCACTGGAGGTGCTAGACTGCAAAGGAATGCAGGCACTGAAGGGGCAAGGTTGTGGATGGTCTGGTCACTGGCATATAAGGACTAGAACCTTGTGTTGTGCGTCTAGTGGCATGAACAACGTGCTAACCGCAAGCCTGGTATGGGACAGGCCTGAACAAGTAATTATGTGGATCGCACATGAAACCCCTGCATGAGATGTGTTGTGATGCACGATAAACACGGAGCGCGGCTCCCACACATATCACTGAAGGTGATCAAGCACGCTGACCCAGTAATGGGAATAAGCAATGGGGTGGAGGTTTGGATACAACCTGCCACAACTGTGCCTCGCTGAGAGCCACAGGGTCGGGGGTGAATTGTGAGTAAAACATAACAAAAGTTCTTGTTATTTCCACCTTGCCGCTCACAGTATGAAGTGAGTCAGGGGTCCAATCATTTTGTTATGATAGGAAAGGTTTGAAAGTGGAATATCTTGCGGGTAAATTGGTACCTCTCTGCAGAGTTAAAAACGTATTCGAATACTCCGAGCTCCCGGGTTTTATAGGAGTCTGCTGCGGTGGATTAAATCCACGGGGTGTGACACAAGTACTATTTTCTAAATAAAATATGTTAAATCAAGATTACCCAAATGACATGTGTTGTCATGATAAGGAGTGCTGCCGTGGGCTGTCGTGTGTCGACGTGTCGCGGTAGTGCTATAATCTAGTGAACATGAATGATGATGTTATATTATGAAAAGTGCTGTCATAAGGTGAGATGAGAAAGGAAAAGATTATTTTACAAATATCCATAATTCTTGACTAGTCTAGGTTCATATCATCACTACTATATGTATCTACTCTTACCTATGACTTGCTGAGTACGTAAGTGCTCACCCTTGCAACATTCAACTCAATAGATGGAGCCTACTTTGATCAAGATGATGGCACGGAGTATTACGTGGATCCAGAAGGAGGAGAATCAGTTCCGCCAGAGCCCTGAAGTGTGTTGTTCTGCCGTCAACTTCTTTTGTGGGAGGGTCACCTATCTTCTGCTGCGTAGTTAAATATTTTGTTAAACCCTGAATGCCTTGTAGGCATTGTAATCCTCTTTATGTAATATTAAGGCCAGCAGGCCACACTGCTTAATATTCTGTGAGTACTCTGTTGCAATGTAATATACTCCTGTGTTTGACTCATCCTGGGAAGTCAAAGGTTTGTGAGAACGAGACTAGCTGCAGCGAGCTAGGTCTCTACAGGAGTAGTCGTTGTCCCAGTCTCGGGGCGCGACAGCATCGCACAACATTTCCCAGTTATAAATGGAACCCTCGGGATGATTGAATAGCCAGGTTCTTGCCAGTCCCTCGAGGACTGAAGGTAAATAGTTGGCCATGACCCGGTCATCGCCACCTGCTGCCTGAATGGCAGTGATATAAATTTGAAGGACTCTGATGGATTCTGAGTTCCATCAAATCTTTCAATAGCCCCTGGTTTAAACTTATCTGGCCAAACGACCGCACGAAGGTCGGGCGAGAAAGCTTTACAACCAACATAAGGACCATGGAGGGATCTGCGACTCTTGACCTGATCTCGGGCGACTTCACGCGAAGGAGACACCACGTGTGGCCCCAAGCGAGAGTGGACAGGAATTTGTTCCCGATCACAAGAATTTCCCGCCTGTCTGGCTTTGTCATGCTGAGACGGCACTAGTGGTGGCCGATTCCGTCTACAGAACTAGAGTTAGAGTATTCTCTTTCATGGGAACGTATCACCGATCGAGAAGAGGCTGGAGGGATCGCCTCGGATGCGACCTTGTCTAACCTCTCCGCCAAGATTCTGGCGAAAGCTGGTTTCTGCGCATCTGTGACAATAGGCCTTATAACGCAATCTAAGGTTCTGTAGATGGAAAGCTTGTGCTTGATCTGTCATCGTCTTTCTTTGTTGTTGTCTTGTACATTTATCCACCCTTTTATACCGACCAAAAGGGCACCAATGCACAGCTGTTTTCAACGGTTGTAGAAGCGCAGTTTTGGTAACCACACTTAACTCCCACGTAGGCCTAACACATGCAAGTAAGGGATAACTGCACATGTTAACCTCCTGGCTGTTGTCTTCATATGTGGAGGAATCATCACGATCCTAGGGATATGCCTGTTGCAGAGCTAAGCAATCCCGAGTTATTCTGGTCGAGGGTAGTCAACGACCTTCTGACTGCGCATTGTCTGCGGCCTCTTGACGGCGTAGCATCTGCGATCTCATGGTCGCGCAAAGCATGTGAGCATAAGTCATTCCTATGTCCGCGCTTCTCAGGTCGCTTGAGACCAAAACAGCGGACTTTCAAACACTTGTCTGGTTTGAATCAGACTTGAACCAGATGTGAATTATTTTGAACTAGCTCGGGTAACAATCCTCGTCAGACACGTTCTCAGGCACAAAGCAACTTCTCCCGCGTGTGAAGGCAACCGCCAGGAGGTTGACATGTGCGGTTATCCATGATTGCACGTGTTTTAACCGACGAAGGAGATGAGTGCGGTTATATGAACTACACCAGGACAACCATCCCAAACTGCTTCACATTTGACGTCCTTTCATTCAGTATAAAAGGATGGTCAATGAATGATGTAAAGGGCGATTAACAAGCACGAGAACGAGTCAACAAAGCTTGAAGACTTAGGCATAGTTAGATAGACAATAATATAGAAGAGATCTTCGCCTGTGATCATCTCTTCCTCCCTCTTGTAAACACTTTTTTCCCTACATAGTGAAATCATAACAGGACGTAGGGCTATTACTCCCACCATCGAGGGCCCGAACCTGTATAAATTCATTTGTGTGCCTTTAGACATTACTTATCCTACCTTCCTGGAGGAGCACCGTGAAAGGTCTCACAACTTATAAATCTACGTAAGATCGACTGAGGGCCCCGAGTCCAAATCGTCGACAGCTGGCGCCCACTGTAGGGCCCTATTCTCAAGGTGTTTTCCTTGCATTCGGAGGTTCAGTGGGCCATGTCTGGGGCATATAACTCTGAAAACTACTTCAATCTCGATGATTATGCCCATATACGGATGCCTTCACCCAGCAATCCCGTTCCAATGGAAGAGATCAGTTGCAAAGACATTCCGAAGGAATGTTAGGAGGACACGTCTTCCCCCACCTAGGTCATGTCCATCGACTAGGGGATGGAAGAGACAAGTCCAAAACTTAATGTCAGTTCCACCATTTTGGAAATCAAGTCTCGGTCACCATTTGTCCCCGTCAAGGACAAGGATGATAGTGACCGAGAACTCAGTCCAGGGAGGTTTGATCCTAACAACCTCCACTCTCTCTTTGAATTCGAGTCCGACTCAGAACAAATAGGGATGTACTCTCCTTCTGCGGCCTCACTCCCCAGAGAATTCGCTGCCTGTTAAGAGGAAACTCCCGATCAGCGGGTTGCTAGGGAAGAACAGGAGCGCAGACAAAGGAGGCATAGGAACGTAAGCAAAAGCAGGATCAAGACCATGAGCGACGAGATAACCAACTCCGCAGAACAACCCTAGAGGCTTTGCAAAATGCGCAATCTCGTTATGACGCCACCCCTAGTTCCTCCCGTCGGCCACATGTTCGCAGGCGCGACCAGACGCCTTCTTTGCCCCAGAATATTCACCGACGGATGAAGAAACAATGACACCTAGAGCACCAAGGAGAAGTACGCATGGCTGACTTCAATCTATCGCGGAAGTCTTGCGTAATTTTCTTCCTACCCTCACAGACGCGGATAAAGCGGCTTTTGCTAGGATCTTGGCGGAGAAGCTGGATGAGGTCGCATCCGATGCAACCCCTACAACTTCCTCCCGGTCTACGATACGTTCCCATGAAAAGGAGTATTCTTACTCTAGTCATGGTAGGGGTAATCGACTACCATCCAGATCACTTCGGCACGACAAATCCAGACGCGTGGGAAGCTCTCGTGATCGTGATCGAATTCCTGTACATTCTCATCTGGGACCACGTGGCGCGTCCCCATCATGTGAAATCACCTGTGGTCAGGCTGGAAACTGCGGAAATCTCTACAGTTCCTATGTTGGCTGTAAAGCTTTCTCGCCAGGCCTCCGTGCGGCCGTCTGCCCAGATAAGTTCAAACCGGGGGCAATTGAGAGATTTGATGGGACCCAGAATCCATCGGAGTTCCTTCAAATTTACATCACCGCTATCCAAGCGGTGGGTGGGGATGATCACGTCATGGCCAATTACTTGCCAATGGTTCTTGAGGGACCAGCAAGGACATGGCTATTCAATCAGCCCGAGGGTTCGATATATAACGGGGAAATGTTGTGCGATGCCATCCTCAACAATTTCCATAAATGTTATTAGAAACCCAAAAAAGAGGATGATCTTCATCTCCTACGACAAACCTCTGCGGATACTCTTCGCCAGTTTGTCAAAAGGTTCATCGGGGTGAGGAATACATCCCAAACATATCTGATAACTCCGATATCAGGGCGTTTAAGCACGTTGTTCGATATCAGAGCTTTACAAAAGATCACTTATCCACCCCCTCAGTCAGTAGCCGATCTCTTTGATATGGCTGACCGCTACTCTGATGCGGCCGAGGCCGTTGAGTGGAATAGGATGGTGGATAAGAAAAATTTACCACCTCAACCAGGTCTCAAGAACATGAAAAAAGAGAATACAGGCAAGAAGCCGGAGTCTTCATCAGGCGAAAAATCGAAGAAGTCTAAAAAGAATCGAACCGGACAGTACTGGGAGCTTGCAGTCGCAGAAAAGCCTCCACCGGCCAAAGGTAACAAGTTTTCATTTAAAAATAAAACTGCCTCTGGCGGCTGTCACGCCGACCAACCAGAAAAACCAACTAACCCGTAGGAAAGCAAGAAGTGGTGTCTGCTCCACAACTCTCGGGGACACGACCTCAAGAACTACCGGAGCTGGTTGAAGCAATTAGATGACTTCTACCAGGGAATTGGACCAATGCCAACTTTACCACCGAAAGAACAGACTTGCGGGCTTGAATACGTCGACGGGGACGAAGAAATGTCCTACCAGGTATGTCGTAATTATGTTAATGTCATTTTTGGAGGTTCCTCCTCTTTTGTTTCTAAACGTCAGTTCAAAGCATTTTATCGAGAAGTGAACCAAGCGGAAGCTCCCCTTAGCGAACATCCATACCCCCGTTGGTCGGACACTCCTTTGATATTTGATCGCTCTGATTGTCCCATTGGGCTTACTCGACCATTGAGGCTACCCTTGGTCATTACCCCAATTATCAGTAATGCGAGAGTCGAAAGGGTCCTGATCGATGGAGGTAGTTCCTTGGACATTTTATTGGTCAAGGCATTGGATGATTGTAACATCCTGAGTTTTGGGGTGAAAAGTTTCTTTCTTAAAAATCATGCATGCATATGTCTCTTCTAGATCAACCAAATCAGCCTCAGCTTTATTCTGTTCTAGCCCTCAAATCTCCAAACCTATCCTGTGACCCCAAGTCAAGATTTGACTTGCCAGATTTGATCTATCAGTTATCCTAAATCTAAAAGCCTTCAGAACCCAGATCCAATTCTATCCCTAACTTCCAGAATTATCAACTCTTTTCTGTTTTCGAAAACAGAATATCTGTTATTACCTTTTACCCTAAGTTTCAGAAATTCAGATTTAATCAAAATCTTAGCCAAGTTCAGACCAGATTATTCCTGGATTATGATCAAGGGTATGCCAATACCTTAATCCAAAAAGTTGGCTGCCAGATTTCACCATCTGAACCTTTTTCGCAAATCAGTCCAAGAGTATCGCAGATCAGTCCTTTTCCAGATTTTCCAGAAGCCAGAAAAGGCAAAATGTTGCAAATCATCTCCAAATTCAAATCTGATTCAGGGAACACCTCCCAAATGCTTTTCTATACAAATTCTTCTTTTATGAGTATCTCAAAATCAAAACCTAAATCCCAGAATTCGAAATCAATTGAAATTCAGATTTCAATTACCCTAAAATACCCTATTTTTAGTTCATATCAAAAATCATCCGAACATTTCAAATTTTATCTTCAATCTATGCCAAATCATTTGTTGAATCAAGTTTGCCAAATCAGCAGAATCAAAATCAAAACAAACCTTCCAAATCTCCAGAATTACAGATCAGTCCAAATTAAGGAATCAGAAATTGCAATCAGGCCCCTAATTCGACCAGGGCAGTAGCCAGTGCACGACCAGAAGCTTCGCCGTGCATTTGCGCCGTGCTTGCTCGCCGCTGGCCACGCCTCGCTTGCGCCTGAGCTCGTACTCACTTGAATTTGCATGTGCACACGCGTCCACGCCCCAGCCATCGCCGTGGCAACGCCGTTGAACAGCTTGCTCCCGTGCGCGACCGTTGTCAGCATTTGCTTGCCACGTTGCTTTGCATTGCCAGCTCCAGTTGCCACTGCTTGCACCGCCCGACAATGTGGAGTTCCAAAGAGCCGACAAGCTGAGCAGTAGTCACCGCGCCTGAGCACCGTCGCGTCACCGCTCGCCGTTGTTGCTTCTGCGCCCAGCAACTCATGTCAACCGACATAAATTCCCTTGCTGCTATCTCCTTGCAAGCATCGCCCTGTGGTCTATATAAGCAGCCATACCCTGTGTCATCTCCCCTTTACCAGGACTTAGCCAAATTTCCAAATCTCCTCGCCGACGTCTTCTTCTCCGGCGAGTCCAGATTGAGGCCTCACGGTGCCAGCACGCCCTGCTGCACTTCTCACCGAATTAACAGCGCCAGAAGGTATATCTCATCTCCCTCATCATGCTGTACCATCTAATTGAGTTATATTGCATCCAGTCGCCGGTGATCGCCGGAATTCCCGATTGCCCTGTTCCGGCAATGCAGACCAAATCACTTCGAATTAGCTCTCGAACTTGTGAAGAAAAATGATCAGTGAACCTTTTGAAGCAAGCCTATGCATCAATATCTCCAGATTGAGCTCGAATTGAGGTTTTCCCCAGTTTTGAGCTTCTCCAGAAACCGGCGATCGTCGCCAGGCTTCTCCGGCCATCCTCCGGCCAAATTGATTGTCCAGATAGCTTCATCTTACCCTTCTTTCACTCCTGAAGCTTGGATTAGAGTTCTTTCGGCCTGTATCAAAAAGCCCCAAATCTCATGTCATCTTCTCCGGCGCAGTTCACCGGAAATCCTTTCCCGGCCGTTTCAGCTTCATCCACTTTGTCATTCAGGTGTGCCCCAACTTCCTGAGCATATTTGTCTTCTAGCTCGATCTCTGAAACTGCCCAGAATTCAAGTTACAGCTATGCCAAGATTTCTGTCCAGTGACTTCACTGTGCCGTGTCGCCACCACACTTCTCCTTCGAAATTCATCACCTTCCAGCCATCTTCAGCTTTGAATCCTGTTGAATGAATTGTTCCTGTTATCGATGCCTACCTCTCAGACAAAGTGGTGCATCATTTGGAGCTCTAGATCAAAAGTTATGCCAAGCCCTAGTTTCTGGCCATGTCAAGATCAATGCCAGACTATGTCAGTCAGTGGCATTAGCCCTTTTCACTCCCTTCCAGATGTGCATTTTGGGCATAACTTTGTCCCTTAGATTCCTGAGGTTGTGATCAACATTTTCTTCTTCTATCACAACTTGATTTGAGCCCTTGAATTATATTTGCCGCCAAACCCTAGTTTTTGACACTATTCCAGTGCATGCCAGCCAATGGCATTGGCCTTGTTTACCCACTTCTGATTGTGCATTTTGAAAGCCACTTTGTCCACTGAATTTGTAGAGTTATGATCTACATTTTCTTCTACTGTCATAACTCAAGATAAGCCCTCTAGCTTTCCCTGAAGTTATGTCAGAACTTTGATCCGAATGTCGATTTGCTGACATTCACTGTTTTTGATCAAACCAGCCACAAAACTGATGTTCTTATTGTAACCTTGAGATCCTAAGAGCATCTAACACCCATCCTTAGCTAAATCCCTGAAACCCTAGATCTCAACTCAGTTCAGCTTGTAATCTCAATTATCTCCAGTATCGTTCAGTTATCCTTGTTAAGCATATCTGCATATAGATCCTAAAGCATCTTAATATATAAGTAATATTTGTGTGTATTGTTTGGTTTGTCGTCGAGCAGATCTAGAAGCCGAGATCGAGGACTTCGCTGTTGACCCGTCATCAACTGCTGTTTCTTACGACGCGGAAGGCAAGTCATATCCTTGGTCATCTTGAACCTATATTTTAAATGTTGCTATAATATAACCTTGAATATAGGCAATATTGCATGTGAAAGATTGGAAATGGTTGATTTATGAATTGGCAGTACTAGACTGGTTATCTGTGAAATATGAAATAAACAAGTTTTGAGCCATGAACTATTATATGAATATATATATACTTATATTCATGAAATAAAACCCCTAGCTGTGACCAGAAAAATGGTATGGATGGCTGTAGCACTGGAGGTGCTAGACTGCAAAGGAATGCAGGCACTGAAGGTGCAGGGTTGTGGATGGTCTGGTCACTGGCATATAAGGACTAGAACCTTGTGTTATGCGTCTAGTGGCATGAACAACGTGCTAACCGCAAGCCTGGTATGGGACAGGCCTGAACAAGTACTTATGTGGATCGCACATGAAACCCCTGCATGAGATGTGTTGTGATGATTGATTTGGAGGCTGACTCCCACTATCACTGAAGGTGATCTGACATTAGACCCAGCAATGGGGAAATGAGGTAGGGGTGGGGGTATAGCCCGCCACAACTGTGTTTCGCGAGAGATCCACAGGGTCAGGGGTGAATTGTAAGTGATGCATAACAAAAGTTCTTGTTATCTCCACCTTGCCACTCACACATGGTTGTGAGGAGGGGTCTAATCATTTTGATAGGATGGGCTTGAAAGTGGAATATCTTGCGGGTAAATTGGTACCTCTCTGCAGAGTTAAAAACGTATTCGAATACTCCGAACTCCCGGGTTTTATAGGAGTCTGCTGCGGTGGATTAAATCCACGGGGTGTGACACAAGTATTATTGTCTAAATAAAATATGTTTTAATCAAGATTACCCAAATGACATGTGTTGTCATGATAAGGAGTACTGCCGTGGGCTGTCGTGTGTCGACGTGTCGCGGTAGTGCTATAATCTAGTGAACATGATTGATGATATTATATTATAAAAAGTGCTGCCATGAGATGAGGTATGAAAGAAAATGATTATTTTATAAACATCCATAATTCTTGACTAGTCTAGGTTCATGTCATCACTACTATATGTATCTACTCTTACCTATGACTTGCTGAGTACGTAAGTGCTCACCCTTGTAATCTACAAATCAATAGACGGAGCGATCAACAATCAAGATGATTGCGTGGAGAACTTTTTGGATCCAGAAGGAGGAGCGTCATTCCCATCATTTCCCTGATGTGTGTTGTTCTGCTGTCCACTTCTCTTTTGTGGGTGGGTCACCTATCTTCTGCTGTGTAGATGTTATTTTGCTAAACCATGTATGCCGTGAAGGCATTGTAATCTCCTTATGTAATATTAAGGCCAGCAGGCCACACTGCTTAACTATTTTGTAAGTTACTCTGTTGCAATGTGATATACTCCTGTGCTTGACTTATCCTGGGACGTCAAGGGTATGTGTATGCTATGCATATATGGGACTAGCTGCAGCGAGCTAGGTCTCTACAGGAGTAGTCGTAGTCCTAGTTTCGGGGCGCGACAATGATGAACCAAAGTTAGTTCCCCGGGCAAATGGCGGTGCCCGGGATCGGCAGTGGAGGCCGCGTCCCTAGGCAAATGGCGGCACCCGGGGCAGGCACCGGCGGCCACGTCTCGGGAGCCAAAAGGCGGCGCCCGGGGCAGGCACCGGAGGCCACGTCCCCGGGCAAATGACGGCACCCTGGACCAGCACCGGAGGCTAGGTCCCGGGAGCCAAAGGGCAGCGCCCGGGCGGGCACCGGAGGCCACGTCCCCAGGAAAATGGTGGCGCCCGAGACCGGCACCGGAGGCCACGTCCCGGGAGCCAAAAGGCGGCGCCCGGGGCAGGCACTGGAGGCCACGTCCCCGGGCAAATGGCGGCGCCCGGGACCGGCACCGGAGGCCAGGTCCCGAGACCCAAAATGCGGCGCCCGGGGTAGGCACCGGAGGCCACATCCCCGGGTGAATGGCGGCGCCTGGGACCGGCACCGGAGGCCAGATCCCGGGAGGCAAAAGGCGGCGCCCGAGGCAGGCACCGGAGGCCACGTCCCGGCCAAATAGGACACAGCTTACCTGGACTTAGCCTTGCGGAGATTTCCCCCAACAGCAGCCCCCCATGCCCCCCGGGGATGATGCTCGAGTCCCCGGAGGGTATGCTACATGTCACCGTGAAAATCTCCGGGCCAAGCCATCGGAGCCGCGACGTTTTGATTTTTGTGACGCGCGCTTATGACCGCGCCGTTGGGCCATAAATGCGCTCGCGGTTCGAACCGGTGCCTCGGTTTGTGCGCCAGTCCCATCGTTTCCCACACACGGTTTGAACTTCAACGGCCCAGATGCGCTGTGAAGTGCCACGTGGCGCCCATCTGGGCAACGCTTCTCCCCTAAAAATAGGGCCTTGGGGGGCCCGGGAAGCTCATTCGAAACTTTCAACTTCAGCGCTCTTAGATCTCCCGGTAGCCCCCCTCCCGGTAGCTAGCTCCCGGTAGCCAAGCGTCCGGAACCTTTAGGCGTCTAGTTCCTGGAAGCCTTAGCCACCGGAAAAAACCAAAGCTGATGGCGCCCAAGGGTCGAGCGAAGACCACGGAGGTGACCCTGGAGGAAATCGCTCTGGATTTCCTCTGGGTGTCCGAGTTCACGGCAGGGGACTTGGAGTCCCTGGTTGAACGTGGAGTCGTCGAGGACGGGGACATCCGGGTCCCCATGAAGAAGGACGGAGCCCCCCGCCCCAGGCCCGGAGAGATTGTGGCCTTCGAGGCCTTCCTCGATGCAGGGCTCCGTGTCGCGCCCCGAAACTGGGACTACGACTACTCCTGAAGAGACCTAGCTCGCTGCAGCTAGACTCATATATGCATAGCATACACATACCCTTGACTTCCCAGGATAAGTCAAGTATAGGAGTATATTCACATTGCAACAGAGTAACTTACAAAATAGTTAAGCAGTGTGGCCTGCTGGCCTTGATATTACATAAGAAGATTACAATGCCTTCACGGCATACATGGTTTAGCAAAATAACATCTACACAGCAGAAGATAGGTGACCCACCCACAAAGAGAAGTGGACGGCAGGACAACACACATCAGGGCAAAGACGGGACTGACTCTTCTCCTTCTGGATCCAAGAAGTTCTCCACGCCTTCATCTTGATCATTGAACGCTCCATCTACTGATTTGTAGGTTGCAAGGGTGAGCACTTACGTACTCAGCAAGTGATAGGTAAGAGTAGATACATATAGTAGTGATGATATGAACCTAAACTAATCAAGAATTATGGATATTTATAAAATAATCTTTTTCTTTCATACCTCATCTCATGGCAGCACTTTTCATAATATAACATTGATAATCTTGTTCACTAGATTATAGCACTACCGCGACACGTCGACACACGACAGCCCGCGGCAGCACTCCTTATCATGACAAGACATGTCATTTGGGTAATCTTGATTTAACATATTTTATTTAGAAAATAGTACTTGTGTCACACCCCGTGGATTTAATCCACCGCAGCAGACTCCTATAAACCCGGGAGCTCGGAGTATTCGAATACGTTTTTAACTCTGCAGAGAGGTACCAATTTACCCGCAAGATATTCCACTTTCAAGCCCATCCTATCAAAATGATTAGACCCCTCCTCACAACCATGTGTGAGTGGCAAGGTGGAGATAACAAGAACTTTTGTTATGTATCACTCACAATTCACCCCCGACCCTGTGGATCTCTCGCGAAACACAGTTGGGGCGGTACTCCCTCCACCCGACTCATGTTCCCATTGCTGGGTCAGATATCAGATCACCTTCAGTGATAGTGGGAGTCATCCTCCATATCAATCATCATAACACAACCCATGCGGGGGTTTCATGTGCGATCCACATAAGTACTTGTTTGGGCCTGTCCCATACCAGGCTTGCGGTTAGCACGTTGTTCATGCCACTAGACGCACAACACAAGGTTCTAGACCTTATATGCCAATGACCAGACCATCCACAACCCTGCACCTTCAGTGCCTGCATTCCTTCGCAGTTTAGCACCTCCAGTGCTACCACCATTCCATACCATTTTCTGGTCACGGCTAGGGGTTTTATTTCATGAATATAAATATATACATACATATAATAGTTCATGGCTCAAAACTTATTTATTTCACATTTCACAGATAACCAGTCAAGTACTGCCAATTTATAAATCAACCATTCTCAATCTTTCTCATGCAATATTATCTATATTCAAGGTTATGTTTTAGCAACATTTAAAATATAGGTTCAAGATGACCCAGGATATGACTTGCCTTCCGCGTCGTAAAATACAGCAGTTGATGTCACATCAACAGCGAAGTCCTCGAACTTGATTTCTGGATCTGCTCGGCGACAAACAAACAATACACACAAATATTACTTATATATTAAAATGATTTATGATCTATATGCAGATATGCTCAACAAGAAAGATTGAACGATACTGGAGATAATTGAGATTACAAGCTGAACTGAGTTGAGATCTAGGGTTTCAAGGAATTGGCTAAGAATGGAGGTTAGATGCTCTTAGGATCTCAAGGTTGCAATAAGAACATCAGTTTTGTGGTTGGTTTGATCAAAAACAGCGAATGTCAGCAGATTGACATTCGGATCAAGACTCTGACATAACTTCAAGGAAAGCTAGAGAGCTTATCTCGAGTTATGACAGTAGAAGAAAATGTAGATCATAACTCTACAAATTCAGTGGACAAAGTGGTTTTCAAATTGCACAATCAGAAGTGGGTAAACAAGGCCAATGCCATTGGCTGGCATGCACTGAGACAGTGTCAAAAGCTAGGGTTTAGCATAACATGCATTTCAAGGGCTCAAGGAAATCAACGGATCAGATAGAACACCAGGGGATTCCGCTTCAGAAGAATCTCACCTACCTCACTCAACCACTGCAAATACTGGCTAGTGATGAACGTCAACTCAGAAGAAAGAAAATCAAGCTTTGCAAGGTTCAATGGGAAGATCACTCAAAGGAAGAAGCGACTTGGGAGAAAGAGGATGATCTGCGGCAGGCTTATCCCTACCTTTTCCCTTCTCTAGGTAAATCTCGGGGCGAGATTTCTTTAAGGAGGGTAGGCTTGTAACACCCTAGTTTTGGGGGTGAAAATTTTTGCATAAAAACCCTGCATGCATGTATCTCTGTAGTAGCAGCCAGGTCAGCTGAACTCTAATCTCTCCCAAACCCTAAAAATCTCCAAATCTATTCTCTAGATCCAGATCAAGATCTGACCATCCAGATTTAACCTACCAGTTACCCTGAAGATAAAAGTCTTCAGGAGCCAGATCAAATTCTGACCCTAACTCTCAGTACCTAAGCCTCCCTCTGTTTTCGAAAACAGGAAAATTCAGATTTACCCTAAGTACCCCAGTTTCCAGATGATTAAGTTATCTTGATTTAACCCTATCCAGACTCAAGTAACCCCTGGAATATGTTCCTAGGTTCATCCTCAACTCACTTCAAAAAGTTGGGAGCCAGATTAATTCATCTAAACACTTTTCGCAGTTTAGTCCAAATTTTACTGCGAATAAGTCCTTTTCTGTTTACCTGGAAGCCTGAAAAGGCTAAAATCCACGAATCAATTCCAACTCCAGAATTTCTTCAGGGAACACCTCCCAAATGCTATTTGATACAGATCTCCTGTTTGATCAGACCTCAAAATCTCTCTCCAATCACCAGAATTCGAGATCGACAAAATCCAGATTTAGTTTACCCTAATTTTACCCTATTTTCGAAAATAGGTGAAATCCCTCAAATCTTATCAAACTTTCTCCAAATTTGAGCTAAATGGGTATTAATAGAAATGTTATACTCAGCCATGAAATCAAATCTCAAATTAAACCTCTCAAAGACCAGATTTGCAGTTTAGTCCAAAGCCAAACCAAAAATCATCGCAAATCAGTCCCTGGTTCGACCACAGGCTGCTGTGCACGACCAGGCCGTTCAGACGACCACGAGCGCCGGATTTTGGTCGTCGCCGTTGCCACTGCTGTGGTTTCGTCGCCGGCGATCTCCAGCGCCGCCACCTCCGCCACTGTTTCCCTGCCGCGTGTGCGCATCGTGTTCGCCACCGTGGAATCGCCTCGCCCGCCAGCAGCGCCTTCGTTCTCCCGCGCGCGCGCCCGACAACGGCAGCGCAGTTGCGCCACGTTGCAAGCATGCCTGGGGGAAGCATCAACTCGCCGTTGCATCAACCAGGACTGCGCGCCAGGCTGCAAAAGCCGGCACGGCCGCTGGAGCGCGTCGCTTCGCTGCTGTCCCGCCCGGCCGATCAATTCGCCATTGATTCAAGCTTCAATTCTCCAGGCAATTCCAGCCGTTGCAAGCTCCTTGTTGTGCCTATAAAAGCCACCCCAGCCCAGCTCGAAGGCACTCACACCAGAACCACTCAAATTCTTAACCACGCCGTCGTCTTCGACAACTTCGGCGAGCTCGAGAAGAGGCTCACGGTGCCAGGCCAATCCACTGCACCGAACTCCAAATTGAAGCTACCAGTAAGTTACTCTCAACCACTTACCTGTGTAGTAGCAGCCAATTGAGTTCTATCGCACCTCATCGCCGGGAATTGCTGTTTTTCCCCGACAACTCCGGCGAGCAATTAATCCCTAACTAAGTCAAATTAGCTCTCGAGCCTGTGATCAAACATGATCAGTGGACTGTTTAGAACACATCTAAGCAACCAGAATCACCAATTTCGCTAAAATATGAAAAACCCCAAGTTTACACCTTGCATGCAAACTGGAACTCGCCGTTAAGCTTCTGTGGTGATTTTCCAGTTAAATTGACTTCACACATAGCTTTTGTATGCCCCAGAGACCCCCCTCAAGCAAGGGCTTGAGTTCGTTTGCCCTAGAACAGAAATGCCCAAATTTTGTGTCTTCTTCCCTAGCTCCGGTCGCCGGATTTTGTTCCCGGCCGTTTCAACCCCAACCACCTTGTCTAGTAGATGTGCCTCGACCCCAGGAGTATTTTTGCCTTCTAGCTCGACACCTGGATCGGCCCAGATGAAGAGGTATCGCTATGCCAAAGTTTGGTCCAGAAACTGTTGAGAACAGCTCGGCCACCGTGTTCTTCGCCGGTTTTCATCACTTTCCGGCCATCTCCTGCCCTAGATCCTGTTGAGACATTTGTTCCTGCTACAAATGCCTAACCACCAGACAAAGTGGTGCATCATTTGGAGCCTTTAATCAAAAGATATGGCTAACCCTAATTTCTGGCCGTGTCAAGCCTATGCCAGGCTATGTCAGCCAGTGGCATTAGCCCTGTTCACCCACCTCTGGTCATGTAAAACAGAAATTACTTTGTCAAATAGCTGCCTCACTACCTTGTGCACCATATGCTTGAATCAAAACCTACTTTGGCCACTGGAAACAGTTCAAACCATGTCAATGCCATTCTAGAGCACTGTCAGCCTATGTCAGCCAATGGCATTGAGCCTTTTCACCCACTTCCAGCCATGAAACTTGGAAATAACTTTGTCCCTTAGACTCCTGATGTTGTGATCTACACTTTTCTCTACTGTCACAACTTGAGTTGAGCCCTCTATCACCCATCGACCTTATGTCGATGCCTTGAACCGAATGCCAACCTAAAGACATTCGCTATTTTTGGGTGAACCAGTCACAACCTTTATATTACCCTGATATTTTGGAACCTTGTAAACCTTGACAACTAATCTTAACCCTGGTTTCCATAGTTAAACTCAAATCGCTTCCAAATCTTGTTCTCCCAGAGTATTTTCTCCTTGCATCTTTGCATGTAGTGAATTAGTAAGAATAGAATGAATTGTAATGCCTGTTTGCTTGTTTGATCTTGTTTAGAGCAAGAGTCCGGGGTTGAAGATCCTGTCGCTGAACCATCATCAACTGCTGATACTTACGACGCGGAAGGCAAGTCATACTTTGATCATATTGAAACCCATATTTTATGAATTGCTATGCTATTCCATGAGTAGATATCTCATTAATATTGCATGTGTTGAGATCAATGATATTATGGCAGTGATAGATTGAATACTTGAGGAATGTGAACTTGATAAGATAGTAAGCCACAAACTAATAAAAGTATAAACATGTACATTTATATTCATGAAATAGAACCCCTAGCCGTGACCAGTATTTTGGTATGGAATGGTGGTAGCACTGGAGGTGCTTGGCTGCACTGGATGTGCAGGCACTGAAGGTGCATGGTTTGTGGTATGATCTGGTCACTGGCATGTAAGGACTAGAACCTTGTGTTATGCGTCGAGTGGCATGAAAAACGTACCAACCACTTACCTGGTATGGGACAGGCGCAACCTAGTAGCTTTCTTAGTATTATCAGTTCCCTGCATGGTTTGTCGATTCGGTTTCTCGCGTGGAAACTGGTGGGACGCAGTTCGTCCATGAGTGATGTGAGATCAGAAAAATTATGAGGGGATAAGGTGTAAAGAAGGAAGACGCCCTACGCCAGATTAAGTCGTGCGCGACTGTAATCAAAAGAGGTTATGTGTCCTGCGGGAACATAGACCCAGGCTAGGAAGTAAGGCAGTGGGGAGGACCCACAACGGTACTTGGGACGGTATTATCCATTTACCGGGCAGGGATACTGTTAATACTAGACTGCAAAACGTTGTGTGATCTCGGCCTTGTCACATGCGTATAAGTCGCATGGAGTTGGCCCGACTTGGAAGTCGAGTGAAAAAGTGGATTTAAAAAGAGGTACATCTCTGCAGAGTTTAAAAATGTATTCGAATACTTCGTACTCCCGAGTTTTAGGAGTATGCCGCGGTGGACTAAACCCACGGGGTGTGACACAAGTATTGTTTTATAAACTAAAATTTGTTAGCTCAAGATTACCCAAGTGGCATGTGTTGTCATGATAAGGGGCGTTGCCGTGGGCTGTCATGTGTTGACGTGTCGCGGTAATACCATAATATAGAGATCATATGATAACTAAGAGGCATGTGGTTTATGCCCTAAGTTATGAAATACTGTTATGAGTATAAGATAGAAAGGCTTGAATAAAAATAATGTGATATGAGGATATATCACCTTGGATATGGGATATATGTATCACCATCAATATGAGTTATTTACTGCCATGGGTATGATCAGAAGTTGAGTAAGAATTGAGAAAGAAATGTATTTTGAAAAACCTTTCACTCTTTCCCCAATAGCATAGGTTCATGTCATATATATATGTACCTCTACCTTCCCTATGACTTGCTGAGTACGTAAGTACTCACCCTTGCAACAACTCCTCAATAGATGGAGCGTTCTACGACCTTGGAGAATACCCTGAAGATGCTGCGGACCCAGGAGATGATGAGCAGTTTCCTCCGGAGCCCTGATGTGGTGCTGTCTGCTGTCAACCTCTGTTTCCTGTGGATTGCTTTTGGGCCTAGCTTCCGCCGACTAGATGTGTTATTTTGTTAGACCCTTGTGCCTTGTAAGGCACTGTACCTCGTTTTGTACTAAGGCCTGATGGCCATACAATTATGACTACTGTATTATTTTGCTGCTTCAATGTATCCCTGTGATTGACTCATCCTGGGAAGTCAAGTGGTTTAAGGGACCAGCTGCACCGAGCTGGGCTCCTCACAGGTGATGTCACAGTCGTGGCAAGCACGACACTCACTGACAATTCACCCCTGACCCTGTGGATCTCTCGCGAACCACAGTTGTGGTAGGTTGTACCCAAACCTCCACCCCTACTCATATCCCCATTGCTGGGTCAGTGTACACGATCACCTTCGGTGATATATGTGGGAGCCATTCTCCATGTAAATCATGCATCACTACACAACTCATGCAGGGGTTTCTTGTGCGATCCACATAAGTACTTGTTCAGGCCTGTCCCATACCAGGCTTGTGGTTAGCACGTGTTTCATGCCACTAGACGCACAACACAAGGTTCTAGTCCTTATATGCCAGTGACCAGACCATCCACAAACCATGCACCTTCTGTGCTTGCTATCCTTCGCAGGTTAGTACCTCCAGTGCTACAGCCATCCATACCAAATTTCTGGTCATGGCTAGGGGTTTTATTTAATGAATATATATATAAATACATATATAATAGTTCATGGCTCACTATTTGATCTTTTCACATTTCACAAGCATCCGGCTTTGTACTGCCAACATATATCTCAACCATTCTTTCACATGCAGTATTACTTATATTCAAGGTCATATCATAGCAACTCATAAAATATAGGTTCAAGATGATCAAGACTATGAGTTGCCTTCCGCGTCGTAAGAGACAGCAGTTGACGTCGGGTCAGCAGTGAAGTCCTCGAACTCTGGCTCCAACTCTGAGCAAAGATCAAACAAGCAACCAAGAATCACAACCTTTTCAATACATTATTATACTACATGCAATAATGCAAAGATGAATGTCTTGATGATTCTGAAAAGATTGGGTTTAGGTACCATAGAAGCTGATTAGGGCTAACTCATAGAGTTAGGGCTGAAGATGAGTGCTAGGAACTTTTAGGGTTCCAGGATATGGAAATTGACATTAAGTCCGTGGCTGGTTTGCCTAGAATCGATGAATGTCTTTAGGTCGACATTCGGTTCAAGGCATCGACATAGGGTTGATGTATGATAGAGGGATTATCTCAACTTGTGACAATAGAATGAAATGTAGATTACAACCCCACAAGTCTGATGAACAAAGTTATTTTCAATTTGCATAACTGGAAAGAGGTGAAAAGAGCTAATGCCACTGACTAACATGCTCTGACATTGGGCTAACAATGTCAAAATCTAGGGCTAAGCATGAAATGCAGTTCAAGGGCTCAAATCAAGTTCTGATAGAAGAAGAAATTGTAGATCACAACCTCAGGAGTCTAAGGGACAAAGTCATGCTCAAAATGCGCATCAGGAAGGAAATGAAAAGGGCTAATGCCACTGGCTGGCATAGCTTAGCATTGAACTGACATGGCCAGAACTAGGGCTTGCCATAACTTTTGATCTAGGGCTCCAATTGATACACCACTTTCTCTAGGAGGTAGGCCTCAGTAACAGGAACAATTCACTCAACAGGATCTAGGGCAGGAGAAGGCCGGAAAGTGATGAAAACCGGCAGTGAACTCGGTGGCTGAAGTTCCAAATCACAGTACTGGATAGGAATTAGGGCAAGGCTATAACTTCTGATTTAGACCGAATTGGAAGTCGAGCTAGCAGACAAAGTTGCTCAGGTGATCAAGGCGCATGGGGGGGACAAGATTTCTGGAGCTAGATCGGTCGGGAATAGACTTCCAGTGGCCGGCGCCGGAGAAGAAGGCACTGAAACTGGGGTTTTCCATTATACACGATTTGAACTTAATTCTTTGCTTGGAGAGTATCTAAGAGGTATGAGGAAACTGTTGGCACAGTTAATTTGATCAGAGAATCACCGGAGAAGTCTGGCGACGGTCGCCGGCGGCTAGTGAAGGTCGGGCTAGGGAAAAGCTTCAAAGGGAATTGACATTGCGACTCCTAAGGAAGAGGGGCCCATCCAAGCGTGGTTTTATATTAGACACAATTTTGAAATCTGACTTCACAGGCTTGCTTAAAATAGCTCACTGATCATTTCTGTCTATTGAATCGAAGGCTAATTCGGACTGATTTGAGTTGTCCAACTGGAACAGGGCATTTCTCAAAATTCAGTAATTTCCGGCGATCACCGGCGATGAGATGCACGGGAATTCAATTAAAAGCTACAGCACAGATAGTGAGATACGGGGAACTCACTGGTGGTTTCAATTTTGGGATTAAAGCAGTGAGTGAAGCTGTCGTCGTTGACCTCCTCGGTGGCTCGCCGGAGAAGAAGACAACAGTGAAGCGAATTTCGTTTAATTTTTGAGAAACTCTGGAAAGAAGTACTGGTAATATGGGGCTGCTATTTATAAGCAAAACAAATACGAAGCAAGGCTCAATGCTTGGAGATTAAGAAGCTTGCGCCGTGAAGAAGAAGGCTTCGGGTTGAAGCAACGGCGAGCAGCAATCTCCTCTTTGGCGTGTAGCAACTGGTGAGCTGGATGGGATCTGCCACGGCAACAGCTCCCCTTATTGCAGCAGCTTCCCTGGTCGCAGCAGCTGGTCGTCGAAACAGCCATTTGGACTGATTTGCATATTCTGAAAATTGGTTGTGGACTGAATTGTAATTTCTAACTTGGAGATGGTTGATTTGCAATCTGATTTCTCATATGAGTATAAACTTATACCTTATACTCATCTAGCAAGAGATTTGATAAAATCTGGTTTGATTTGATAGTTTTCGATATAAACCAAAAATAGGGTACTTTAGGGTAAAATAGAATCTGAGTTTTGTCGATTTCGAATTCTGGCCTTTAAGATGTAATTTTGTAATCTGGACAGAAGGGAAATTTGTATCAAATAGCATTTGGAAAAGATTTACTGAGGAAATTCTGAATTTGGAGTTAATCTGAAGATTTTAGCCTTTTTGGGTTTCTAGATATCAGATAAAGGACTAAATTGCGATATAATTCGGACTGATATGTGAAAAAGGCTTAGATGATATGATTTGGCTGCCAACTTTCTAGATGAAGGTATTGGCATACCCATGATCATAGTCCAAGAGTAATCTGATCTGAATTAGGTCAAGATTTAGCTAAATCTGAGTTCAGAGTAATTAGGGTAATTAGAATAGTAATTAGAATTTCTGTCGAAAATAGAAGAAGATTGATAGATCTGGAAGTTAGAGATGGAATAGAATCTGGCTTATAAAGACTTTTATGCTCAGGGTAACTGATAAATCATATCTGAGAAATCTTATCTTGATTTGGGTTCATAGGGAAGATTTTGAGATTTCAGGGTTTGAGATAGATTACGGTTGAACTGATCTTGCTACTACTACAGATACATGGTATCATGCATGCATGGTGTTCATGAAGAAGAAAGTTTTTACCCCTAAACTCAGGGTGTTACAGGAATTATCCAAGAAATCCGTAATTTTTCCAGGAGACAATCGTCCGGTCCCTGTGAGAACGGGGAGCCGGGAATAACGCCTCGGGAGAGGAATTATCCAAGAAATCCGTAATTTTTCTGGGAGACAATCATCTGGTCGCCATGAGAACGGGGAGTGGGGAATAGGGTCTCTGGGGAAGAAATGTCCAAGAAAGCCCGAGACGTCCCGCTGGGGAGACTGTCGACTCCCGGAGGAGGATGTGCCCGATGATGGGTCTGAGTGTTTGGGTAGGGGACTAGCCTCCCAAAGTGACTCGTTACCACAGTCGCTGGGGACCGGGTTGCCGCTTACACCCTCAGTCCACGAGGGCTGATCGTAAGCCGCCCTACAGGAGGGACTTGCTGGGTCTAAGCGCACTTCCTCACGGGGAGGGCATCCTCATGGGGAGGGCTTCCTCGCGGGGAGGGCATCCTCACAGGGAGGGCATCATCGTTAGGGGTGGTAATGTGAGGAACCTGCAATGAGACAGTTGAAGAGAAGAATCCAGTTGCATTGATAATGAAATGCAATACAACGCCTCCCCCCGCGAAGTCGCGAAGGGGGAGGGAAAGGTAATTACAATGTCCCCCTCCGGCGTGATCGCTCCGGGGGAGGGGACAGTAAGTACGAGGTCCCCCTTCCCCCTCCGGTGTAAACGCTCCGGGGGAGGGGACGGGCCTGTGTAGGCTAGACGTAAAACTTGCAAAGTAAACGCAAGTTCCACGTGTGCTTCAGCTCCTGCTCTTGGAGATTAGAGAGTTTGTAAGCCCCCGAGCCCAAGACCGCGGAGATCCTGTTGGGGCCCTCCCACTTGGGGGAGAGCTTGCCCTGGGCTTGGGGGTCTGTGACGCGCTTGAGGACAAGGTCCCCAAGGCGGAAGGATCTTTCGCGCACGCGCTGGTTGTATGCGCGCGCCATCTCGCTCTCGTAGATGGCGTGGCGGAGGAGCGCTAGGTCGCATTCCTCCTCCACGAGGTCGATCTCCAGTCACTGGTTGGCCACATTGGCCTGGTACGCTGCGGTTGTAGCTCTGTCTAGGAGCTCGATCGCAGCGACCGGAAGCCAATCTCCGGGGGGAGGACTGCCTCCGCCCCGTAGACTAGGAAGAGGGGAGTACGTCGCGTCGCCCGGCTCGGGGTCGTGTGCATGGAGCAGAGGATGCTAGGGAGCTCCTCTACCCATGTACCCCGCTTAGAAGCGGCTTACTGGAGTCTTCGGCGCAATTCCAGTAGGATCACGCCGTTGACCCTCTTGACAGCCCCATTGCTTCGAGGATGGGCCATTGAGGCGAAGTGGATGACGAGCCCCAGGCCTTCGCAGAATTCCCGGAAATAAGCCGAGTCGAATTGGGTCCCATTATCCACGGTGATTTCTCGGGGGACACCAAAACGACAAACGACGTTTTTCCAGAAAAACCGCTGGACGGCCCGAGACGTGATGATGGCCAAGGGTTCCGCCTCTACTCACTTCGTAGAGTAGTCAACCGCGACCACCACATACTTGTATCCTCCGGGTGCTGGGGGGAAGGGCCCTAGAAGGTCCATCCCCCAGATCACGAAGGGCCAAGTGATGGGGATAGTCTGCAGCGCTACAGGGGGGAGGTTCAAACCCTTGGCCATCTTCTGGCAAGCTTCGCACGCGGAGACAAGGTCTCGCGCGTCGCGCATGACCGTGGGCCAATAAAAGCCTTGCCGGAGAGCCTTGGCCGCGATGGCACGCGGGGCTAGGTGAGAGCCACAGCTCCCCGCGTGGATGTCTTCGAGAAGTTGGAGTCCCTCTGGCCGGGGGAGGCAGCGCAGGAGGGCGGAAGCCCCCCGCTTGTAGAGCCTCCCCTCCAGCAGGAGATATGCCCGGGCTTTGGCCCGGAGGCGCTTAGCCTCGGTTTCATTGGGAGGGTCCCCCTCCCCCTTGATGAAGGAGATGAGGGGGTCCATCCATGAAGGAGTCCGGGTGATCTCGGCGACCTCCGGGATGCAAGGCTCGTCTCTTGTGTCCGGGGAGGCCATCGAGGGCTTCGTGATGATTTCCAAGAAGGCCCCCTTGGGGAGCGATTCCCGGGCGCTTGCTGCCCGGGCCAAGGCATCGGCCCGGTCATTATCCCTTCGCGGGATATGCCAGGCCTCGAGGCCGTCGAAGTGCCTCTCCATCATTCGCACCTCCTGCAAATAAAGACTCAAGTGTGCGTCACGGCACAGGTAAGACTTGTCCATTTGGCAAACTACGAGCTGAGAATCTCCCTTCACTAGGAGGCGCCGGATCCCCAGGGAGGGCGCAAGGCGCATCCCGCGGAGGAAAGCCTCGTACTTGGCGACGTTGTTGGTTACGGGGAACTCGAGCCGCGCCGCGTACTCGAGTTCCTTCCCCTCGGGGCTGCAGAGGACTACTCCCACACTAGCCCCGACGAGACACAGCGACCCATCGAACATGAGAGTCCAATGGTCACTGCATCGGGGCGGCGCGTGGAGGTCTTCGTCCCCGGGTCTGGAGACTGGAGTCCACTCCGCGACGAAGTCGGCGAGGACCTATGACTTGATGGCGGAGCGGCCTGTGAGGGACAGGGAGAAGGGGGCGAGCTCGGCCCCCCACTTCCCAATCCGGCCGGTGGCTTCTTTGTTCCGTAGCACCTCCCCCAGGGGGAGGGACAACGGGACGGTGATGGGGTGTCCCAGGAAGTAGTGGCGAAGCTTCCGGGACGCCATCAGGAGGGCGTAGCAGATCTTCTCCATCTCCGTGTACCGAGTTTTGGCCCCCTGGAGGGCCTCACTCACGTAGTACACGGGACGCTGCTGCCCCTTTGCTCCTTCACCATTACCGCGCTGAAGGCGACCGGGGTCGCGGCAAGGTAGAGGAGCAAGGGCTCTTCTGGGGACGGACTCACGAGCATTGGAGGGCTCGTGAGGTACTTTTTAAGGTCGTCGAAGGCCTCCTGGGCCTCGGGGGTCCAGCGGAACCCCTCGAACCCCCGGAGGATCTTGAAGAATTGGAGACCTCTCTCCCCCGACCATGAGATGAAGCGGCTTAGCGCGGCTAAGTGGCTGGAGAGCCGCTGGACGTCCTTGATGGAGCGCGGCGGGGGCATGCCCAGGAACGCCCGGATCTTTTCGAGATTTGCCTCTATGCCCCACTGGGACACGAGGAAACCCAGGAGCTTCCCCCCGCGCACGCCGAAGGCGCACTTCTCCGGGTTGAGCTTCAGCCCGTACGAGCGGAGGTTGCGGAAGGTCTCCGCCAGGTCGTCGATGTGGGAGGCGGTGCGGGGACTTTTGACGACCGCGTCGTCTACGTAGACTTCGACATTGCGGCCGACTTGATCTTTGAAGACCAGCGTCATGAGGCACTGGAAGGTCGCTCCCGCGTTCTTGAGCCCGAAGGGCATGTGGACGTAGCAGAAGGTTCCGAGGGGAGTTATGAAACTCGTCTTTTCCTCATCCCCTTCCGCCATCCGGACTTGATGGTAGCCCAAATAGGCGTCTAGGAAGCTCATCAACTCGCACCCCGCGGTGGAGTCGACCAGTTGGTCAATCCGCGGGAGTGGGAAGTTGTTCTTTGGGCAAGCGCGGTTAAGGTCGGTGAAGTCCACGCACATCCGCCACTTGCCATTCGATTTCTTGACGAGGACGGGGTTCGCGAGCCACGCGGGGTGCAGGACCTCCAGAAAGAACCCCGCCTCTCGGAGTCGGGCGATCTCCCCCTTGATTGCCTCTTGGCGCTCAAGGGAGAGCTTCCTCAGCTTCTGTTTGACTGGGGGGTGACCGGGGGTCACCGCGAGCTTGTGCTCAATGACTCCCCGGGCGACGCCCCGCATGTCCGAAGGCTTCCACGCGAAAACATTGGAGTTCTCGCGCAGGAAAGCCGCCAGTTGCGCTGCATGCTCCTCGGGGAGCTCCAGCCCGATCCGGATGGTTTTGTCCTCTTCATCCGGGGACAGCTGGACCTTCCGGAAGCCCCCTTCCGGACGCGGCTTGAGGAGGGGCCTCCTGGGAGGTACCATCGCGATGTCTGGTTCCGGGGGAGAGACCTCCTGCCCGGGCGCCTTCATGATGTTGACACTTCCGAATGTGGCGGCGGCGCGCTCGTATAGAGCACGGGCCATGTCTTGGTCTCCCCGGACATTGATCACGCCGTGCGGCCCGGGGATCTTCATGCAGAGGTAGTTTTGATGGGTGGCAGCCCCCAGCCGGTTGATCGTGGTCCTCCCCATGATCGCGTTGTAGGAGGAGGGGAGGTCCACTACGTCGAATCGGACCATCTCGGTCCTGTAGTTCTCCGGGGTGCCGAAGGTCATGGGGAGATCCACCTTCCCTACGGGGTGGATGGCATTCCCCGGGACGAACCCTTGGAGGGGCCCTGCCGTGGGCTGCAGAAGCTTCTCATCCACCTGCATCTCCTTGAAGCCCTTCAGGAATAGGACGTCGGCGGAGCTCCTGCCGTCCACGAGGATGCGGGCCAGGTGGCAGTTGTAGATGGTGGCAGAGACCATGAGCGCGTCGTCTGGGGGAAGCGAACCCCACGCGCGTCTTCTGACGTGAAGGTGAGGAGGACGTCCGACCACTTGGGTGGCGGAGACGTGTGTAGCACCCCCACAACCTTGAGTTCGCGCGCATACTCCTTATGCTGGCGCTTAGAGTCCCGCCCGGAGGCGAACCCTCCCACGATGATGTTGATGCGGCGCTGAGAAGTTTGGAAGGGGAGAGCTTCTGAAGGCTCCCCCTCCTGCGTTTGCCCCTGCTGACCCCCCGCGGGAGCAGGAAGGGCCGGAACAGCTAGCCGAGGGGGCAAGGAGGCCGGAGTCCCCCCCCTGCCCATGCTGGTCGAGGAACGCCGCGAAGTGTTGCAGTAGTTGGTGGCACTCTCGGGTAGCGTGGATACTGGACCCGTGGAAGCTGCATCACGGTCGTTCCCTGCCTCGCCCCGCGGGGCCTTCCCAACCGCGGGAAGGTTGTCCTCCCCCATGGCCTTTCGGCTTGGGGAAGGGGCAGTTGCTCCTCAGGGGGTCGCGCGAGGCGCCTCCGCCCTCGAGGACAAAGGTGTCCCGAGGCTGTGGCTCGTTACACCCCCCCTGCCGGGGGGCATTTGAGGGGGTCCCTGGCCCCCCAGTCGGCGGGGGCGGGAGCCCCCTGGGTCTTCTTCCAGAGGTCGTCTTCCTCCGCCCGAGCGTACTTTTCGAGTATGTTGAAGAGCTCATCGGCGGAGGAGGGGCAGCTCCGGAGAGCTTCCGGTCGAGCTCCCCCGGGAGGATCCCGCTTTTGCACGCTTCGATGACCGTAGAGTCGGGGACGTGAGCCACTTTGCTCTTCACTTGAGCGAAGCGCTTGAAGAAGCTCCGGATGGTTTCCCCAGTCCTCTGCCGGACGGTGTACAGCTGCGAGGAGTCCAGGGGACGCACGTAGTTCCCTTGGAAGTTCGCATAGAACTCACGCTTGAGCTACACGAAAGACTTGATGGAGCCAGCCTTCAGGTTGTAGAACCAGGAGCGGGCGATGCCGGTGAGGTAGAGGGGGAAGACGTTGCATTGCACCGTCTCATCCCCCCCGACCGCGGACATGGCTGTGGAGTATACCTGCACAAATTCGTAAGGGTCGGCCTCACTGTTATAGTGCTCAATGTCCGGCAGGCGGTAGGGCCACGGCCACCAAATGCTCCGAAGTCTGCGGCATAGGGGCTGATTAGCCCCCTACACTTCCCGGGGAGAGTCCCCGTCACTGTCTTCTTTGACGGGGGACACACCCTCGTTGTCGAAGTCGGGAAGCGGCCCAAGAGGTCCACCGGAGTGGCGGTAGCGACGCTTCTCTTCCAGGCCGGGGCTGAGTTCCCAGACGTCTGGACTCTCTCCCGGAGAGGCTCGCTTCTCGGTGGGTCTCTTCCCCCAACCGGTGCGAGAACGACGCTCTCCGCGACCGCGGCCAAGGGGAGGTTCTTCCCCGCGCTTGGGTGAATGCATTCGCTCGACCTCCCCCGGGAGAAACGGACCTGTTCCGCCGGGGGATGGAGCTCATGCACTGTAGCTGCCGGCCCGGAGGCTACCGGGACCGGCTGGGGGGAGCCCCCTGCGAAGACCCCAGGAACCGAAAAGGGGGACGCCCCTGTATCATCCGGAACCGGGGAGGGGGCGCCCGCGGCGACGTTCGGAACAGAAGTAGAGGGAGCCCCCGTGGCGACGGCTGGAACCGGAAAGGGGTAAGCCCCTGTAATATCCGGAACCGACGAGGGGGGAGCCCCCGCGGCAACGTTCGGAACCGGGGAGCCGATGCGGGGGGAAATCCACTGAGGCACTGGAGCTGCTGTACCGACCGCCCCCGGTGCAGTAAACGCGACACGCGGGGCGGGACTGGCTCCCGGCGCAGGGAAAATCCCCGGCATGAAGTGGGCCCCCGGCCCCGGGAATGGGCCTGGAACGGGGTATCCCCCCGGTGCCACGAAGGGCCCGTGCATGAAGTACCCTCCCGGTACCGGGAAGGACCCGGGTGCCAGGAAGGGTCCGGATGTATGACACGCAAGGGGAGGGTACCCCCCGCTGGGGTCATACGGGGCCGGTAAACCTCCGGAGACCGGACGGACCGCCGGGTGACCCATAAACGGGGGCATGGCCCCTGGACACACGAAGTAGCTCATCCATGGAGCGCTGGGTGCGGAGCTGGCCCTCCACTAAAGCCTCAAGCAGGGTGTCCCGGGGAGCCGAGGGAGCCGTCGGGGGGAGACTGGTCCCGGCCGAGGATCCCGCAGTCACCGGGAGCGCCCAGGAGGTGGAAGCAACTAAGTTAAGAGGAAAGGTGGGAGGCGGTACCTGGGTCTGGCCGCCTCCGGGCGGAAGCGCCGGGACAGTCGTGTCCCGGACGGGCGGCGCCGGGTCTCCGAGACCGGCATCACCGAGAAGGGTGCGAGCCCTTGTTCTTGGGGGAGCCATGGCGTCTTGTCACGAGTCCCCATGGACAGCGCCAACTGTCGTGTATTGCGAACACCCCGGCAGGTTTCGTGGACGATCCTAGCGAAGAAAACGCGACGCGGGCTGACCGGGTGATCGGTCCTCCCCCGCCGGACAAACACAAGAATTGACACGAGGATTTATACAGGTTCGGGTCCTGGTGGGGGCCCTAGTCCTGTCGGTGTGCTCCCGACCGGAGTCGGCTGGGGAGGCTCTCTCGGGGAGTGGCTTCCGGAGCACACCTGTGAGTTTGGCTATTCTAGAAAAAATGAATCACTTGTCTTTACAACAGGGGGTACAAGGGCTATTTATAGCCCCAAAAAGAAGCAAGAAGACTAAACTACCCCGGACGCTACCGTCGGATTGAGGGGTAGCAACGTCCTTCTCCCGGTCAGGTGCCTTGGATGCTTGACAGGTGGTCGCCGATTCCCGAGGCGCTCCTCGCGTGACCTGCACGTGATCAACAACCAAAGACTTTACCTTTAGAAGGGCGACGATGCCCGGGACATGCACCGGAGGCAATGCCCGCGAGCGAAAGGCGGCGCCGGGGACCGGCACTGGAGGCCGGGTCCCCGGGCAAATGGCGGCGCCCGGGGCAGGTACCGGAGGCCACGTCCCCGGGCGAATGGCGACGCCCGGGACCGGCACCGGAGGCCAGGTCCCGGGAGCCAAAAGGCGGTGCCCGGGGCAAGCACTGGAGGCCACATCCCGGGAGCCAAAAGGTGGCGCCCGGGGAAGGCATCGGAGGCCACGTCCCCGGGCAAATGGCGGCGCCCGGGACCGGCACTGGAGGCCAGGTCCCGGGAGCCAAAGGTGGCGCTCGGGGCAGGCACCGCAGGCCACGTCCCCGAGCAAATGGCGGCGCCCGGGACCGGCACCGGAGGCTACGTCCCGGGAGCCAAAAGGCGACGCCCGGGGCAGGCACCGGAGGCCACGCCCCTGGGCAAATGGCGGCGCTCGGGACCAGCACCGGAGGCCAGGTCCCGGGAGCCGAAAGGCGGCGCCCGGGGCAGGCACCGGAGGCCATGTCCTGGGAGCCAAAAGGCGGCGCCCGAGGCAGGCACCAGTGGCCACGCCCCCGGGCAAATGGCGGCGCCCGGGACCGGCACCGGAGGCCAGGTCCCGGGAGCCAAAAGGCGGCGCCCGGGGCAGGCACCAGAGGCCATGTCCCCGGGCGAATGGCGGCCCCCAGGACCGGCACCGGAGGCCAGGTCCCAGGAGCCAAAAGGCGACGCCCGGGGCAAGCATCGGAGGCCACGCCCCCGGGCGAATGGCGGCGCTCGGGACTAGCACCGGAGGCCAGGTCCCGGGAGCCAAAAGGCGACGCCCGGGGCAGGCACCGGAGGCCACGCCCTCGGGCAAATGGCGGCGCCCGGGACCGGCACCGGAGGCCAGGTCCCGGGAGCCGAAAGGCCGCACCCGGGGCAGGCACCGGAGGCCATGTCCCCGGGCAAATGGGACACAACTTACCTGGACTTAGCCTCGCGGAGATTTCCCCCAACACCTCGATTCCACTGGAACAAACAAGAAAACCAAGGAGTTTTCTTGATGAAACCCCGAAAGAACATTTCTCTGGGTTCAATTTTATTCCATATTGATTTAAATTACATAAGGTTTCAGCGAGATCGTCTAAATGAGACAATCTTTTTGAACTTTTTACAACCAGGTCGTCTACGTAAGCTTCAATATTACGCCCCATCTGGGAAGGAAAGGTCTTTTGTATCAAGCGTTGGTACGTGGAACCTGCGTTCTTGAGACCGAACGGCATTCTGACGTAGCAGTAGGTGCCGAACGGTGTGATGAAGGCAGTCTTCTCTTCATCTTCTTCTGCCATGCTAATTTGATGATATCCCGAGTAAACGTCCTGAAAACTCATCAGTTCCTAACCCGTAGTAGGGTCGACCAGCTGGTCGATGTGGGGAAGGGGAAAGTCGTCCTTCGGACAAGCACTATTGAGGCTAGTGTAGTCGACGCACATGCGGCACTTGCCTTTTGACTTGCATACCATGACCGGATTTGCAAGCCATTTCGGATGATCGATTTCGCGAATAAATCCGGCCTTTAGGAGTTTATTCAACTCTTCACGAATGGCTTCCTGCCGATCAACAGCAAAACACCTGAGCTTCTACTTTATTGGTCGCTGTCCAGGTCGAACTACTAACTTGTGCTCAATTACATCCCTTGGGACACCGGGCATGTCGGATGGTTTCCACGCAAACACATCTGTGTTAGCCCGGAGGAAAGCAATGAGCTCGAGTTCCCATTTGTCATCCAGGCTTGATCCAACCCGAATTGTCTTGGATGGATCACCTGGGTACAATGGAACCAGTTTGAGTGTTTTGTCTGGTCGAGGAGCAGCTTTGATCGTATCGGTGGACACTGTGGTGATCTGGGTGTCTCGGAGGGGAAGTTGGTCCACCATCTCCATGGATAGCCGATCACATGTCAATGCCACATTATGACTACCTCAGACCGAAATAACACCCTTGGGGCCAGGCAACTTGCCGCACGGATAAGCGTAGTGCGTAGCCATCATGAACTTAGCAAGAGTTGGCCTGCCAAAGATTGTGTTGTAAGCCGAATCACAATCAATTACATCAAAAGTAACTAATTCTGTTCGGAAGTTATCGGGTTCTCCCAGCGTGACCAAGAACACCACCTGTCCCAATGGCATCATAGAGGGACTAGGAATTATCCCATAAAATGGATGGATTATGGGCTTGATTTTCGAACGAGGAATCTACATCTCGTCGAGTGCCTTGACTAATAAGATGTCCAAGGAGCTACCTCCATCGATCAGGATCCCCTCGACTCTCACATTACTGATAATCTCGGTAATGACCAGAGGAAGCCTAAATGGTCGAGTGAGCCCCACAGGACAATCGGAGCGATCAAATGTCAAAGGTGTGTCCGACGAACAGGGGTACTGGGGTTCACCAAGGGAAGTCTCCATTTGGTTAACCTCTCGATAAAAGGCTTTCAATTGCCTCTTAGAAACAAAAGAGGAGGAACCTTCGAAAATAATATTAACATGATTACGAGGTACCTGGTAAGACATCTCTTCGTCGCCGTCGCCGTCTCTTAGCCCGCAAGCTTGTTCCTTAGTTGGTAAGGTCGGCATAGGTCCTATCCCCTGGTAGAAGTCATCTAGCTACTTCAACCAACTCCTGCAGTTCTTGAGGTCGTGGCCTGCGGAGTTGTGGAGCGGACTCCACTTCTTTCCTTCCTGCGGGTTAGTCGACATCTCTGGTTGGTTTACACTATGACCACCAGAAGCAGTTTTATTCTTAAACGAATACTTGTTACCTTTGGTCGATGGAGGCTTCTCTGCGACCGTGACTTCTCGGTACTGTCTAGATCAACTCCTTTTTGACTTCTTCGACCTCCCGCCTGATGAAGATTCTGGCTTCTTGCTTGAATCCTCCCTCTTAACGTCCTTGAGACCTTGTTGAGGCGGTAGGTTACCATTATCCACCATCCGATTCCATTCAACAGCCTCAGCTGCGTCGAAATATCGATCAGCCATATCAAAGAGATCTGCTATTGATCGGGGAGGATGGATGAGCAAATCTTCAGTGACTCTCCGAAATCGAATGGCGTGTTTAAATGCCCTGATAACGTAGCCATCAGATATGTTCGGGATGGTATTTCTCAGCCCGAGAAATCTCTTGACAAACTGACGAAGGGTTTCGGTCGAAGTTTGCCATAGTCGATGGAGGTTGTCCTCCTTGCCCAGCTTCTGATAACAATTTTTGAAGTTGTTGAGGATGGCATCACACAACATTTCCCAGTTATAGATCGAACCCTCAGGTTGATTGAACAACCAGGTTCTCGCCGGCCCTTCGAGGACTGTGGGCAGATAGTTATCCATGACCCGGTCATCGCCGCTTGCTGCCTGGATGGCAATAATGTAGATTTGGAGGAACTCAGACTGGTTCTGAGTTCCATCAAACCTCTCTATGGCCCCTGGTTTAAACTAGTCTGGCCAAACGACCGCACGAAGGCCGGGCGAGAAAGCTTTTCAACCAACATAGGGACCGTGAATTGACCTGCGACTCTCGACCAGATCACGTGTGACCTCCCGCAAAGGAGATGTCACTCGTGGTCCCAAGCGAGAGTCGACAGGAATTTGTTCCCTATCGTGAGAATCCTCCATCCGTCTGGGTTTGTCCTGCCGAGATGGGACGGGTGGCAGGCGACTCCGTCTACCAGAACCAGAATTAGAGTATTCTCGATTATGGGAACGTGTCACTGACAGTGAAGAAGCCGTTGGGGTCGCCTCAGATGCGACTTTGTCCAACCTCTCCGCCAGGATTCTGGTGAATGCCGGTTTCTGCACATCTGTGACCGTAGGGGGAAAACTACGCAGGACCTCTGCGATAGATCGAAGCCGGCCATGCGTACTTCTCCTAGGGGCACCAGGTTTTACCATTTCCTCGTCCACCGGGAAACACTCCGGGGGTAAGGACGGTGTCTGGTCGCGTCTGCGACCACGTGATCACCGGGAAGAACTCGGAGCAGCATCGTAACGAGCCTGCACATTTTGAAGAGCCTCTAGGGCTGTTCTACAAAGTTCGTTGTCTTGTTGCTCGAGATCTTGATCTTCCCTCTGCTTGCGTTCCTGTTCTTCCCTAGTTGCCCGTTGATCGGGAATTTCTTCTGATAAAGCAGTGAACTGTCTAGGGAGCGAGGTTGCCGAGGGAGAAAACATCTTCGTTTGTTCCGAGTCAAACTCAAAATCAAAAAGAAGATGGAGGTTATCAGGGTCAAACCTCCCCGGGCTGATCTCCTTGTCAGCATCTATAACACCCTAGTTTTGGGGGTGAAAAGTTTTTGCATAAAACCCTGCATGCATGTATCTCTGTAGTAGTAGCCAGATCAGCTGAACCCTAATCTCTCTCAAACCCTAAAAATCCCCAAATCTATTATCTAGATCCAGATCAAGATCTGACCATCCAGATTTAACCTACCAGTTATTCTGAAGATAAAAGTCTTCAGGAGCCAGATTGAATTATAACCCTAACTCCCAGTATCTAAGTCTCTTTCTGTTTTCGAAAACAGGAAATCTAGATTTACCCTAAGTACCCCAGTTTCCAGATAATTGAGTTATCTTGATTTAACCCTATCCAGACTCAAGTATCCCCTGGAATATGTTCCTAGGTACATCCTCAACTTACTCCAAAAAGTTGGGAACCAGATTGTTTCACCTAAATACTTTTCGCAGTTTAGTCCAAATTTCACTGCGAATAAGTCCTTTCTATTTACCTGGAAGCCTGAAAAGGCTAAAATCTACGGATCAACTCAAACTCCAAAATTTCTTCAGGGAACACCTCCCAAATACTATTTGATACAGATCTCCCTTTTTATCAGACTTCAAAATCTCTCTCCAATCACCAGAATTCGAGATCGACAAAATCCACATCTGTTTTACCCTAATTTTACCCTATTTTCGAAAATAGGTGAAATCCCTCAAATCCTATCAAATTTTCTCCAAATTTGAGCTAAATGAGTACTAATAGAAATATTATACTCAGCCATGGAATCAAATTCCAAATTGAACCTCTTTAAGACCAGATTTGTAATTTAGTCCAAAACCCATCAAAAATCATCACAACCAGGCCCCTGGTTCGACCACGGGCTACTGTTCATCACCTGACCAGTCAGTTCGACTTCGACCAGGCGCTCAATCGACCAAAACATCGAGTGTCGACCGCAGCAACCGATTTCGAGCACGAGCACAGGAGCTTCGACCTCACCGCTGCTACTGTTCCTTCGACCGTTGCTACGCCCGTGAGCTCCTAGCCATTGATCACCAGCAAAGCCATCTTAGCCGCTGCCTCGTCGCCACGTGGAGGGTTCCTGTTCGCCACTGCGGATCGCCTTCTCCAGTACCGGCAGGATCTTGCTCTCCCGCGTTGCGCTCGACAGCCACAGCAAAATCGTGCCACGTTGCGCCCATGCCACGATTGAGCTTCACTTCACCATCTCTTCATCGCAGTGACAGCAGCGCAGCCGACACGACCGGTGAGGACGTCGTTTCGCCGCCTGTCTTCGCTGCCGGTCACTTCCCAGTCAATTCAAGCCGGCTTCAACTCCCCGTGCAATTGTAGACGTTGGGAGCCCCCACAGCCTTGCCTATTTAAACCCTCTGGCCTAAGCAACCATCTTACACTCCTTCACACCAGCAATCAGTAAAACTCGCCGTCTTCTTCGTTTTCTTCGGCGAGCTCGAGAAGAGGCTCACGGTGCCAAGCCTCTACACTGCTTCCTCCTCGACTCCAGCTACTTCAGTAAGCTCCTCTTACCTCCCTCATCCTACCCGAGCATGGAATTAACTTGAAACCTCTCCAGTCGCCGGCAATCTCCTTTTCTCTCCAGCAGCTCCGACGAGCAATTAAACTCTAACCAGAGTGAATTAGCTCTCGAGCCTGTGATCAATCTTGATCAGTGGACTATTTTGAACACCCTTAAGCAACTAAAACTGACGGATTTGCTAAAATATGAAAAACCCCAAATTTCAACCTTGCATGTTCACTGTGCTTGCTGGTTTAGCTTATCTGTTGAATTTTTAGCTAATACAACTTCACCAGTATGTTTCTAGTACCCTGAGGACCATACACGAGCAAGGAATTGAGTTCAATCACTTTAAATCAGAAATGCCCAAATCAGGATTTAGTTCATCTTTCCTCCAGCCAATATCTTCTAAATTCAGCCACTTCAGCTCAAACCACCTTGCCATTTACATGTTTTGGACCATTCTGAGCAACTTTGTCTTCTACCACGACCCCTAATTCGGCCTAGAACAGGAGTTATGGCTATGCCCTAGTTGCTGTACTGTTTGTGCTGCAGGCACTCTAGATCAGTCAACTTCTTCGCTGGTTTTCATCACTTTCCAGCCATCTCCTGCCCTAGATCCTGTTGAGATATTTGTTCCTGCTACAAATGCCTAACTACCAGACAAAGTGGTGCATCATTTGGAGCCTTGAGTCAAAAGATATGGCTAACCCTAGTTTCTGGCCATGTCAACCCTATGCCAGGCTGTGTCAGCCAGTGGCATAGAGCCTTTTCACCCACTTCCGGCCATGAACTTGGGAAATAACTTTGTCCCTTAGACTCCTGACGTTGTGATCTACACTTTTCCCTACTGTCACAACTTGAGTTGAGCCCTCTATCACCCGTTGACCTTATGTCGATGCCTTGAACCAAATGCCAACCTAAAGACATTCGCTGTTTTTGGGCGAACCAGTCACAACCTTGATGTTACCCTAGTATTTTGGAACCTTGTAAATCTTAACAACTAATCTTAACCCTGGTTACCATAGTTAAACTCAAATCGCTTCCAAATCTTGTATCACCAGAGTGTTTCTATCTTGCATTATTGCATGTAGTGGATTAGTAAGAATAGAATGAATTGTAATGCCTGTTTGCTTGTTTGATCTTGTTCAGAACAAGAGCCCGAAGTTGAAGACCTTGTCACGGAATCATCATCAACTGCGGATACTTACGTCGCGGAAGGCAAGTCATACTTTGATCATATTGAACCTATATTTTATGAATTGCTATGCTATTCCATGAGTAGATATCTCATTAATATTGCATGTGTTGAGATCAATGATATTATGGTAGTGATAGACTGAATACTTGAGGAATGTGAACTTGTTAAGATAGCAAGCCATGAATTAATAAAAGTATATACATATACATTTATATTCATAAAATAGAACCCCTAGCGGTGACCAGTGTTTTGGTATAGAATGGTGGTAGCACTGGTGGTGCTTGGCTGCACTGGATGTGCAGGCACTAAAGGTGCATGGTTTGTGTTATGATCTGGTCACTGGCATATAAGGACTAGAACCTTGTGTTGTGTGTCTAGTGGCATGAAAAACGTACCAACCACTTACCTGGTATGGGACAGGCGCAATCTAGTAGCTTTCTTGGTATTAGCAGTTCCCTGCATGGCTTGTCGATCCGGTTTCTCGCGTGGAAACTGGTGGGACGCAGTTCGTCCATGAGTGATGTGAGATCAGAAAAATTATGAGAGGATAAGGTGTAAAGAAGGAAGACGCCCTACGCCAGATTAAGTCATGCGCGACTATAATCAAAAGAGGCTATGTGTCCTACGGGAACAGAGACCCAGGCTAGAAAGTAAGGCAGTGGGGAGGACCCACAACGGTACTTGGGACTGGATTGTCCATTTACCGGACAGGGATACTGTTAATACTAGACTGCAAAACGTTGTGTGATCTCGGCCTTGTCACGTGCGTATAAGTCGCATGGAGTTGGCCCGACTTGGAAGTCGAGTGAAAAAGTGGATTTAAAAAGAGGTACACCTCTACAGAGTTTAAAAATGTATTCGAATACTTCGTACTCCCGAGTTTTAGGAGTATGCCGTGGTGGATTAAATCCACGGGGTGTGACACAAGTATTATTTTATAAACTAAAACTTGTTAGTTCAAGATTACCCAAGTGGCATGTGTTGTCACGATAAGGGGCGTTGCCGTGGGCTGTCATGTGTTGACGTGTCGCGGTAATACCATAATATAGAAATCATATGATAACTAAGAGGCATGTGGTTTTTGCCCTAAAGTATATGACATACTGATATGAGTATAAGATGAAAGGCTTGAATAAAAATAATGTGGTATGAGGATATATCGCCTTGGATATGGGATATATGAATCATTATCAATATGATTTATTTACTGCCATGAGTATGATTGAAAGATGAATAGGAATGAGAAAGAAATGTATTTTGAGAAAACCCTTCACTCTTTCCCCAATAGCATAGGTTCATGCCATTTATACTGTAAATATATCTCTAGCTTCCCAATGACTTGCTGAGTACATAAGTACTCACCCTTGCAACAACTCATCAATAGATGGAGCGTTCTATGACCTTGGAGGATATCCTGAAGATGCTGCAGACCCTGGAGATGACGAGCAGTTTCCTCCGGAGCCCTGATGTGGTGCTGTCTTGCTGTCAACCTCTGTTTCCTGTGGATTGCTTTTGGGCCTAGCTTCCGTCGACTAGAGGTTTTATTTTGTTGTACCCTTGTGCCGTGTAAGGCACTGTACTCTGTATTGTACTAAGGCCTGACGGCCATACAATTTTGACTACTGTAATATTTTGCTGCTTCAATGTATTCCTGTGATTGACTCATCCTGGGAAGTCAAGTGGTTTATGGGACCAGCTGCACCGAGCTGGGCTCCTCACAGGTGATGTCATAGTCGTGGCAGACACGACAGCATTGTTCTTACCCTTAGCAGGGTCATACGATGGACTGGATTCACCCTCTAACGCCTCAAGAACCTCAGTCGGCTCTGGCTCTGCGTTAGTCACCTCTTGGTCGATAGACATGACTTGAGTGGTCAAATCGACCTCCGGGACGTCTTCGCCTCCAGTTTCCTCCATTGGAATAGGATCACTAGGTGAAGGCATCTGGATGTGGGCATAATCCTCGAGATCGAAGTCATTCTCGGAATCATATGCTCCAGCCATGGTTCACCGAACCTCCGGATGAAAATTAGAACGCCTTGAGAAAGGCCCCACGGTGGGCGCCAACTGTCGACGATTCAGACTCGGGGTCCTTAGTCAAACTTATGCAGATTTTTGTGAGTTGTGAGGCCTTTCAGGGTGTCCCTCCGGGAAGGGATGATGAACCAAAGTTAGTTGAACCAAAATTAGACAGGTTCGGGCCCTCGATGGTGGGAGTAATAGCCCTATGTCCTGTTAGGATTCCACTATGTGTAAGAAGATTACAAGGTTGTGGAAAGAGTCTTCATAGGTGAAGATTCTTCCCGTGTGGTTATACAAAATACTACTAAAGTGGCCTATGAAAGCTAGTAGATTTAATCTAATGTCTTCTGTTGATCTTCTAATCTGTCCTTCGTTTTATGTCTGGGCTCACCCTTTTATACTAGTTGAAAGGGCGCCAAGGCATAACGGCTTCGAACAGTTGCTCGGGTGCAGTTTTGGTAACAGCACTTAAACTCCACGCAGGCTTAACAAGTGTAATTAAGGAATAACTGCACGTATTAACCTCCTGACGGTTGTCTCCGCACGTGGAGGAATCTTCAGGATACTCAGGATATGCTTGTTGTAGAGTCTAAGTAATCCCGCGTCTCCTGGTCGAGAATCCTCTAACCGCGTATTATCCACAGTCATCTGACCGCGTATCATCTGCGACCTTCTATCTGCGTATCGCATACGGGCTTCTGACCGCTCACTATCTGTGGTCTGATCGCGTAAAGCCTGCGACCATGTGTCCGCGCTTCCCAGGACAGCTTGAGATCATATCAACGGACACTCAACTAGTTCGAATCTATCTTGAACCAGACGTGCATTTATTCTGAACTAGCTCAGGTAACAATTCTCTCCAAAAATCAAACCCATAATTCATCCATTTTATGGGATAATTCCTGATCCATCAATGATGTCGATGGGACAGATGGTGCTCCCAGTGACACTAGGTGAACTGGATAATTTTCGAACAGAATTGGTTACTTTTGACGTAATTGATTGTGATTCGGCTTATAATGTGATTTTTGGTAGGCCAACTCTCGCTAAATTTATGATGGCAATGCACTATGCTTATCAGTGCGGCAAGTTACCTATCCCCAAAGGTGTTGTCTCAATCCGAGGCAGCCGCAATGTGGCATTGACTCACAATCGGTTATCCCTGGAGCTAATAGATCAACTTCCCCTCCGGGATGTCAATATCACCACCACAGCTGCGGATCCGATCAAGGCCGCCCCTCGACCAGATGAAAAGCTGAAACTAGTTCCATTATACCCAGATGATCCATCCAGAACAATTCAGATTGGATCAACCCTGGATGACAAATAGGCACTCGAAGTCATTACTTTCCTCCGAGCTAATGTAGATGTGTTTGCGTGGAAACCATCCGACATGCCTGGTGTCCCAAGGGAGGTAATTGAGCACAGGTTAGCGATTCGACCTGGACAGCAACCAAGAAAGCAAAAGCTCAGACGCTTTGTTGTTGATCAGCAAGAAGCTATCTGAGCGGAGCTAGATAAACTCCAAAAGGCTGGATTTGTTTGCGAAGTCGATCATCCAAAATGGCTCACAAATCCGGTCATGGTCCGAAAGTCAAATGGTAAATGGCGCATGTGCGTCGATTACACAAGTCTAAATAGTGCCTGTCCAAAGGATGACTTTCCTCTTCCCCGCATCGATCAGTTGGTCGATTCTACTACGGGTTGCGAGCTGATGAGCTTCCTGGATGCTTACTCAGGGTATCATCAAATGAGCATGGCAGAAGAAGATGAAGAGAAGACTACCTTCATCACACCATTTGGCACCTACTACTACGTCAGAATGCCATTTGGTCTCAAGAACGCCGGTTCCACGTACCAGCTCTTGATGCAAAAGACCTTTCTTTCCTAGATGGGGCGTAATCTTGAAGCTTACGTGGATGATTTAGTTGTAAAAATATTCAAAACCTTGACTCATTTGGATGATCTTGCTAAAACCTTCTATAATTTAAACCGATTTGGAATAAAGTTAAACCCAAAAAAATATTCTTTCGGGGTTTCATCTAGTAAACTTCTAGGCTTTCTTGTTTGTTCTAGAGTAATCGAGGTTAATCCTAAAAAAATCAGGGCCATCGAGCAAATGAGGTCTCCTTCGACTATGAAGGATGTCCAGTGCCTAACAGGCCGCATGGCGGCCTTAAGTTGATTTATATCGCGACTAAGCGAAAGAGGACTACCTTTTTTCAAAGCTCTCCGAAAACACAATGGTTTTACCTGGTCGGACGAGGCCGAGAAAGCATTCCAGGAGGTTAAAGCATACTTATCCACTCTGCTAGCGTTAGTTTCTCCAACTATGGGGGAACCGCTACTTCTTTACTTGGCGGCCACACCTCACGCGGTCGGCGCAGTTCTGATTGCAGAAAGAGAGGGTGTACAATGACCCATCTATTACATAAGCGAAGTACTTCATGGTACTAAGGAGCGCTACCCTGAGGTCCAGAAGATACTTTACGCACTACTGATATCTTCTCGCAAGCTATGACATTACTTCCAGGCACACAGAGTTACAGTGCCCTCGTCCTTTCCGTTAGGAGATATCATTCGAAACCCAGAGAAATTTGATTGAATTGCGAAGTGGACTGTAGAACTTGGAGCATTTGACATCCATTTCACCCCTCGCACGGCAGTTAAGTCTTAGATCCTTGCAGACTTTGTGGTCGAATGGATTAACCCTGACCCACCTATGCAAGAATCTAAGGACTTATCATATACCGAACACTGGATGATGTATTTTGATGGCTCGCGTAGTTTTCAACACTCGGTGGCTGGGGTGGTCTTAATCATGCCTCAGGGCGACCAACTCAAGTATGTCATTCAATTACATTTTGTCGCAACCAACAATGCGGCAGAATATGAGGGTCTTATTATAGGGCTTCGGGCAGCGAAAGTCCTCGGAGTCCATCAATTAGTGGTGAGGGGAGACTCACATCTGGTCGTAAACCAGGAAAACAAGGAGTACAGCACCCCTGATGAGACAATGGCTCATTACCTGGGGGAAGGGAGGAGATTGAAAAAACACTTCAGTCATTTCGAAGTCCAATACATCCCGCGAAAGGACAATATTCTCGCAGACTAATTATCTAAAATTGGATCCTCACGTACATCTGCTCCAGCAGGAGTGTTCGTCGAATACCTAGAACATCCTTCGATCATGACTATGCTCGAAGATGACCCAGTAACAGTCTGCGTTACCAACCTTGGACATGAAGAAGATTGGACCCATCCATTGAGGGTCTATCTCGAATATGGGACCTTGCCCAAGGATGAAACCGAGAGTGATCGGTTGATTCGAAAAGCACGCCTATACAAACTTATAGAACGGGTTTTGTATAGGAAGGGTACTGACGAGGATTGTTACCCGAGCTAGTTCAGAATAAATGCACGTCTGGTTCAAGGAATATTCAAACTAGGTAGGTGTCCGTTGGTGTGGTCTCAGATGGCCTAAGAAGCGCGGATGCAAGGTCCCAGGCTTTGCGTGATCAGGCCGTAGATAGTGCGCGGTCAGGAGCCTGTAGGCGATGCGCGGTCAGATGATTGCAGACAATACGCTGTCAGAAGATCGTGGAATACTCTCGACCAGGAGACACGGGGTTGCTTAGGCTCTACGACGAGCATATCCCGAGTACCCCGGAGATTCCTCCACGTGTGAAGACAACTACCAGGAGGTTAATATGTGCGTTTATCCCTTAATTGCAAGTGTTAAGCCTACGTGGAAGTTATGTACAGTTGCCAAAACTACACTGAGCAACCGTTCGAAGCCGTTGGGCATTGGCGCCCTTTCGACCAGTATAAAAGGGTGAGCAAATGCACCAGACGAGGAGATGACACATCGGGAACAGATCAACATCGACAAGTTTCCATAGGCTAGTTTTAGTGGTGTTTTACATAATCACATGGAAAAGATCTTCGCCTGTGATGATCTTTTCCACAACTTTGTAACCTTTTTCCTACACATTGTCGAGGATTCGGACTCGGAGTCCTCATCCAAACTTATGTAAAATTTGTAATGATGAGACCTTTCAAGATGACCCTCCGGGAAGGTATGTAGAACAATGGTGAACAGGAGCACAGGGAGATTTATACAGGTTCGGGCCCTCGATGGTGGGAGTAATAGCCCTACGTCCTGTTAGGATTTCACTATAGGTGATAAAAGGTTACAGAAATAGCAGAAAAACCTCTTCACGGGCGAAAGGTTTTTCCTATGTAAATGTACAGAATAAAATCAGGAAGGCTTGTAAGAACTATCTAATTTATGCCATAGACTTGGCTGTTTTTAGTGGTTGAGATGCGTTGAATCTCAAGTGCATCAGAAGTCTTGTTCCTCCAAATGGATCGGATCCCCCCTTTGATGTATTTTGCCACCCTTTTATACTGGACGAAAGGATGCCATGTCGTAACTGCATCAAACAGTTGTTTGGACGGTTGGATGCGGTTTATCAAACCGCTATTAACTTCCAAGTAGATTAAGCACGTGTTATTCGTGAAATAACTGCTTGTATTAACCTCCTGGCGGTTAGTTTTCTACGTGGAGGAATCTTCGGGATACTTGGAATATTCCCACCATAGGGATAACCGGTTAGATAAATTCCAAGTATCTTGGTCGAGAACGTTCTGACCGCGGGTTGTTGGCTGACCGCGAGACATCTTCGACCTTCTGTTCACGCATAACATACGAACTTCTGACCGCGCAAAGCCTGTGGTCTGATCGGACGAGGCTTGCGACCTGATCGCGCAAAGCCTGCGACCTTAGGCAGATGCTTCCCAAAATGACTTGAGTTCATACCGTCGGGCACGTGTTTGACTCGAATCTATCTTGAGCCAACAGCGCATTTATTTGAACTAACTCGGGTGTCAATCCTCGTCACACATATTGAAATCACCCAAATTTAAAGAAAACGAAGGGACATGTTCACTTTAAATTTAAAGAAATACATCGGATTATTAACCCGATTCTTCAAATCTCCCGCTTAGTGGCGCACTAAGTAGGTCGGTTGGTTCCCCGAGACATGCTCTGGGTATTATGTGACAGGTCATGATAGCACCGTAAAAATATTTTTTAACTCGAGGTAAAATTATAAATGCTTTGTAGAAACCCAAGGCACCTGGAATGCGAACCGTCACCTTGGCGGCTATAAATACCGGGTTCTCGGTTCTATAAAGCTTCACAATTTCTTCCCACGACTAAGTCCCTCCCTAGACAACCTTGATTTTTTTCTTCATACACTTCCTGATGGCAGATCATAACATCATCGAAATTGAGAGTGATGAAGAGAAAGTTGTCAGATATATGAAGATTTGTCTCCTTCAAGGAAGAAACCCAAGGTTGACGAGGAATCTTCCAGCAGAACGAAGGTGAAAAATGTAGCAAGTCTCTTTCTTCCTTCAGTTCCTATAACTCTTCCTGTTCATGCTTCTCGGCAAATTAGGCCTTTGACTTTGGAGAGAAACCTTTCTCCATTTCATCCTAATACCTCCAACCTTTATTTGGGTGATCAACCTTCTGGTCGGCAAGCGGTGACTATCCCTCGACCAGATGATTCCCAAATTGTGTTGGCGAAGCAATCATATGGTGGGAAGGTTGCACTTCCACCATCTGATGATCCTCTTCCCAGGACGAATATATCAACATGCCATGAGCTAGGACAGGTAATAATTCTTCTCCTTTTGCTGATAGTTATGGTCAGCACATCTAATTTTCGCAAATGTAGGAGGTTGGAGGCTCCAATAATCAGCCTTCTGTTGCTCCATCTTTTCCTTCCAGAGAGATTCTTCTAGAGGAGAAGAATGCCCTGGAGAAGAAGACCGAAGAGATGTCTTCGAAGATTCTGCATTTAGCAGAATGTTTCGAAAGGTCCCGTGAAGAGGCGCGCCAGTTCCGTCAAGAGAGGGATCACGCTCAGCGACAGCGAGAACTCTCTGACTTGATTAGGGACAATAGTGCGTCTCTTGTTAGGGATGATGTAGATAGACTTAGGTTAGTTGCTAGTTCCCTAGGGGTTGTCAGTGTAGATCCTACTGACAACAACATTTCCCTTGGGGAACTTTGTAAACTCCTTTCGGATCAAGTCGACGTTTTGATCGACTGTATCCCTTTTGTATGTAAAGAATGCAAGAAATAAAAATTTCTTTCTTCAAATAGTTATTTTTTACATCTTCTGTGTGAATACATGGCCATGAGTAACGCTTTCGCGACCATTCATACACAGGGAAATTTCAGTTTTGCGATCAGAATCACGCTTTTATAAAAGCACCGCAACCAGATCTAATACCGCGATTAGACAGACCTAAGGCAGCTGTTAGAACTGAATTTCGACCAAGATTGAGGCTTGGTCGGACCGTCACTTTGTAACATCCCGAGTTTTGGGGTGAAAAGTTCTTTCTTAAAAATCATGCATGCATATGTCTCTCCTAGATCAGCCAAATCAGCCTCAGCTTTATTCTGTCCTAAGCCCTAAAATCTCCAAAATCTATCCTGTGACCTCAAATCAAGATCAGATTGTTCAGATGTGATTTATCAGTTATCCTAAACCTAAAAGCCTTCAGAACCCAGATTCAATTCTATTCCTAATCTCCAGATTTATCAACTCTTTTCTGTTTTCGAAAACAGAATATCTGTTATTACCTTTTACCCTAAGTTTCAGAAATTCAGATTTAATCAAAATCTTAGCCAAGATCAGACCAGATTATTCTTGGATTATGATCAAGGGTATGCCAATACCTTAATCCAAAAAGTTGGCAGCCAGATTTTACCATCTAGACTCTTTTCGCAAATCAGTCCAAGAGTATCGCAGATCAGTCCTTTTCCAGATTTTCCAGAAGCCTGAAAAGGCAAAATGTTGCAAATCATCTCCAAATTCAAATCTGATTCAGGGAACACCTCCCAAATGCTTTTCAACACAAATTCTTCTTTAATGAGTATCTCAAAATCAAACCCTAAATCCCAGAATTCGAGATCAATAAGATTCAGACTTATTTTACCCTAATCCACTCTGTTTTCAGTTCATATCAAAATCATCCGAACATCTCAAATTTTATCTTCAATCTGTGCCAAATCATCTGTTGAATCAAGTTTGCCAAATCAGCAGAATCAAAATCAGATCAAACCTTCCAAATCTCCAGATTTACAGATCAGTCCAAATCAAGAATTTGAAATTGCAAACAAGTCCAGATTCGACCAGGACAGCAGCTGCTGTGCACGACCAGAGATCGCCGTGCATTTGCGCCGCGCTTGCTCGCCGCCGGCCACGCCTCGCCTGCGCCTGAGCTCATGCTCACTTGAGTTTGCATGTGCACACGCGTCTGTGTACTAGCCATCGTCGTGGCAGCGTCGTTGAACAGCCTTGCTCCCGTGCGCGATCGTCGTCAGCAACTCCTCGCCACGTTGCTTGCTTTGCCAGCCGTTGTCGCCACTGTTTTGCACCGCCCGACACCATTGCGTCCCGATGAAGCAACAGTAGCATCAACCGTTCCATCGCCTGTGCGCCATCACTTCACCGTCACTGTTGCCGCGCCTGCGCCCGGCCAGTCAAGTCCCCGGCGCCAATTTCCTTGCTGCTACCTCCTTGCAAGCTCCGCCTCTGGCCTATAAAAGCAACCCCATACCTTGTAACAGCTTCACTTCATCAGGACTTAGCCAATTTTGCAAATTCTCTCGCTGTCGTCGTCTTCTCCGGTGAGTCCAGCAAGAAGCTTCACGGTGGCAGCCTCGACCGTAGCATCTCCTGCCAAATTGAAGCTAGCAGTGAGTACCTCTCATCCTCCTGATTGTACTGTTGCATTGAATTGCTCTCCGGTGGACCCTAACGCCGGTGATCCTCGGAATTGCTAAATGCCCTGTTCCGGCAATGCAGGCCAAATTACCCCGAATTAGTCTTTGAATCTGTGAAACAAATTGATCAGTGAGCACTAATTAGCAAGCCTATGCATCCAGATCTCCAGATTGAGCTTCAATCGAAGCTTTCCCCAATTTTGAGCTCCACCAGTCGCCGGCGATCATCGCCAGGCTTCTCCGGCCATCCTCCGGCCAAATTGATCGTGCAGGTAGCTTCCTCTTACCTCTCTTTCACTCTCCAAGCTTGGAATTGAGTTCATTCGGCCTAAATCGAAAACCCCCAAATGGCAGTGTTTCTTCCTCGGCGTTGATCACGGGAAAACCTATTCCTGGCCGTTTCAGCTTCATCCACTTTGTCATTCAAGTGTGCCTCAACCTCCTAAACATTTTTGCCTTCTAGCTCGATCTCTGAAACTGCCCAGAATTCAAGTTATAGCCATGCCAAAATCTTGTCTAGAACTGCTCCAGTGCAACTAGTTCACCTCAGTTCATCACTGAATTTCATCACCTTCTAGCCATCTTCTGCCCTAGATCCTGTTGAATGATTTATTCCTGTTATCATTGCCTACCTCCCAGACAAAGTGGTGCATCATTTGGAGCTCTAGATCAAAATATATGGCAAACCCTAGTTTCTGGCCATGTCAAGATCAATGCCAGGCTATGTCAATCAGTGGCATTAGTCCTTTTCACTTCCTTCCAGATGTCCATTTTGAGCATAACTTTGTCCCTTAGATTCCTGAGGTTGTGATCAGCAATTTCTTCTTCTATCACAACTTGATTTGAGCCCTTGAACTGCAGTTTATGCTAAAACCCTAGATTTTGGCATTGTCAGCCCTATGCCAGAGCATGTCAGCCAGTGGCATTAGCTCTTTTCACCTCTTTTCAGTTGTGCAAACTGGAAATAACCTTGTCCCTTAGACTTGTGGAGTTGTGCTCTACATTTTATTCTACTGCCACAAGTTGAGATAACCCCTCTATCATCCATCGACCCTATGTCGATGCCTTGAACCGAATGTCGACCTAAAGACGTTCGCTGTTTTTGAGCGAACCAGTCGCAACCTTGATATCATTCTGATATTTTGAGACATTTGGAACCTTGTAAACCTTCAGCAACTAACCTAATCATTTCAGAATCATCAAGACTTCATCTTTGCATTATTGCATATAGTATAATAGTGTATTGAAAAGATTGTGATTATTGGTTGTTTGTTTGATTGGAGAGCAGATCAAGAGCTCCAGTTCGAGGACTTCACTGTTGACCCGACATCAACTGCTGTATTTTACGACGCGGAAGGCAAGTCATATTCTTGGTCATCTCGAACCTATATTTTAAGAGTTGCTATAACATAACCTTGAATATAGATAATATTGCATGAGAAAGATTGGAAATGGTTGATTTATGAATTGGCAGTACTGGACTGGTTATCTGTGAAATGTGAAATAAACAAGTTTTGAGCCATGAACTATTATATATTTATATACTTATATTCATGAAATAAAACCCTAGCCGTGACCAGGAAATGGTATGGAATGGTGGTAGCACTGGAGGTGCTAGACTGCAAAGGATGTGCAGGCACTGAAGGTGCAGGGTTGTGGATGGTCTGGTCACTGGCATATAAGGACTAGAACCTTGTGTTGTGCGTCTAGTGGCATGAACAACGTGCTAACCGTAAGCCTGGTATGGGGCAGGCCTGAACAAGTACTTATGTGAATCGTACATGAAACTCCTGCATGAGATGGAAAGTAATACACTAAACTCACGGGGTTCAGCTCCTCCACGTATCACTGAATGTGATTTGATCAAGCACGTTGACCCAGTAATGGGAAGAGGCTTATGGGTGGGGGTATAGCCCGCCACAACTGCGGTTTGTGTGAAGAAAACTGCAGGGTCAGGGGTGAATTGTAAGTGAAACATAACAAAAGTTCCTGTTATCTCCACCTTGCCGCTCACAGTATGAAATGAGTCAGGGGTCCAATCATTCTGATAGGATGGGCTTGAAAGTGGAATATCTTGCGGGTAAATTGGTACCTCTCTGCAGAGTTAAAAATGTATTCGAATACTTCGTGCTCCCGAGTCTTAGGAGTCTGCTGCGGTGGATTAAATCCACGGGGTGTGACACAAGTATTATTTTCTAAATAAAATATATTAAATCAAGATTACCCAAATGACATGTGTTGTCATGATAAGGAGTGCTGCCGTGGGCGGTCATGTGTTGACATGTCGCGGTAGTGCTATAATTTAGTGAACATGAATGACGATGTTATATTATAGAAAGGTGCTACCATGAGTTGAGCCAGGAAAGAGAAAGATTATTTTACAAACATCCATAATTCTTGACTAGTCTAGGTTCATGTCACCTCTACTATATGTATCTACTCTTACCTATGACTTGCTGAGTACGTAAGTGCTCACTCTTGCAACCTACAATTCAGTAGATGGAGCATTCTACAACCAAGACGAAGGCATGGAGGACTTCTTGGATCCAGAAGGAGGAGCGTCAGTTCTGCCAGAGCCCTAATGTGTGTTGTTCTGCCGTCCACTTCTCTTTGTGGGTGGGTCACCTACCTTCTGCTGTGTAGATGATATTTTGCTAAACCATGTATGCCGTGAAGGCATTGTAATCACCTTATGTAATATTAAGGCCAGCAGGCCACACTGCTTAACTATTTTGTAAGTTACTCCGTTGCAATGTGATATACTCCTGTGCTTGACTTATCTTGGGACGTCAAGGGTATGTGTATGCTATGCATATATGGGAGTAGCTGCAGCGAGCTAGGTCTCTACAGGAGTAGTCGTAGTCCCAGTTTCGGGGCGCGACACACTTCGATTAGAATCGAAGCTTAATCCAACGCATAGTTTCAATCAAACCACAACCCGATTAGAAATACATCCGCACGCCCAAAAATTGAGTTGCATGATTTTTTTCGTAAAAAATGTTCAAAGCATACAAAGGAAAAACGTCTTCTGAAAAGTACTGAAAATTTTTTAGTCCTTTTGCACTTTTAGTTTCCGAAACAAAGAAGTCTTTTTGTTTCAGATCCGATGCCTGAACACTTTATCGGATCCACCAGAGATAGTATCCATTATGGGAAATGAATAAAGCATTCAATGGAACGTTTGAAATGAAACGTTACTCACATTAATGCGCCGCCTTGGGTCTATAAAAAGAGCAGATGTCTTCTCAAAGAAGCCACACAGCCAAAAACCCTCATCGTTCCCGCCGCACAAAACCCTCATTTTCTTCAGCCTTCGTCTTCCCAAAATCGCCAACTTTTCCTTTGATTCTCCACCAAAAATGGCGTCCTGGAGCCGATCCATTCACCACTTTGAGGAGAGCCTAGTGGCGTTGGAGAAGGAGGAGATCCTTCCTCCGCGGTTGCTCATCAACTGGCGGCCCGCGGAGAAGGACCAAGAAACCCCAACGTCCAAGAGAGCAAGTTGGTGGTTTTTGAGGAGTACTTACGCTGCGGGTTCCGATTCCCTGTGAGTCGGTTCCTCAAAGATGTCCTTGAGCATTATGGGTTGGAGCTGATCAACCTCCACCCAAATGCTGTACTGATCCTGGCGGTGTTCCAGCATCTTTGCGAGGCGTTCGTCGGAGTGTATCCCAGCGTGGACCTCTTCCGACGATTCTATTTCTCAGCGTGGTCGAAGAGCGCCAACGCCGCCAGATGTATCTACTTCCGGCTGAGGGATAAGAAGGAGTATCCCTTTCCACCCCTGCGAGACTCAGTGCATGGGTGGCATCAGAAGTGGTTTTACTGTACCCCACCGAAGGAGAGCGGGCTATGGTTTAAAAACTCGCGGCCAGAGAAGCCGAGCGAATTGGACACTCTCCCGGTGATGAACTCGGAGTTCATGAAACACGCCGAGGCAATTCTTCACTTGGTCGAAGAAGGATTGATGGCTTGGGACATCATCCGAGACTTCGTGAAGAACTGGGTGAGCCCCCTGCGTGAAAGGGCTCATCCGGCTTGGGAGATTAGGTCCATGGCGGATCGCACCCTGGACTATAACGAAGGTATTTGTTTCTGACACCGAAAAACTTTCATGTCTTTCTTGCTATATATTCATTCTAACTTGCATTTGGTAACAGTCCTGTCCTCTGCTGAAATTGAGAGGCGGACTAATCACCTCCTCCGGGCATATAACGCCGAGGTAGAGGGTGCTAAGGGGTCACCTCGCCCCCAGAGCCTGATTCACGCTGGTGACGATCTCAGGCAAGAGCGCCGAAAGGTACATTCTCCACTTGGCCTCTGTTTTGCAGGTTTTATGTCGGTCCAGTACTAATCCCTTGTGAACAGCTTCTTGGGAGGTTCGCTGAGGCGACATTTCCCAGCGAGAACGTCGGTTCCCTGGGAAAGCCGACGACCAAGAACGTGAAGAAGATTTCCTCGAGACCCCGGACGAGGAATCCCGCCCCCAAGAAAGTCAAGCTAAATCTTGGGGAAGGATCTTCACGAAGCACTCCTTCCACGGCCCGAAGAACTGCGGTAAGATATCAACTCCCACCGCTCTTTCCAGGTGCGAACTCGAATTACTTCTTCGTCGTACAGGGAGAGGGGAGCGAGGAGGAGGAGGACGATGATGTCCCTCTAGTTCACTGGAGGAGGAGGATCGCGGGCTCTCCATCCGGTGATGCTCCAACCCATTCCGCAGGGATGACTGCTACTGCAGAGGCAGCTGTAGCAGACCCTACGACCACAGAAAGCCTTGTGGTCGCAGATGATCCTTTACCCCCTGAAGCTCCCGAGGCTTCAGAGCCAGTTGCCTCTACCTTCCCAGTCGAAGGGACGACCGTGGTAAGATTTTCCCACAGTCCGTTTTCTTCAATTCCCCCTGTGTACTTGATGAGCTAATGCTTATGCAGGGAGAAGAGCTTCCCCCTGCGACTCCTACTAGCCCCAGGGAAGAAAATACTTCTCCTCCGCAGACAGGAGCGGAGGTGGTTGTTCAAGATCCTGTGGCGGTTACACATGAGGCACCAGCTACAGGATCCCAGGAGACAGCGAGATCCTTGGATGGGTCGTCGCCAATGGTATCAACTGCCCAGGTAAAAATCCTTCTTGTTAGCCTTTATCTTTCCCTTGAAAAAATGTTCATAGGGGAAGACATACAGGGAAGGGGGCCCTTGTTTTCCAAGAGGAAGATCGGGGCAGACGATACTTGTCCCCGTTCTCAAGGAGAACCTTCTCAGAAATCCCAAAAGCTAATGGAATTTCAATTAAGGTAAGAACCTTCATCGTTACCATTTGATTTTTCTTTTCCTCCATCAGACGGAAAGAAATAGCACCCAGTCCTCCAACCGCTTCGGGAAGGGTTGAAGTCACTGCTGGTGCAGGAGCCCCCAGTGAGGAGCGCTCCACCCCCTCGGCCCAGGAAGTTGTTCGAGCCGCGGGGGGAGAAACAGACACGAGGATCCAGTCGCAGCCACCGGCGACTGGAAGCAGTACCCAGCAAGCACTTCCTCCTACTGTCCCTGCTGTAAGCACTTCCGGGCCTTCGACAAATCTTCCCATTAGTCCGGAAGATGCCTCTCTGCAGAAGTTCATGAAGGTATGATGAATCCCTTTCTGGATGTCCTGAATTACACATAGGACACTTTTCACTCCCTTTTTTGCATCACAGGAATTATCTCGGATGATGGCCCAGTCATGTGCCACGGCGGCGAGCATGGTGGCCATACAAAGAGAACGAGACAGCTTGCGCAAGTAAGGATCATCATTCTGAAGGCTGATGTGGTCGAAACCGCTCGAGACGATCTCAGCCAAGAGGACTGGGCTGCCCTAGTTATAGCTCAAGCAGAGTCACTTCTCGAGTATCTCCCTGAGGATACACAGCGAAGAGAAGAGGTGATCAGAACCAGAGTTCGGTCAGCCGCTCTGCTATCCTAAGAAGGATTCGACTCCACTATGGCCCAGATGCAGATCTGAATCCACTGGTGGGACCGGTTGAGATCGAGAGTGAAGAGCAACTAGAGGCCGTCATGGAGGAGATTAGTCCCCTTGTGGATAAACTCCTGACTGAGCTCAGGATCGAATGATCCCTATACCTGTACAGAAACAGTTGTATATGATGCAATGCACATGAAAATTCACTTTTGAAAATGAATATATTTTTGTTTTATGTTGGTTTATATTATAGACCTATCCCCCTTTTGAAAATGAATATATTTTTATTTTATGTTGGTTTATATTATAGACCTATCCCCCTAGCCCCCGCCTGTGATTGTAGATACTGAAGGCTTAGTATTACAAACGCAGGGGAAAAATGAATAAAACGACCAGGGGTGTATGAACAAATCAACAATTATAACACCTAGACTTGTTTGCTAACCAGCAGCCACTCGGATAACCAAGGACTTGTCAGAAAGCCCCGTGTGCGTTAAGAAACGGCTTATTTAGGAGTGACTTATCTGAAAGTGGTTATGAGATCGGCCAGCGAATCCGACCAGGATGTTATAATGATCTAACCGCGTACGACCAGCCCCCGAGCCGAATTCACAGTGGATGGGCATAAAGGGAAATATTCCTCATATAAACGCAAAACATTTTTAATTTTATGAAAGAATGCTAATTGAACAGGAAAAATGGGGTTGAGTACTTACACGTAGAACTTGCGAAGTTGATCGACGTTCCAAGTATTGGACAAAATTCGACCATCCCCCATGGCTAACCACGCTGATCCTGGTCGCGGTACCGAGACCACAGTGTAAGGGCCTTCCCACTTCGGGGAGAATTTATTGCGATTAGACTGATCTTGGATTCTTCGTAAGACCAGGTCGACCACGTGAAGATCATGTGGTCGCACCCTTTTACTGTGATACTTGCACAAAGCTTGCAAGTATGCCGCGGACTTGACCAAAGCGCGATCACGCCTTTCTTCTAAGAGGATAAGATCTTGTGAGCACTGTTCGGACTGATTAATCTGTTCGAATTGTCTTGTCCGAACAGACCCAATACTAACTTCGATAGGCAATACAGCCTCGGCCCCATAGACCAGATGGAAGGGCGTCTCACCGGTGGCTCAACTAGAAGTAGTTTGTAGTGCCCATAGAACAGTATAAAGCTCGTCCGCCCAAGCCCCCGAGCGAGTCTTTAGGCGATCAAAAACACGTTTTTTAATGCCTTGTAGAATCTGCCCATTGGCCCGTTCTACAGCGCCATTGCTCTGTGGATGCGCCACGGAAGCAAAGCACACCTTAGTCCCAATCTGGTCGCAGTAGTCTAGGAAGAGACCACTAGCGAATTGGGAACCGTTATCAGTGATAAGGCGGTTTGGAACACCAAATCGAGCAACAATGTTCTTGTGAAAGAACTTTTGTGCTGCTGATGCGGTAATACTGCATACCGGTTCGGCCTCTATCCACTTTGTAAACGTGTCAATGGCTACGAACAGGAACTTGTACCCATTGACCGCTTGTGGCATAGGACCTACAATATCCATCCCCCAGACCGCGAAAGGCCATGAGAGGGGAATAGTTTGTAACGCATAGGCAGGTTGATGAACCTGTATGGCATGGAACTGGCACTGAGGACACGTCTTGACCATACGCTTGGCATCATCGAGTGCCGAAGGGCAATAGAATCCTTGTCGAAAAGCTTTTCCGACCAGTGTTCGATAGGACGCGTGTGCACCACATACACCGTCATGTATTTCTTTCAAGAGGGATTTTCCTTCCTCCTGAGATACGCAACGCATGAATACTCCTTGAGTACCCTTTCTGTACAAAACCCCATCTATGAGTTTGCACAGTCGTGCTTTTCGAATTAACCGATTGCTTTCGGTTTCATCCTCGGGTAGGGTCCCATGTTCAAGATAGACTCTCAATGGATGAGTCCAATCCTGTTCCTGACCGAGGTTGGTAACGGAGGCTATTACCAGATCATCCTCAACCGAAGTCATGATTGAAAGGTGGTCCAAGTGTTCAATGAACACTCCTGCCGGAGCGGATGTGCGTGAGGACCCAATTTTGGATAAGTGGTCTGCGAGAATGTTGTCCTTTCGCGGGATATATTGGACTTCGAAATGACTGAAGTGTTTTTCCAAGCTCCTCACTTCCCCCAGGTAATAGCCATTGTCTCATCGGAGGTGCTGTCAATTTGAACTTGCTCGGTCTGTTCAATTGCGGTTGTTTACCTGGTTTACGACCAGCTGTGAGTCTCCCCTCACCACTAATCGAAGGACTCCGAGGAATTTTGCTGCCCGGAGCCCTGCAAGAAGACCTTCATACTCTGCTGCATTGTTAGTCGCAACAAAGTGTAGTTGAATGACATATTTAAGCTGTTCGCCCTGGGGCGTAACTAAGACTACTCCAGCCCTCGAGTGTTGAAAACTACGGGAGCCGTCAAAGTACATTGTCCAGTAATCGGGGCACTCCAGTTCCTCTGCCAACTGCACGGGTGGCTCAGGGTTGGTCCATTCGACCACAAAGTCGGCCAAAACCTGAGACTTAACCGCCGTCCGGGGCATGAAATGGATCTCGAAGGCACCGAGTTCGACCGGCCATTTGGCGATTCGACCAGATTTCTCTGGGTTTCGGACAATATCCCCCAAAGGAAAAGAGGAGGGTACTGTGATCTTGTGCGCTTGAAAGTAATGTCGTAGCTTACGGGAAGCCATCAGTAGCGCGTAAAGTATCTTCTGGACCTCAGGGTAGCGCTCCTTAGGACCATGAAGTACCTCGCTCACATAGTAGACGGGTCTATGTATTCCTTCCCTATCTGCGATCAGAACAGCGCTGACCGCGTGCGGTGTGGCCGCCAGGTAAAGAAGCAATGGTTCTCCTTTGTCGGGAGACACCAATACTGGCGGACTGGATAGATATGTTTTTACCTCCTGAAATACTTTTTCGGCCTCATCTGACCATGTAAAATTATGATGCTTCCGCAAGGCTTTGAAGAAAGGCAATCCCCTTTCGCCTAGTCGTGATATAAAACGACTTAAAGCCGCCATGTGACCAGCCAGGCGTTGAACATCCTTCATGGTTGAGGGTGATCTCATTTGTTCAATGGCCCTGATTTTCTCAGGATTAACTTCAATGCCCCTAGAACACACAAGAAAACCAAGGAGTTTTCCTGAAGAAACCCCGAAAGAACATTTCTCTGGGTTTAATTTTATTCCAAAGCGATTCAAATTACAGAAGGTTTCAGTGAGATCGTCCAAATGAGACAATCTCTTGGTACTTTTTACAACCAAATCGTCTACATATGCTTCGAGATTACGCCCTATCTGGGAAAGAAAGGTCTTTTGCATCAAGCGCTGGTACGTGGAACCTGCGTTCTTGAGACTGAACGGCATTCTGACGTAGCAGTATGTGTCGAACGGGGTGATGAAGGCAGTCTTCTCTTCATCGCCTTTTGCCATGCTAATTTGATTATATCCTGAGTAAGCGTCCAGAAAACTCATCAGTTCGCAACCCGCAGTTGAGTCGACCAGCTGGTCGATGCGGGGAAGGGGAAAGTCATCCTTCGGACAGGCAGCGTTGAGGCTAGTGTAGTCGACGCACATGCGCCACTTGCCATTTGACTTGCGGACCATGACCGGATTGGCGAGCCATTCTGGGTGATCCACTTCACGGATAAACCCGGCCTGTAGGAGTTTGTCCAACTCCTCTCGGATGGCTTCCTGTCGGTCAGCAGCAAAACGCCTGAGCTTTTGCTTTATTGGTCGTTGTCCAGGTCGAATTGCTAACCTGTGCTCAATTACTTCCCTTGGGACACCGGGCATGTCGGACAGTTTCCACGCAAACACGTCTGCGTTAGCCCGGAGGAAAGCAACGAGGTCGAGTTCCTATTTGTCATCCAAAGCTGATCCGACCCAAACTGTCTTGGATGGATCATCTGGGTACAAAGGAACCAATTTGAGCTTTTCATCTGGTCGAGGAGCAGCCTTGATCGCGTCGGTGGTAACAGTGGCGACCTGAGCGTCCCGGAGGGGAAGTTGATCGACCATCTCCAAAGATAGCTGGTCGCACGTGAGTGCCACGTTGCGACTGCCTCAGACCGAGATGACACCTTTGGGGCCAGGCAATTTCCCGCACTGATAAGCATAGTGCGTTGCCATCATGAACTTAGCAAGAGTTGGCCTGCCAAAGATTGCATTATAAGCTGAGTCACAATTGATTACATCAAAAGTAACCAATTCTGTCCGGAAGTTGTCTGGTTCTCCCAGAGTGACCGGGAGGACCACTTGTCCCAATGGCATCATGGAGGGGCCTGGGATTATCCCATAAAACGGATGGATTATGGGGTTAATCTTCGAACGAGGAATTTGCATCTCGTCGAGCGCCTTGACCAACAAAATGTCAAGGGAGCTTCCTCCGTCGATCAGGACCCTTTCAACTCTCACGTTACTGATGATCGGGGTAATGACCAGAGGGAGTCTCAATGGTCGTGTTAACCCAGCCGGACAATCAGCGCGATCAAATGTTAAAGGTGTATCCGACCAACGGGGGTACTGAGGTTCGCCAAGGGATGTCTCCGTTTGGTTAACCTCTCGGTAAAAGGCCTTAAACTGCCTTTTGGAAACGAAAGAAGAACCTCCAAAAATAATGTTAACATGATTTTGAGGTACCTGGTAGGACATTTCCTCGTCTCCGTCGGTGTCCCTAAGTCCGCACGCCTGTTCTTTAGGTGTAAGGTTGGCATTGGCCCAACTCCCTGGTAGAAGTCATCCATTTGCTTCAACCAACTCCTGCAGTTCTTGAGATCGTGGCCTGCGGAGTTGTGGAGTGGACACCACCTCTTGCCCTCCTGCAGATTAGTTGACTTTTCTGACTGGTCGACATTTTGACCACCAGAGGCAGTTTTATTTTTGAATGAAGACTTATTACCTTTGGTCGAAGGTGGCTTCTCTGCGACTGCGACCTCGCGGTACTGTCCAGAGCGGTTCCTCTTTGACTTCTTTGACTTCCCACCCGATGAAGATTCCGGCTTCTTGCTTGAATCTTCTTTCCTGGCGTCCTTGAAGCCTGGTTGGGGTGGTAGGTCCCCCTTGTCGACCATTCGGTTCCATTCGACCGCTTCGGCTGCATCAGAATATCGATCGGCCATGTCGAACAGATCGGCCACTGATCGAGGAGGGTGGATAAGCAAGTCTTCAGTGAATCTCCTGTATCGAACGGCATTCTTAAATGCCCTGATTACGGAGCCATCAGATATGTTCGGGATGGTATTCCTCACCCCGCCAAACCTCTTGACAAACTGCCGAAGTGTTTCGGTTGAAGTTTGCCGCAACCGATGCAGGTCGTCCTCCTTACCCGGCTTTTGGTAACAATTTTGGAAATTGCTGAGGATGGCATCGAATAGCATTTCCCAATTGTAGATGGAACCCTCGGGCTGATTAAATAGCCAGGTTCTAGCCGATCCAGCGAGGACTGTAGGCAGGTAGTTGGCCATGACTTTGTCATCGCCTCCTGCCGCTTGGATGGCAGAAATATAAATTTGAAGGAACTCGGATGGGTTCTGAGTTCTGTCAAACCTCTCAATGGCCCCTGGTCAAAACTTATCGGGCCAAACGACTGCTCGTAGGCCAGGCACAAAGGCTTTACAACCGACGTAAGGACCGTGAATCGCCCTGTGACTCTCGGTTGGGTCTCGGGCGACCTCACGCAATGGCGAAGTTACTCGTGGTCCCAAACGAGAGTGAACAGGAATTCGATCCCTACTACGAGAATCCTGAATTCGCCGGTATTTGTCCTGTCGGGATGGTACGGGCGACGGGTAACTCCGTAGGCCGGAACCAGAATGAGGACAATCTCGTTCGCGAGAACGTGTTACCGAGCGGGAAGAGGCCGTTGGGGTCGCCTCAGACGCGACCTCATCCAGTCTCTCTGCCAGGATCCTAAAAAAGGCCGATTTCTGTGCATCCGTGACCGTAGGAGGAAAGTTACGCATGACTTCCGCGATAGATCGCAGTCGATCATGGGTACTTCTCCTAGGGGCACCAGGTGTTATCGTTTCTTCGTCCACCGGGAAACGCTCCGGTGGTAAAGAAGGAGTCTGGTCACGTTTACGACCACGCGACTGTCGAGAAGAACCCAGAGCAGCATTGTAACGAGCCTGCGCATCTTGAAGAGCCTCTAGGGCAGTTCTGCGCAGTTCGTTGTTTTGTTGCTCGAGATCTTGATCCTCTTTCTGTTTGCGATCTTGTTCTTCCTTGGCAGCCTGTTGATCGGGAGTTTCTTCCGACAACGCAGCAAACTGCCTAGGGAGAGAGGTTGCCGATAGGGAAAACATCTCAGTTTGTTCCGAGTTGGACTCAAAATCAAAGAGACGGTGAAGGTTATCAGGGTCGAACCTTCCAGGGCTAATTTCCGGATCATCATCATATTTTCCCTCAGCGGGGTCGTATGACGGGCCGGATTCATCGCCTAGCGCATCAAGAACCTCCGTGGGTTCTGACCTTACGCTAGTTGCTCCCTGGTCGATTGACATGATCTGGAGAGACGATTCAACCTGTGGAAGATTCTGGCCTTCGACCTCCTCCATCGGGACAGGATCGCTTGGAGAAGGCATTGGGATATGGGCATAATCCTCGAGATCGAAATTGTTCTCGGAATCATATGCTCCAGCCATGTTTCAGCGAACCTCCGGATTTCAATTAGGACACCTTGAGAAAGGCCCCACGGTGGGCGCCAGCTGTCGACGATTCGGACTCGGAGTCCTCAGCCGAACTTATGCAAAATTTGTAATGATGAGAGCTTTCAAGATGATCCTCCGGGAAGGTATGTAGAACAATGGTGAACAGGAGCACAGGGAGATTTATACAGGTTCGGGCCCTCGATGGTGGGAGTAATAGCCCTACGTCCTGTTAGGATTTAACTATAGGTGATAAAAGGTTACAGAAATAGCAAAAAAACCTCTTCACAGACGAAAGGTTTTTCCTATGTAAATGTACAGAATAAAATCAGGAAGGCTTGTAAGAACTATCTAATTTATGCCGTAGACTTGGCTGTTTTTAGTAGTTGAGATGCGTTGAATCTGAAGTGCATCAGAAGTCTTGTTCTTCCAAATGGATCGGATCCCCCCCTTTGATGTATTTTGCCACCCTTTTATACTGGACGAAAGGATGCCATGTCGTAACTGCATCAAACAGTTGTTTGGACGGTTGGATGCGGTTTATCAAACCGCTATTAACTTCCAAGTAGATTAAGCACGTGTTATTCGTGAAATAACTGCTTGTATTAACCTCCTGGTGGTTAGTTTTCTACGTGGAGGAATCTTCGGGATACTTGGAATATTCCCACCATAGGGATAACCGGTTAGATAAATTCCAAGTATCTTGGTCGAGAACGTTCTGACCGCAGGTTGTTGGCTGATCGTGCGACATCTTCTACCTTCTGTTCGCGCGTAACATACGAACTTCTGACCGCGCAAAGCCTGTGGTCTGATCGCACGAGGCTTGCGACCTGATCGCGCAAAGCCTGCGACCTTAGGCAAATGCTTCCCAAAATGACTTGAGTTCATACCGCCGGGCACGTGTTTAACTCGAATCTATCTTGAGCCAACAGCGCATTTATTTGAACTGACTCGGGTGTCAATCCTCGTCACACATATTGAAATCACAACAAGACGTAGGGATATTACTCCCACCATCGAGGGCCCAACCTATATAAATCCTTCTGTGTTCCAACTGACTTTGGCTCGTCATCCCTTCCCGGAAGAACTCCCTGAAAGGCCTCATAACTCACAAATTCTGCATATGTTCGACTAAGGACCCCGAGTCCAAATCGTCGACAGGTACTAAAAAAGCAATCATGTGTTGTATTTCTCAAGAGGAAGGTAAGTCCCTCTTGAAAGAGATCCATGATGGTGTATGTGGTGCGCACGTGTCATTTCGCACACTGGTTGGGAAGGCTTTCCGACAGGTTTTTACTGGCCTTCGGCACTCGATGATGCCAAATACTTGGTCAAGACATGCCCTCAGTGTCAATTTCATGCAAGACATGTTCATCAACCCGCATATGCCTTCCAAACTATCCCTTTAACGTGGCCCTTTGTAGTCTAGGGGATAGATATTGTGGGTCCTATGCCACAAGCGGTTAATGGGTACAAGTTCTTGTTCGTAGCTATTGACACATTTACAAAGTGGATCAAGGCTGAACCAGTCCGTAATGTCACCGCTGCTACGGCACAAAAGTTCTTTCATAAGAACATCGTCACTCAATTTGGTGTTCCAAATCGTCTCATTATGATAATGGTTCCCAATTCGCTAGCGGTCTCTTTTTGGACTATTGAGACAATATTGGAACTAAGGTGTGCTTTGCTTCTGTAGATCATCCATAGAGCAATGGTGCCGTCGAACGTGCCAATGGACAGATATTACAGGGCATCCAAAAATGCGTTTTCGACCGCCTTAAGATGTGCTCGGTGGATTGGGTAGATGAACTCTACTCTGTTCTGTGGGCATTGCGTACTAGTTGTAGTCGAGCCACCGGTGAGACACCTTTCCAATTGGTATATGGCGCTGAGGCTGTATTGCCCATGGAAATTCGTGTTAGTTCTGTTTGAGTAGTGTCCTGGTATTGCAAATACCTCGGCAGGTTTTGTGGAAGTTCCTAGCTAGACGAAGACGACACGAGCTGACCAAGTGATTGGTCCTCTCCTGTCGAACAAACACAGCAAGCGGCGCGAAGATTTATACAGGTTCAGGTCTAAGTGGAGACCCTAGTCCTGCCGACGTGCTCCCAATGAGAGTTGGCTAGGGAATTCTCTCGTGGGGAGAGTGCTCCTAAGCACGCCTGTTTGTTTATGTGTATTCATGTCAAATGAGTTGTCCTTAGTTACAACAGAGGGATACAAGAGCTCATGTAGGCCCCAAAGATGCGAAAAGACTAAACTACCCTGGATGTAGCCATTGGATCGAAGGGCACTAGCGTACTTCTTCCGGCTGAGGGGGCTGGATGCTTGAAAAGTGTCCTTGCCAGTTCCCGAGGTGCTTCTCACATGATCCTCATGTGACCCTGCCCGGGACGGGGTCATCAGGAGCCTCGTCCCCGAGCAAAAGGCAGCACCCGAGACGGAGGCACCGGGGGCCTTGTCCCCGGGCTAATGGTGGCGCCAGGGACGGGGGTCACCAGGGGCCTTGTCCACGGGCAAATGGCATCACCTGGGATGGCGGCACCTGGGGCCTTGTCCCCGGGCCAATGGTGGCGCCCGGGACGAAGGCACCGGCAGCCTTGTCCCTGGAGAAATGGCGGCGGCCGGGACGGGTGTCACCGGGGGCCTTGTCCCAGGGCAAATGCCGATACCCGGGGCGGCGGCACCGGGGGCCTTGTCCCCTGGCCAATGGCAGTGCCCGCGACTGCGCCACCGGGAGCCTTGTCCCCGGGCAAATGGCGGCGCCCGGGACGGCGGCACCGGAGGCCTAGTCCCCAAGCAAATGGCGGCCGCTGGGACAGAGGCACCCGGGGCCTAGTCCCCGGGCCAATGGCTGTGCCTGGGACTGGGTCACCAGCAGCCTTGTCCCCTGGCAAATGGCGGTGCTCGGGACGGCGGTCTCCGGGAGCCTTGTCCCTGGGCCAATGGCAGCCCCCCGGACGGCAGCACCGGAGACCTTGTCGCCGGGGCAATGGCGGCGCACTGCGCACGGGACGGGGGTCACCAGATGTCTTGTCCCCGGGCAAATGGCGGCGCCTAGGGCGGCGGCACCGGGGGCCTTGTCCTTGGGCCAACGACGGCGCCTGGGACGGAGGCACCGGGAACCTTGTCCCCGGGAAAATGGCGGCGCCTGGGACGGGGGTCACTGGGAGCCTTGTCCCCAGGCAAATGGCGGTGCCCGGGACGGCGGCACCGGGGGCCATGTCCCCGGGCAAATGGCGGCTCCCGGGACAGAGGCACCGGGGACCTAGTCTCCGGTCCAATGGCGGCGCTAGGGATGGCGGCACCAGGGGCCTTTGTCCCCGGGCGAATGGCGGCGCCCGAGACAGAGGCACCAGGGGCTTGTGTCCCGGGCGAATGGCGGCGCCCGGGACAGCGGCACTGGGGGCCTTTGTCCTAGGGCAAATGGCGGCGCCCAGGACAGAGGCACCGAGGGCCTTTGTCCCAGGGCCTATGGCGGCGCCGGGGACAGATGCACTGAGGGCCTTTTGTCCCCGGGCCAATGGCGACACCCGAGACGGGGCTCACTGGGAGCCTTGTCCCCAAGCAAATGGCGGCGCCCGGGGCGGCGGCACCGGGGGCCTTGTCCCCTGCCCAATGTCGGCGCCAGGGACGAGGGTCACCAGGAGCCTTGTCCCCGGGCAAATGGCGGCGCCCGGGAAGGTTGCACCGGGAGCCCTTTCCCCGGGCAAATGGCGGCGCCTGGGACAGAGGCACCGGGGGCCTAGTCCTCGGGCCAACGGCGGCGCCCGGGACGGGGGTCACTGGGAGCCTTACCCCTAACCTGGACTTGATTGCGTGGAGATTTCCCCCAACAGTAGCCCTCCATGTCCTCCAGGGACGTTGCTCGTGTCCGCGGAGGGAACATCTCCCCCAGGAGGGATTTTCGGCGCCTTGTCGACGCTTCAAATTTTGCACTAAATACTTACGGCAGCGCCGTCGATCATCATGTCACCCCTAGTCTCGATTGTGGCTTGCCGTTGGCCATAATGGCCTTCCATGGTTCGAACTGTCGATGCGTCGTTTCCCGCGCACCCCTTCGATTTGTGCGTGCTGTTTGAATTGAGTGATGCGGATTCATCACGAGGGGCCATGTGGCGCCCATCCGGGCCACGTTCCAGCCCGATAAATAGGGCTTCGAGGGGCCCACAGAAGTCACTTGAACCTTCGATCCACAAATGCCACCGGTGCCCTAAATTCTCCCGGAGGCCTAAGCCCCTCAGACAGTTCCATGATAGCTCAACCCACCGGAAAAACAAATGGGTCCCAAGGGTCGCGCCAAGGCCACCGAGGTGCCGCCGGAGGAAGTCACCGTGGACTTCCTCTGGGTCTCCAAGTTCACTTCGTGGGACTTAGAGTCCCTCGTGGATCGAGGGGTCGTCGCGGATGGGGACATCCGGATCCCCTCCAAGAAGGATGGCGCCCCCCGCCCCCGGCCCAGAGAAGTTGTCATCTTCGAGGCCTTCCTCAAGGCCGGGCTTCGGCTCCCGGTGCATCCGTTGCTCCGGGAGTTTCTCCTGGAATACGGGGTGGTGCTCAAGCACCTGACGCTGAACACCTTCATTCGGATGGGCCTCTTCATCTGGCTATTCGAGACAGCCACCGGACTGGAGCCGATGCTCCAGTTGTTTCGGTACTTTTATGAGCCGGTGGCGAGGTGCTCCCATTTGGTGAAGGGAGGGCCGAACTCTCCGTTCGGCTCCGTCATGACACAGCTCTTGCCGTCGCGGGTGCAGGAGTATCCGGTGGCTGCCTCTCGGGACCATTGGGGAGATTGGGTCTGGAGGTGGTTTTACCTCCGGGTCCGGGACGCCAAGGTGACCTACTCACCGGAGCCCCCCTCCTATAGCCGGTCGTCCGCCCCCAAGCCCCTGGTATGGACCGAAGAGGAGCTGAAGTTCCTCAGCAAGTTGGTTGGCTCCTGGGGTGTTCGTTCCATGAGGGACGCCGCGGAGGACTTGACACTACTGAAGGTCTCCCCCTTCTAGCTTGGGAGGAGGGGGATTGGAATGTGCCCAGCACAACGGCCCCCGCAAAAGCCGGTGACCAGATATAAGTACCCGGCAACTTTCTTTTGATTTTTTGTTAATTTCGCTAACTCCCTCATTTTTGCAGTTCGGCCATACTCGGCCGCCCAGGAGAAGGCGGAGAACCTCCTCGGGAGGTACTACACCGACGAGCACGTACGTATCGTGCGCGTCATCGGGGAGGGTCCTCCCCAGAACTTGGTGGCCGAGGCCTTTGGGCTAAGGCTACTGGAGAGGACGCGTCTCCCGACCCCGGCTCTCACAAGCGGGGAAAGGTGGCCGCTGGGGGTTCTGAGCCAAAGCATGCCAAGGCTCAGAAGGCCCCGATCCGGCGACGACACCGGGCTCTACGCCCGTCAAGGCTAGGGACTCCACCCCCAGGTCGGGACGTGCGCGAGCGCCTTCTAGGCGTGAGGTGACGTCGCCCACCCCCTGGAAGACACTCCGGGGTGGTGGCGGAGGAGTAAGAGTTCGTGTGTCTTCTCGAGACCTCTAGAGAGGCCCGGGGGAAGGAGCCGACGGGTGACGAGGGGACTTGAACTTGGGAAATTACCCCCCCTCGCCACCTCCAGCGATCACACCTCTGGTGGCACCGAGACTACCAGAGCCAGAGCGGTCAAAGGTTCGTTTCGTGGAGGCTTCCCCTCCGCGCATCGAATGGCCGAAGGACGAGGGGGGAGTCCCTCGGTCTATGAGGTCCCCGCGGTGACGGAGGTTCTGGGGGCCCCACGGCCTGGAAAGGGGAAAGGGCTCCTCATCCCTCCCCGGGGTGGCACCCCCTCGGAGAGCTCGTCCACCTCCTCTTCGGCCACCTCCTCAGCGACAAGGACCCTGGCCGCTGCCACTCTGGTCCAGATCACCCACACAACCTTCATGAGGGGGCCCGCCGACGCGGACAGGTCCAGAGCGATCGGGAGGGAGACCCCCTGCTGTCTGCAGGGGAGGTCTTCAAGTTCGCAGAGGGCTCCAGACCCGGAAGGTACAGGAGTACGTCTCGCAAGGGACGCTCTGCGACCGGTGCGGGGAGCTGTAGTCGCTTCATATCCAGGTTCATTCCTGGATCACCAGGTCGTTTCTTTCTAAGATTTTACTAACTCTTGGGCTTAGAATAACCTTCGTGTTTATAGGGGGCGGCCCTCGCCTGGGATATCGAGGCACGCTTCGATAAGGCACTGAAGGAGGTGGCGAGGAAGGCCGCCGCCTTTTTCGAGCAGCGGGATGATGCGCTTCGGGAGTTGGCTCGAGTCCGAGCTCAAATCCACGCCTCGAAGGGCGCCGACGACCGTCTCTAGAGGGAGGCGAGGGAAAAGGAGGATGCCCTCCGGGAGCTCGAGGGCTCCAGTGCCCGGGCGGTGGCGGAAGCGGGTCGCTCCATCCGCTCGGCCCTCGAGGGGCTTGGGGTGAGCCTCGGCCCTCGAGGGGCTTGGGTGAGCCTCGTCCTGGGGGTAGCTTTGACGCGGCACCGGCAATGCTTGCGGAGGCCGTGCGTTTTCTTAACGCACAATTCTCTGTGATTCCAGAGGCTGCCGACGCTTGGGCTCAGGGTCGGGAGATCCCAGAGGTGGTCTCCGCCGTGGGCTTGTGGAACTCCGAGGGATCAGTGCCCGGGTGATCGGGGGCCGGATCCCCCGTGGTTTTCCCGAGTACTTTGAGCCACTCCGGCGAGAGGTGGTGCAGCTCGCCAGGGGCTTCTATGACCGGATCGTGTGGGTGCCATTCCTGGTGTCGGCGTCCCCGAGGGCGGACACCACGGCTCCGGCGGAGACCTCCCGGGGGGAGGACAACAATGAACAAGTATGAGCCTCCCCCCAGGCCTTTAGAGAGGTCCTTTTTTGTTTTTGGATTTTTGCTCCCAGTAGCTTCTTAGAAGAAGCCCCGGAGACTTGTACAAAAGACATTTTAATGAAATGAAACGAATTTTTTGCTAAGTCTTGAATTCAATTCATCAGGCGCCCCGGGAGGTTACTCCCGGGGGAAGGCTCCCGAGAGTTGAGCGCAACCTTAGAGACGCCCCATTGGTATGAGAAGCCTCTCCGAAGATAAGGCCTCCGGGCTTCGAAGGGTGTCACCCGGGGGATGCCGAAGCTGCCTTAATTTTGCTAAGTGTCATCTTCGAAGGGCATGGCAGGGGTGTCTCCCGGGAGACGATCCAGTTGCGGTGGCTCCCGGAGTGGAACCTTGATAACTTCGACAACCACCGCGCCGAATTGTCCCCTCGACGACCGGGGTCTCGGAGGGTTCCGCCACTTTGAATACTCCCACCGGCGGGCTACGAGTATTGGCCCGAGAACTTGCTTCGGGAGGCCCAGCGGCGTATACGAAGCTTGTATCAAGACCTGGCTCGGAAGCTATCGGAGGGCCTCCGTGATTATTAGGTGTAGGATCCTCCGGAGGGGGACTCTCCCCCCGGTATTTCCCACGGGAGTTAAATTCCCCTAGTTGTATCTTGCATTTGCCCACCGGGGGGTTGTCCCCCGGTTAGATGTATCAATAAAGCTAAGTTTGCTTGTTCCTTAACTTGTTTTTTGAAATTTTCCAAGTCCAAAGAATGGCCCGGGAGAGGACAATCCGAGCATGAGTTACCCCCCCTCCCCATAGCGGGTTGTAACTTAGCTCCACGCGCTATGGGGAAGGAGTGAAGGGTCCGGATGTTAATGCTTACTAGGGCAAAAATTCTCCAAGAAGATTTTCCAAAGGTCCCGATGAGAAATCTCCCGGTCGCTGTGAGAATCAGGGATCCGGGTAAAAAAATTCTTCGGGAAACTTCTCCGGAAATTCTGTGTCACTAGGGTGACAATTTTGCTCCCGGAGGAGGGTGAGCCCGATGACGGGTCTGAGTGTTTGAGGGGAGACTAGTCTCTCAAATTGACTCGTTACCTCTGTCCTTGAGGACTGGGTTGCCGCTTACCCCCTCAGTCCACGAGGGGTGATTGTAAGCCGCCCTACAGAAGCGGGGCTCCCGTCGAAGGGACTCTTAGGCTGCGATAGCCTACATCCTCACTGTCGCGCCCCGCACAGGGTACCACGACTACTCCCGTGGAGACCTAGCTCGCTGCAGCTGGCCTCATACATACATACCACTGACTTCCCAGGATAAGTCAAGCACAGGAGTTCATTGCAGCAGAGTAACTTACAAAATATCATTGATAAACAGTATGGCCTGCTGGCCGGATACAACAAGAGTAATACAATGCCTTCACGGCACAAATGGTCTAATTAAAACAAAAGACAACTACTCGGCGGAAGCTAGGCGAAACCCCCACAGTCGTAAGAAGTTGACAGTAGAACAGCACACATCAGGGTTCTGACAAAACTGGCTCTCTTCCTTCTGGATCCACGAAATCTTCCAAGCCTTCATCTCGGTATTTTAGCACTCCATCTATTGTTGATAAGTTGCAAGGGTGAGCACTTACGTACTCAGCAAGTCATAGGTAAGAGTAGAGATACGTATAGTAGAGATGACATGATCCTATGCTATTGAGGGAAAGAGGTGAGAGGGTTTTTCCATAAATACTTTTCTTCCAAGCTTTTCAAATCTCATGCTCATGGCAGCATTTCATATACTTAGGGCACAATCCACATGCCTCTTAGATATCATATGATCACTAAATTATGGTACTACCGCGACACGTCAACACATGGCAGCCCACGGCAGCACCCCTTATCATGACAACACATGTCATTTGGGTAATCTTGACTTAACAAATTTTAATTTATAAAACAATACTTGTGTCACACCCCGTGGATTTAATCCACCGCGGCATACTCCTAAAACTCGGGAGCACGAAGTATTCGAATACATTTTTAAACTCTGCAGAGATGTACCTCTTTTTAAATCCACTTTTTCACTCGACTTTCAAGTCGGGCCAACTCCATGCGACTTATACGCATGTGACAAGGCCGAGATCACACAACGTTTTGCAGTCTAGTATTAACAGCATCCCTGCCCGGTAAATGGACAATCCAGTCCCAAGTACTGTTGTGGGTCCTCCCCACTGCCTTACTTCCTAGCCTGGGTCTATGTTCCCGCAGGACACATAACCTCTTTTGATTACAGTCGCGCACGACTTAATCTGGCGTAGGGCGTCTTCCTTCTTTACACCTTATCCTCTCATAATTTTTCTGATCTCACATCACTCATGGACGAACTGCGTCCCACCAGTTTCCACGCGAGAAACCGGATCGACAAGCCATGCAGGGAACTGCTAATACCAAGAAAGCTACTAGATTGCGCCTGTCCCATACCAGGTAAGTGGTTGGTACGTTTTCCATGCCACTAGACGCACAACACAAGGTTCTAGTCCTTATATGCCAGTGACCAGATCATACCACAATCCATGCACCTTCAGTGCCCGCACAACCAGTGCAGCCAAGCACCTCCAGTGCTACCACCATTCCATACCAAAATACTGGTCACGGCTAGGGGTTTTATTTCATGAATATAGATTTATATACATATATTTATGAATTCATGGCTCATTGCTAAACAGTTTATCTTTCCACAGGCAATCAGCCTGATGCTGCCATTTCATCTCTTTTCTCAATTCATGCAATACTATTTTATAATCAAGGTATATTCTAGCATTTCATGAAATATAGGTTCAAGATGTTCAAGAATATGACTTGCCTTCCGCGTCGTAAGAAACAGCAGTTGATGTCGGGTCTGCGACGAAGTCTTCGAACTCGGTCTCTTGCTCTGAACAAGGATCAAACAAGCAAACAGGCATTACAATCAATCCTACTCTTACTATTCTACTATATGTGATAATGCAAGGAGAAACACTTAGGCGATACGAGGTTTGGAAGCGATTAGGGTTAAACTATGGAAACCAAGGTTAAGATTAGTTGTCAAGGGTTTACAAGGTTCCAAATGTTCCAAAATATCAGAATGATATCAAGGCTGCTGCTGGTTCGCTCAAAAACAGCGAACGCCTTTAGATCGACATTCGGTTCAAGGCATCGACATAGGGTCGATGGATGATAGAGGGCTCAACTCAAGTTGTGACAGTAGAATAAAATGTAGATCACAACATCAGGAGTCTAGGGGACAAAGTTATGTTCAGTTTGCATACCCAGATGGGGTCAAAATGGCCCATGCCATTGGCTGACATAGGCTGACAATGCCCAAGAATGGCATTGACATGGTTTGAACAGTTTCTAGTAGCCAAAATGGGTTTTTATTCAAGCATATGATGCACAAGGTAGTGAACCAACTGTTTGACAAGGTAATTTTTGGTTTGCATGACCAGAGGTGGGTGAACAGGGCTAATGCCACTGGCTGGCATAGTTTGACATAGAGTTGACATGGCCAGAAATTAGGGTTTGCCATATCTTTTGATCTAGGGCTCCAAATGATGCAACACTTTGTCTGGTAGTTAGACATTTGTAACAGGAACAAATGTCTCAACAGGATCTAGGGTAGGAGATGGCCGGAAAGTGATGAAAACTGGCAAGGAAGTTGACTGGCCTGGAGCACATGCAACATAAACAGTGCAGTAACTAGGGCATAGCTATATCTCACAATCTAGGCCGAATTAGAAGTCGTGATAGAAGACAAAGTTGCTCAGAATGGTCCAAAACATCTAAATGGCAAAGTGGCTAGGGCTGGATTGGCCGGAATCGACGGCCAGTGACTGGAGCAGAAGAAGATGACATGAAAATTGGGGGTTTTCGATTTAGGGCAAATGAACTCAATTCCTTGCTCGTACATGATCTCTAGGGCGTTCGAAACATACTGGTGTAGTTAGATTAACAGATTGCTCAACAGAGAAGCTAAATCAGTGAGTACAAGTTCATGTTCATGGCTGGGAATTGGGGGTTTTTGTTTTACAATGAATTTGTTCAAACCAGTAGCTTAGGGGTCTTAAGTGAGCTATTCTAAGAATCTTTCACTACTGGCTCGAAGATCAATTCGTTCTGGAATGCAGTTAATTGCTCGCCGGAGCTACTGGAGTAAAACTAAAATTGCCGGCGACTGAGGGTATTTGCACTAAATTCCAAGCTTGAGAAGCATGAGGGAGATGAGGGAAGCTCACTGGGGCTGTTGGATTGAAGAAGGAAGCAGTGGTTGAAGCTAGCACCGAAGCCCCCTTTGCTGCTCACCGGAGAAGAAGAAGAAGACGGCAAGTTTGAGAACTGAGGTGTTTCTGCTGGGTGTGTGGTGTTTCACTGAGACCAGGGACTATTTATAGAGGATTCGGAGGTGTTGCAACGGCTAGAAGTGCTCGGCGAGTTGTAGCCGGCAGGGAAAAGACGGGATGCGACTTCACGGCGAAGACAGGCGGCGAAACGACTTGGTTCAGCGGCCGTGAAGGCTTTACAGGTGATGGGAAGGTGAACTGATGGCTGGCCGCGGTGAGTTCTCCACGTGGCTATGCTTTCCTGCTGTAGCCGTTGCCGGTGGCGTGCAAACGGAAGGAAATCAACTGGCTGTGAGTCGCGCCGGGGAAGATCCACAGTAGCCAACCGTGCTCGCACACGTGGCGCTGTTCAGCTGGTGAAGATGGCGACCACGGGCTGGCTTCAACGACTACGGCTACTGTAGCAGCTGGCGAGGTCGAAGTCGATGGGGCTGCAGTGGTGCACATGGTCGCATGTGAGCTGTGGCCGTGATCGTGCACTGGGACCAGGTCGTGGTCGATGGCAGTAGCTCGAGGTCGAAGCAACAGTAGCTGGTCGATCGCACTGCTTTGGTCGAAGTCGAAATAGCCCATTTGGTCGTGAACAGCAAGATCTGGTCGAACCAGGGGTATAAGTGTAATGATTTCTGTTGAAAAGTGGACTGATTTGTAATTCTGGTCTTAGAGAGGTTTAATCTGGAATTTGATTGAATGGATGAGTATGATATTTCTATTAATACTCATTTAGCTCAGATCTGGAGGAAATTTGATAAGGTTTGAGGGATTTCACCTATTTTCGAAAATAGGGTAAAATTAGGGTAAAATAGATCTGGATTTTGTCGATCTCGAATTCTGGTAATTGGAATGAGATTTTGAAGTCTAAACAAAAGGGAAATCTGTATCAAATAGCATTTGGGAGGTGTTCCCTGAAGAAATTCTGAGGTTGGAGTTGATTTGTGAATTTTAGCCTTTTCAGGCTTCCAGGTAACAGAAAAGGACTTATTCGCAGTAAAATTTGGGCTAATCTGCGAAAAGTGTTTAGATGAAACAATCTGGCTCCCAACTTTTTGGAGTAAGTTGTGGGTAAACCTAGGAACATATTCCAAAAGATACATGAGTCTGGATAGGGTTAAACCATGATAACTCAATTATCTGGAAACTGGGGTACTTAGGGTAAATCTGAATTTCCTGTTTTCGAAAACAGAAAGAGACTTAAATACTGGGAGTTAGGGTTAGAATTCAATCTGGCTCCTGAAGACTTTTATCTTCAGAATAACTGGTAGGTTAAATCTGGATGATCTGATCTTGATCTGGATCTAGAGAATAGATTTGGAGATTTTTAGGGTTTAGCTGATCTGGCTACTGCTACAGGGTTACATGCATGCAGGATTTTATGCAAAAACTTTTCACCCCCAAAACCAGGGTGTTACAAGCCTACCCTCCTTAAAGAAATCTCACCCCGAGATTTACCTAGAGAAGAGAAAAGATGGGGATAGGTCTGAAGCAATTCTTCCTCTTTTTCCATTGAACTTTGCACAGCTTGATCTTATTTCTTTGAAGTTGACGCTCATCTCCGGCTACAATCCGGAGTGGTTGCTCAAGGTAGGTGAGGTTCTTCTGCAATGAAATACCAAGAGTTTCTACCCGGTCCGTGGGTTCTTCCAGGCATTTCCGAAGTTGAGGGACATGGAACACATCATGTACACCTCCGAGTTCTGATGGTAGTTCCAGTTTATAGGACACTTCTCCTCTTTCTCTTGAGTATCTTGAATGGTCCGATACGTTCCTTCCTCCTGACTCGTTCCAATGTAATGGGGTTCTGCACTTATGTCCATATAAAGCTTCAAATGGTGCTAGCCTGATAACTGTGGTTATAGGTAATTTCTGTAAACGGTAAGCATTTTTCCTATGAAGTCCCATTATTCAAAATGCAAGCTCTTAGCAATTCTTCCAGGATCTGATTGATTCTCTCAGTTTGTTTCCCCGTCTGTGGATGATATGCAGTGCTGGACTGCATCTAGGTTCCCAAGGTTTCATGAAGTTGGTCCCAAAACTTTGATGTAAACTGACTTCCACGATCTGAGACTATCTTCTGAGGGTCGGCCTTGATCCTATGGCACGTGTCACCTCTTATAATGTATGCCGCAATTTCTTTCTTCATATCGACCTACCAAAATCGAGTTTTCAAGTCTCGATACATCTTTGTGTTACCAGGGTGTATTGAGTATGAAGTTTGATGAGCTTTACGCAGAATCAGCTCCTTGAGGTCTGCGCTTTGAGGTACATAGATCCTTCCTTGTTACCATACAAGTCCTTGTTCGTCCTCAGAGAAATCCCGAGCCTTACCTAACCTGATTCGGCTCTTGATCTTGCAGATCTCTTTATTTTCCTTTTGAGCACTCCCTATTTGTTCCTTGAGTCGGGATATTACTGTGAGAGTGGCTAACCTCCCTGACGGTACCACTTCTATCTCTAGTCCTTGCAATTCTTGCTGTAAGTGTGGGTTATTCAACACAACTTCTTGTAAAGTGTAGGCCTTTCTACTCAAAGCGTCTGCTACCACATTGGCTTTTCTTGGGTGGTAGAGAATGCTGAGGTCATAGTCCTTGATTAGCTCTAGCCAACGATGTGGGCGCATGTTGAGTTTTGCCTGGGTGAAAATATACTTGCGATTCTTATGATCCGTGTAGATTTCACACTTATTCCCAAGCAAGTAATGTTGCCATATTCTCAAGGCATGTACTTCCGCTGCTAACTCCAAGTTATGAATAGGGTAGTTTTCTTTATGCAGCTTTAGCTGTCGTGAAGCATAAGCTACCACTTGGCCTTTTTGTATCAACACACAGCCTATGCTTAGTCTTCAAAGCATCACAGAACACTTCGAAGTCATCCTTACTATCTGGCAATGTGAGGACTGGTGTGGTTCTTAACTTTTCCTTAAGTTTCTGGAAACTGTCCTCGCACTTGGCGGTCCATTCGAATGTGACTTCCTTCCTAAACCGATTGGTAAGGGATTTAGCAATCTGAGAAGATCCTCCAATAAATCTCTGATAGTAACCTACTAATCCCAAAAAGCTTCTGATCTCTGACATGCTGGTAGGTTGCTTCCATTCCTTGATCACAGCGATCTTGGCCGAGTCTACTAAAATTCCTTTTTCTGTCAAAACATGGCCAAGAAATGCAATCTTCGTCATCCAAAATTCGCACTTGTCGGATTTGGCATAGAACTTGCACTCTCTTGGTCTTCTCAAGTCTTTGTGCAAGTGCCGCTTATGTTCCTCTGGACTTCTGGAGTAGATGAGGGTGTCGTCTATGAGCACAATGACAACTTATCGAGATGATCCATGAATGTGTTGTTCAAGATGTTCATGAAGGCTGCAGTAAACTCGTACAGCCCGTATCTTGTAGTGAAGGCAGTCTTGGTTATGTCCTTCTTCCTGGTTTCCAGTTGGTGATAGCCGGGCTTTTGGGCTATCTTGGAGAATATTCTGGCTCCTCGAAGTTGGTCGAATAGCTCATCATTCCTTGGCAGTGGATTCTTGTCCTTAATGGTCACCTCATTCAGCGCTTGGTAATCCACGCACATTCTTAGGGTTCCATCTTTCTTCAACAGCATTGGGGCTCCCCAAGGTAAAGCACTAGGTCAGTAAATCCTTTACTCTCTAGCTCCTCTAGCTGACTTTTCAACTCTTCTAAGTCTGCTACCGGCATCCTATATGGTCTCTTAGCTATAGGTGCCGCTCCTGGTTTAAGCTCAATGGTAAACTTTATCTCCCTATCAGGTGGCATCCCTGGGAGTTCTTTTTAGGAATACGTCCGAGTATTCTTGTACTATGGGCAATTGATCCAAGCATATCTTTTAAAGTGCTTGAATAGACCCTTGTGGTTTTTCGACTGACGACTTGTCCAGATGAAACAAGACTTTCTTTCCCTGGTTACTAACAAGGCTCAGAGTGTTCCTCTCACAATCCACTAGGCTTTTATGTTGGGATATCCAATCCATTCCCAATATAATATCTAGGCCTTGCAGTTCTAGGACTAATAGGTTAGCAATAAACTCTTCCCCTTCTACTCTGAAGGTTATATATGATGGCAAGCTGAATATACAGGCAGCTTAGCTCCTGGGGTCTGTATAACCATAGAGTACTCTAGAGGTACTATATTTATTCCCACTTTAAATGCAAAATCTTCTGATATGAATGAATTTGTAGCTCCAGGATCAACAGTATTAAAGCATATGCAAACTGGATCAAGAATCTACCTAGGAGAATGTTGGTGGCGTTGTTTGCTTCTTGAAGAGAGGTGAAGTTTAATCGGCCTCCTCGGCCTGACATTTGTCCTCTTCCTCGTCCTCGTTCTCGGCCTGCTATGGTTCCTCCTCTGTTGGGCGAACTTCCTCTGGGGCTCTGCAATGGTGGTGAAGCTGTGGTTCTGGGTGCCATCGTCTGTGTTCCCGCTTGTGATTTTGCTATTGACGTTGGGAGCTGAATCCAAGGACAGCTGTCTTTGCGGTGTCCATACTGCCCACAGTGAAAACACTGAGTTCTAGCATGAGGGCAGTCCCTTTGGTAGTGAGCTCCTTTGCAGCTTGGACATGACGGTGTTGCTGGTGATCTTGGTGCTTGGTAGACTGGTCGGAAATTGGGAGATGTTGGGACTCTTCCCCTGGTTGGGTTGGCTGGCGGCCGTGCTTGCTGTAGCATCTTTCTTTTTCGACTTTCTTCTCCTATGCTCCTCTTTTCTTCCACCTTCAATACCCGATTGACTAAGGTTTGGAACTCTGAAAATTCGTGGGAGGCAATCTGGTACTGCAGATAGTGCTGAAGTCCTTCGGTGAAGCGCTCAATCTTTTTGTCCTCCGTGTCGATGTCTCCTGGCGCGTAGCGAGCTAGATGGCTGAATTGGTGCAGATATTCTGTAACGGTCTGGCTCCCTTGTACCAAGTTTCGGAACTCTCGGCGTTTGGCGGCTATGACACCGATGGGTACATGAAATTTCCGGAATTGTTCTTTAAATTCCGTCCAGGATATGTTATCCTTGTCAGGGTGAGCCTCTTGATAGTTTATCCACCATGCGGCTGCTGCTCCTGTAAGTTGGTGTGATCCGAATAAAACTTTCTCTCGGTCGTTACAACGAACTGTATCCAACTTCCTCTCGATGTCCCTGAGCCAATCATCGGTGACGATGGGATCAGTTGCACTAGCAAATGTTGGTGGTCGGGTCTTCTGAAAATCCGATAGCCGGGTTCCAACGGCAGTTCCTTCGGATGTCCCTCCTGGCATCTTTTGAATGATCTGAGCCAACAACTGGGTGTGGGCAGCTTGTGCCTCCTGCCTGCTCTTTTCCATGGAGAGAAGAATTTCTTGGAGGGTTGGCTGATCTTCCTGAGAAAGGTTTGATTCCTGGGGTCTCTGTTGAGATGAAGATCCTCTCCTTGCTGGGTCTTCCCTGGGCGAAGCTTGCTCCCTGTCCTCTTGACTACCTTGCGATCTTCTCTTCGTGGACACCATACTGATTCTTCTGAAGGAAGGCAGATAGGTCTAACTAACTAAGAGAGAACTAGGGCACTAATGCGGAAATTAATGCAACTATTTAATGCACAAAACACTTAGGCTTCTAGCCATAGTAAACAAGTTAACCATTGCGAAGGCAACGGCGGAGCACAAAAGCTAGCAAGAGCATCCACCTGCTCAATCTATACTACCCTTTTCCCGGCTAATCCTCCACGACGGTCGACTAACTACTCGAACAGGGTTCTACCCGAAGAACTAGGCTATGTGCCGTAGCAACGTAGCCCAACTCCTGCGGCACTCTATAAAAGCAGAACGCCCTCTCGACATCTTGCCGAATTTTTAGAAAAGCCAAGCAAGACTTTTGAAATCCAAAACTTTTAGAAGCTACAAGGCTCCTGTTTTCAAAAATAGTGTTTTTAGAAAAAAGATTTTTAAATAAACTACGCCATCCTGGCGAGCCAATTCCTAAAGGTGTCGTCCTACAGTCAAGTTCTCATGCTGCTCTGATACCACTTTTGTTTGTCGCGCCCCGCACAGGGTACCACGACTACTCCTGTGGAGACCTAGCTCGCTGCAGCTGGCCTCATACATACATACCACTGACTTCCCAGGATAAGTCAAGCACAGGAGTTCATTGCAGCAGAGTAACTTACAAAATATCATTGATAAACAGTATGGCCTGCTGGCCGGATACAACAAGAGTAATACAATGCCTTCACGGCACAAATGGTCTAATTAAAACAAAAGACAACTACTCGGCGGAAGCTAGGTGAAACCCCCACAGTCGTAAGAAATTGACAGTAGAACAGCACACTTCAGGGTTCTGACAGAACTGGCTCTCTTCCTTCTGGATCCACGAAATCTTCCAAGCCTTCATCTTGGTATTTTAGCACTCCATCTATTGTTGATAAGTTGCAAGGGTGAGCACTTACGTACTCAGCAAGTCATAGGTAAGAGTAGAGATACGTATAGTAGAGATGACATGATCCTATGCTATTGAGGGAAAGAGGTGAGAGGGTTTTTCCATAAATACTTTTCTTCCAAGCTTTTCAAATCTCATGCTCATGGCAGCATTTCATATACTTAGGGCACAATCCACATGCCTCTTAGATATCATATGATCACTAAATTATGGTACTACCGCGACACGTCAACACATGGCAGCCCACGGCAGCACCCCTTATCATGACAACACATGTCATTTGGGTAATCTTGACTTAACAAATTTTAATTTATAAAACAATACTTGTGTCACACCCCATGGATTTAATCCACCGCGGCATACTCCTAAAACTCGGGAGCACGAAGTATTCGAATACATTTTTAAACTCTGCAGAGATGTACCTCTTTTTAAATCCACTTTTTCACTCGACTTTCAAGTCGGGCCAACTCCATGCGACTTATACGCATGTGACAAGGCCGAGATCACACAACGTTTTGCAGTCTAGTATTAACAGCATCCCTGCCCGGTAAATGGACAATCCAGTCCCAAGTACCGTTGTGGGTCCTCCCCACTGCCTTACTTCCTAGCCTGGGTCTATGTTCCCGCAGGACACATAACCTCTTTTGATTACAGTCGCGCACGACTTAATCTGGTGTAGGGCGTCTTCCTTCTTTACACCTTATCCTCTCATAATTTTTCTGATCTCACATCACTCATGGACGAACTGCGTCCCACCAGTTTCCACGCGAGAAACCGGATCGACAAGCCATGCAGGGAACTGCTAATACCAAGAAAGCTACTAGATTGCGCCTGTCCCATACCAGGTAAGTGGTTGGTACGTTTTCCATGCCACTAGACGCACAACACAAGGTTCTAGTCCTTATATGCCAGTGACCAGATCATACCACAATCCATGCACCTTCAGTGCCCGCACAACCAGTGCAGCCAAGCACCTCCAGTGCTACCACCATTCCATACCAAAATACTGGTCACGGCTAGGGGTTTTATTTCATGAATATAGATTTATATACATATATTTATGAATTCATGGCTCATTGCTAAACAGTTTATCTTTCCACAGGCAATCAGCCTGATGCTGCCATTTCATCTCTTTTCTCAATTCATGCAATACTATTTTATAATCAAGGTATATTCTAGCATTTCATGAAATATAGGTTCAAGATGTTCAAGAATATGACTTGCCTTCCGCGTCGTAAGAAACAGCAGTTGATGTCGGGTCTGCGACGAAGTCTTCGAACTCGGTCTCTTGCTCTGAACAAGGATCAAACAAGCAAACAGGCATTACAATCAATCCTACTCTTACTATTCTACTATATGTGATAATGCAAGGAGAAACACTTAGGCGATACGAGGTTTGGAAGCGATTAGGGTTAAACTATGGAAACCAAGGTTAAGATTAGTTGTCAAGGGTTTACAAGGTTCCAAATGTTCCAAAATATCAGAATGATATCAAGGCTGCTGCTGGTTCGCTCAAAAACAGCGAACGCCTTTAGATCGACATTCGGTTCAAGGCATCGACATAGGGTCGATGGATGATAGAGGGCTCAACTCAAGTTGTGACAGTAGAATAAAATGTAGATCACAACATCAGGAGTCTAGGGGACAAAGTTATGTTCAGTTTGCATACCCAGATGGGGTCAAAATGGCCCAATGCCATTGGCTGACATAGGCTGACAATGCCCAAGAATGGCATTGACATGGTTTGAACAGTTTCTAGTAGCCAAAATGGGTTTTTATTCAAGCATATGATGCACAAGGTAGTGAACCAACTGTTTGACAAGGTAATTTTTGGTTTGCATGACCAGAGGTGGGTGAACAGGGCTAATGCCACTGGCTGGCATAGTTTGACATAGAGTTGACATGGCCAGAAATTAGGGTTTGCCATATCTTTTGATCTAGGGCTCAAAATGATGCAACACTTTGTCTGGTAGTTAGACATTTGTAACAGGAACAAATGTCTCAACAGGATCTAGGGCAGGAGATGGCCGGAAAGTGATGAAAACTGGCAAGGAAGTTGACTGGCCTGGAGCACATGCAACATAAACAGTGCAGTAACTAGGGCATAGCTATATCTCACAATCTAGGCCGAATTAGAAGTCGTGATAGAAGACAAAGTTGCTCAGAATGGTCCAAAACATCTAAATGGCAAAGTGGCTAGGGCTGGATTGGCCGGAATCGACGGCCAGTGACTGGAGCAGAAGAAGATGACATGAAAATTGGGGGTTTTCGATTTAGGGCAAATGAACTCAATTCCTTGCTTGTACATGATCTCTAGGGCGTTAGAAACATACTGGTGTAGTTAGATTAACAGATTGCTCAACAAAGAAGCTAAATCAATGAGTACAAGTTCATGTTCATGGCTGGGAATTGGGGGTTTTTGTTTTACAATGAATTTGTTCAAACCAGTAGCTCAGGGGTCTTAAGTGAGCTATTCTAAGCATCTTTCACTACTGGCTCGAAGATCAATTCGTTCTGGAATGCAGTTAATTGCTCGCCGGAGCTACTGGAGTAAAACTAAAATTGCCGGCGACTGAGGGTATTTGCACTAAATTCCAAGCTCGAGAAGCATGAGGGAGAGGAGGGAAGCTCACTGGGGCTGTTGGATTGAAGAAGGAAGCAGTGGTTGAAGCTAGCATCGAAGCCCCCTTTGCTGGTCACCGGAGAAGAAGAAGAAGACGGCGAGTTTGAGAACTGAGGTGTTTCTGGTGGGTGTGTGGTGTTTCACTGAGACCAGGGACTATTTATAGAGGATTCGGAGGTGTTGCAATGGCTAGAAGTGCTCGGGGAGTTGTACCCGGCAAGGAAAAGACGGGATGCGACTTCACGGCGAAGACAGGCGGCGAAACGACTTGGTTCAGCGGCCGTGAAGGCTTTACAGGTGATGGGAAGGTGAACTGATGGCTGGCCGCGGTGAGTTCTCCACGTGGCTATGCTTTCCTGCTGTAGCCGTTGCCGGTGGCGTGCAAACGGAAGGAAATCAACTGGCTGTGAGTCGCGCCGGGGAAGATCCACAGTAGCCAACCGTGCTCGCACACGTGGCGCTGTTCAGCTGGTGAAGATGGCGACCACGGGCTGGCTTCAACGACTACGGCTACTGTAGCAGCTGGCGAGGTCGAAGTCGATGGGGCTGCAGTGGTGCACATGGTCGCATGTGAGCTGTGGCCGTGATCGTGCACTGGGACCAGGTCGTGGTCGATGGCAGTAGCTCGAGGTCGAAGCAACAGTAGCTAGTCGATCGCACTGCTTTGGTCGAAGTCGAAATAGCCCATTTGGTCGTGAACAGCAAGATCTGGTCGAACCAGGGGTATAAGTGTAATGATTTCGGTTGAAAAGTGGACTGATTTGTAATTCTGGTCTTAGAGAGGTTTAATCTGGAATTTGATTGAATGGATGAGTATGATATTTCTATTAATACTCATTTAGCTCAGATCTGGAGGAAATTTGATAAGGTTTGAGGGATTTCACCTATTTTCGAAAATAGGGTAAAATTAGGGTAAAATAGATCTGGATTTTGTCGATCTCGAATTCTAGTAATTGGAATGAGATTTTGAAGTCTAAACAAAAGGGAAATCTGTATCAAATAGCATTTGGGAGGTGTTCCCTGAAGAAATTCTGAGGTTGGAGTTGATTTGTGAATTTTAGCCTTTTCAGGCTTCCAGGTAACAGAAAAGGACTTATTCGCAGTAAAATTTGGGCTAATCTGCGAAAAGTGTTTAGATGAAACAATCTGGCTCCCAACTTTTTGGAGTAAGTTGAGGGTAAACCTAGGAACATATTCCAAAAGATACATGAGTCTGGATAGGGTTAAACCATGATAACTCAATTATCTGGAAACTGGGGTACTTAGGGTAAATCTGAATTTCCTGTTTTCGAAAACAGAAAGAGACTTAGATACTAGGAGTTAGGGTTAGAATTCAATCTGGCTCCTGAAGACTTTTATCTTCAGAATAACTGGTAGGTTAAATCTGGATGATCTGATCTTGATCTGGATCTAGAGAATAGATTTGGAGATTTTTAGGGTTTAGCTGATCTGGCTACTGCTACAGGGTTACATGCATGCAGGATTTTATGCAAAAACTTTTCACCCCCAAAACCAGGGTGTTACACTCACGGGGAGGGCATCCTCAATGGGAGGGCATCGTCTAAGAGACGGTAATGTATGAACCTGCAATGAACTCGAGTCGGAGAAAAAACCCAATTGTATTGATACAACTTGGAATACAACACCTCCCCCCACGAAGCCGCGGCGGGGAGGAAAAGCGAATACAACATCCCCCCCGTGTAACCGCGGTGGGGGACAGTGCCTTCCCCTGCGAAGTCACGACGGGGGAGGGAAAAGGCCCGAAGGCTAGACATAGAACTTGCGAAGAAAGTCTACGTTCCATGTATGCTTCAGCTCTTGATCTTGGAGGTTGGAGAGCTTGTAAGCCCCCGAGCCCAGGATTGCAAAGACCCTATAGGGGCCTTCCCACTTGGGGGAGAATTTGCCCTGGGCTTGGGGGTCGGTCACGCGCTTGAGGACAAGATCCCCAAGGCAGAAAGCTCTCACGCGGATGCGCCAGTTGTATGCGTGCGCTATTTCGCGCTTGTAGATGGTGTGGCGGAGGAGCGTTCGGTCGCATTCTTCTTTGACGAGGTCGACTTCCAGCTATTGATTGGCTTCGTTGGCTTGGTACGCCGTGGTCATAGCTCCATCCAGGAGTTCAACCCACAGCGACCGAAAGCCGATCTTCGAGGGGAGAACCGCTTCAGCCCCATACACGAGTGAGAAAGGCATGCTCCCCGTCGCTCGACTCGGCGTTGTGCACATGGAACAGAGAATGTTCGGGACCTCCTCCGCCCATGCGCCCCGCCTGGAGACAGCTTGGTCGAGCCTTCGGCGTAACCCCTGTAGGATCACGCCGTTGACCCTCTCGACAGCCCCGTTGCTCTAGGGGTGAGCGATAGAGGCGAAGTGGAGGGTAGCCCCCAAGCCTTCGCAGAATTCCCGGAAATATGCTGAGTCGAATTGGGTCCTGTTATCGATAGTGATTTCCTGGGGGACCCCAAAACAGCACACGATATTTTTCCAGAAAAACTGTTGCACTGCTCGGGAGGTGATGCTTGCCAAGGGTTCGGCCTCCATCCACTTGGAGAAATAATCGACTGCGACCACCGCATACTTGTAGCCTCCAGGCGCCAGGGGGAAGGGACCAAGGAGGTCCATCCCCCAGCGCGTGAATGGCCAAGTGATGGGGATGGTTTGTAGTGCTGCGGTAGGCAAATTGGAACCCTTTGCCATCTTCTGACAGGCCTCGCACGCGGAGATAAGGTCTCTTGCGTCGCGGACGACTGTGGGCCAATAGAAGCCCTGGTGAAGAACCTTTGCTGCGACGGCGCGTGGGGCAAGGTGTCGCGCCCCGAGACTGGGACAACGACTACTCCTGTAGAGACCTAGCTCGCTGCAGCTAGTCCCATACCACAAACCTTTGACTTCCCAGGATGAGTCAAACACAGGAGTATATTACATTGCAACAGAGTACTCACAAAATATTAAGCAGTGTGGCCTGCTGGCCTTAATATTACATAAAGAGGATTACAATGCCTACAAGGCATTCAGGGTTTAACAAAATATTTAACTACACAGCAGAAGATAGGTGACCCTCCCACAAAAGAAGTTGACGGCAGAACAACACTCTTCAGGGTTCTGGCGGAACTGATTCTCCTCCTTCTGGATCCACGTAGTACTCCGTGCCATCATCTTGATCAAAGTAGGCTCCATCTATTGAGTTGAATGTTGCAAGGGTGAGCACTTACGTACTCAGCAAGTCATAGGTAAGAGTAAGTACATATAGTAGTGACGATATGAACCTAGACTAGTCAAGAATTATGGATATTTGTAAAATAGTCTTTTCCTTTCTCATCTCATCTTATGGCAGCACTTTTCATAATATAACATCATCAATCATGTTCACTAGATTATAGCACTACCGCGGCACGTCGACACACGACAGCCCACGGCAGCACTCCTTATCATGACAACACATGTCATTTGGGTAATCTTGATTTAAACATATTTTATTTAGAAAATAATACTTGTGTCACACCTCGTGGATTTAATCCACGGCAGCAGACTCCTATAAAACCCGGGAGCTCGGAGTATTCGAATACGTTTTTAACTCTACAGAGAGGTACCAATTTACCCGCAAGATATTCCACTTTCAAACCTTTCCTATCATAACAAAATGATTGGACCCCTGACTCACTTCATACTGTGAGCGGCAAGGTGGAAATAACAAGAACTTTTGTTATGTTTTACTCACAATTCACCCCCGACCCTGTGGCTCTCAGCGAGGCACAGTTGTGGCAGGTTGTATCCAAACCTCCACCCCTTTGCTTATTCCCATTACTGGGTCAGCGTGCTTGATCACCTTCAGTGATATGTGTGGGAGCCGCGCTCCGTGTTTATCGTGCATCACAACACATCTCATGCAGGGGTTTCATGTGCGATCCACATAATTACTTGTTCAGGCCTGTCCCATACCAGGCTTGCGGTTAGCACGTTGTTCATGCCACTAGACGCACAACACAAGGTTCTAGTCCTTATATGCCAGTGACCAGACCATCCACAACCTTGCACCTTCAGTGCCTGCATTCCTTTGCAGTCTAGCACCTCCAGTGCTACAGCCATCCATACCATTTTTCTAGTCACGGCTAGGGGTTTTATTTCATGAATATAAATATATAAATACATATAATAGTTCATGGCTCAAAACTTGTTTATTTCACATTTTACAGATAACCAGTCTAGTACTGCCAATTGATAATTCAACCATTCTCAATCTTTCACGTGCAATATTGCCTATATTCAAGGTTATATTATAGCAACATTTAAAATATAGGTTCAAGATGACCAAGGATATGACTTGCCTTCCGCGTCATAAGATACAGCAGTTGACGTCGGATCCGCAGTGAAGTCCTCGAACTCGGGCTCTTGGTCTGCTCTCCAATCAAACAAACAACCAATAATCATAATCTTTTCCATACATTATTATACTATATGCAATGATGCAAAGATGAGGTCTTGATGATTCTGAAATGATTGGGTTTAGAGGCTGATTAGGGTTAAGTTAAGGAAACAAATGTTAAGATTAGCTGTCAAAGGTTTACAAGGTTCCAAATGTCTCAAAATATCAGAGTGATATCAAGGTTGCGACTGGTTCGCTCAAAAACAGCGAACGTCTTTAGGTCGACATTCGGTTCAAAGCATCGACATAGGGTCGATGAATGATAGAGGGGTTATCTCAACTTGTGGTAGTAGAATAAAATGTAGATCACAACTCTACAAATTTAGTAGACAAAGTGGTTTTCAATTTGCACATCCAGAAGTGGGTAAACAAGGTCAATGCCACTGGCTGGCAAGCTCTGGCATAGAGCTGACAATGCCAAAAACTAGGGCTTAGCATAACTTTTGATCTGGAGCTCTAAATGATGCACCACTTTGTCTGGGAGGTAGGCATTGATAACAGGAATAAATCATTCAATAGGATCCAAGGCTGAAAATGGCTGGAAAGCAAGAAATTTGATGATGAACAGAGATGAACTGGATGCACTGGAGCAGTTCTGGACAAGATCTTGGCATGGCTGTAACTTCCAATCTAGGCCGATCTAGGTGTCGAGCTAGAAGACAAAAATACTCAGGAGGCTAAGGCACATCTAAATGACAAAGTTTTGAGGGCAGAAATGGCCGGAATCACTTTTCCGATCATCGGCGCCGGAGAAGAGACACTGCCAGTTGGGGGTTTCTGTTACAGGCCGAGAGAACTAAATTCCTTGCTTGGAGAGCATCTAGGAGGTATAGGGAAGCTTCTGGTACAATTGTATTGGCCGGAGGATCACTGGAGAAGCCTGGCGACGATCGCCGGTTTTCTGGTGAAGCTCGGTTTAGGGAAAAGCTTCGATTCTTGTTTAAATTCGAAATCCAACTTCACAGGCTTGCTTGATTTAGCTCACTGATCAATTTTGTTTACAGGATCGAGGGCTAATTCGAATTGATTCGGCCTGCATTGCCGGAATAGGGCAATCTTCAATTTTCAGCCATTTCCGGTGATCGTCGGCGACTAGATGCAATGTAAACCAATTAAATGGTACAGCACGATGAGGGAGATGAAGGGAACTTACTGATGCGGTTAATTTGACAGGAGATGCAGTGAAGTGAGCTGGCACCGTGATCCTCCTCGACGGCTCGCCGGAGAAGAAGACCAAGACAGGAGAATTTCGAAACTTAGCTGATTTCCAGTGAGGTTTGAGGGAGCTGCTGAGCACAGGGATGCTTAAATAGGCAGGCGAAGAATGCGAAGAGAAAACAATGAAGAGATTGGCTGCTGGTGACTTGACTGGTTGCGTGTTGGAGCAACAGCGGCAAAGACACAGCGAAGAACGGTGATGCGACGGCGACAAGCCTTCAGCTGATCACAATGTCGCTTCATCGGGACCTGGCGAAGCTTGTAGCAAGCTGTGGCGACAAGTACTGGCGCGGCGAGGCTACGTGGCGATGGATTGCTGACAAAGTTGCTGCTGATCGCGCGCGGGAGCAAACGCTGGTCGTCGACGTAGCAACGACGCTGCCACGGTGACGGCTGAGGCAAGGACACGTGCGTACTGGCATGCACGGTCACAAGTGCGGCGAAGCTTGGCCGGCGATGAGCAACCACGGCGCAAAGAAACACGGCGAGCCCTGGTCGTGTACAGCAGTTGACCTGGTCGAATGCTTGCTGCTGTCCTGGTCGAATTAGGGACCTGATTGCAATATTCGATTTCTTGTTTTGGACTGAAATGCAAATCTGGAATTCTGGGAGGTTTGAACTGACTTTGATTCTGCTATTTTGGCAATCTTTCTTCCACAGATGATTTGGCAAGGATTGAAAATAAAATTTGGCACATTTGGATAGCTTTTGATACAAACTGAAAATAGGGTAATTTAGGGTAAATTAGGATTTGAGTTTTGTCGATTTTGAATTCTGGCATTTAGGGTTCGATTTGATATCTGCACAGAAGAGAAACTTGTGGCAAATAGTAATTAGGAAATATCTGCTGAAGAAATTCTGAATTTAGAGTTAATCTGGAGATTTTAGTCTTTTTAGGTTTTCAGACATCAGATAAGGACCAATTTGTGATAAGTCTTGGACTGATTTGTGAAAAGAGTCTAGATGGTGAAATCTGGTTGTCAACTTTTTAGATTAAGGTATTGACATACCCATGATCATATTCCAAGAATAATCTGGTCTGAACTTGGTCAAGATTTAGGTTAAATCTGTATTTCTGAACTTATGGTATTTGGGTAATATAAGGTAATTCTGTTTTCGAAAACAGAAGGAGTTGATAATTCTGGGAGTTAGAGATAGAATTGGATCTAGGTTCTGAAGGCTTTTAAGTTCAGAGTAACTGATAGATCACATCTGAACAATATGATCTTGATTTGAGGTCACAGGATAGATTTTTGGAGATTTTAGGGCTTGAGAAAGCTACTGATCTGGCTATTACTACAGATACATGCATGCTTGCTAATGATGAAAAAGGAAATTTTCACCCCTAACTCAGGGCGTTACACAAGGTGAGACCCACAGCTCCTTGAGTGGATGTGCTCGAGGAGTTGAAGTCCTTCCGCCCATGGAAGGCAGTGGAGCAGGGCGGAGACCCCTCGCTTGTAGAGCTTCCCTTCTAGCAGAAGGTATGCCCGTGCTTTGGCACAAAGCCGCTTTGGCTCGGTGTCACTGGGGGGGTCCATCCTGGACGCCACCGTGCGATCTCAGAGACCTCTAGGACAAAGGACTTAGGATCCGTGTTCAGGGGGTTCACAGAGGGCTTCACGATAATCTCCAGGAAGGCACCTCTGGGAAGAGGTTCCCGAGCGCTGGCTGCCCGGTGGGCTAAGGCATCGGCGCGGTCATTTTCCCTTCGGGGGATAAGCCGGGCCTCCAAGCCCTCGAAGTATTTTTTTTCCATCTTGGGCACTTCCCCCAAGTAAAGACTCAAGTTCGCATCATGGCACAAGTAGGACTTGTCCATTTGGCAGACCACAAGTTGGAAATCTCCTTTGACGAGGAGGCGACGGATCCCGAGGTAGCATGTAAGGCGCAGTCCCAGGAGAAGGGCCTCGTACTCGGCGACGTTATTGGTGGCGGGGAACTCGAGCCTCGTTGTGTACTCCAGCGTCCTGCCTTCGGGGCTTCGAAGGACCAACCCCGCGCCAGCTCCAGCGAGGCACAAGGAGCCACCGAACATGAGCGTCCAATGGTCATTGCGCTGGGGCAGCTCACGGAGAGCTTCCCCCTCTGTCCCGGGAGCGTGGGTCCATTCCGCCACGAAGTCAGCGAAGACTTGTGACTTCATGGCAGAACGCCCTGTGAGGGAGAGGGAGAAGGGACCAAGCTCGGCCCCCCACATCCCATCCCGCCCGGTTGCCTCCTTGTTCCGCAGCACCTCGCCCAAGGGGAGGGACGACGGGACCGTGATTAGGTGTCCCAAGAAGTAGTGGTGAAGCTTTCGGGACACCATGAGGAGGTCATAGCAGATCTTCTCCATTTCTGTGTACCGAGTCTTAGCCCCTTGAAGGGCTTCGCTCACGTAGTACACGGGGCGCTGCATCCCGTCCTGCTCCTTTACCAGTACCGCGCTCACAGCGACTGGGGTCGCAGCGAGGTAAAGGAGCAGGGGCTCTCCCGGAGAAAGGCTCACGAGCATTGGAGGGCTCATGAGGTACGTTTTCAAGTCATTGAAGGCCTCCTGGGCCACGAGAGTCCATCGAAACCCATTGAGCCCCGGAGGAGTTTGAAAAACATGAGGCCGCACTACCCTGACCACGAGATGAAGCGGCTTAGTGCGGCCAAGGCACTACCTCTTTGAAAAACATTAGTCCTCTACCTCTTTGACGGAACATGGACAAGGCATGTCTAGGAAGGCCCAAATTTTTTTGGGGTTGGCCTCTATGCCTTGCTGAGACACAAGGAAGCCAAGCAGCTTCCCTCCTCCTACGCCGAAGGCGCACTTTTCTGGGTTGAGCTTTAACCCGTACTCACGGAGGCTGCGGAAGGTCTCTGCGAGGTCGTCGACGTGACTGGTCGCACAGGAGGTTTTGACAACCGCGTCGTCGACATAGACTTCGATGTTGCGGCCGATTTGGTCTTTGAAGACGAGTGACATAAGTCACTGGAAGGTTGCTCCCGCGTTCTTCAGGCCGAAGGTCATGTGGACGTAGCAGAAGGTCCCAAGGGGAGTTATGAAACTCGTCTTTTCCTCGTCCCCTTCTGCCATCCAGACTTGGTGATAGCCCGAGTATGCACCCAAGACGCTCATCAGCTCACACCCCACGGTCGAGTCGACAAGTTGGTCGATCTGCGGGAGTGGGAAGTTGTCTTTTGGGCAAGCGCGGTTGAGGTCGGTGAAGTCTACGCACATCTGCCACTTGCCATTCGACTTCTTCACGAGGACATGATTCGCCAGCCACTCGGGATGCAGGACCTCCCGAATGAATCCTGCCTCCAGGAGCTTGGTAATCTCGAGCTTGATAGCCTCTTGGAGTTCAAGGGAGAGCTTTCTCAGCTTCTGTTTGACCGGGGGGTGACCGGGGGTCACAGCGAGCTTATGCTCGATGACCTCCCGGGCGACGTCTTGCATGTTGGAGGGCTTCCATGCGAAGACATCGGAGTTCTTGTGCAGGAAAGCTGCGAGTTGCTCCGCGTGCTCTTCGGAGAGATCCACCCCGATCTTGACGGTGTTGTCCATGTCGTCCGGGGATAGCGGGACCTTCCGGAGGTCCCCTTCCGGACGCGGCTTGGGGGGAGACCTCCCGGAGGGGACGACTGTGGCGTCCGGCGCCTGGGAAGAGGTCTCTCCCCCCCGGATCTTGATCATGTTGACGCTCCTGACCATTGCGGCAGCGCGCTCGTACAAAGCGCGGGCCAAGTCTTGGTTGCCTCGGGCGGTGATCACGCCATGAGGCCCAGGGATCTTCACGCAGAGGTAGCTCTGGTGGATCGTCGCCCCCAAGCGGTTGATCATGGTCCTCCCCATGATTGTGTTGTATGAAGAGGGGAGGTCCACCATGTCGAACTGGACCATCTCCGTCCAGTAGTTGTCTGGGGTACCGAAGGTCATGGTGAGATCCACCTTCCCTTCCGGGTGGATCGCCTTCTTCGGTACGAATACTTGCAAGGGCCCTGTTGCGGGCTGCAGTAGCTTCTCGTCGACCTACATCTCTCTAAATGCCTTCAGGTACAAGACGTCGGTGGAGCTTCCGCCATCGACGAGGATACGCGCCAAGTGATAGTTGTAGACGGTGGCGGAGACTATGAGCACGTCGTCATGGGGGAAGCGAACACCGCACGCGTTTTCCGCTGTAAAAGTGAGGGGGACATCCGACCACTTTGGTGGCCGAGACGTATGTAGCACCCCCACAACCTTTACCTCACGCGCATACTCCTTGCGCTGGTACTTGGAATCTCACCCTGAAGCAGACCCCCCATGATAACGTTGACACGCCTTTGGGAGGTTTGGAAGGGGAGCTCTTCCGCTGGGCCCCCTTCCCGCACTTGTCCTTGCTGCTCCCCCGAGGGGGTAGGAAGAGCCAGCAAAGCTAGCTGGGAGGGCAGGGAGGCAGGACTCCCCCCTGCCCACGCTGGTCAAGGAATGCGGCGAAGTGTTGGAGAAGTTGGTGGCATTCCCGGGTAGCGTGGGTATTGGATTTGTGGAAAGTGCAACAATGGCCCTCCTTGCCTACCGCCCGGGGCCTTCACGGCCGTGGGACGACTGCCCCCCCCCCCCCCCACGGCCTTTCGGCTTGGGGAAGGGATGGTTGCCCTTGGGGGCATCGTGCGAGCTGCCTCCGCCTGCGGGGACAAAGGTCTCCAGAGGCCGTGGCTCGCTACAATTGCCCCTCTTGGGGCGCTTGAGGTGGTCCCTAGTCTCCCTATCAACGGGGGCGGGAGCCCCCTGGTTTTCCTTCCAGAGGTCGTCCTCCCCCACCCGAGCGTATTTCTTGAGTACAGTGAAGAGCTCATCGGCAGAGGAAGGGCAGCTTCGGGAGAGTCTCCGATGGAGCTCCCCGGGGAGGATCCCGCTCTTGCACGCCTCAATGACTATGGAGTCAGGGACGTGAGCTACTTTGCTCTTGACCTGAGCAAAGCGCTTGAAGAAGCTGCAGATGGTCTCCCCTGTCCTCTTCCAGACGGTGTGGAGCTGCGATGAATCTAGGGGACGCACGTAGTTCCCCTGGATGTTCGCATAGAATTCGCGCTTGAGCTGCGTCAACGACTTGATGGAGCCGGCCTTCAGGTTGTAGAACCATGAGCAGGCGGTCCCGGTAAGGTAGAGAGGGAAGACGTTGCACTGGACTGTCTCGTCCCCCCCAGCCGCTGAGATGGTTGTGGAATACACCTGCACAAACTCGTAGGGATCGGCCTCACCATTGTAGTGTTCGATGTGTAGCGGTCGGTAAGGCCGCGGCCATCGAATGCACTGGGGCTGGTGGCACAGCGTTTGGTTAGCCCCCTCCACCTCCCAGGGAGAATCCCTATCGCTGTCCCGTTTGACGGGGGACGCGCGTTCGTTGTCGGAGTCGAGAAGGGGCCAAAGAGTTCCACCGACGCGGCGGTAGCGCGTCTTCTCCTCCGGGTTAGTTGAGCTAACCTCCTGGACGTTTGGGCGCCCCTTAGTAGTGGCGGTTGCTTCCTTAGCGGGCCTCTTCCCTCGGCTGGGACGGGAATGTGGTGCATCGCGTCTATGAGCTGGGGGAGACTCCGGCCGGTAGCGTGAGGGAGCCTCTCCAGACTTGGTGGTACACATTTGCTCGACTTCCTCCTGAGTAAAGCGCACCTGATCCACCAGGGGAGCACTCGGGGGCGGTCCCGGGGGAGGAGGGAGCTCATGCGCAATGGTTACAGGCTCGGAAGGTACTACCGGGACGTGAGCGGAACCCACCACTGGGCAGTCCCCGGGAGTGACGCCCGGAACCGGAGAGGGGCGGCCCTCACGAGGGAGGTCCAGCGGTGGTGTGGGACCACTCAAGCGCCCCAAAATTTCTCTTTTGATCCCCCCTCTTTTCTCTCAGATTTTCGTTCCAGTTCGATTCTTCCAAATTCGGCTTAATTCTTTTCTCTCCCCGATCAGCTGATTTTATTCATCTGTTCAAGCCTAAATCATCCTCCCAATATTTTCCTCATGCATGGATATTTTTAAATTCATGGCATCATGGTTTTATGCATAAAACAATCATTTTTTTTCATATAAATGATAAGTTTTCTATTTAAAATTGCATAAAAGAATTGATTTGATTTAAATTAATGCATAGAAAATTCTGTAAAAAGATTTAATATATTTTATTTGCATAAGTAACCAGGTTCCACAACTTCCCATGCACTGGCATTTTGCATTTCAGCCCTCCTATTTTCAGAAATTGCCAAACAAGCCCCTAAAATTGACAAAAACACTATTTTATGTAAAATACCACCTCTACCCTCACCCATTCCACAGAATATATAGTGTAAAGACCTGCATGACCCTGTTAGATGCATTACAGGTGAGCATGTTACTGTTTCACCCCGTGATCTTCTCAATGCCACTCTTTAAATGTCTTGGCACAGCTGAAAACCCACTCAAACCTGCATGTTTTCACAAATCCTTTTGTAGGAAGGTACAAGAAGCACTTAGACACGCCGACCATTCCAAATTTTTGAATTTGGTTGAAAAATTGCACATAAAATATCATTGGGGGTGATTCGGGCTGCTCAGCCGCTGTTTTGGCCGCGCTCCAGCGCCGGCCGCCGCTTCTTTGTCGCAGTTGTTGTGCGCATTTCCTTGTTACTGTTTGTCAATCTTGTTAGCCTCGTTGTTGTGCACATTTCCTTCCCCTGCATCTCGGCCGTTTGATCGCCGTAGCTCCCGATTTGCTGTGGTTGATTTTTCTTCCACCGTCGGCCACCGTCGCCCACTTCGCCGTTCTCCTTCTTCCGGCCACTCATTGCTTAATCCGGCCATGCCATCGTCCTCACCTCGTTCCCAGCAGCTCACCCACCAAATCCTAGCTCAAATCGTGCACCGCCGCCCGAGAACTGCCGCCGGCGAGCTCGTTGTCCTCACGGCCGGCCGTGCGCCACCTTCTCCAATTTCGGCCACCAAACTCCGCCATTTTTGTGTTTTCTTCCTCCCCTGGTGCTCCTCCTCCGGTTCCAACACTTCCCCGGCCTTTTGCCCTCTCCGGTGAGATCCGGCCGAAGTTCAACCGTGCAGCCCGTGCATGTCCAAGCCCGCCGGGAAACCGCGCCGTGTAACTCGCCGTGGAGCTCCCTCTTGCCGTGCCTCCTTCACCAAACCTTCTCCTCTAGCTGAGACTACTCCAGCGTTCCAATCTCAGCCCCAGCCTCGGCCTGGATCATCGCCGGCGAACTCTTGGCCGTGGCCATGTCCTGTGTCGGCTGACTGACACTGCTACAGTGTTGTACTCTTTTCCGAATGTTAGCCGCAGCGACATGCCTTGTGGTTCTCTGCCTTCTGGACCTCCGATCGAAAATCTGATCGCGTCACTTTGTTCATTTCGCCATCAACCTTCGAGATGTGTGATCATTTCTTCGATCCGCTGTCCGGATTTCTATTTTGTTGTTTTGAGCATCTTCGTCCTTTTCCCCCGATTTTGTCAATTTTGTCGCAGAAGTCTCCGATCGAAGATCTGTCTGTGCCATCAAATTCGCCTCGACTCAAATCTTCCAGATCTGAAATTTTTCTTCAGATCCGAGTCCCGGATCTTGTTTTCACCTTTTTCCAGATCTGATTTTACCCAGTTTACCCTGAAATTTCGCCCAAAGTGGTTTTTCTCTATCCAACCTCCAAATCCAGATCTGTCTGATCCGCCCTGCTACAAATTGTTCCTGCCACATGTTCTCTTTCAGCCACCAATTCAGAATCCTAGCCTAAAAACCTGTTCCGTCGTTTTCGGCTGTTTTCGAAAACGAATTCCTTTGATTCTACCGTAATTACCCTGTCTTTGAGATCGTCCGCTTTTCAATCTTTTTCAGATCTGACTTTAGGGCTGCTTTACCTAGACTTATTAGGACTTAGATCTGCATTTGATAGTTTCATATTTATGCATGTTTGGTTGATCGGTGTTTCTTCGTGTTTCGAAATCGCCCGTTCAGAAGTCGAGGAGCCGCCGATTGAAGATGTCGCTGAAGACCTTGTTGTGGGAAATCAAGGCAAGTCACCACCACCTTGATCATGTTGACCCCATGTTTTCCAGTTAGCTAAGTATTTTGTTATTTGAGTATTATGTATGCTAATATAGTAAAGTGTGTATGTTCAAATATACCTGTTTAGCTATTGTCCTACATTGAATAGCCATTCTTGATTCTCAAGCCATGTGTATAATATTCTTGATGCCCTATGTTAATGCTAAAGCATAACATTGGTAATATGGGTTATTCACATAAATGAGCAAAAATGGTTTTTCAAAACTAAAAATGTCTTTTTAAAATGTCTATCCTAGGGAGGAGAGGTGTGTCAGTCGGAACATGGAAAATACAGTGATGCTTATGATGATGATGTGATAACATGATAATGTTGGAAATATGAAATGTTGTGAATTGTGAAAAATGTGATTAGGGAAACTCCTCTCTAGAATAGCTTAAGGACCAACCAATTTGTGCTAAACATCCAATAACATGTTAACGTACCTCCACAAGCCTGGTATGGGATGGGCACGACCAAGTATCCTTGCCGAACTATTGCCCTTGCTCTGCATAGAGTCTCTAACCTAAATAATAATGTGCACTAATACTGTTCACTGGTCAGGGAGGGAAGATCCCTCTTGGCCCACTTACACTGACGGTTGGGACGAGCCCAACCGATTCGTTTGAGTGAAAAATCGTGCAACTGATGTGGTTCCAGGGCACGAGTGCTGGATGTGGTTTCCCAGCACAAACCCCTCGTGTGTCTGCTCACTATTGGTGGAGAGGGTCTCCCACCGTGGCCCAATACTGAGTGAGGGGTAGGGTGAAGGTATGAGAGGGAAGATCCCTAGAATGCTTCACAACTGTATTAGGAACATCAATCGGAGGTGGATTTTCCTTGAGGCACTACCCGGTGTGAACCTTTTACGGGGCAGAGCTAGTATAATGGCAAGGCAGGGTGAAAAGCGTGTTATTCTCAACTCAGCGGCGCGCTTAAGGCAGCGTGACCGAACCTGGCATAGGACACTCATATGCTTAAAGTAGCGTGTTGGGCAAAAGGCCTATGCTCGTGGTCAACAGTGGTAGTTGAGAAGTCTTGTGGGTAAAGCGGTACCCCTCTGCAGAGTTTAAAATGTATTTAAATACTCCGTGCTCCCGGATTTTGGAGTGTGTTATGGTCAATGGGTTTTATCCATGTTGTGAGGCACAAGTAGTTTTTATGAACTGTTTTATCAACTGCTTTAAATTCTGCACTCTTGAACTGTTATACATATATAAGGTAACTTTTCAAAGAATGTTTTGAATGCTGTTCATGACTATCAACTGTTAGGTGATGAAAAAGGTTTGGAAAAGAACCTCAATCACTTCCTTGAATTCCCTATCATGTTATATATACTTGCATTTGTTAACTGGTGATTTGCTGAGTACCCTGTACTCACCCGTGACTAAATTGTTCCATCAGAAGTTGAAGACTTCTTCGAGTTTGGTCCAAGCTTCTAGGCGTCGCGTACCCCGGTCGAGCGACTGTGGGAGAAGATTAGAGTTCCGCTCCTTCCGCATTTTGAGAAAAGTTTGAATGTTATTTTGTACCTCATTGTGTTATTATTGTAAGGCCTGAGCCTATAATGTTGTGGATTATTTATGTATTCTGCTAGTTGTTGTGATATTCATTTCTGGTTCGCAACTAACTCCTGGGGAGTTGTGACAGGGGAGTGCTGTTTCGTACCGTGGTGTTCGGTACGGGGCGGGGTTCCCCACAACCCCCATGAACGGGAACTGCGGCGGATAGATGGGGCTCGGTGGCCACGCCAAAACGCGAAGGAGTTCATCCATGGAGCGTTGGGCGCGGAGTTGGCCCTCCATAAGAGCTTTGAGCTGGATGTCCTGGGAGGCTGGGGAAGCCACCAGGGGAAGGCTAGTCCCCCCCGGGGCCCCCACGGTCACCGGATTAGACACGGAGGCCTGTCCACCGGAAGCTACCGGAAAGGTTAGAGGTGGTACCTGGGTCTGGCCGTGTCCGGGCGGAAGTGCCGGGGCGGCCGTGCTTCAAGGCGTGGCGCTGGGTCACAAGGACCAGTGTCACCGGGTACGGCCCGAGCCCTCGTTCTTCACGGAGCCATGGCGATTTCTTGCGAGGTCCCCACGGATGGCGCCAACTGTTGTGGTATTGCAAATACCTCGGCAGGTCTTGTGGAAGTTCCTAGCTCGAAGAAGACGACACGAGCTGACCAAGTGATTGGTCCTCTCCTGTCGGACAAACACAGCAAGTGAAGCGAAGATTTATCCAGGTTCAGGTCTCAATGGAGACCCAAGTCCTGTCGACGTGCTCCCAACGAGAGTTGGCTAGGTGAGTTCTCTTGTGGGGATAGTGCTCCTAAGCACTCCTGTTTGTTTTTGTGTATTGATGTCGAATGAGTTGTCCTCAGTTACAACAGAGGGATACAAGGGCTTATATAGGCCCAAAAAATGCGAAAAGACTAAACTGTCATGGTTGCAGCCGTTGGATCGAAGGGCACTAGTGTCCTTCTTCCCACTGAGGGGGCTGGATGCTTGATAAGTGTCCTTGCCAGTTCCCAAGGTGTTTCTCGCATGATCCTCAAGTGACCCTGCACGGTATGGGGGGTCATCGGGAGCCCCGTCCCCGGGCAAAAGGCGGTGCCCGGGACGGACGCATCCGGGGCCTTGTCCCCAGGCAAATGGCGGCGCCTGGGACGGAGGCACCGGGGGCCTTGTCCCGGGGCAAATGGCGGCACCCAGGGCGGCGGCACCGGGGACCTTGTCCCCAGGCCAATGGCAACGGCCGGGATAGAGGCACCGGAAGCTTTGTCCTCAAGCAAATGGCACCCGGCACGGAGGCACGGGGGCCTTGTCCCCGGGCAATTGATGGCATCCAGGGCGGCGGCACCGGGTGCCTTGTCCCCGGGCCAATTGTGGGACCCTCATTTGAGGAATCCCGTGGCAACCGCCCAGGTGGATTGCACACAGGTTGGACCATTACAAAACTCACAACAAGCGGAAAGCAGTTATTGCATAAAACATAATTAAACAGGTACGAGGTCACAAGGACCAATATTACATTAACATAGCGCCCAGAATGACGCTACTTAGAGTTGCTACGAGAATAACAGGTTTATCCATACAAGAGTCGGCATCAAGATACCGAACACACAAAGCAAGGCAGACAGCAACAACAAAGATCTTCACTTCTGGCAGCAACGGTTCTGGTAGGGCTTCCTCCACATCGAACTCAACTCGGCGCGAGACCCTCCTAGAACTCCGAATCATCTGGGGCGTTCCCATCCTCTGCTTCATCTTCATAACCAAACGAATCGGGATCGGCGAATCCCTCTTCTGATTTGTTTGAAAAGGCAAGGGTGAGCATGCTTTGACACAATGCTCAGCAAGTTGTTTATTTACAAATGCAATTATATAGATGAGGAGTGATCAAGAAAAGTGGTTAAGTCTTATAATCATAAATAGTATAGATTTCAATCCTTTGGTCTTTCAAATAAGGGTTTTGTTTTCAACAGCGGGGTTTTTGAAAACCTTATAATAGAATTTAAGAAAACATTGTGAATGGCGATCCTCCGTGATCCACCATTTGAATTAACCATATTATGAAAACATTCCAAATAGTTACTTGTGTTGAACCACATGGATAAATCCACCGCGAACATACTCCCTGACCTGGGAGTACAGAATATCTGATACTTTTCTTACGCTTTGCAAAGGTGTACCTCTTTTTAAATCCACTTCTTCACTCGACTTTCAAGTCGGGCCAACTCCATGCGACTTATACGCATGTGACAAGGCCGAGATCACACAACGCTTTTGCAGTCTAGTATTAACAGTATCCCCGCCCGGTAAATAGACAATTAAGTCTCATGTACCGTTGTGGGTCCTACCCACTGCCTTACTTCCTAGCCTTTGGCCTATGCTCCCGCAGGACACATAGCCTTGGTCTATCCACGCGAGACATTTGACCGTCACGATTACAACCGCGCACGGCTTAATCGGAGGCATAGGGCGTCTTCCTTCTTGCCACCTTTTCCTCTCATGCTTTTTCTGAATTCACATCACTCACAGACGAACTGCGCCCAACCAGTTTCTCCACACGAGAAACCAGACCGACAAACCATGCAGGGAACTGCTAATACCAAAAAGCTACTAAGTCGTGCCTGTCCCATACCAGGCAAGTGGTTGGTACGTTTTTCGTGCCGCATAGAGGCACAACACAAGGTTCTAGTCCTTATGAATTAATAGTGAGGAGCCATCCACATTCCCTGGTGCGCACCGCACCCTCTCCATACAAACCAATCCTCACTATCAATACTAATTTGACATTTCATTTCACAAAAGGGTTTTCAAATCCATTTCTCACATATTAGCCATTTCACATCCAACATGTATACTTAAATAAGATTAAAGCCTAAGCATGGTATCCTAGGGTGACAAGGTTGCATGATGATTCGATATCAAAAAGGGGTTTCCACATGAAAGTTGGGTCATATCTATTCACATATTTCTAAACATAGTTCTATCAAATATTCAGCATGCATATATCTTTAAAACAGTGAATCTACTTTATTTCAAAATACTGGGTGAGACATGATCAAGGGTGACGACTTGCCTTGCCAAGTTGGGTCTAAGAAATCTGCTGGATCTTCAAACGTTCCTTCCAAATCTTCCGCTCCTTGCTCTGCATTCGCACGAGAGCACACACAACACGTACAATACATAAGCATCCAGAAAATAGGCTTTATACAAAACATAAGTAAAATATACACATGAATGCAAATGAGGGAGATTGGGCAGAAACAGAACAGCGGAGAAAAGGATTCTAGGGTTAGGTTCACTGGACAAGACTCGATTGCGACGAAAGCCAAGGGTAGGCATTCGGTTCACGAACAGACAATGTCCAAGAAGGACACCAGGATGATTTAGGGCTTCTAGATGATCAAAACCTATGCAAGAGGTGGCATCGTGTGCCAAATGCTGTGAGGGACCTAAATGACAAAGTGAGCTTTTCAGAAAAGCCCTTGAATTAACAGAAATTCACAGCAAAGCTCAGGACACAGGAAATCGAATGCCACTGTACAGCAGCGAACTAGGGCACATGCGTCTGGACGAATCACGCATGCATTGCTTCGCCAAACATGTCAGGGAGGTAGGCGGGATCAAGACAAGGTTTCTGGTGGAAGGAATTTGTCTGGGGTGGCTTATCGGCGACGAACGTCGAGGTTGAAATCTTCGGTCGCCTGAGACAAGAACGAGCCACGGTGACAGAGAACTGGAGTTAGCTAAACTCGAAATTGACCGAGGGGAAACACTCCTGGGGTGGTGTGGATTGTTCTGGAGAGAGGAATTGGGCAGTGGTTAAGCATGTGAGCTTGTCGACGTTGTCACCGGAGTTGGAGAAGACGGTGAACGATGAACTGGCTCTACACAGCAATGCAGGTTATAGGCTCTGGACTACACCATCTAGGGGTTACAGGGAAGGTGTAGGTGGCTTCAGTTTGGGGAGAGCTGCAGCGAGGCACGCCGGCGACGTGAGACGTCCACGGTGGCGTGCAAAATTTGGGAAAACACACAGCACTACATCAATTTGAAAATTGGCTGAATAGGCTTGCTAAGAAAGGGCTAAGGATCATTTGATTCTACTGGAGTGAGTGGTGGAAAGCACCGGAACGAGTTTAATTTCTGGAACAGGGAGTTTCTGGTTTTCCGGCCATCACCGGTGATGAAGAGCACTAGGATGCAATTGCTTGCTTGGACACGGGAAGATGGGTGTGGGGATCTTACTGGTGAGCTTGGATCGAAGAGAGGGGCTATGGTTTGCTCTGGCGACGATGGCCTCAAAATCAGCTCATCGGGGAAGAAAGGGAAACAGTGAAAATCTGGGAAAATGGCTAAGTCCTGGAGTTGTGCTTCTTCACAGCACTGAGGGGGGTTTAAATAGGCGCTGAGGCGGAGCTTGCGAGGGGAAACGGCGAGAGAACTTGTGCCGGGGACGAGACCGGCCGGGTGCAGCTGCGACAGCGGTGACCGGCGATGTGAAGGAGCGATGGCGATGTAGCAGCGCTGCAGGCTTTGTCGGTTGCATTGGAACTTCACCAGTGATGGCGCAGATGCGGAGGCAACAGCATAGCTTCGGCAACGACACGTATGTGCATGCAATTCCCACGGCAACGGTTGCGCGCGCGAAGGCAGCGCTGGAGCGCGGGTGTTTAACCGCTGGACATGGCGAGGTACTGGCTGCTGGCACGTGTGCGCGGGGTGGCTCATTTGCTCACAAGCGCAGGCGACAAGAGGCGGTGGCTGGTGGCGAGCAACTGCGGTGAGAAAACGCGGCGCGGCTCCGGCGATGCAGCACTGGTCGAAAGCAACGACCAGGCGCTGGTCGAAAACAGCAGAAAAAGAATAGGAGGGCTGATTTGCAATTACTGATTCTTGATTCCAGGGACCAATCTGTAAATCTGGCATTTGGCTAAAGTAGAAAGAGTTTTGACTTTGCTAAATTAATCCACAAAGTCTAAGATATTGATCAGCAGCTAGGGATGACAAAATTTTGGAGATTTAGGCAAGTTTTGAGATGAACCGAAAACAGGGTAATTAGGGTAATCTGATTTTAGAAATTTGACAAGGCTGAAACTAGGGTTTCGGGAGAGATTTGGAAATTCTTCCAGAAGGGAAAAATGTTCAGAAAAGTGAAGGGAAGATGTTCACTGAATCAAATCGGGATTTGGAAATGATCTGTGACTTTTAGCCTTTTTGGGGTTCCTCAGATATCTGAAAAGGACTAATTTGTGAATCTTTTGGACTGATCTGCGAAAATGACTTGAATGAAGGAGTGTGGCTGCCAACTTTTTAGAGTAACACTCTGGCATTACCAAGATCTCATCCTGATATGCAGATAGTCAAGGCAGGCTAGGGTTGGGCAAAACAGGGGTGTTACACCAATGGCGGCGCCCGGGACGGAGGCATCGGGGCCTTGTCCATGGGCAAATGGCGGCGCCTGGGACGGAGGCACCGGGGGCCTTGTCCCCGGGCCAATGGCGGGGCCGAAGACGGAGGACACCAGGAGCCTTGTCATTGGGAAAATGGCGGCGCCCAGGACGGGGGTCACCGGGGGCCTCATCCCCGGGCAAATGGCGGTACCCGGGACGGCAGCACCGGGGGCCTTGTCCACGGGCAAATGGCGGCGCCCGATACAGAGGCACCGGGGGCCTAGTGTTCGGGACAATGGCGGCGCCCGAAACGGGGGTCACCGGGAGCCTCGTCCCAAAGCAAATGGCGGCGCCCTGGACAGTGGCACCGGGGGCCTTGTCCCCAGGCAAATGGCGGCGCCCGGGACAGAGGCACTGGGAGCCTTGTCCCCGGGCAAATGGCGGCGCCCGGGACGGGGGTCACTGGGGGCCTTGTCCCTGGGCAAATGGCAGTGCCCGGTGTCGACGATTCGGACTCGGAGTCCTCAGCCGAACTTATGCAGAATTTGTAATAGTGAGACCTTTCAAGATGACCCTTCGGGAAGGTATGCTGAACAATGGTGAACAGGAGCACAGAGAATTTAGACAGGTTCGGGCCCTCGATGGTGGGAGTAAAAGCCCTACGTCCTGTTGAGATTTCACTAAGTATGGTAAAAGGTTTACAAGTAGAGGAAAAAGTCCTCACAGGCGAGGATTTTTCCTGTAAAAAGTGTACAAAGATAAGCTAAAGAAGACTTAAAAATGCTATATGAGGTGTGCCGTAGACTTGGCTAACTTGGATCTCCTCTCCCTTGATTGATACTTCATGCCATCCTTTTATACTGCTTGAAAGGGTGCCATGTGAAGGAAACTGCATCAATCGGGTGCGCGGATGGTTAGATACGGTTTTTGTAACTGCTCTTAACCTCCACGCAGGTTAAACACGTGTTATTCATGAATAACTGTACGTGTTAACCCCCTGACGGTTGATTTTCCACGTGTAGGAATCTTCGGGATACTTAGAATATCCTGTCGTATAGACAACCGAATAGATAGATCCCAGGTATCCTGATCGGTAGATGTTCTGACCGCGGGATTTGGCTGACCGCGTAATATCCCGAATGTGTAGTTCGCGTATAGGCCACGAACTTCTGACCGCGCAAGGCCTACGGTCTGACCGCGTAAAGCTGCGACTTGATCGCGTAAAGCTTGCGACCTCGTGGTGATGCCTCTCAAAATAACTTGAGTTCGCATCTCCAGACACATGTCTAGTTCGAACCTGTCTTGAACCAGAAGTTTATTAGAAGTGACCCGGGTGTCAATCCTCGTCAGCTAGCCCCCAAATTCGAAGAAAACGGAGAGACGTGTTTATTTCGAATTTTAAAAACCGTGCATTGGATTTTTAACCCGGCCCTTTAACTTCTCCACTTAGTGGCGCACTAAGTGAAAACGGTTGGTTTTTCAAGACGGGTTCTGACATTACGTGACGGGCAATGATGGCGCCGTAGAGATTTTTATCTCGAGGTAAAATTGTAAATGTCTTTAACAAAACTCGAGGTGTCTGGGAGGCGAACCGTCGACCTGGCGGCTATAAATACCAGACCCCTGGACATGTAAAGATTTACAATTTCCCTCTCACGCCTAAGTCTTTTTCTTGTTACCTGGCCTCCTTCCTTTTCACTTACTCTCTCCAATGGCAGATCACGAAATCATCGAGATTGAGAGCGATGAAGGGGAAATTGTAGAACAAGGGTCTCAAACTAATGAGGTCTTGTCTCCCTTAAGGAGGAAACCCAAGGTTGACGAAGGATCTTCCAGTGGAACAAAGGTGAAGAACGTAGCGAGTTTCTTTCTTCCTTCAGTTCCTTTGACCCTCCCCGTTCATGCCTCTCGGCAAGTTAGGCCTTTATCCTTAGAGAAAGATCCCATCACGTTCAATTCTCCCATCCTTTTGGGTGATCAACATCCTGGTCGGCAAGCGGTGACTATCCCTCGACCAGATGATTGCCATGTTGGGTTGGCGAAGCAATCTTCTTCTGGGAAGGTTGCACTTCCACCATATGGTGATCTTCCTCCCAAGATGGGTGTATCAACGGGTTATGCACCGGGACAGGTAACAATTCTTCTCCCTTTTTGCTGATAATTTTAGTTAATATGACTAACTTTTGCAAAATGCAGGAGGTAGGAGGCCCCAGCGATCAGCCTTCTGCTGCTCCATCTCTTCCTTCCGGACAGACTCTTCTGGAAGAGAAGAATGCCCTGGAGAAGAAGACCGAGGAGATGGCCTCGAAGATTCTGCGTTTAGCAGAATGTCTTGATCGATCCCGAGAGGAGGCGCACCATTTCCGTCGAGAGAGAGACTTCGCTCAGCAACAGCGAGAACTCTCTGACTTGATTAGGGACAATAGTGCGTCCGTTGTTAGGGACGATATAGATAGACTTAGAGTAGTCGCTAGTTCCTTGGGGGTTGTCAGTGTAGATCCTACTGACAACAATATGTCCCTTGGGGAACTTTGTAAACTTCTTTCGGAACAAGTCGATGCTTTTATCGACCGTATCCCTTTTGTATGTAAAGAATGTAATAAATAAAGTTTCTTTTATCCATATGAACATTCTTCATACCTTCTGTGCGAAATTAAGGCTAAAAGCTTAGTCCGCGACCATTCATACACAGGAATTTTCAGTTCTGCGATTAGAATCGCGCTTTAAAAGATCACCATGACCTGCCCTGATGCTGCGATCAGACTTAAGGCCGCGGTTAGAACTGAATTGCGACCAGAGTCGAACATCCGGTTAGACTATTACTTCGATTAGAGACGAAGTTTTAGCCTAGAACATGATTTCGATAAAACCATAACCCAATTAGAAACACTTCAGTGCGTAAAAAATTGGGTTATGTGATTTTTTCGAACAAAATGTTCAAAGTATAAAAAGGAAAAACTTCCTTTGAAAAGTACTGGGAATTTTTCAGTCCTTTTACACTTTCAGTTCCCAAAACAAAGAAGTCTTTTTGTTTCAGATCCGACGCCTAAGTACTTTATCGGGTCCATCAGAAACAGTATCCATTATGGGAAATGAATAAAGCATTTAATGGAATGTTTGAAACGAGCCGTTCACTCATTAATGCGACGCCTTGGGTCTATAAAAAGCAGGAGGTAGCTTCTTGAGGAAGCCACTCAGCCGCGAAAAAACCCTTAGAATTCCCGCCGCTCAAAACCCTCACTTTCTTCAGCCTTCATCTTCCCCAAACCGCCAGCTTCCCCTTTGATTCTACACCATAGATGGCGTCCTGGAGCAGATCCATTCATCATTCTGAGGGGAGCCTGATGGCGCTTGAGAAGGAGGAGATCCTTTCTCCGCGGCTGCTCATTAACTGGCGACCTGCGGAGAAGGACCAAGAAACCCCAACCGTCCAAGAAGGCGAGTTGGTGGTTTTTGAGGAGTATTTTTGTTGCGGGTTCCGATTCCCTGAGAGTCGGTTCCTTAAGGATATCTTTGAGCATTACGGGTGGGAACTGATCAACCTCCACCCCAACGCGATGCTGATTCTTGCAGTATTCCAGCATCTTTGTGAAGCCTTCGTCGGAGTATATCCCAGCGTGGATCTTTTCTGATGATTTTACTTTTCGGCGTGGTCGAAGAGCACCAACGCCGCCGGATGCATCTACTTCCGGCTGAGGGATAAAAAGGAGTATCCCTCCCCACCCCTGCGAGACTCAGTGCACGGGTGGCACCAGAAATGGTTTTACTGCACCCCGCCGACCGAGGGCGGGTTGTGGTTTGAGAACTCGCGGCCGGAGAAAACTAGCGAGTTGGATACTCTCCCGGTGATGAACGCGGAGTTCATGAAGCATGCCGAGGTGATTCTTCACTTAGTCGAACAAGGGCTGACGGCACGTGACGTCATCCGAGACTTTGTGAAGAATCGGGTGAGCCCCCTACGTGAAAGGGCTCATCCGGCTTGGGAGATCACGTCCATGGCGGACACTACCCTGGACTATAACGAAGGTACTTATTTCTGACATTGAAATCCTTTTATGTCATTTTCGAAATGTATCAATTTAATTCGTATCTGGGAACAGTCCTGCCCTCAGCTGAGATTGAGAGGCGGACTAACTACCTCCTCAGGGCGTACAACGCCGAGGTAGAGGGCCCCAAGGGATCGCCTCGCCCCCAAAGCTTGATTCATGCTGGCGACGACCTTAAACAGGAGCGCCGAAAGGTAAACTTCTCACTTGGCCTCTGTTTTGCAGGTTTCATGTATGTCCAGCACTAATCAATTTCATTGGAATGAAAATAGCTCCTAGGGAGGTTCGCGGATGCGACATTCCCAAGTGAGAATGTCGGCTCTCTGAAGAAGCCGGCGGCGAAGAACGTGAAGAAGGTCTCCCAAAGACCCAGGACAAAGAGTCCTGCCCCTAAGAAGACCAAGCTGAACCCTGGGGAGGGGTCTTCACGAAGCGTCCCTCGTCCCGCAAGAAAGACTGCGGTAAGATATCGCATTCCTGCTACTTTTTCAGGCGCGACATGGAATCACTTCTTCGTCGTACAGGGAGAGGGGAGCGAGGAGGAAGAGGATGACGTTCCTCTGATCCTTCGAAGGAGGAAGATCGCGGATCTTCCATCCAGCGATGTCCCAGGCTGCCCCACAGAGACCACAGCTGCCGAAGAGGTGGCCGTGGCTGACCCTGCGACCACCGAAGATCTGGTGGTCGCGGGTGACCTTCCAATTCCTGAAGCCCCCGGGGTTTCAGGGTCAGTCATCTCTGCTTCCCTGGTCGAAGGGACGACTAAGGTAAAGGATCTTTTCGATCATTCCCTCCATGACTCTTTCTGCGTATTTGACAAGTTAATGTACATACAGGAAGGAGAGCTTCCCCCTGGGTCCACTGGGGATTCCAGGGAGGAAAATCCTTCTCCTCTGCGGACAGAGGAGGAGGTAGACGAACGAAGGCCGGCTATGACGGTTCCAGCAACTCAGGAATCGTCAAGGCCTTCGGATGAAGCCCCACCAATTAGCCCGGTGGTCCAGGTAAAGACTTATGTGTTTTTACCTGTTCCCTAGGAATATGCCTGTAACGTGATATTTGCAGGGGGGTGCTGTCTTATTTACCATAAGGAAGGCAAGAACCGGAGACGGCTCTCCTTCGCAAGGGGAATTGTCCCAGAAGTCCCAGGAACGAATGGGATTCCGAATAAGGTAAGAACTCTTATTCGACAGTAATCTTATATAAAAACTGTCTGACCCACTCTTCCTGTTAGGCAAAAGAAGACAGCGCCTATACCTTCAACCACCACTGGGGAGGTTGAAGCTAGGGCTGATGAGGGAGCCTCTAATGAAGAGCGCTCTACTCCCGTGGTTCAGGAAATCGTCCGGACCGCGGGAGGTGAATCAAGCACAGGGACTAGGTCACCACCAGTGGCCTCTGGGGGTGGCGTCCGGCCGGCACTCCCATCAACTGTCCCCGTTGCAGGCACTTCAGGCGCGCTAGCAAGGATTCCTGCTAGCATGGATGATGCTGCTTTAAATAAGTTTATGAAGGTATGATGACTCCTGTTTCGGCGTTTGAATCGCCTTTAGAGCATACTTGACTCTCTTGCTTTGTGTCACAGGGCTTGTCATGGGTGACGAGCCAGTCGCATGCTGCAATGGCTAGCATGGCGGCTGTTCAAAAAGATCGTGACGGCTTGCGCAAGTGAGTATCGTCATCCTTCTGTTAATATAAGTAGGCTTTAATTGTGACTAACCTGATTTTGCTGCAGAGAGGTTACGTTCTTGAAGAAGGAGTTAACCAAGATAAAGCTGAACTCAGTTACAGAGTTTCAGAAACTACGGACTGAAATCAATAGACTTCAGTCTGAGAATGTTGGTAAGTCGGTTCCCAACTTGAGAAGACTTAAAGACATTTCTTGTTCATAACCTCTTTTCTTTGTGCAGCGCAAGCAGGTCGTATTAAACAGCTCAGCCAGGACAAAATGCTTCTTGAGTCCTCGCTCGACCACACCAACCAAGTGGTCAAAGAGTTGAGCCTACTGTTCTTCGAAAAACTGAAGGCCATAGCCAGCCTTTTGAATACCAATGTGGTAGAGTTGAGGAAGGACAACCCAGATGTCAGCGATTGGGCATCACTGCTTACAACTCAAGCAGAATCACTGCTCGAATATCTCCCTGGAGATTTACGGCGACGCGAAGAGATGATCAGGACGAGAGTCCGATCAGCCGCATCTGCCGTACTCAGCCGGGTTCGACTTCACCATGGCCCAGATGCGAATCTGAGCGCGCTGGTGGGACCGGTTGAGGTCGAGAGTGACGAACTGCTTGACGCCGTTATTGAAGAAGTTAAGCCCTTCGTTGACAAGCTTTTGGCTGAGCTAAGGATCGAATGATCCTTGTATTTTGTAACCAAACAATTGTAATTACAATGCTATGTATGTAAAATTATTTTTTCAAGGGAAAGTGCATATTCACATCATAAGTTTCATACTATAAGTATATTCCTCTAGCCCCCGCTTCTGTTTTATGAATACTGAAGCCTTAGTATTTTAAGCAGAGGGGAAAAACATAAGTATGATGACCAGGGATATGCGCTTCAAACCAATGATCAAGATTAAAATAACATTTTAACCTTATTGCAAACTGATAGCCACCCGGATGACCGAAGACTAGCCAGATAGTCCCATGTGCGTTGAGAAACGGCTTATTTAGGAGTAACTTATCTGGAAGTGATCATGAGATTGACCAGCGAATCCGGTTGAAAAATGCTGTAATAACCTAACCGCCAGCGATCAGCCCCCAGGTCGAAGTTGTATAATTTGGGCTTAAAGAAAAACACTCATTGTATGAAAACAAGACATGTTTTTTATGGAAAGATGCTAATTGAACAGGAAAAAGGTGATTGGAATACTTACACGTAAAACTTGCGAAGTTGATCGATGTTCCAAGTATTGGACAAAATCCGACCATCCTCCATGGCTAACGGCGCAGATCCTGGCCGCGGTACTGAGGCGACTATGTATGGTCCCTCCCACTTTGGGGAGAATTTATTGCGGTTAGACTGGTCTTGAATTTTTCGTAAAACCAAGTCGCCCACATTGAGATCACGTGGTCGCACCTTTTTACTGTGATACTTGCGTAGAGCCTGCAAGTATACCGCGGACTTAATCAGGGCGCGATCACGCCGTTCTTCCAGGAGGATGAGATCTCGTGATCGCTGTTCGGATTGGTTGACCTGTTCGAATTGATTCGTGCGAACAGATCCAATACTTACTTCCATAGGCAACACAGCCTCGGCTCCATAGACCAAATGGAAGGGTGTCTCACCGGTGGCTCGACTAGAGGTAGTTCGTAGTGCCCATAGAACAGTATAGAGCTCGTCTGCCCAAGCCCCCGAGCGGGTCTTGAGGCGATCAAAAACACGTTTTTTGATACCTTGCAATACTTGCCCATTGGCCCGTTCTACGGCACCATTGCTTTGTGGATGTGCCACGGAAGCAAAGCACACCTTGGTCCCAATCTGATCGCAGTAGTCTAGGAAAAGACCGCTAGCGAACTGAGAACCATTGTCTGTGATGAGACGGTTTGGAACACCAAATCGTGCCACAATGTTCTTGTGAAAGAACTTTTGTGCGGCTGATGCAGTAATATTTCGTACTGGTTCGGCCTCAATCCACTTTGTGAACGGGTCAATGGCTACGAACAAAAATTTGTATCCATTGACCGCTTGTGGCATAGGACCGACGATGTCCATTCCCTAGATCGCGAAAGGCCATGCGAGAGGAATAGTTTGCAATGCATAAGCAGGTTGATGAACCTGTCTTGCATGAAACTGACACTGTGGACACACCTTGACCATAAGCTTGGCATCATCGAGTGCCGAAGGCCAGTAGAATCCCTGTCGAAAAACTTTTCCGACCAGTGTTCGGTATGACGCGTGTGCACCGCATACACCGTCATGTATTTCTTTCAAGAGGGATTTTCCTTCCTCCTGAGATACGCAGCGCATGAATACTCCTTGAGTACCCTTTCTGTACATAATCCCATCTATGAGTTTGTACAGACGCGCCTTTCGAATTAACCGATCGCTTTTGGTTTCGTCCTCGGGTAGGGTCCCATGTTCGAGATAGACCCTCAATGGATGAGTCCAATCTTGTTCCTGACCGAGGTTGGCAACGAAGGCTATTGCCGGATCATCCTCGACCGAAGTCATGATCGAAGGATGGTCCAAGTGTTCAATGAACACTCCTGCCGGAGCGGATGAGCGTGAGGATCCAATTTTGGATAATTGGTCTGCGAGAATGTTGTCCTTTCGCGGGATGTATTGGACTTCGAAGTGACTGAAGTGTTTTTCCAATTTCCTCACTTCCCCCAGGTAATGAGCCATTGTCTCATCGGAGGTGCTGTACTCCTTGTTTACCTGGTTTACGACCAGCTGTGAGTCCCCCCTCACCACTAATCGACGGACTCCGAGGAATTTTGCTGCCCGGAGCCCTGCAAGAAGACCTTCATACTCTGCTGCATTGTTGGTTGCAACAAAGTGTAGTTGGATGACATACTTAAGCTGTTCGCCCTGAGGTGTAACTAAGACCACTCCAGCCCCCGAGTGTTGAAAACTACGGGAGCCGTCAAAGTACATTGTCCAATAATCGGGGCACTCCAGTTCCTTTTCCAACTGCACGGGTGGCTCAGGGTTGGTCCATTCGACCACAAAGTCGGCCAAAACCTGAGACTTAACCGCCGTGCGAGGGGTAAAGTGGATCTCAAAGGCACCGAATTCGACCGCCCATTTGGCGATTCGACCAGATTTTTCTGGATTTCGGACAATATCCCCTAAAGGAAAAGAGGAAGGTACTGTGATCTTGTGTGCTTGAAAGTAATGTCGTAGCTTACGGGAAGCCATCAGTAGCGCGTAAAGTATCTTCTGGACCTCAGGGTAGCGCTCCTTAGGACCATGAAGTACTTCGCTCACATAGTAGACGGGTCTGTGCACTCCTTCCCTTTCCGCGATCAGAACTGCGCTGACCGCGTGTGGGGTGGCCGCCAAATACAGAAGCAATGGTTCATCCTTTTCAGGAGACACCAATACTGGCGGACTAGATAGATATGTTTTTACCTCCTGAAACGCTTTTTCGGCCTCATCTGACCACGTGAAGTTATGATGTTTCCGCAAGGCTTTAAAGAAAGGTAGTCCCCTTTCGCCTAATCGTGATATGAAACGACTTAAAGCCGCCATGCGACCAGCCAGGCGTTGAACATCCTTCATGGTCGAGGGCGACCTCATTTGCTCAATAGCTCTGATTTTCTCAGGATTAACCTCAATGCCCCTGGAACACACAAGAAAACCAAGAAGCTTTCCTGAAGAAACCCCGAAAGAACATTTCTCCGGGTTCAATTTTATTCCAAAGCGATTCAAGTTACAGAAGGTTTCAGCAAGATCGTCCAAATGAGACAATCTTTTGGTACTCTTTACAACCAAGTCGTCTACATATGCTTCGAGATTACGCCCTATCTGGGAAAGAAAGGTCTTTTGCATCAAGCGCTGGTACGTGGAACCAGCGTTCTTGAGACCGAACGGCATTCTGACGTAGCAGTACGTGCCGAACGGGGTGATGAAGGCAGTTTTCTCTTCATCGTCTTCTGCCATGCTAATTTGATGATATCCCGAGTAGGCATCCAGAAAACTCATCAGTTCGCAACCCGCAGTGGAGTCAACCAGCTGGTCGATGCGGGGAAGGGGAAAGTCGTCCTTCAGACAGGCACTGTTGAGGCTAGTGTAGTCGACGCACATGCGCCACTTGCCATTTGACTTGCGGACCATGACCGGATTGGCGAGCCAGTCCGGGTGATTCACTTCGCGGATAAACCCGGCTTGTAAGAGTTTGTCTAACTCTTCTCGGATGGCTTCCTGTCGGTCGGTGGCAAAACGCCTGAGCTTTTGCTTTATTGGTCGTTGTCCAGGTCGGATTGCTAACCTGTGCTCAATTACTTCCCTTGGGACACCGGGCATGTCGGACGGTTTCCACGCAAACACATCTGCGTTAGCCCGGAGGAAAGCAACGAGGTCGAGTTCCTATTTGTCATCCAGGGTTGACCCAACCCGAATTGTCTTAGATGGGTCATCTGGGTACAAAGGAACTTGTTTGAGCTTCTCATCTGGTCGAGGAGCAGCCCTGATCGCATCGGTGGCGACAGTGGCGACCTGAGCGTCCCGGAGGGGAAGTTGATCGACCATCTCCAAAGATAGCCGGTCGCACGTGAGCGCCACGTTGCGACTTCCTCGGACCGAAATGACACCTTTGGGGCCAGGCAATTTCCCGCACTGATAAGCATAGTGCGTTGCCATCATGAACTTAGCAAGAGTCGGCCTGCCAAAGATTGCATTATAAGCTGAATCACAATCGATTACATCAAAAGTAACCAATTCTGTTCGAAAGTTATCTGGTTCTCCCAGAGTGACCGGGAGGACCACTTGTCCCAATGGCATCATGGAGGGGCCTGGGATTATCCCATAAAACAGATGGATTATGGGCTTGATCTTCGAACGAGGAATTTGCATCTCGTCGAGTGTCTTGACCAATAAAAGATCAAGGGAACTTCCCCCGTCGATCAGGACCCTTTCGACTCTCGCGTTACTGATGATTGGGGTAATAACCAGAGGTAATCTCAATGGTCGAGTTAGCCCCGCAGGACAGTCAGCGCGGTCGAACGTCAAAGGCATATCCGACCAACGGGGATATTGAGGTTCACCAAGGGATGTCTCCGTTTGGTTAACCTCTCGGCAAAAAGTTTTAAACTGTCTTTTGGAAACGAAAGAGGAGGAACCTCCGAAAATGACATTAACATGATTTTGAGGTACCTGGTAAGCCATTTCTTCGTCTCCATCGACGTCTCTAACCCCGCACGCCTGCTCTTTGGGCGGTAAGGTTGGCATTGGCCCAGCTCCTTGGTAGAAATCATCCAGCTGTTTCAACCAACTTCTGCAGTTTTTGAGATCGTGGCCTGCGGAATTGTGGAGTGGACACCACCTTTTGCCCTCCTGCGGATTAGTTGATTTTTCTGGCTGGTCGGAATCCCGGCCACCAGAAGCAGTTTTACTTTTAAAAGAAGACTTATTACCTTTGGTCGAAGGTGGTTTCTCCGCGACCGCGACCTCACGGTACTGTCCAGAGCGGTTCCTCTTCGACTTTTTTGACTTCCCACCCGGTGAAGACTCCGGCTTTTTGCTCGAATCTTCTTTCTTGGCGTCCTTGAAACCTGGTTGGGGCGGTAGGTCCCCCTTGTCAACCATTCGGTTCCATTCGACCGCCTCGGCTGCATCGGAGTATCGATCAGCCATATCGAACAGATCGGCCACCGATCGAGGAGGGTGAATGAGCAAGTCTTCAGTGAATCTCCGGTATCGAACGGCATGCTTAAATGCCCTGATTACGGAGCCATCAGATATGTTCGGGATGGTATTTCTTACCCCGACAAACCTCTTGACAAACTGCCGAAGCGTTTCGGTCGAAGTTTGCCGCAATCTATGCAAGTCGTCCTCCTTACCCGGCTTTTGGTAACAGTTTTGGAAATTGCTGAGGATGGCATCGCATAGCATTTCCCAATTGTAGATAGAACCCTCAGGCTGATTGAACAACCAGGTTCTAGCCGGTCCTACGAGGACTGTTGGCAGGTAGTTAGCCATGACCTTGTCATCGCCTCCTGCTGCTTGGATGGCAGTAATATAGATCTGAAGAAACTCGGATGGGTTCTGAGTTCCATCAAACCTCTCAATGGCCCCTGGTCGAAACTTATCGGGCCAAACGACCGCTCGTAGGCCAGGCGAGAAAGCTTTGCAACCAACCGCCTATACCGTCCTGCGACTTTCGGTCAGGTTTCGAGCAAACTCACTTAATGGCGGGGTTACTCGGGGTCCCAAACGAGAATGAACGGGAACTCGATCCCTAGCACGAAAGTCCTGCATTCGCCGATATTTGTCCTGTCGGGACGGTATAGGCGGCGGGTAATTCCGTCGGCCAGAGCCAGAATGAGGACCATCTCGTTCATGGGAATGTGTCACTGAGCGGGAAGAGGCTGTCGGGGTCGCCTCGGATGCGACCTCATCCAGTCTTTCCGCCAGGATCCTGTAAAAGGCCGGTTTCTGAGCATCCGTGACCGTAGGCGGAAAGTTACGCATGACTTCCGCGATAGATCGCAGTCGACCATGGGTACTTCTCCTAGGGGCACCAAGTGTTATTGTTTCCTCGTCCACTGGGAAGTGCTCCGGTGGTAAGGAAGGAGTCTGGTCACGTCTATGACCACGCGACCGTCGAGAAGAACTCGGGGCAGCATCGTAACGAGCCTGCGCATCTTGAAGAGCCTCTAGGGCAGTTCTGCGTAGTTCGTTGTTTTGTTGCTCGAGATCTTGCTCCTCCTTCTGTTTGCGATCTTGTTCTTCCCTGGCAGCCTGTTGATCGGGAGTTTCCTCCGACAACGCAGCAAACTGCCTAGGGAGAGAAGTCGCCGATGGGGAGAACATCTCGGTTTGTTCCGAGTCGGACTCGAAATCAAAGAGACGGTGAAGGTTATCAGGGTCGAATCTTCCTGGGCTAACCTCGGGGTCACCATCATACTTTCCCTCAGCGGGATCGTGCGATGGGCCGGACTCATCACCTAGCACATTAAGAACCTCTGTGGGTTCTGACCCTGTGCCAGTTACCTCCTGGTCGATCATCATGACTTGGGAAGATGATTCATCCTGGGGAAGATTCTGGCCTTCGACCTCTTCCATCGGAACGGGATCACTTGGAGAAGGCATTGGGATATGAGCATAATCCTCGAGATCGAAATCATTCTCGGAATCATATGCTCCAGCCATGTTTCGGCAAACCTCCGAATTTCAATTAAGACGCCTTGAGAAAGGCCCCACGGTGGGCGCCAGCTGTCGACGATTCGGACTCGGAGTCCTCAGCCGAACTTATGCAGAATTTGTAATAGTGAGACCTTTCAAGATGACCCTTCGGGAAGGTATGCTGAACAATGGTGAACAGGAGCACAGAGAATTTAGACAGGTTCGGGCCCTCGATGGTGGGAGTAAAAGCCCTACGTCCTGTTGAGATTTCACTAAGTATGGTAAAAGGTTTACATGTGGAGGAAAAAGTCCTCACAGACGAGGATTTTTCTTGTAAAAAGTGTACAAAGATAAGCTAAAGAAGACTTAAAAATGCTATATGAGGTGTGCCGTAGACTTGGCTAACTTGGATCTCCTCTCCCTTGATTGATACTTCATGCCATCCTTTTATACTGCTTGAAAGGGTGCCATGTGAAGGAAACTGCATCAATCGGTTGCACGGATGGTTAGATACGGTTTTTGTAACTGCTCTTAACCTCCACGCAGGTTAAACACGTGTTATTCATGAATAACTGTACGTGTTAACCCCCTGACGGTTGATTTTCCACGTGTAGGAATCTTCGGGATACTTAGAATATCCTGTCGTATAGACAACCGAATAGATAGATCCCAGGTATCCTGATCGGTAGATGTTCTGACCGCGGGATTTGGCTGACCGCGTAATATCCCGAATGTGTAGTTCGCGTATAGGCCACGAACTTCTGACCGCGCAAGGCCTACGGTCTGACCGCGTAAAGCTGCGACTTGATCGCGTAAAGCTTGCGACCTCGTGGTGATGCCTCTCAAAATAACTTGAGTTCGCATCTCCAGACACATGTCTGGTTCGAACCTGTCTTGAACCAGAAGTTTATTAGAAGTGACCCGGGTGTCAATCCTCGTCACCCGGGGCCGCGGCACCGGGGGCCTTGTCCTCGGGCCAATGGCGGCGCTCGGGACGGAGGCACCGGTCGCCTTGTCCCCGGGAAAGTGGTGGAGCCCGGGATGGTGGTCATTGGGAGCCTTGTCCCCGGGCAAATGGCGTTGCTCGGGACAGAGGCACTGGGGGCCTAGTCCCAGGCCAATGGCGCCGCCCGAGACAGGGGTCATTGGGAACCTTGTCGGTACCGGGGCCTTGTCCCTGGGCCAATGGCGGCACCCGGGACAGAGGCACCGGGAGCCTTGTCCCCGGGCCAATGGCGGCGCACGGGATGGAGGCACCAGGCGCCTTGTCCCCGGGCAAATGGTGGCGCCCGGGATGGTGGTCACCGGGAGCCTTATCCCGGGGCAAATGGCGGCGCCCAGGACAGAGGCACTGGGGGCCTAGTCCCCAGGCCTATGGCGGCGCCCGAGACAGGGGTCACCGGGAGCCTTGTTGGTACAGGGGCCTTGTCCCCGGGCCAATGGTGGCGCCCGGGACAGCAGCACCGGGGGCCTTGTCCCCAGGAAAATGGCGGCACCTGGGATGGCGGCACTGGGGGCTTTGTCCCCGGGCCAATGGCGAGGTCACCGGGAGCCTTGTCCTCGGGCAAATGACGGCGCCCGAGACGGCGGCACTATGGACCTTGTCCCTGGGCCAATGGCAGTGCCTAGGACGGGGGCACCGGAGGCCTTCTCCCAGGGCCAATGCGGCACCCAGGACAGGGGTCACTGGGAGCCTTATCCCCGAGCAAATGGCGGCACCCGGGATGGTGGCACCGAGGGCCTTGTCCTTGGGCAAATGACGGCGCCCGAGACAGAGGCACCGGGGTCCTTGTCCTAGGGCAAATGGCGGCTCCCGGGACAGAGGTCCCCGGGCCAATGGCGGCGCCCGGGACTGTGGTCATCGGGAACATTGCCCAATACCTGGACCTGATTGCATGGGGATTTCCCCCAACAAGTAGACCAATTCGATCAGATTGATCAAGTCGAACAACTTACCAAGGATCAATCGAGCGCTGATAAAGTCAGCGGTATATTTTGTCGCACCTCGAAACTGGGACTACGACTACTCCGGTGGAGACCTAGCTTGCTGTAGCTAGTCCCATATATGCATACTTTTGACTTCCCAGGATAAGTCAAGCACATGAGTATGTTTACATTGCAGCAGAAAAACTTACAAAATATTTAAGCAGTGTGGCTACTGGCCTTAATATTGCATAAAGAGATTACAATACCTTCGCGGCATTCGAGGTTTAGTTAAAGCAAAATAAAAACTTCTACACAGCGGATGATGGGTGTCCCTTCCACAGTAAGAACTTGACGGCAGAACAACACATCAAGGATCTGGCAGAACTGGCTCTCCTTCATCTTGTTCCAAGAAGTTCTCCACGCCTTCTTCTTGATCATGGTACGCTCCATCTACTAGGTTGTAAGTTGCAAGGGTGAGTACTTAAATACTCAGCAAGTCATAGGTAAGAGTAGATACATATAGTAGTATTGTTATGAACCTAGACTAGTCAAGAATTATGGATGTTTGTAAAATAATCTTTTCTTTCATATATCATCTCGTGCCAGCACTTTTCATAACATAGCATCGCTATTCATGTTCACTAAATTATAGCACTACCACGACACGTCGACACATGACAGCACCCCTTATCATGACAACACATGTCATTTGGGTAATCTTGACTTATCAAATTTTATTTAGAAAACATACTTGTGCCACACCCCGTGGATTTAATCCACCGCAGCAGACTCCTATAAATCCGGGAGCTCGGAGTACTCGAATACGTTTTTAACTCTACAGACAGGTACCAATTTACCCGCAAGATATTCCACTTTCATGCGCATCCTACCAATATGATTAGACCCTTCCTCACAACTATGTGTGAGTGGCAAGGTGGAGATAACAAGAACTTTTGTCATGTTTCACACACAATTCACCCCTAGCCCTGTGGATCTCTCGCGAACCACAATTGTGGCGGGCTATACCCCCACCCCCAAGCATCTTCCCATTACTGGGTCAGCGTGCATGATCACATTCAGTGATGCGTGGAGGAGCCGCACTCCATGAAATTAGTGTAATGTTTTGCATCTCGTGCATGGGTTTCATGTGCGATCCGCATAAGTACTTGTTCAGGCCTATCCCATACCAGGCTTGCGGTTAGCACGTGTTTCATGCTACTAGACACAGAACACAAGGTTCTAGTCCTTATATGCCAGTGACCAGACCATCCACAAACCATGCACCTACAGTGCCTGCACATCCAGTGCAGCCAAGCACATCCAGTGCTAGTACCACCATTCCATACCAAAACCCTGGTCACGGCTAGGGGTTTTATTTCATGAATATATATAAATACATATATAATTGTTCATGGCTCACTAATTGATCACTTCACATTTCATAGGCATCCAGCCTAGTACTGCCAATTCACAATTAAACCATTGACATGCAATACTGTTTATATTCAAGGTCTTATCATAGCAATTCATAAAATATAGGTTCAAGATGATCAAGACTATGACTTGCCTTCCGTGTCGTAAGAAACAGCAGTTGATGTCGGATCAACAGTCAAGTCCTCGAACTCTGGCTCTGACTCTGAGCAAAGATCAAAAAAGCAACCAAGAATCACAACCTTTTGAATACATTATTATACTACATGCAATAATGCAAAGATGAAATGTCTTTAGGTCGACATTCGATTCAGGGCGTCGACAAAGGATCAATGGTTGATAAAGAGCTCAATTCAAGTTGTGACAGAAGAAGAAATTGTAGATCACAACATCAGGAATCTAAGAGACAAAGTCATGCTCAAAATGCATGGCTGGAAGTAGGTAAAAAGGTTCAATGCCACTGACTGACGTAGATTGACATTGGGCTGACATGGCCAGAAACTAGGGTTTGCCATATCTTTTGATTTAGGGCTCCAATTGATGCACCACTTTGTCTGGTAGTTAGGCATTTGTAGCAAGAACAATCTACTCACAAGCTCTAGGGCAGGAGATGGCCGAAAAGTGGTGAAAACCGGCGAAGAATACAGTGGCTGGAGTTTCAAGTCATGGCTCTGGATAGAAATTAGGGCATTGCCATAACTTCTGATTTAGACCAAATTAGATGTCGAGCTAGTAGACAAAATTGTTCAGGAGATCAAGATGCATCTAAGGGACAAGGTGGTTGGAGTTGGATCGGCCGAGAATAGATTTCTGGTGGCCTGCGCCGGAGAAGATTACACTGGATTTGGGGGTTTTTGCTACACAGGATTTGAACTCAATTCCTTGCTCGAGGAGTAAGAGAGAAGCATATGGAAGCTATTGGCATGATCAATTTGGCCGGAGCATCACCGGAGAAGTCTGGCGGCGAGCGTCGGTGACTGGTGAAGCTCGAGCTTGGGAATAGCATCAGTTCTTGCTTAATTTTGAAATCTGAATTCACTGGCTTGCTAAATAAAGCTCACTGATCATTTTACTCTATTGGATCGAGGGCTAATTCAGATTGAATCAAGTTCCAAAGCTAGAACAGGGGTTCTGGCAATTCCGGTGATCATCGGCGATGAGGGGCACGGGAGTTCAATTAAATGCTACAGAACGATGAGGAGGATGAGAGATAGTCACTGGTGGTGTCAATTTGGAGATTGGTGAAGCGAGGCGGGCTGGCGTCGTCGACCTCCTTGGCGGCTCGCCGGAGAAGAAGACAACAACAAAGGAAATTTGATTATTTGCTGAGAAACTCTAGAGAGCAGTGCTGGTGACAAGGGAGCTGCTCGGGTCTGCTATCTAAGGGCAAGGCGAAGCGAAGCAAAGCTTACTGCTTGGAGCTAAGATGCTTGCGCCGGTGTACCTTCGGGTTGAAGCAACGGCGAGTAGTTGAAGCTGTGCAAGCTACTAGTGAGCTGGACAAGGACTGCCATGGCAGTAGCTAAGGTGCAAATATGTTTGCACATGCAAACACGGTTGCGAAAAAGCACGGGCTAGAGCGTCGCTCGATCGGCGGCGAAAACACGGCGACAAGGCGCACTTGGTCGCGGTCACAATGGCGTTCATCGAAGCTATGCACTGCAAGCTGTGGTCGCGGTCGAAGGGGATGAGGGCTCTGGTCGCGAACTGCTGCTGCTCCGATCGTGAACAGTGGCTTCGGTCGAAGATGCTGAGCCCTGGTCGTGAACAGCAGATGTGGTCGAGCCAGGGACCTAATTGCAAGAATCTTTGTTTGAATTCTGGACTGATTTGTAATTTTTGATCTAGAGATAGATAATTTGCAATCTGATTTCATAGATGAGTATAAACTTATACCTTATACTCATCTAGCAAGAAATTTGGCAAAATCTCGCATGATTTGATGATTTTCGATATAAACCAAAAATAGGGTATTTAGGGTAAATTAAATCTGAGTTAATTTGGGTATTCTGATAAAAGAAGATTTTGCATTAATTAGCATTTGGGAGGTGTTCCCTGAAACAGATTTGAATTTGGAGTTGATTTGAAGATTTTAGCCTTTTTGGATTTCCAGATATGAGAAAAAGGACTGATTCGCGATACAATTTGGACTAATATGTGAAAAAGGCTTAAATGATGAAATCTGACTGCCAACTTTCTGGATTAAGTACTGGCATACCCATGATCATAATCCAAGAATAATCGGGTCTAGTTAGATCAAGATTTGGCTAAATCTGAGTTCAAAGTATTTAGGGTAATTAGGATATTAATTAAATTCTTGTTTTCGAAAACAGAAAAGGATCGCAAGATCTAAGAGTTAGAGATGGAATTGAATCTGGCTCCTGAAGGCTTTTATGTTCAGAGTAACTGATAGATCACATCTGAGCAATCTGATCTTGATTTGGGTTCACAGGAAAGATTTTGAGATATTTGGGGCTTGGGATAGATTAGGATTGAACTGATCTTGCTAGTACTAGAGAGATACATGCATGCATGATGTTCATGAAAAGGAAATTTTTACCCCTAAACCCAGGGTGTTACATATTTGCAAGCTTTGCGAAAATTTCACAGCAAACGGGTGCGACCGCGGAGTTTTCAAGTGGGTGATTTGGTTTTACGAAAAATACAAAACCAGTCTAACCGCAATAAGTTCTTTCCACAGTGGGAAGGCCTTACTGATGAGGATTATTACCTGAGCTAGTACGAAATAATACACATCTGGTTCAAGACGAATACGAACCAGACTGGTGTATGAAGGTCCGCTGTTATGGTCTCAGACGACCTGAGAAGCGCGGACACAGGAGTAATTATGCCGTCAGGAGGCCGCAGACGATGCGCGGTCAGGAGGCCGTTGATTACCCTCGACCATAGTAACTCAGGATTGCTTGGCCCTCTAGCAAGCATATCCTCAGTATCGTGATGATTCTTCCACGTATGAAGACAACTGCCAGGAGGTTAACATGTGCAGTTATCCCTTAATTGCACATGTTAGGCCTACATGGGAGTTAAGTGCGGTTACCAAAACTGCGCTTCTACAAACCGTTCAAAACCGTTGTGCATTGGCGCCCTTTTGATCGGTATAAAAGGGTGAGCAAATGTACAAGGCGAAGAAGACGACGACAGATCAAGCACAAGCTTTTATAAGTTAGTTTAGTCGGTTTTAGACAACAACACAAAAAAGATCTTCGCCTGTGATGATCTTTTCTTCAACTTGTAAGCATTTTCCATTCATAGTGAAATCACAACAGGACGTAGAGTTGTTACTCCCACCATCGAGGGTTCGAACCTGTATAAATCTCTTTGTGCCCCAACAGACATTGCTCATCATCCCTTTGCAGAGGAACACTTTGAAAGGCCTCATAACTCACAAAATCTGCATAAGATCGACTAAGGACACTGAGTACGAATCGTCGACAGCTAGCTCCCACCGTGGGGCCTTTCTCAAGGAGTTCTTTTTCTATCTGGTGGCTCAGTGAGCCATTTCTAGGGCATATGATTCCGAGAACGACTTTGATCTCGAGGATTATGCCCATATACATATGCCTTCACCTAGTGATCCTGTTCCAATGGAGGAAACAGGAGGCTAAGACGTCCCAGAGGTCGATTCGACAACTCAGGTCATGGCTCTTGACCAGGAGACAACAGACGCAGAACCGGAACCCAATGTTGTTTCTACTGCGTTAGGGGTTGAATCCGGTCCATCGCATGACCCTGCCGAGGGCAAAGGCGATGTTGACCAAGAATTTAGTCCGGGGAGGTTCGATCCTGATAACCTCCACCGTCTTTTTGATTTTGAGTCCGACTCAGAACAAACAGAGATGTTCCCTCCATCGGTGACCTTGTTCCCTAGGCAATTCGCTGCCTTATCGGAAGAAACGCCCGATCAGCGGACTGCTAGGGAAGAACAGGAGCGCAAGCAAAAAGAAGAACAAGAGCGCAGACAAAAGGAGGATCAAGATCGCGAGCAACAAGATAATGAGCTCCGCAAAACAGCCCTAGAGGCTCTACAAAATGCGCAAGCTCATTACGACACCGCTCCTAGTTCCTCCCGTCGTCCGCATGGTCGCAGACACGACCAGACATCTTCTTTACCCCCGAGACATTTACCGGCAGACGAAGAGACGGTGACACCTGGCGCACCCAGGAGGAGCACACATGGCTGGCTTAGATCCATCGCAGAGGCCTTGCGTAATTTTCCTCCTACTGTCACAGATGCGCAGAAACCAGCTTTCGCCAGAATCGTGGCAGAGAGGTTAGACGAGGTCGCATCTGACACGACCCCTATTGCCTCTTCTCGTTCGGCGATACATTCCCATGATAGAGAATATTCTAACTCTAGTTTTGGTAGACGAAATCGGCCACCGCTAGTGCCGTCTCGGCATGACAAAGCTAGACGGGCGGGAAATTCTCGTGATCGGGAACGAATTCCTGTCCACTCTCACCTGGGGCCACGTGTGGTGTCTGCTTCACGTGAGGTCACCTGAGATCAGGTTGAGAGCCGTAGATCTCTCCATGGTCCTTATGTTGGTTGTAAAGCTTTCTCGCCCGCCCTTCGTGCGGTCGTTTGGCAGGATAAGTTTAAACCTGGGGCTATTGAAAGATTTGACGGAACTCAGAATCCATCGGAGTTCTTTCAAATTTACATCACTGCTATTCAGGCAGCAGGTGGCGATGACCGACTCATGGCCAACTATTTACCTACAGTCCTTGAGGGACCGGCAAGAACCTGGCTGTTCAATCAGCCCGAGGGTTCGATATATAACTGGGAAATGTTGTGCGATGCCATCCTCAACAATTTCCAGAATTGTTATCAGAAGCCGGTAAAAGAGGACGACCTCCATCGACTACAACAACCATCAACGGAAACTCTTTGTCAGTTTGTCAAAAGGTTCGTCGGGGTGAGAAATACCATCCCGAACATATCTGACAATTCCGTTATCAGGGCATTTAAACACGTCGTTCGATATTGGAGGTTTACAGAGGATTTGCTCACCACCCCCTCGATTAGTAGTCGATCTTTTTGATATGGATGATCGATATTCCGATGCGGCCGAGGCCGTTGAGTGGATTCATATGGTGGACAAAGGAAATTTACTACCTCAACCTGGTCTCAAAGACGTAAAGAAAGAGGATTCGAACAAGAAGCCGGAATCTTCATCAGGCGGGAAATCAAAGAAATCAAAAAGGAGTCGAACTGGACAATACCGAGAGGTCGCAGTCGCAGAGAAACCTCCGTCGACCAAAGGAAGGCAAGAAGTGGTGTCCACTCCACAACTCTGCAGGCCATGACCTCAAGAATTGCCGGAGTTGGTCGAAGCACTTGGATGACTTCTACTAGGGGATCGGACCAATGCTGACCTTGCCACCAAAAGAACAGACTTGCGGGCTAAGAGACACTAGCGGGGACGAAGAGATGTCATACCAAGTACCTCATAATTATGTCAATGTCATTTTCGGAGGTTCCTCCTCTTTTGTTTCTAAACGACAATTTAAAGCTTTTTACTGAGAGGTGAACGAAGTTGAGATTCCCCTTGGTGAACCTCAGTACCCCCGTTGGTCGGATACTCCATTGACGTTTGATCGCTCTGATTGCCTTGTGGGGCTCACTCTACCATTGAGGCTACCTTTGGTGATTACCCCAATTATCAGTAATGCGAGAGTCGAAAGGGTCCTGATCGACGGAGGTAGTTCCTTGGACATTTTACTAGTCAAGGCACTGGATGAGATGCAAATTCCTCATTCCAAAATCAAACCCATAATTCATCCATTTTATGGGATAATTCCTAGTCCCTCTATGATGCCTTTGGGATAGGTGGTGCTCCCTGTCACGCTGGGCGAACCAGATAACTTCCAAACAGAATTAGTTAACTTCGATGTAATTGATTGTGATTTGGCTTATAACGCAATCTTTGGCAGGCCAACTCTCGCTAAATTCATGATGTCTACGCACTACACTTACCAGTGCGGCAAGTTGCCTGACCCCAAGGGTGTTATTTCGGTCCGAGGCAGTCGCAATGTGGCATTGATGTGTGATCGGTTATCCCTGGAGATGGTAGATCAATTTCCCCTCCGAGAAGCCCAGATTGCCACAATGTCTACCGATACGATCAAAGCTGCTCCTCGACCAGATGAAATATTAAAATTGGTTCCGTTGTACCCAGATGATCCGTCTAGGACAATTCGGATTGGATCAGGCCTGGATGACAAATAGGAAATCAAGCTCATTACTTTCCTCCGAGCTAATGCAGATGTGTTTGCGTGGAAACCATAGGACATGCACGGTGTCCCAAGGGTGGTAATTGAGCACAGGTTAGCAATTCGACCTGGACAGCGACCAATAAAGCAGAAGCTTAGGCATTTTTCTATTGATTGACAGGAAGCCATCCGAGTGGAGTTAGATAAGCTCCCAAAGGCCAGATTTATTCGCGAGGTTGATCATCCGGAATGGCTTGCAAATCCGGTCATGGTTCGTAAGTCAAATGGCAAGTGGCGCATGTGCGTTAACTACACCAACCTAAATAGTGCCTATCCGAAGGATGATTTTCCCCTTCCTCGCATCGACCAGTTGTCGATTCTACTACGGGTTGTGAAGTTTCCTGGATGCTTACTCAGGATATCATCAAATTAGCATGGTAGAAGAAGATGAAGAGAAGACTGCCTTCATCACACCATTCGGCACCTACTGCTACGTTAGAATGCCGTTTGGTCTCAAGAACGCTGGTTCCACGTACCAGCGCTTGATGCAAAAGACCTTTCTTTCCCAGATGGCGTAATCTTGAAGCTTACGTAGATGACTTGGTTGTAAAAATCTTAGAAAGTTCGTCTCATTTAGACGATCTTGCTGAAACCTTCTATAATTTGAATCGATGTGGAATAAAATTAAACTCGGAGAAATGTTCTTTCAGGGTTTCGTCTGGAAAACTTCTAGGTTTTCTCGTTTGTTCTAGAGGACTCGAGGTTAATCCCAAAAAAATCAGGTCTATAGAACAAATGAGGTCTCCCTCGACCATCAAAGATGTTGAGCGCCTAGCAGGTCGCATGTCGACATTAAGTAGATTCATATCGTGACTGGGTGAAAAGGGACTATCTTTCGCTCTGCGCAAACATAATAATTTTACTTGGTCCGATGAGGCTGAGAAAGCATTTCAAGAGGTCAAAGCATATTCGTCCAGTCCGCCGGTCTTGGTTTCTCCTAATAAAGAGGAACCATTACTCCTTTACTTGCTGGCCACACCTTACGCGGTCAGCGCTGTATTGATCGCAGAAAGAGAAGGTGTGCACAAACCCGTCTACTACGTAAGTGAAGTACTTCATGGTCCTAAGGAGCGATACCCTGAGGTCCAGAAAATACTTTACGCACTGTTGATGGCTTCCCGTAAGCTACGATATTACTTCCAAGCACATAAAATTACAGTGCCCTCATCTTTTCCTTTGGGGAACATTGTCTGGAATCCGAAGAAATCTGGTCGGATCACGAAATGGGCAGTGGAACTCGGAGCGTTCGACATCCATTTCACGCCTCGCACCACGATCAAGTCTCAGATCTTGGCCGACTTCGTGGTCGAATGGACTAATCCTGAACCGCCCGTGCAGGAGTCTGAAGATTTGGCATGCAAGGATTGCTGGACGATGTATTTTGATGGCTCTCGCAGGTTTCAACACTTGGGGGCTAGAGTGGTCTTAATCATGCCTCAGGGTGACCAACTCAAGTATGTCACTCAACTACACTTTGTTGCGACCAACAATGCAGTGGAGTATGAAGGTCTTATTGCAGGGCTCTGGGCAGCAAAATTCCTCGGAGTCCGTCGATTAGTGGTGAGGGGAGACTCACAGCTAGTTGTGAACCAGGTAAACAAGGAGTATAGCACCTCCGATGAGACAAGGGCTCATTACGTGGGGGAAGTGACGAGATTGGAAAAACACTTCAGTCATTTCGAAGTCCAATACATCCCGCGAAAGGACAACATTCTCGCAGACCAATTATCCAAAATTGGGTCCTCACGCACATCCGCCCCAGTAGGAGTGTTCGTCGAACACTTGGAACATCCTTCGATCATGACTACGACTGAAGATGATTTGGTAACAGTCTGTGTTACCAACCTTGGACATGAACGAGATTGGACCCATCCATTGAGGGTCTATCTCGAACACGGGACCTTGCTCGAGGATGAAACCGAGAGCGATCGGTTAGTTCAAAAAGCGTGCCTGTACAAATTTATAGAGGGAGTTTTGTATAGAAAAGGTACTCAAGTAGTATTCATGCGCTGTGTGTACCAAGAGGAAGATAAATCCCTCTTGAAAGAGATTCATGACGGTGTATGTGATTCCGTACACTGGTCGGGAAGGTTTTCGGACAGGGATTTTACTCGCCTTTGGCACTTGACGATGCCAAAAATCTGGTCAAGACATGTCCTCAGTGTCAATTTCATGCGAGACAAGTCCACCAACCTGCCTATGCTCTACAAACTATCCCTCTATCGTGGCCCTTCGTGGTTTAGGGGATGGATATTGTTGGCCCTATGCCGCAAGCAGTCAATGGATACAAGTTCTTATTCGTAGCCATTGACACGTTTACAAAGTGGATTGAGGCCGAGCCAGTATGCAATGTCACCGCTGCCGCTGCACAAAAGTTCTTTCAAAAGAACATTGTGACTCGATTCGGTGTTCCAAATCATCTCATCACTGATAATGGTTCCCAATTCGCTAGCGGTCTCTTTCTGGACTATTGCGACAATATTGGAACCAAGGTGTGCTTTGCCTCTGTAGCTCATCCGCAGAGCAATGGTGCCGTTGAACGTGCCAACGGGAAAGTATTGCAGGGCATCAAAAAGCGCGTTTTTGATTCCCTTAAGACACGCTCGGGGGCTTGGGTAGACGAGCTCTATACCACTCTGTGGGCACTACGTACTACTTCTAGTCGAGCCACTGGTGAGACACCTTTCCATCTGGTATACGGAGCTGATGCTGTATTACCCATGGAAATTAGTATTGATTCTGTCCGAACAGATCAATTCGAACAAGTTGATCAGAATGGACAACGATTACAAGATCTAATCCTCCTAGAAGAAAAACATGATTGAGCTCTGGTGAAATCCGCGGTGTATTTTCAAGCTTTGGGCAAGTACCACAACAAAAGGGTGCGGCTACGTAGCCTTCACATGGGTGACCTGGTTTTACGGAGAATACAAAACCAATCTAATCGCAATAAATTCTCTCCTCAATGGGAAGGCCCCTACACTGTTGTCTCCGTGCCGCGACCAGGATCAGCTCGGCTAGCAATGGAGGATGGTAGGATCTCATCCAATACCTGGAACATCGACCAACTACGCAAGTTCTACGTGTAAGTTTTCAAAAACCTTTTCCTTTTCAATTAGCATGATTTAACAAAAATTGGTACTTTTAGTTGTTTCATGTTATAATCATTCCTTTTGCCCATATGTAACGAGTCTGGCTCGGGGGCTGGTCGCCGATAATTGTATTACTATAATACCTCGATCGGATTCGCTAGCCGATCTTGTGATCACTTCCAGACAAGACACCCCTAAATAAGCCGTTTCTCAACGCACACAGGGCTTGCTGGTATGTCCTTGGTCATTAGAGTGGCTGCCGGTTCGCAATAAGGTCGGGTGTTGTATTGAAAATGTTTATCGGTCTGGTCGGATGATACTACCTAAGTCACAGTGTTCCTTTATTCCCGATTGTCGTTACACCCATATTTTTCCTGCGCTTATAATACTAAGTCTTCAGTATACATAATCTCAGGAGGGGGCTAGGGGAATATGGTCGCAACATGAAACAAAAAGAAGTGCTCTTCTTTCAAAAATTAAGGCATACATATTCATTGTATAGTTACATCTGTACAGGTACAAAATTTATCATAAGCCAAGTTCTTTCAATAGGTTTTCGACTAGGGGCCTGACTTCCTCCATTATAACCGCAAGCTGATCTACACTCTCGATCTCTGCTTCTCCCACCACTGGATTTAAATCAAGGTCAGTGTCATGGTGAAAACAAAGTCTGTAGAGAATGGCGGAGGCTGCGGATTGCACTTTTGTTCTCATCGCCTCTGTTTGACGCCTTGTATCTTCAGGAAGATACTCGAGAAGTGATTCAGCTTGGGTCGCGACCAGTGTGGCCTAGTCGCTAAAGCTAAGGTCGTCCTTTTGGGTTTCGACCACATCGGCTTTTAGAAAACTGGCCACCATCTTCAGCTTCTCGAAGATGTTTTGTTGGACACCGCTGCAGGTTGAGAGCGTCGCGTTCAAGCCCTCGTTTTCCTTGCAGACAGAATCAACTTTCAAGTTTTGCAACTCGACGGTCGCCTGGAGGCCTTTCTTCTCTTGAGAGAGTTGGCTTATTTGGTCCTCTTGCGCTATAATGAGAGACCATCACAAACAGTTCACATAACAAGTTAATTCTTTCTGGTCGAAAGTGCACTTACAGGAGAGCTGCAATTGCAGCTATTGGAGTTCTTTCTCCAGGAAACAGATCTTGGTGACCGCCCTGATCTCCTAGTTTTCCCGGTCAGCGAGGCTCTTGATCAGAAAGCATTTTCTCTGTGACAAAGGAGACAATTGTTAAAATGGGACTAAATTTCAGGCAGATGAGGAAACACCTTCCTTACCGCTGCAGGCGTCTCATTTCCCATTGGGCAGCCTCGATATGCTTCGCAACAGCTATCAACTTGGTCGCCGCATGGGTTAAGTCCTATGACATGGAAGGAGATCAGTTTTAGAGCTTGGATATTCCTATGCAAGTGCGTACTTAAAAATAGCAAGAGGTGTTTTGCATACCTCGATATATTCACTGAACGAGCTACTTTCAGATTCAGCCAAAGGCTGAGTCTCTAGACTCGCCTTATCCCAAACTGAAGCGGCAGATGATTTTTCCTGCTGAGCCACCTCCACAGCTGGGGTTTCAGATTCCAATCTCTACGATTGGACCTCTGTGGCCATTCCCTCCACAATGGCATGAATAACTTCCTCGGCCGTGGGGATGGGACTTTGCTCGCCTGTGACCTCCGTAGCAGGAGGAGCATCAAGACTCACAGAGGTCACTGGGGTGCTTGGCGCTACATCTCTACGCCTAGCATAAGCAAACAAGTGAATCACTGGTTAGAATGTCTTCAGTCGATCGCTTCGATATGACAACAGGAGAGATTCTTACATTACTCGAAACCCTGTCCATTTTTGGGATTTCAAGGATGATCTCCCGAGAAAAAGAGGACAGTCGTCATTTGTCCTGGTCTTTCTTTTCCTGAACAGGACATTATCCTTTTCTCCCTGTGTGTAAGTAAGTCTATAAAAATACACCTGAGGAACAATGAAAAACAAGATTGTAAGGGTCCTTACCGGAATAGCTTCTTCTGTTGGTAAGGATGAAGTCATCAGTCCTAGAGCTTCATGAACCGCAGGCACTCGGACTTCATCCGCGACCACAAGATCAGTAGTGGTCGCGAGACCCTGTTCCGTCGTTCCCACTCCTATCGTCAGGAGTGGAGTACTGGCCGCCCCAGGACTGGCAGGAATCCTTTTATGGCGGATAAGAGGGACGTCGTCTTCCTCGACTTTGCTCCTCTCACCCTGTACAACCAAGAAGTAATTTCCACTCGTGCTTGGAAAAATGGGGGTACGGAATATCTTACCAACGTTTTCTTCGCAGTTGTGGGTTTCTTTTGCGAGGCCCCTCCCAAGATCTTCTTGGGTTTTCCAGGAGTGAGTTCCTTCGTCTTGGGCCTTGCGGCGTTTATTTCGCCTTCTTCTTGGCGACTTCCCCCAAAGATCCATCATCGCCCAGACGCTTTGTTCCGATCGTCCTTTCCAGCAGCTGTGTAATATGCCTTAGAATGACATAATCCCAAACAGACAATTCATACCAAGTCTAGTTGGGAGAAAAATATACCTTTCGGCGCTCTTGTTTAAGTTCATCGCCGGCATTTATCAAGCTCTGGGGGCGAATGGATCCTTTATCTCCCTCCACTTCTGCATTGTATGGCCGCAGAAGGTAGTTTGTCCGCCTCTCAATCTCGGACAAAGAAAGGACTGTGTCACATACAAGCCAAATTACTTGACATGGCAGTTTTTCGTTAGTAAGCATGCGCAGTTTGTGAACAAGAGGACACACCTGTATTGTAGTCCAATGTGCTGTTCGCCATTGAGTCCACCTCCCAGGCCGGATGTGACCTTTCGTGCAAAGGACTCATCCTGTTCTTCATGAAGTCACGGATGATATCACGCGCGGTGAGTCCCTACTGGACTAAATGAAGAATCGCCTTGGCCTGTTTCTTCAACTCCGTGTTGAGAGCAAGGAGGGAGTCCATCTCGCTATCCTTCTCTGGTCGGATGTTTGAAAACCAAAGCCTGCTCTCTGATGGAGGAGAGCAGTAGAACCACTTATGGTGCCATCCATGCACTGAGTCTCGCAGAGGGAGGGATGGATACTCTTTCTTCTCCCTTACACAGAAGTAGATGCACCCAGTGGCACTGGTACTCTTTGACCATGCCGAGAAGTAAAAGCACCGAAAAAGATCCACGCTTGGCAACACTCCAACAAATGCTCCACAAAGATGTTGAAAGATCTTGAGAATCAAAATAGCATTTGGGTGGAGATTGATGATTTCTAACCCGTAGTGGTTGAGGATTTCTTTTAGAAACATGCTTTCTGGGAATCGGAACCAGCAGCGCAAATACTCCTCAATGATCACTAGTTCGCCTTCACGAACTGTTGGGGTTTCCTCATCTTTCTCCGCTGGCCGCCAGTTTATCAACAGCCATGGGGGGAGTATCTCTTCCTTCTCCAAAGCTATAAACTTCTCCTCGACATGGTAAACGGACTGGCTCCAGGATGCCATTTCGCACGAGGATGTGAAAAAGAGGGTTTTTGTGCGGCGAGAAATTCTAAGGCAGATGAAGGGTTTTTGGTTGTGAAGCTTCCCCAGGAAGCTACCTTCTCCTTTTATATGTCCGAGACAACCCTTAGCTGAATATTTTATTAATTTCCCATAATGGGTGCCTTCTCTTAGGAAACCCGTTATGCACTCCCTACAGTGAATCCGAAACAAAATATATTTTCATTATTTTTTGTTTCCAATTTGGTGGCTAGGGTGCATATAAAAACATGAAAAATTTGCAAAGATTATTGAGCAAATAATCCCTCATGACTTTTGTAAACTAATTTTTATGTATTGATCACAATGCAGTTATGTGATCGTCTCGAGATTTGCATGATGATTGCAATGCAATTCTGTGATCGCTGTGAATGGGTAATCGCAACACATATGATTGTCACTCGATCAAGGTATTATGTTCTGATCGTGGTTTCAGTTCTGATTGCTATACCAGTTCTGGTCACGGTATAGCATATCAATGCACTTCTAATCGAAAAAGTTGTCGCAAAGCCATACTTCGGATAGGGATTTACCTGTGTATGTTTGGTCGCAAAGGCATTTTTTGTGACCATGTTTTCACACAGAGATTGTGAAGAGCTTTAACTCGGGATTATAAGTCTTGCATAATCCTTTTGAGGAATCAAGGTGTGTAAGGAAAAGAAAGTTCTTATTTCTGGCAATCTTTACATATGAAAGGGATACAGGCGATCAGGGCATCAACTTGATCCGAGAGAATTTTACAAAGCTCTCCTAAGGACATATTGGCGTCAGTAGGATCTACACTGACCATCTCAAGAGAACTAGCAACTACTCTAAGTCTATCTACATCATCCCGGAGCAAAGAAGCACTACTACTCCTGATCGTATCTAAGAGCTCTCACTGCTGCACAGCGTGGTCTCTCTCCAGGAGAAGTTCATGTGCTTCTTTGCGAGAGTTGTCAAAACATTCTGCCAGATGCAGGATGGCCGAGGACATCTCCTCAGAATGCTTCTCCAGCGCCTCTTTTTATTCTTGGAGAGTTCGCTCGAAGGCTGCACCCTGACCAAGAACTTGAACATTAGCAGGCTGGTCGCTGGGGGCTCTAGAAATTTTTGTCTCCTGCATACACATATGTTAGCTTTGAGGACGGAACGACTCATATGGAGAATAGAGATAATTACCAATCCTCGCATTGGAGTCGAACGGGGAGATGCATAACTTCCTCCAAAACACAAATTACCTGACGAAAGCCGAGGACCATCTGGTCGCGAAAGTGCAACCTTCCCACAAGGAAGCTGATCATCCTGTGAAGTCTGATCAAGACCAGCTGCATTGTCCACTCGAGATAATGTAGGGGTCCCTCTGGGATTATCATGGATCCCCAAAGCTAGAAATGATGTTCAACCTGTGGAGTAGCATGCATATGAAGAACTATAGGGGTCAAAGGAAGAGAGAGCAATGATGCATCCCTAACCTTTGCACCTACAGCTGCAACACCACTGGAGGATCCTTCATCAACTTTTGCTTTTTTCTTCGGGGGAATTTGTTCCTCGTTTACGTGAAAAAGTTCCAAAGTACACTACTTCCAGAACGACCGAAAGAAGAACTGGAACTAGATCTTTTGAAGGTACGTACCTTCTGGTCGAAGTCAAGTTCCAATGATTCCTCTTCACTTTCAATCTCAATTATGTTCTTGGAGTCCTGATCTGCCATTGAGATGAAAATAGAAGAGAAGAGGAGATAGTTCTGGAAAGGACTTAACCAAGAAAAAACTTGTGAAGTTTTAGGACTAAGGGGCTTCGGTATTTATAGCACCCAGGGGTGACGGTTCGTATTTGCGAACGCCTCGAGTTCTTAAAACATATTTACAGTTTTATGTCTAGTTAAAAAACAAGCCAGCAGCGCTATCATTACCTGCCAAGAACAACCCAGAACCCGTCTCGGGGAATAAACTGTTGCACGTAGTGCGACACAAAGTGTAGAAGTTAAAGTGTCGGGTCACTTATCTGATGCAGGGTTAAAATTTGAAGTAAATATGTCTCTTCATTTTCTTCAACTTTGGGGACTAGCTGACGAGGATTATTACCCGAGCTAGTTCAAAATAATACACAACTGGTTCAAGACGAATACGAACCAGACAGGTGTCTGAAGGTCCGTTGTTATGGTCTCAGACGACCTGAGAAGTGCGGACACAGGAGTAATTTATGGTCGCAGGCTTTGTGTGATCATGAGGTCGCGGATGTTACGCGGTCGGGAGGCCGCAGACGATGTGCGGTCGGAAGGTCATTGATTACCCTCGACCAGAGTAAATCAGGATTGCTTGGCCCTCTAACAAGCATATCCTCAGTATCGTGATGATTCTTCCACGTATGAAGACAACTGCCAGGAGGTTAACATGTGCAGTTATCCCTTAATTGCACGTGTTAGGCCTATGTGGGAGTTAAGTGCGGTTACCAAAACTGCGCTTCTACAAACCGTTCAAAACCATTGTGCATTGGTGCCCTTTTGACTGGTATAAAAGGGTGAGCAAATGTACAAGGCGAAGAAGACGATGACAGATCAAGCACAAGCTTTCATAAGTTAGTTTAGTCAGTTTTAGACAACAACACAATATCTTTGCCTGTGATGATCTTTTCTTCAACTTTGTAAGCATTTTCCATTCATAGTGAAATCACAACAGGACGTAGGGCTGTTACTCCCGAGGGCCTGAACCTGTATAAATCTCTTTGTGCCCCAACAGACATTGCTCATCATCCCTTTCCGGAGGAACACTTTGAAAGGCCTCATAACTCACAAAATCTGCATAAGATCGACTAAGGACCCTGAGTCCAAATAGTCGACACTTACATTGTTGTTTCAGTACCGTGACCAGGATCAGCTCGGTTAGCTATGGAGGATTGCAGAATCTTGTTCAATACTTGGAACATAGATCAACTGCGCAAGTTTTACGTGTAAGTTCTCCAATCTCTTTTCCTATTCAATTAGCATGGTTTGATAAAAATTCATGAGTACTTTCATTCGCCTCATGTTACGTTCATCTCTTTGATTGCCACACCCATAACAAGCCTTGCTCGGAGGCCGATCACCAATAATCATTTTGCTATGATGCCCTGATCGTATTCGCTGGCCGATCTCATGGTCGCATCCAGATAAGACATCCCTCAATAAGCTGTTTCTCAACACATACAGGACTTACTGGCATGTTCCTGATCATTTGAGTGGCTGCCAGTTTGTAATATGGCTGGGTGTCATATTAATGTCAGTATCGGTATGATCCGATGATCGTATCTAAGTTAAAACATTTCTTAGATATTTCTGATCATCAGAACACCCATATTTTCTACTGAGATTATAATACCAAAATCTTCGGTACTTATGATCTCAAGAGGGGGCTAAGGGACTATGGTCATAACACAAGATGAAGAGAAGTACATTCTATTTCAAAATTTAAGGAATACATCTGCATTGTATAAACATGTGTTTGTAGGTACAAAAGTTGTTATAATCAAAACAAGCCTAACTCTTTTAAAAGATCATCTACCAGAGGTTTCATTTCCTCCGATATGGCTTTGAGTTTTTCTTCAGTCTCGATCTCTGCGTCTCCTACCACTGGTTTCATATCAAGATCAGGGCCGTGGTAAAAATGGAGTCTGCAGAGGATGGCGGTGGCTACAGATTACACATTTGCCCTCATTGCCTCCTCTTGTCGCCTTGTATCTTCAAGAAGATACTCAAGAAGTGATTCGGCCTGAGCCGCGACCAGTGTGGCTAACTCGCTTAAGCTTGGGTTATCCTTTTGTGATTCAACCACATCTTCTTTTAGCAAAGTTGCCACCATCTTCAGCTTTTCGAAGATGTTCAGTTGAGCACTACTGCAGGATGAAATTGTTGTGTTTAACGTTTCGTTCTCCATGCTGACAGTGTCAATCTTCGAGTTTTGTAACTCAATGGTCGCCTGAAGATCTTTCTTCTCTTTTAAAAGGTGGCTTATTTTCTCCTCTTGCGCTGCATGAATGCAGTAAGTAGTTATTATAACAGTTCATGCAGCAGGATGATTTCTTCTGGTCGGAAGTATACTTACAAGAGAGTTGCAATCGTGATTTCTGGAGTTCTCTCTCCAAAAAGGAAATCTTGGCAACTACAATTACCTCCTGGTTTTCACGATCAGCCAGGCTCTTGTTTAGAAAGGCACGCTCTCTATAATAACAAGGCAAACAAACGTTAAACTTAGACGCGAATTCAGGCAAACAAGATGCATCTCACTTACTGTTGTAGCGAATTAATCTCTCGCTGCGCGACCTCGATATGTTTTGCTACAACCATTGATCTGGTCGCCACCCGAGTCAAGTCCTGGAACACGATAAGAAATTGCTCTTAGAAGCTGGAATATTCCTAAGTTTCTGCAAACTCAAGAATAATAAAAAGAGTTCTACATACTTCTATGTAATCACTGAATGTACTGCTCTCAAAATCAGCCTGAGGTCGAGCCTCAAGACTTGTTTTTTCCACAACAGGGACAATAGATGATCTTTCCTGCTTATCCTCCTCTGTGGTTGGGACTGCGGTTTCCATTTCTTGGGATTGCGTCTCCGCTGCTATTTCCTTCACAATGGCTTGAGGAATTTCCTCGGCCATGGGAGAAGAATTTGGTTCACCCGCGACCTCTATGGCAGATGTTGCACCAAGGCTTGTTAAGGTCGCCGGAGTACTGAGCGCAGGACCCCTGCACCTAAAAAAAACACAAACAAGTACATTGTGATTTAGAATGTCTCCTGTTGATCACATCGAAGTATCAATAGGGGAAATTCTCACTTTATTTGAAACCCCATCCATCACTTGGGTTTCAATGATGAGCTCCTGGGCGAAAGAAGCCCACTGGGGGCTCCTGGGGAAGTATCGTCATCTATCCTTGTTTTCCTCTTCTTGAACAGGATAGTCTCCTCGTCTCCCTGTATGTGCACACTTCGATGGGTATATGCAGAGAGATGACAAAATACAAGACTATGAGAATTCTTACCACAGTCGCTCCCTCGATTAATACGGGAGGAACTGTTAGCCCCGGGTTTAACAAGCCTCAGGTACAGGGGTTTCATCCGTAACCACAAGATCATCAGTAGTCACGGGACCTTGTGTTGCCGCTCCTGTTCTTGTCGTCAGGGACAAGGTTCCAGCAATATCAGGATCGGTCGATGTCCTTTTGCGACAAATGAGAGGGACATCGTTTTCTTCGTCCGCACTCCCCTCACCCTGTACGACTAAGAAGTAATTTCTACTCGTACTTGGGGATACGGGGGCTACGGAAAATCATACCACAGTTTTCTTTGCGGCCATAGTTTTCCTTGCGGCCATAGTTTTCCTTTGTGAAGAAGCCCTTCCCAATATCTTCTTAGGCTTTTCGGAAGTAGGCTCCTTCATCTTGCGCTTCGAGGGGGTTTTCTTCGCCTTCTTAGCGGATAATCCCCCAGAAGGTCCAACGTCATCCCTTGGACGCTTCATCCCAGCGATTCTTCCCAGCAGCTGTGTTATTTAAAATAAATGCTTTGGTAATATAAGTCCAATGGACGGTTTGCGACAGAGCTTGTTGGAAAATATTGTACCTTTCGACGCTCTTGTTTAAGATCGTCGCCGGCATTTATTAAGCTCTTGGGGTGAAGCGACCCTTTAGCTCCTTCTGCAGCAGCATTTTATGGCCGCAGAAGGTAGTTCGTCCGTTTTTCAATCTCGGACAAAGAAAGAACTGCGTTGCAAAAAGGCAAAATTATTCGATATGATATCCTTCATCGGTAAGATTGCATATTTTGTAAACCAGAGGACATACCTATATTGTAATCTAAAGTGTTGTCAGCTATGGACTTCACTTCCCAAGTCGGATGTTCCCTCTCATGCAGGGGGCTCATCCTGTTCTTTACGAAGTCACGGATGATGTCGCACGCTGTTAATCCCTGTTGGACTAGGTAAAGAATAGCTTGAGCTTGCTTCTCTAATTCTGCACTTAGAGAAGGGATAGAGTCCATTTCGCTGTCCTTCTCTGGTTGGGTGTCCGTGAACCAGAGTCCGCTCTCTAACGCCGGGGTGCAGTAAAACCACTTATGATGCCACCCATGCACCGAATCCCACAAAGGAAGTTATGGGTACTCTTGCTTCTCCCTTATGCGGAAGTAGATGCTCCCAGTGGCATTGGTACTCTTCGACCACGCCGAGAAATAAAAGGGCCGAAAAAGCTCCACACTTGGCAGCACTCCAACGAACGCTTCACACAAGTGCTGAAAGATCGCCAGGATAAGAACAGCATTTGGGTGGAGATTCACCAATTCCAACCCATAGTGGTCAAGGATTCCCCGAAGGAACTCGCTTTCCGGGAAACGAAACACACAGCGCAAATATTCCTCGGAGATCACCAATTCGCCATCGTGAACAGATGGGGTTTCTTCGTTCTTCTCTGCTGGCCGCCAGTTGATCAGCAGCCGCGGGGGAAGAATTTCTTCTTTCTCTAGCTCTACCAGGCTTTCTTCTGTATGGTGGATGGATCGACTCCAGGATGCTATTACTGTCAAAGTTTGAAGAAAGGCGACGGTTTTGGAGACAACGAGGGCAAGGAGTGCAAAAGAGGGTTTTGTGCGGCGAGAATGTCTAAGGCAATGAAGGGGTTTTTTGGCTGTGAAGCTTCTCCAGTAAGCTACCTTCTCTTTTTATATGTCCGAGACGACCCTTTGCCAGATAATTTATTAATTTCCCATAATGGGTGCCTTTCCTTTTGGAACCCGTTATCAGTACCCTGTTATGAATCTGAAGCAAAATGTATCTTTATTAAAGATCATTTTTATTTCACATTCGGGTGCTATGGTACAGATAAAGATATGAGAAGTTCTTAAAATTATGTTAAGGTTTTAGGATAAACTTATGTTCTTTCCACTGATCGCAACGCAATTTTGTGATCGTCGTACTATGGGTGATCGCAGTGCAATTCTGTGATTGCCGTACCATTGCAATGATGTTCTGTGGTCGCAATTGGTTTCAATCACAGTACATGGTTTGAATGCTATTTTGAGACCGAAGAACTATCCTGAGACGATCTCAGACAGAAATTTACCTGTGTATGATTGGTCACAAGAGACATTTTTTAGTAACCATTTTTCACACAGAGAATGTAAAGAACCTTAATTGGGGATTATCCGTTTTACATAATCTTTTTAAGGAGTCAAGTATATAAGGAAAAGAAATTCTTTATTTCTGGCAGTCTTTACATACAAAAGGGACACAGACGACCAAAGCGTCGACCTGATCCAAAAGTAATTCACAAAGTTCTCCTAGGGACGTATTAGCGTCAATAGGATTTACACTGACTACCCCTAGAGAACTGGCTATAGCCCTAAGCCTATCTATGTCATCCCGAAGCAAAGGAGTGCAACTATTCCTTATTGTGTCGGAGAGTTCTCGCTGCTGCCGAGTGTAGTCTCTCTCCACACGGAATGTGCGCGCCTCTTCGCGGGAGTTGTCGCAACATTCTGCCAGATGCAGAATGACCGAAGACATTTCCTCAGTCTTCATTGCCAGAGCCTCTTTTTCTTTTTGGAGAGTTCTGCACAAGGCTATTCTCTCATCAAGAAGAGCCTGGATTTCAGTAAGCTGATCGCTGGGGGCTCCAGGGGCCTTCACCTCCTGTGTACTCATGGTTAGTTCATAAAACATATAACCAACAAGGAGGGTGAAGATAGCTATTACTTGAGAAGCAAAGGAAAAAGCCAAGCTTTGGGGAGGATTTGGATGCGGAAGTGTGAAACTTGCCCCAGAAAGTTGATCACCCAACAAAAGCTGAGGACCGTCTGGTCGCAGAGGTGTGAAACTTCCTCCAAAAGTGGGATGGTTAGAAGGGTTGTTGTGGATCTCCAAAGGTGGAGATGAAGAGGCAACTGGATGAGTTGCAAGGGGCAATGTGGCAACACAGGCACCAGCACCCTTTAGAATCTTCAATGTAGCTCCACTGGAGGATCCTTCATCATCTCTAGATCTCTTCTTTGGAGAGATCATTTCCTCAATCACCTATGAAGTCCAAAATGAATTGCTTAGGAAAATCTTTGACTCAAAAAATCATAAGATGTTTTAGAAGAAGTTTACCTTCTGGATATCTTGTGTCTTTTCTGTTTCTTCCTCATCTTTCTTAATCTCAATAACTGTCTTGGGATCTTGGTTTGACATCAAGGTGAAGAGTAAAAGACGAGATGCGAGACAGGGAGTCAAAAGTAGATTTTCTAAAGGACTTAGCTAAGAATTTGTAAGTCCTAAGAACTCAGAGGCTGTGCTATTTATAGAGCCCAGAGGCGCCGGTTCGTTCCCACGAATGTCTCAAGTTCTTAAAACGCACTTGCAGTTGTTGTATTGATTAAAAAAGTGAATAAATTCATCATTACCCATGAAGAAAAACTATAAGGTTTGCCTCGAGAGATAAACCGCCATATAGGGTACAGTATTACAATTGAAGAAGCTGAAGTGTCAGGTTAAAAATTTGACGCAGGATTAAAATTTGAGGTAAATCAGTCTTTTCATTTTTCTTCAAATTTGGGGGCTAACTGACGAGGATTATCACCCAAGCTAGTTGGAGTAACACATATCGAGTTCAAGTCAGGTTCAAATATGATATGTGTCTACAATAACCACTATGGTCGCTGATGGGCACATAGTTAGTTCATGATTGCAGCCCTTGTGCCATCATGAGACCGCAGACAGTGTGCGGTCAGAGGGTAGCTGACTATAGGTGACCAAGGTAGCCTGGGGGGTGTTCAAAGCTCTGCTGGACACGTTCTCATGCACGAAGCAACATCTCCCACGTGTGAAGACAACCGCCAGTTATGGAAGTGCGTAGTTTTGTAGGAGCATGCCAATACCTTTGGAAGTTCATATGACACTTCTCGATTGTAGCTTCTCCGTTGGATGCATTAACCAGGATCGACCAGAAGTTCAAGTGGACACGGAAACATAAAGACACGTTTCTCCTGCTGAAGAGGAAGATCAGTGAAGCTCCTATGTTATCTTCGTTGAATCTATAGAAACCATTTGAGCTAGAAACCGATGCCTCAAGTCATGCAATGGGCGTAGTGCTCATGCAAGAAGGTCGACTTGTAGCATATCGCTCTGAGTAATTTCAGGTAGCTCAGAAGAATTACCCGACCTACGACAAGGAGTTGTGTGCACTGCATCAGGCTATAAACATTGGCGGTGCTACCTTTTGGGTAAAGAGACTGTTATCTACACCGACCACCATCCTTTGCAATATTTGCAAACTCAATCAAAACTACAACAAACTCGACATATGAAGTGGATGTTGTATCTGCAACAATTCAATCTTGTTAATAAGTACAAGAAGGGTGTACAAAATAAACTGGCTGACATGTTGTCGCGACCACCAGTTACGACACTCTACTTATAGAGCGCTCATGTCATGATGAATGTGCCACAATGTATAGCAAAGATCCTGATTTTTGATCAGCACTGGCTGAGCTCGAAACAGGGAAACCTACGGAGTTCGTTCATTGAGGAGTCTTGTACAAAGGCAATTTGCTTTGTATACCTCATGGAGTAGCTCGAATTCAATGGCTGTGAGAAGCGCATACATGAAAGGTTGCTAAACACTTTAGGGTTACAAAGACTTCGCAAAATATTCATCGACATGTGTTCTGGCCATGAATGCAGCAAGATGTGGCTAGTTTTATTCGAGGTTGTGGTCTCTGCAGCATCTCAAAACTGGCAAACCGAAATTAGGTTTGTGCACCCCTTTCCCAGTTCCATCGTGACCATGGGAAAGCATATCAATGGATTTCTTAGAAGGATTTCCTAAGAACCGAAGTGGCAACGACTATCTCTTTGTGGTCGTTGATCAGTTCTCCAGAATAATAATTCTCATACCTTGTCGAAAGATTATCACAGGAGAAGAAGCAGCTCAGGTATTCTTTCAGCACGTTTGGACACATTTCGGAATGCCGACATCTATTGAGTCTGATCGTGATCCCTGGTTCCTTAGTCACTTTTGGCGATCACTCTGGACAATGATGGACACAAAGCTAAAGAGGAGTACTGCTTTAATCCTCAAACTGATGGTCAAACAGAGGTGGTCAATCGAATAGTTGTTCATCTCTTGAAAGGATATAACTCTAAACATCCGAAGACCTGGGATGAAAGCATACCATACCTGCAGTTTGCTTTTAATCGAGCAGTGCATAGTTCGACTTGAAAGTCATTTTTTGAGGTCTGTTTGGGTTTCTACCACAGAGTCCATTCGAGATGGAGTTTGTGATCCCTACCTCAGCGCAGAACAGCAAGTAAGCATCTGATCAGAATTGACCACAATGATTCCTGGAAGGTATTCAATGGCTCAATTGTGAGGTTGAAAAGACCTTATTGAAAGCTCAACTCAAGTACAAGGCGTGACATGATTGGCACCGAGTTGATGCTCAACTTCAAGAGGGTGATATGGTCTGGCTACATTTGAGTAAGGAGAGACTTAAATGTGAAGGTAAAAAACTGAGTCCTATCTGTTTAGGGTGTTGGCTCCTTCTCAATAGGGGAGTCATGATCTGGGTGGATCTCAAGTCGAATTCGGAACGAATTCGCGACCATGAAAAGGAGCGCAACCTTGAAAAGGTTTGAAACCTTGAAAAGGATTCGAACCCTGGTCAAAGTTGTAGTCTAATCCAAATATATATAACTGAGTCCTATCTGTTTAGGGTTAGTTAGTGTCCAAGTATGCTATATTTAGATTATTGAGTCTGGTATGTATTCATACGATTGGACTATAAATACTTTGTAATAGTTCTAGTTTGGATCATCGAATATCATCAAATCCTTGGATCATATATCCAGCTTATAGTTCCTCGATGTAGGAGAGTGTGTCCTAATGTTCGAAGTGTAAAGATCCCTCTTTGAAATAAAGCGCGTGCTATCTTTTGAACTATGTTTTCAATCAACCTTTGGGTTTTAGTAATTCCGAGTAAGATTCCGCTATTCCGCATATTAGCATCAGGGCGAGCCTAGTGCGACAACCAAGGCTAGGTTTCAAACGGATCAGCTGTAGACGCCGCAGCTAGTGGCGCACTAATGAACAAAAGTGTAGATGAACCATATGACCTGATCAAAGGTATAACTCAGAACTATACACAATGGGGAACTGAACAAGCTGCTCAACAAAATCCGACCAATAGCCTGGATGTAAGTCCAATGTCACAACTGGCCGAACAGGTAGCAATTCTCACTGATAGATTATCAATTCTTGGATCTTCTGCTACTTCATCTATGAATGCAATTGTACCTATATGTGAATTGTGTAGCATACAAGGCCACTATGGCAATGAATGCCAATTTTACCCATCCATGGAACAAGCAAATTCTTTTCAGGGTATGCAACAACGACAAGGTAATGCTTTCCCTAACTCGTATAACTCTTCATGGCACAACAATCAAAACTTAGCATGGTCAGGAAAAAATCGGCAACCTCAACGCGAACAACCAAAGTTTGGACAGCAGCAACTACACCAACAAAATCCCCCATATCAAGCTCAAAGGCCACCGTACCAACAACAAAATCAGCAACCTTATCGACCGCCACATCAACGCTAACCTGAACAGTCGAACATGGAGCACATGCTAGAGAACTTTCTAGCAAATCAATAGAAAGAGAAGTCATCCATGAGCCAAAAGATCGACTCCATATCAACCCACATCCGCATGCTCGAGACTCAAATCGCACAATTGGCGAATCCTGCACCAAAAAACGATATCCCTCTTCCTTCTCAACCAATATATCCTCACAATTCTAAACAAATAAATTCTATAGCTTGTTCTAACCCTCTTATTTCTAATGCAGTAATCCTAAGCTACCAGAACAAACACCACCAACCGAACCTTCGTCGGCAAGCGAAATAAAGGAAGTACCATCACAGCCGGCAGAGGATGACGACAAGGAAGCCAAACCAAAAGAAAAGGAAAGTGGAGAAAATCAGGTAACACATATTTATAATCCAACTCCACCTTTCCTAGGAAGGTACGTAAAAGCAAAACTCGATAAGCAATTTGAAATATTTGTGGAAATCTTGAAAAAACTTAATGTGACTGTGCCTTTTACTGATTTACTAACTCAAATGCCTCCTTATGGAAAATTCTTAAAAGGCATTCTTACTAAAAAGAGGGATTTGAGTGAATTTCAAACTGTTGCTTTGACCAAAAATTGTAGTGCTTTAATTCAGCACAGGATGTCGGCAAAGCAACGGGACTAAGGGAGCTTCTCCATCCCTTGCAACATAGGTACGGAACACATAAATTGAGCTCTTTGCAACCTAGGCGCAACCGTTAGTGTGATGCCTCTCACCATTGCACAATGTTTGAACATGGGTGAGATCAAGCCTACACGCAAGGTTCTGCAACTTGCCGATCGTTCGGTAAACCATCCGGAAGGAATCCTGGAGGTCGTGCCTATTCAAGTCGGTAAATTTTATCTTCTAGTTGATTTTGTCATTCTTGATATGGATGAAGATGTTGCTATACCTATCATATTAGGATGACCAATGCTCCGGACAGCAGGTGCCCTCATTGATGTTTGTGAGGGAAGAATTATTTTTCGTGTAGGGGAGGAGAAAATTTTGTTTTAAATGTCTAACACGTTAACTGCCCTATGTATGAGGAAAAACATTGCAGTGTTGATGATATAGAAGAAGTCCTAGAAGAGGAGTCGCCACTTCGACTCACTTTTGAAGCAGGAATGGATGAAATATTTGACAATGAAAAAATGGACAGCAGCAAAGAAAACGAACAAAATGGAGACGAACCAACAAAAGAACCATCCAAAGAGGACATCTCGGATTCCGACGTCGCAGGTAAGGAAAAGGTAAGTAAACCTACACTTAAAACTCTTCCTTCCTCGCTGAAATATGTGTTCTTGGATGATGATGAGATGCAACTTGTCATTGTTAATCCAAACTTGACTAATTCACAACTAGAAAAATTGATTTCTTTACTTCGTGTGCATCGTAATGCTCTTGGTTATTCAATTAATGATATCAAAGGGATTCGCACTGAAATTTGCATGTATAGATGATATTTACTCGATTTGCCTCATTTTTGTGTACATTTTCCCCATGCTTTTGCACATATTAGTCATATACCTCGGCATATATATCTAGATTGTTCCAGATTAATTGCCAAATCGACCGGATTACTCGTTTTTCCAACTTTTATCACAGGTCGGCGAGGATTGGATGAATTTTCGGCTAGCGGACGTGCGTCCTCGACTTTTTCTGACCATCGGTCGATTCCGGATGGAAGTGCGCGTTCCCGCGGTCGCATAGGAACTGACCGCACTGAAATCGGAGTCTCCGGGGGCCCGGAATCCCAAACCCTAGCCACCAGGTCTATTCTGCAATTTCTGATAAATCCAGGGACCTAAGTGTAAAAGTGCCAAATTCCCATTTACCCAGCCGCCGGCCATCAGAGGAAACTTGAGCCCGGTTTTTATTTTTTTACCTTCTTTTCTTTCTCCCCCCCTCGCGATCCACACCTCCGTCCACCTCGCCGCCGGTGGCCGGGCCGTACGCCGGCGGCGCTCCACCTTCTTTACCTCCCTCAACTTCCCTTCTCCTCCCCCCTTCTTTTTCTTCTTCCTCCTTTCTTCTTCCTGCCTCTTCTTTTCCCCAAATCCTCTGCTTCTCTCTTCCTCCAGCGCCGTGCGCCTCCATCCCGCGCCGCCTTTGCTCCACCAAGTGCCACCACAGTCGCGCCTCCCGCTTGCGCCGCGCCGCCATCTTCCTCGGCGAGCTCTCTACTCCACAGCGCCGCTCTCACCGCCACGCGAAGCCTCCACCGCTGATCCCACCAGATCTGCTCCGGAACCAGCCATCCTCGGCCCAGATCCAGCCGCCGGAGCCACCCGATCGCGCAGCTGCGCCGTCTTGCGCCGTCGCCGCCCAGAGCAGCCACAGCGCCACGCAGCGCCACCATGCTCCCGATCCCGTGACCCTACCATCTCCGCGCCGCGCCGCCCCGTTCCACGCCCTCGTGCCGCCGTTGATCTCGCCGATCCCGCGCCGCCACCTTCCTCGGCAGGATCTGGCCAACCCCGCGCCGCCACCCTCCTCGGCCTCGATTTCTCCGACGTCCAAGCTTCTACTGTTGCCGTCATCGCTCGACGGACCACGCCGTGCTCACTGCGTCCTCGACTGCGACTTCGACCGCAGCAACTTCCTCGACAGCTTCGACCAGCTCCACTGCTTCAACCACGACCAGCTCCAGCAACTCTGCAACAAGCACATGCCGGCATGCAAAGAGTTCATTTCTTCTCCCTCTGTTCTTCAATTCAATCTATAATTACTGTGATGTATGAGATGAATGTATGTGAATCGCTGAATTGAGTCGTCAATTTCCAATTTCTGAGTTGAATCAAAATGAAACTGTGCTGGATTAATTTCCATCTTCTGTTTGATTTGAAATGTTTTGAATGCCTTAGTTCAGAGTTTTGTTGAATGAGCTTGACAGGTTCCTCTCTATGATGATAAATTGTTGATCACCTTTTTATGTATTGCTGTTAGTAATTGCTGTTTAATCAATGTGTCGATTCGTGCACGAGTGTGTTTTGGGCTGAGTTGAACTGAATTCTTATGATTGTCTCACTGTTGAATATCTGTGTGATGCTTGAGTAATGATCAACATATTTGAGTTGTATTACTTGTTCTTTGATCCATCTTTTGGTTAGCTGTTCATTGTTGCAATTGGCATTGAGCTGTACTTCAATTGAATTGCATTTCTGAATTGAATTGACTTGATCCCCTACTGTGCTGAATCTATTTGCAAATTATTTTGGATTGTGATTTTCACAAAGTTGGCTGTTTGAGGTTGAGTTGTCGAGTGGAGTTGGCCGGGCTTTAGTGTTTACTTTGTACTTGTGTTTCGTAGATACTCGCCGTAGATTGCGATCGATGATGGTAGTTTGCGCTGCCTCGCGCACTACTACTACACGATTTCTTTTTATTGCTTGTATTGCGAACACTAGTCCAGAATAAACATTAGTCGCCTGTCGCGGCGAGATCACCTCTTTCTCTCTTCGCTTTCCTCTGACATTCTCTCTCTCATTCTCTCGTCTATTTTAGTTTCACTTGCCATCGATTTAGTCCAGTTTTACACGATTTGTTTTCTCTAGTCCTTGTGGAAAGAACGACTAGAATACTCGCCTACTGCATCGTCCTCGTTCTATTGCGAGACGGTCTAGGCCGGTATCAATCTTTGGCGCCGTTGCCGGGGATTAGATGAAAGTGAATGTGTTTAACTAGATTAAATCATTTTGTTTCTGTTTTTCTTTTTGGTTTTTGTTTGCATCTTTTCCCGCCCCTTTTTCCCTCCCAGCTCTTTTATTTCTCGCCTTTCCTCTTGTCCTTTTCTCGTTGATTGATTTTTGCTGATTGAGGATATGGATGGTTCGCAGTCTTTTTGTGATGCTTGTGACAATCTCAGTGCTAAACTAGATGATTTGCCTCGTCAGATGGATATAGCTCTTCGTAGATTATTTGCTCATATTAGTGTTGCTCCTATATGTTGTATTTGTGGTATTCGAGGTCATTCGCCCGCCGCTTGTCGGCGTGGTCGAGCATCCACTATATATCATCCTGGATGGCCTACATACCCAAATTCATCATATAGGAACAACCACCCTGTTATCTCATCATCTTCTCCTAGTCATCTTTCGCAGGGTTTTAGGTACGGAGTGCAGCTTCCATGTACATCACATCAGGCTCCGTACTTGTCACATCAGCAGTACTCACCGTAGCCTCCTGCATACGAGGACACATCTAGCCTTGAGGTGATGTTTGAGCGTCATTTGAAAAAGGTGCATGAGTTTCTACATTCGCCACCACAGTCGCCTCCTGAAGTTGAGGATACATCGAGACTTGAGGCATTGATGGAGGGCTTGGTCAAGCAATCTGAGCGACTCATGACCCAGCATTCAAGGGATGTGGAACTATTGCGGGCTGAGATGCAGGGTGTGCGATCTTGCATAGCTGAGTTCAGAGGATATTGAGATCCAGTCCACACCCTGCCATCTCAAGTACCCACATTTGAGGCCATCACATCTCCGTCGAGTGTCCCGGAGCTCACCCATGACATCTATCTTGGAGACCCTCACGGAGAGACCACAGTATTGAGCGACGAGCTTCGACCCGATCTTCTTTCTTCAACGTCGCATCAATCACCTCCGCCTCCTATTGATTTGATCATGTTTGATGATGATGATGGAGAGCTTGTTTTTGAGACTCCTCTGCGTCCGTTTGGACCGTTTTCTTTTGATGATCCATTGGTAGACGGACCAGAGATGGAGAGTGTCAGTTTTGACATTGCAGACCTTTTGGACTACTCCTTGAGCCACGAGATTGAGAGGGAGACATTCTTATTTGCTGATGAGGGACTTCCTTCTGACATAGGGGTGCCGGTTCATCCTGATCTACCAGACATGACCCCCGTGGAGGTCCTTCCTACCCCAAACTTCCTGCCATCCACTATTCAGGTAGACTCAAAACCCCTCTCGTATCATTATGAGTTGTCTAGTTCTGACGAGGTTATTCATATTCCTTTGAGTTGTCATTCATCCTGCATCGATATATGCCATCCTCATGATATGTATAGTCCGTCAATCTTCGGGAAAGGATTTTCATCAGCTGACCTTTTGGAGGGCTTTGTCCCTACCATACACACATGCTTGGTCTTTCTTTATCTTATTTGCAGGTTAGCACGTGTGGTTTCTCGACCGCGAGCAGACTTGCTCCGAGTCGACATTCCTTGGGATCCTGGTGGATTCCCTGGTATGCTGCTTTCGACAGTATGCTGCTTTCGACAGGAGGGTGGACGTGGAGCTTCTACTACGTCCCATACTTGCCTCCTTCCACACTCGCGCTTCAACGCTATATCCTTTGAGGGTCGAGCTTCCGACCTAAAAGAAGCGCTTCTCGGGGGGCAACCCGAGTGTTTTCTCTCTTTCTTTCTTTTTGTTATTTATTTTCCTTTATTTTGTAGGATTGTTCTTAGTTTCTTCTTTGGTTGTTCTTTCAGGGCATCATCCTCATATGGCGGCTTGGCACATTTGGGATACTTTGGATGGCTCATCGTAGCGTCATCGTCTTCATCTTTCACCCGGTGAGCTATTGCGGACCTCTCATATGACCCTTGTGCATGAAATTTATTTTGTGTTCCCATCTCCATGTGTTCATCTCATGTTGTTGCATTGTGGACTATGCAACCATTTAAGCTTGGGGGGAGAATGCATTTCTTGTTGTGCTGTAATTCTGAAAATATGGGTCAAATTTTTCAAATTTGAGCTTCTATGTGCAAGTTTGTGCTCATGTATGAGATCTGTTGTATGTACTTGCTTATCCTGCCTTTCCTATGTGTGAATGATCTTTATCCAGCCTTGTGGGCTTGTTTATGTTGTGATATGACCTGTTGTATACTTGTTTTGTTTGGATTGCATGAAAAATCTAGAAAGGTCATGTCAAAATTTTCTGGAAATTCTAGACTTGTGCAGATTTGTATATATATGTGATTGTTGTGGTTATGACTAAATGTGCTTTTCATTTTGCATTTCATTGTTCTCATTTGGCTTCTGGAGCCCTTTTGCATGTCGTGTTGAGTTTTTTTTTATTGCATGGTCTAGTAGCTCGACAATCTATTATAGGTTGAATTGTGATTAACCATCTTCTAATGGTACTAAAACTGCTTGTACTTAGTTTCGTTGTAGATATTGTGGAAATTCGAATGCTTACTGATATCTTTATTACCGCATTCTATCTTGTATACTGAAATGTCAATTGTGAACCTAATCTCTACACACATGTTTAGAACACGAGTCTCCTAAACAATCATATAACTTGTGTAAACCAGATTTGAAAAAAAAAAAAAAAAATCTTGCTAATAAGGTCGCATTTGTTTGTTTTCTACCTTGTAGACACTGCCAAATTTTCTTTTCTTTTGAATAAAAGCTCTTCTGCTTCGTTGCTCCTCTGAGTATTTGGTATGTAAGCATGGTTTGCACATTTTCAAATCTAATAAGTGCACAAGCCTTCCTGCTACATTTTTTGACTCATGAGCATGTTTATAAACACTCTAGTGGACTACCTACCCTAGAGCGAAGTACGGAGAGATCCGCCTAAATAAGTCGAAGGGTAGAGACTTACATGTGCACCAGATTTTGTTTTTCAAATAAAGAGCGCTCAAAAATTAATAAGGTTGAAACTGCCTATTTGATGTTTATGGAGACTGTAGTTCTTCGATGCTTGTGTATTGTTTATGCTCACTTTGAATTTCTATATACACGTATGGATGTAGGTGGTATGAGTAAAATTAAGCATTCTTATTTCCTCCGTGTCTAGAACTAAGCTAGTTACTTGCAATTTCAGTGCAATTATTAGATGGTTGAGCGCTTGATACACATCTTAGTTTGCCAAGCTTACTATATGCTGTATTTTACTGTTTCATGACATTTGGTTGCTTGCTTGACTCCTTGGATTTATTTCTTGTCACATTGCTTGAGGACAAGCAAAGAATTAAGCTTGGGGGGATGATATTTACTCGATTTGCCTCATTTTTGTGTACATTTTCCCCATGCTTTTGCACATATTAGTCATATACCTCGGCATATATATCTAGATTGTTCCAGATTAATTGCCAAATCGACCGGATTACTCGTTTTTCCAACTTTTATCACAGGTCGGCGAGGATTGGATGAATTTTCGGCTAGCGGACGTGCGTCCTCGACTTTTTCTGACCATCGGTCGATTCCGGATGGAAGTGCGCGTTCCCGCGGTCGCATAGGAACTGACCGCACTGAAATCGGAGTCTCCGGGGGCCCGGAATCCCAAACCCTAGCCACCAGGTCTATTCTGCAATTTCTGATAAATCCAGGGACCTAAGTGTAAAAGTGCCAAATTCCCATTTACCCAGCCGCCGGCCATCAGAGGAAACTTGAGCCCGGTTTTTATTTTTTTACCTTCTTTTCTTTCTCCCCCCCTCGCGATCCACACCTCCGTCCACCTCGCCGCCGGTGGCCGGGCCGTACGCCGGCGGCGCTCCACCTTCTTTACCTCCCTCAACTTCCCTTCTCCTCCCCCCTTCTTTTTCTTCTTCCTCCTTTCTTCTTCCTGCCTCTTCTTTTCCCCAAATCCTCTGCTTCTCTCTTCCTCCAGCGCCGTGCGCCTCCATCCCGCGCCGCCTTTGCTCCACCAAGTGCCACCACAGTCGCGCCTCCCGCTTGCGCCGCGCCGCCATCTTCCTCGGCGAGCTCTCTACTCCACAGCGCCGCTCTCACCGCCACGCGAAGCCTCCACCGCTGATCCCACCAGATCTGCTCCGGAACCAGCCATCCTCGGCCCAGATCCAGCCGCCGGAGCCACCCGATCGCGCAGCTGCGCCGTCTTGCGCCGTCGCCGCCCAGAGCCGCCACAGCGCCACGCAGCGCCACCATGCTCCCGATCCCGTGACCCTACCATCTCCGCGCCGCGCCGCCCCGTTCCACGCCCTCGTGCCGCCGTTGATCTCGCCGATCCCGCGCCGCCACCTTCCTCGGCAGGATCTGGCCGACCCCGCGCCGCCACCCTCCTCGGCCTCGATTTCTCCGACGTCCAAGCTTCTACTGTTGCCGTCATCGCTCGACGGACCACGCCGTGCTCACTGCGTCCTCGACTGCGACTTCGACCGCAGCAACTTCCTCGACAGCTTCGACCAGCTCCACTGCTTCAACCACGACCAGCTCCAGCAACTCTGCAACAAGCACATGCCGGCATGCATAGAGTTCATTTCTTCTCCCTCTGTTCTTCAATTCAATCTATAATTACTGTGATGTATGAGATGAATGTATGTGAATCGCTGAATTGAGTCGTCAATTTCAATTTCTGAGTTGAATCAAAATGAAACTGTGCTGGATTAATTTCCATCTTCTATTTGATTTGAAATGTTTTGAATGCCTTAGTTCAGAGTTTTGTTGAATGAGCTTGACAGGTTCCTCTCTATGATGATAAATTGTGATGATAAATTGTTGATCACCTTTTTATGTATTGCTGTTAGTAATTGCTGTTTAATCAATGTGTCGATTCGTGCACGAGTGTGTTTTGGGCTGAGTTGAACTGAATTCTTATGATTGTCTCACTGTTGAATATCTGTGTGATGCTTGAGTAATGATCAACATATTTGAGTTGTATTACTTGTTCTTTGATCCATCTTTTGGTTAGCTGTTCATTGTTGCAATTGGCATTGAGCTGTACTTCAATTGAATTGCATTTCTGAATTGAATTGACTTGATCCCCTACTGTGCTGAATCTATTTGCAAATTATTTTGGATTGTGATTTTCACAAAGTTGGCTGTTTGAGGTTGAGTTGTCGAGTGGAGTTGGCCGGGCTTTAGTGTTTACTTTGTACTTGTGTTTCGTAGATACTCGCCGTAGATTGCGATCGATGATGGTAGTTTGCGCTGCCTCACGCACTACTACTACACGATTTCTTTTTATTGCTTGTATTGCGAACACTAGTCCAGAATAAACATTAGTCGCCTGTCGCGGCGAGATCACCTCTTTCTCTCTTCGCCTTTCCTCTGACATTCTCTCTCTCATTCTCTCGTCTATTTTAGTTTCACTTGCCATCGATTTAGTCCAGTTTTACACGATTTGTTTTCTCTAGTCCTTGTGGAAAGAATGACTAGAATACTCGCCTACTGCATCGTCCTCGTTCTATTGCGAGACGGTCTAGGCCGGTATCAATAGAATATCTCTAGTGGATGAAACTAAAACCTCCGTTGAGTGCCAACGAAGACTAAACCCAAACATGAAGGAAACTATAAAAGCTGAAATTTCTAAACTATTAGATGCGGGTATCATTTATCTTATTTCTGATAGTAATTGGGTTAGTCCTGTTCATATCGTTCGAAAGAAATGAGGTATGACTGTGGTTAAGAATGCTAACAATGAGTTGATCCCTACTAGACTTGCTACTAGATGGCTTATATGCATTGATTATCTTAAATTGAATAGCACCACCAGGAAGGATCACTTTCCATTACCATTCATTTATCAAATGTTGGAAAGGTTGGCCAAACATGCATATTTTTGTTTTCTTGATGAGTATGTGTAGGAAGTGGAGACCATTCGAGACGCTCATCAGGTAAGTAAAGATAATTATGTACTGGGGACACAGAAGATTATACATGTTCGGGCCTCAAGGATTTGAGTAATAACCCTACGTCCTATGATGTTTTCACTATGTATGTAAGTAATTATAAAGGGGAAAGATTGTTATAGAGGAAAGCTAACAATCTCTTTATTATGCTAAGGCTATTTGTTATAGAGGAAGACTCTCTCTGTATCTGTATCTATATCTATGTGTATTTCTCCGTCCCTATCTCTGGTATGCTTGTTGCCCTTTTGTAGTGATCGAAAGGGTGTCAACATGGAGTAGTTTCAATAGGTTAGACGGTTGCCAATATGCGGTTTCCAGGTAACTGCACATCTTAACACCCTCATGGTTATCTTCACAAATAGGAGAGGAAGTTATCTTATCCTGGAACCATGACTGGAAGACTCAGCCACTACTCAGGTCAGACATGATTCTCTCAATGCTATGGTCGCGTATAGTCTGCGACCATAGGTTAGCACTAAGGTCGACATTAGTCATGCGACCTTCTGGTTCATAGGAAACTTAGCTCTGCGACCATGGAGCCATATAACATATCCGAAATATCTTAAATATGATATATTTAATGAACAGATGACTAGCCCGAGTAATATTCATCATCAACTAGCCCCTATCCGATATACCTTGATACTGCCTTTCAGGATGTTGAGTGCCTGAGGGAGAGCCATAACAGGGCTGTTGGTGATGAGAGGTTGGCTTGCGAAGAGCTTGACCTTGTGCGAGGGCAGAGGGATATTTCTAATGCAATCAAGACCAGTTGTAGTCTTGTCATAAGAGACAATATTGACAGATTGAGGGACGTTGCAGAGTCTCTTGGGGCAGCTATTGTTAATTCCAGTAGCAATGACATGTCCCTCGGAGAAGTTTGTGCATTACTTTCGGGTCAAGTTCACGCTTTGGTCGCCTACATCCCTTTTTATGTAAAGAATGCAAGAAATAAAATTCTTTTCTTTACAATGATTACGCATAATCTATAATCATTTGTGAATTCTCAATACAATTTTGAGTAAATATCTCCGCGTGAAAAATGGTTACAGGAACATGTCTCCGCCAGCATAACACCCACAGGTAATTTTTATGCCTTTTGTAGCAATGAAACACTAAGGTCTCAAAATTACATTGAGACCATATATAGTACTGAGATCACATAATTCCTTTGAGATCATAAATAGTACTGAGACCACGGGATTACCCTGAGACCATAGGGTAGCACTAAGACCGAAAAATCTCATTATAATATGATTATTTATTCTGTAGCCCCCGAATGTGAAATAAAATGACTCTTTAGTTTCCAAAAAGATTCATTTTGTTTCAAATTCTATTAGGGTCCACGATATGGTTTCGGGTTCAATCCATGAAAACTGTTAAGAAATGATTAAGTTTAGTAGAGCCCCCTTCTCTATTTTATTGCTTTTGTAAGCCGGCAAGGATAGCAACTTCAATTCCAAAGCAATCAAGTAAGTTTTTATTTATTTCTTATTGTTATTTCTACATTCTTATGGCTTTTTGCTAGTAGATCCTGTTGTATCAAGTATGCCGACTAAAGGGGGGTGAATAGGAGGCTTTAAAAACTTCAAATAAAAACAAGTTTTTATACCAAGAAGAACCAAATGCAATTTAATATATTTAAAGAGAAAGAATAGAGAACGAACACAGTTGTTTTTACCGAGGTATCGGAGACTCGCCCAGTCTCCACTAATCCTCGTTGAAGCACTCAAATCACTTGAGTTTTGCCTCAATATCCACAAAGGATATTATCACTAGTGGTTACTCCTTGTCCACTCCAGAAAGGCGAGCACCGATGCCTTGTACAAACTTGCCGAGCCTCTCCAACAATCTCCGTTCTGGAGAGGTCAACGGCCACGCCTCCGAACCGTCTAGGTGAGGGCGCTCACCAAGAGTAACAGGCAGCGAGGTCTTCTCTAGACCTCCAAACACGCACCGAGAAGCTAAGTGAATGCAAATGCAAAAGAACTGAAACTCTCGGTGGATCGGAAAGCACTCGACTTGATCAAAAGACCAAGATTTTAAGTGGAAAACTAAAGCTCAAGAGTGTATAAGAAATGCTACTGCTTGTTGTGTCAAACACATGCCCAAAGCCCCTATTTATAGCCTCAAGAATCAAAAGAACCGTTGGAGCTAGGGCTGAAAATCAGCAACTCAAACTGACAGTCAGTTACGTGTATAACGGCCGACAGAATTTACGGAATAAACTTTGCTAGCCGTTCGTGGTCGTTTATGGAAAGCTGAAACCCACAACTGACAGTCAGTTATGCAAACTGATAGTCAGTTCGACCACAAACTCGACCATAAACAAATAGAAGCTCAGTTAAAAGCACTGTGGTCGAAACCCAAACTGACAGTCTGTATGGAAAAATTGATAGTCAGTTTAGTACAAAATTTTTGAGCCCAAAATACACCCTCTCTGGACAATTGTCAGTTTAAACAAACTGACATTCAAACTGACAGTCAGTTTAGCAAACTGACAGTCAGCCTGAACAAAAATAGAGATAACTTTAAATCCAGAAATCCAAAAGAGGTGTTTAATAGCTCTTTTGAAAGATAATTTCAAGGGCTACATTTTTGTCAACAGAAGAAAAAACTAGATCTGCCTAGATATTTCTGAAAATTGCAAATACTCTTCTGCTGTCAAAAACTGAACTGAAAAACCAGATTTTCAAATTAAGTTCAAACCAAATCCAACTCAAAATGATGCAATGCAATGTCCTAAGATTCTCGGTTTGTGTTGGAGATAAAGAGAGGACTTTCGCCACCCCTCTTTATCGTACGGTTAAAACTAAAAAATAATTTCCCTAACCATCATCTCCAAATGCCAAGATCAGTAAAAAAAATAAAAACTCATAATACCTAGGACTTTTGCAGCTTCACGTTTTGCGTCTTATCTTTCCTCTTCTGCATCTTGTGCTTCACTTCAAGTCGGGTTGATCTTGACCATCTTGTATTTCTTCCCGAACAAACTCTGTATCAACAATCTCAAAAGCACAATTAGTCCAGAACACTTTGTTTTCATTAATCATCAAAATTAGGGTTAGGCATGAAGGCCTAGATGCAACAGATCCCTTCTAGGGTTAGGGATGACCTAATCCGGAAGGCGTGATTCTTCCTTGGTTTTGATCTCAAGTTTTAGAGTTATTTTCTAATATTTCTTCCTCTAAACCCTAAATTCTCGTTTTGGCAACAGATGTAACAGTTGAGCCTTAGCTAGAATTTAGAGGAGTTCTTGAATACTTAGCGCCTTGATGTGGGACTCTAAACAGGAGAGAGGCTCTCACCAAACGTGACAATGGAAGCGATCCTGTGGCTGTTGACCCAACACCCCGAACTGAAAACTTAATTTTTCTTGAAAAACAATGGAAATTAACTCACAATCCTCGAACCTTGGATACCATTACGCCGGATGGTTATGGAATTTCTGAAGCTCTAGGTTTTAATACTTGCTTTATAAATCCAGATTTCATACCTGTAATTTACTGCTTTAAAACCCTAGATTGAAAGCTTTAGTAGAATAATTAGTTATAGAAAAACAACCCCAAAACTCATTTAGACTTAATCATTGATCCATTAAGCTAGAAAGACAAGTACGCTTATTCCTCGTGGAATTCGACCCTCAAGTGTTCAATGTTCAACCATCCACTTGCGGTTTATTACTTCGTAAATTGGGCTCGACCCTCTCTATTTTATTGAGAATTGATGTAGCTGGTAGTGGACTTGAGCCTATAAAAGGAGTTACGTTCGTTGAGAAGCTTCAAAGAACCCTCTTTTACATCTGCCACTCTGCCGTAAAAACCCTCGTTGTTCACCTTTGCTCTCATCGCCACCAAAAACCCTCATCTTTTTAAAGATCTTCATAGCCATGGCGTCCTGGGGCCGATCAAGCCATTGCTACAGTGTGAGTTTATCAGCATTGGAGAAAGAAGAGATTCTCCCTTCCCAACTGTTGATCAACTAGCAGCCGTGGGGAAGCAGCAAGAAACTCCAACTGTCCAGGAGAAGGAGTTGGTGATGTTTGAAGACTTTTTGCGCTGCAGATTTCGTCTTCCGGAGAGCAAATTTCTCTAGTACATTCTTGCACACTATGATGTAGAGCTGGTAAATCTTCATCCCAACTCTGTTTTCATCTTAGCCATTTTCCAGCACCTGTGCAAGGCATTTGTTGGGGTGCTGCCATGCGTGGACCTGTATCGCCGATTCTACTTTTCCGCATGGTCGAAGAGCACCAGCGCAACAGGGTGCTTCTATTTTCACCTAAGGGAGAAGTAAGACTATCCCTTTCTCCCTTTGCGCGACTCTGTGCATGGATGGAATGAAAGATGTTTCTATTGCGCCACACCGGAGGAGTGCAGCCTATGGTTCGAGAACCGGCGGCCGATGAAAAGCGGTGAAATGGACTCTGTTCTAGTATTGGGTGTAGACTTGCAAAAATAGGCGCACGCCATTCTTCACTTAGTTCAGCAAGGACTAACAGCGCGAGATGTAATCCGCAACTTTGTGAAGAATAGGATAAGCTCCCTGAAAAAGAGAGAACATCCGACTTGGGGGGTATGTTCCTTGGCGGATAGGACCCTGGACTATAATCATGGTAAGTTTTCTTACTGTCAAAATATGTGAAATTGTTGACAATCTGATGTGTATACTAAATGATCATTGTGATAAATAGCCCTGTCCCCATCTGAGATAGATAGGAGGACAAACAACCTTATGAAGCCGCACAACATAGTGACAGAAGGAGCACTAGGCTGACCCCAACTGCAAAGCCTAGTCAGCAGCAGTGACAACATCAAACAAGAACGTCAAAAGGTAAATCTTCTTTCAAGAAACTTGTTCATGTATGTCCATTGACATTGATCATCAAAGAGTAAACTGTTGAATGACACAGCTGCTGGAAGGGCAAGTTATCAGGACAAAACGTCATGTGGATGATGTTGGGCCTTCTGGGAGGCCAGCATCGAAGAGAGTAAAAATTATCTCTTCCAAAGCCAAGAAGATGAAGGAGCCAACCCCTAGAGCAACTAAGTCGAAGACCATAGGAGGGGCTTCATCGAATGCAAAGAAAACCGATGTGAAAACTACTGCGATAAGGTTTTCTCTTCCCACTGTTATGCCAAACATGAGTTGGAGTTACTTCTTAATCATACAGGGTGAGGGCTGTGAGGACGAGGAAGATGAAGTTCCTCTAATCCTCCGAAGGAAAAGCGTGGTTAATCCTATGGAGATAGCCATTCCAGAGGTATCATCCTGCCCCAAAATTCCCAATGTGATGAACATAATAGTAGGACAGCTATCGTGATGGCGAAATCGGTGGTCACGAAAGAGCTCGCGGCCACAGGGGAAGCCACAACTGCCATGGTCACAGATAACCCTGCGGCCATAACTTCGATGAGCCCAGGCCTGGTGACACCCCCTACAATCCTGGAAGGAGAAATGATGGTAAGAATCTCGTATTTAATAAAAAGTTGCAATAGTGCAAATTCAAATCGCCTATCGGATATGCAGGAGGAGGAGGACACTGTCCTGTTCAAGAAAAGGAAAACAAGGACAAGCTCTGATGATACCACAGCAAGGTCGCTAACCGCACTCCTATCTCCAAAAAGCATGTCACCAAACCCCAAAAGTCTGATGGGGCTTCGAATCAAGTAAAGATATCGTTTCTTTCCAAATTCTGACTTTCAAAAATTTGGAGTCATCACTATTGTAAATTGTGATTTTTTTCCAAAAATCATGTGCCTAGCACTCTGCTGACCCCACTGATATTCAGTGAAACACCTGCCATGGTGGTCAAAAGAGATGCAGGCATAAGCACAATGGCCGAGACGAATCCTCAGGTCATTGGGGAAGAAATCATTGCGGACGTTCAATCCAAACAGATTGAAACCACACCATCTGACTTGACCATGGGAACAATTTTGCAAGGAACAGCATCTGCAGCCCCCATGGTTGAGGAAAGAATTGTCCTCGCAGTTCGATCTTCGGGTGAACCCAAAAATTCACTAAAGACAACCTTCAGCAACTTCTTAGAGGTAAGTAAAAAATTTTACCCTCTCTCTAATTTAAGATCTTAGGTATATCCAAGTCTAAACAACAGATTTTACTGTGTTTTAGGGTCTGACCCAAATGTCAACCAAATTGAAAGTTTTAGCAGAACAAATTGAGGTTGCACAAAAGGAAATCAGCCGTCTACAACAGTAAGTATCCATGCATTGTTTATACTAACCTGAACATCATCTAAGCTTTATGATTACGTCTATGGTCACGGGGAGAATTCTTCATTGACGAAGAGCATGGCTGATCGACAAGGTCAAGAAGAGACTGCGGCCATAGAGCTTTCCTCCCTGAAGAATGAACGTAACGAGGCTCATAAGAAACTAGCCTCTAAGTTCACTTTGAAGTAAAAATGTTATTTCCTTACATGAACATCCTGTAATCTCATTACCTTGTTCATGTAGCACAAGAAAAACAAATAAAGAGCCTTTGCAAGGAGAGAAATGACTTCAAGTAGAAGTGTGTCCAGACAGAAACTCAAGTCGGACTACTTCTCACGACCATCAAACACCAACATGCAACCATTGAAGAATTCAAGAAAACTAGTGAAACTCTCCGCGAAGAAAAGAAAGCCCTAAAGGAAACAATCTTAGACTGTAGCAGTCTTCAATCAAAAGCTTTCAACAAATTGAAGATGGTTGCAGATCTACTAAAGGCTAATATCATCGATCCTCAAAAGGAAACCTTAAGCCTCAGTGAATCCTGTAAGTTGGTCGCAGCTCAGGCTGAATCCCTCCTCAAATATATTCCTGAGGACACGAATAGGCAGAAAGAGGCACTGAAGACCAATGTTGAATCTCTAGCCTCTGCCATTCTGTGCAAACTTACGTATCACCATGGCCCAGATCTCAATCTGAAACTAGTGGCGGAAGATGCCATATTTAAGAGTGAGGATCAGCTAAGCACTATTATGGATGAAGTCAGGCCGTTGATTGAAAACCTCCTGAAAGAGCTTAATCTGGCCTAATTTACTTTCTTCCCCTTTGTTTTTTATCTTTGTAAAGAAAACAATGATAAAAACAAAGTTCTTTAATTTGTTCAAATTTGTGTACCTACACACATACAATTCTAATAGAAAATATGCAGATGCATGATTTTTTGAGACATAAAATTATGAAAATACTTTCATCTAAATGTTATAGTTGTATTCTCCTAGCCCCCTCCTGATATTACTGATATTGAGAACTTAGTATAGTAATTGCAGGACAATAAATATGCCCAGCAAAATCTCTTATGCGTTGAGAAACGGCTTATAAAGAAATTTTCAAACTAGAGCTTATTATAAAATCACAAGTACAGACAGCTCAACGTGAGTGCTTAAAGTTTTTTGCGAACTAACAGCCACTCGAATGATCAGAAACATGCTAGTAAGTCTCATGTACGTTAAGAAATGGCTTGTTTAGAGATGTCTTATCTAGATGCGCCATGAGATCGATTAGCAAATCCACTTTAACACTGTCATGAGATGACCATCTATGATCAAATCTATGATCGAAGACTATATGCGACCATAGTATTGAACCTCAAGCATGGCTTGAATAGATCCAAAGGACATCAATTGAGAATATGCTTATAACATAAAATGAAAGAAAGTTTTATTGTAAAAAATATGCTAATTGAATGGGAAAATGGAAATGGAAAAACTTACACGTAGAACTAGCGCAATTGATCTATATTCCAAGTATTGGATACGACACTTCCATCTTAATCGAGCTGATCCTAATCGTGGCACTAAGACTATAGTATAGGGCCTTCCCACTGAGGGGATAATTTGTTGCGATTGGACTAGTTTTGAATTTTTTGTAAAACCAAGTCGCCCACGTGAAGACTACAAGGTCACACCCATTTACTATGGTATTTTAGTAAAGCTTGTAAATATGTTGCTGACTTAATCAACGCCCGATCACATTTCTCCTCAAGGAGAATAATGTCTTGTACATGTTGTCCATGTTGATCAGAATGATCAAATTAATCCACACGAATAGATCCAATAGGAATTTCGGTAGGTAATACAACTTCAGCACCATATACCAATTGAAAAGGCCTCTCACCCATAGCTTGACTGCATGTAGTGCGTAGTGCCCATAAAACGGAGTAGAATTTGTCTACCCAAGCCCCCGAGCATAACTTAAGGCGATTGAAAACTCGTTGCTTAACGCCTTGCAATATCTGCACATTAGCACGTTCAACGGCGCCATTGCTCTGTCGATGAGCAATGGATGCAAAACATACTTTGGTCCTGATGCCGTCGCAATAGTCCAGGAAAAGACCACTAACGAATTGGGACCCGTTGTCGGTAATGAGACGACTTGGAACACCAAATCATGTTACAATATTCTTATGAAAGAATTTCTTCGCCACAGCGGCGGTTATATTGCGGATTGGTTCAGCCTCAATCCACTTAGTAAATGTGTCAATGGCTATGAATAAAAACTTGTACCCATTAACTACTTGGGGCATAGAACCCACAATATCAATTCCCCATACTACGAACGGCCAAGTTAAAGGAATAGTTTGTAAGGCATATGCAGGCTGGTGAACTTGCCGTGCATGAAATTGATACTGTGCGCATGTCTTGACCAAGTGCATGGCATCACTACGTGCCGAAGGCCAATAATAACCCTGTCGAAAAGCTTTTCCAACTAGCGTCCGATAAGATGCATGTGCACCACATACTGAAGGAAACCGAGTAAGCTACACTAGCAGAATTTCAGAAATTTTTACTCGAAGGTCGCAAGTAATAGATCATAGATTAGATTGTTATGTAGATGACAACGACCGCTCACGAATCATCCTGATCGGCACAAAAATTCTAGCAGCGCCTCTACCGGTATCCACACATACTAGGATGGAACGTCGTACGATGGTGTGCTAGCACCAATGCGCACGACAAGTGTTTAGGGGCTATTACTTTAGAGGAGATAGCAGCTATGGCTTTTCTGGGATAGTCCTCAAAGCCCATCATACATCTCTTTATATAGAGCCATGCAGAAAAAATCCTAACAGATTAGGTTTCCTGATGTGATACGAATCTTATCCGAACTGCCCATGCAGAAGAAATCCTAACAGACTAGGTTTCCTGATGTGATTCAAATCTTATCCGAATTGCCAATGCTAAAGAAATCGTAACAGATTAGGTTTCTTGATGTGAATCAAATCTTATCCGAACTGCCCATGCAGAAGAAATCCGAACAGATTAGATTTCCTTATGTGATACGAATCTTATCCGAACTGCAGCATGAGTCTAACATTAAATCTTCGTATCTGATATGTAAACTCCATAACACATACACCACCATGAATGTCCTTCAAGAGGGATTCACCTTCCTCTTGAGATATGCAGCGCAAGAATACTCCTTGTGTACCCTTTATTATACACAAAACCCATCAATCATTTTGTATAGACGCGCCTTTGGTATTAACCGATCACTTTCGGTTTGGTCCTCGGGCAAGGTCCCATGTTTGAGATAGATCCACAATGGTCATGTCCAATCTCCTTCATACTCAAGGTCGGCGATGTGTACCATCACCTCATCATTCTCGACTAGAAACATAATCGAGGGACATTTCAATTTTTCGACTGGAAAGATAAATACAACTCTATGATTTTCTCTAGGACATATCACTAACAATCTCCCACTTGTACTAGAGTCAATCACAAATGTATCTAATACCTATTGCTTTAGTATGCACCTCATGCTTTGGTTGTGGGAGAGGCTTTGTCAATGGATCAGCAACATTCAAATCCATCGACACTTTGCAAATCTTCACATCACCTCTATTCACGATTTCTCGGATGAGGTGATAACGCTTGAGTATATGTTTTGATTTCTAATGAGACCTTGGTTCCTTGGCTTGCGCAATGGCTCCACTATTAGCACATTAGAGATCCACTGGGCTTGAAATGCTAGAAACCACACCAAGTTCAGAGATGAACTTTTAATCCAAACAGCTTCTTTGGCATCTTTAGAAGCAGCAATGTACTCTGCTTCTGTAGAATCAGCGACAGTTTCTTGCTTGAAACTCTTCCAGCTTACATCTCCTCCATTAAGGCAAAACACAAAACCAGATTGTGATTTGAAATCATCTTTGTTGGTTTGATAGCTAGCATCAGTGTAACCACTAACAACAAGCTCTTCCTCACCTCCATAAACCAAGAACACATCCTTAGTCCTTCTCAAGTATTTTAGGATGTTTTTTATAGCAATCCAGTGGCTCTCACTTGGATCTGATTGGTATCTGCTCGTAACACTTAGAGCATAGGAGACATCTGGGCGTGTACAAAGCATAGCATACATAATAGACCCAACAGCAGAAGCATATGGAATCTTATTCATTCGGTCCCGATCATCACATGTCGAAGGACATTGACTCTTGCTAAGACTAATGCCATGTGACATAGGCAGAAAACCTTTCTTGGAATCTTGGATGTTGAATCTATTCAATACTTTGTCAACGTATGTACTTTGGCTTAATCCAATTAGCCTTTTAGATCTATCTCGGTAGATCTTTATACCCAAAGTATATGCTACCTCACCTAAGTCTTTCATAGAAAAGCTACTTTTTAATGAGGACTTCACAGACTCAAGCATAGGAATATCATTTCCGATCAGAAGTATGTCATCCACATATAAGACTAGAAAAACAAGTGTGCTCCCACTTGCCTTTTTGTAAACACTAGGCTCTTCTTCATTTCTGATGAAGCCAAACTGTTTGAGTACTTCATCAAAACGAAGATTCCAACTCCGAGATGGTTGCTTCAACCCATAAATCGATTTATGAAGCTTGCACACTTTCCCAGTATTTTCTAGATCGACAAAACCTTTAGGCTGTGCCATATGAAAAAACATCCTCACTTAGGTTTCCATTTAGGAAAGCCGTTTTGACATCCATCTACCATATCGGATAATCAAAATAGGCAACAATAACTAGGATGATCTTGATTGACTTTAACATAGCAACGGGCGAAAATGTTTCATCATAATCAACACCTTGAATTTGATTGAAACCATTCGCAACTAATTGTGCTTTATGGATATGAACATGACCATCCATGTCAATCTTGTTCTTATCAACCCATTTCCACTCAATGGTTTTTACACCATCAGGCAGATCAACCAAGTTCCACACTTGATTGTCATGCATGGATTCTGTCGTTGTATTACGAATACCCAGGCAGGTTTTGTGGATGATGCTAGTGAAGAAAATACGACGCGGGCTGACCGGGTGACCGGTCCTCCCTCGTCGGGCAAGCACAACAAATGACACGAGGGTTTATACAGGTTCGGGTCCCGTGGGGGACCTAGTCCTGTCGGCGTGAGCCCGACCGGAGTCGGCTAGGGGAGCTCTCCCGGGGAGAGATCGCTCCGGAGCACACCTATGAGATTGGCTATTCTAAGTAATAATGAGCAATTGTCTCTTACAGGAGGTGTACAAGGGCTTTTATAGCCCCAAAAGAAGCAAAAAGACTAAACTACCCCGCTTGCCACCGTTGGATCGGAGGGTAGCAACATCCTTCTCCTGGCCAGGCGCCTCGGATGCTTGACAGGTGTCCGCTGATGACCGAGGCGCTTCTCGTGTGACCTGCACGTGACCCAGGATTGAGGTCTTATCTCCAAAAGGACGGCAATGCCCGGGACAAGCCACCGGGGGCCTTGTCCCCGGGCAAAAGGCGGCACCCGGGACAGGCACCGGGGCCTTGTCCCCGGGCTAAAGGCGGGACCCGGGACAGGCACTAGGATCCTTGTCCCCGGGCTAAAGGCAGCACCCGAGACAGGCACCGGGGGCCTTGTCCCCGGGCAAAAGGCGGCGCCCGGGGCAGGAACCGGTGGCCTTGTCCCCGGGCAAGAGGCGCCGCCCGGGACAGGCACCGGGGCCCTTGTCCCCGGGCTAAAGGCGGCGCCTGGGATAGGCAACGGGTGCCTTGCCCGCGGGCAAATGGCAGCGCGCGAGAAAGGCACCGGGGGCCTCGTCCCCGAGCAAAAGGCGGCGCCCGGGACAGGCACCGGGGGCCTTGTCCCTAGGCTAAAGGCGGCGCCCGGGAGAGGCACCGGGTGCCTTGTCCCCGGGCAAGTGGCGGTGCCCGGGACAGGCATCGGGGGCCTTGTCCCCGGGCAAGTGGCAGCGCTCGGGACAGGCACTAGGGGCCTTGTCCCCAGGTTAAAGGCGGTGCCCGGTACAGGCATCGGGGGCCTTGGCCCCGGGCACATTCCAGTGCCCAGGATAGGCACCAGGGGACTTGTCCCCGATCGAATGCCCCTGGGCAAATGGTGGCGCCCGGGACAGGCACCGGGGGCCTTGTCCCCGGGCAAGTGGCGGCGCCCGAGACAGGCACCGGGGGCCTTGTCCTTGTGCAAAAGGCGGCGCCCGGGACAGGCACCGGGGGCCTTGTCCCAGGAAATGGCGGTGCCCGGGACAGGCACTGGAGGCCTTGTCCCCGGGCAAAAGGCGGTGCCCGGGACAAGCACCGGGGGCCTTGTCCTCGGGCAAGTGGCGGTGCCCGGGATGGGCACGGGGGGCCTTGTCCCCTGGCAAGTGGCGGCGCCCGGGACTGGCACTGGGGCCTTGTCCCCAGGCTAAAGGTGGTGCCAGGGACAGGCACCAGGGGCCTTGTCCCCGGGCACTTTCCGGCGCCAAGGACAGTCACTAGGGGCCTTGTCCCCGGCCAAATGGCCCCAGGCAAATGGTTGCGCCCGGGACAGGCACCGAGGGCCTTGCCCCCGGGCAAGTAGCGGCGCCCGGGACAGGCACCGGGGGCCTTGTCCCCGGGCAAAAGGTGGCACCCGGGGCAGGCACCGGGGGCCTTGTTCCCGGGCTAAAGGCGGGGCCGGGGACAGGCACCGAGGGCCTTGTCCCCAGGCATATTTCGGTGCCCAGCACAGGCACCAGGGGCCTTGTCCTCGGCCAAATGGCCTCGGGCAAATGGCGGCGCCCGCGACAGGCACCGGGGGCCTTGTCCCCGGGCAAAAGTTGGCACCCGGGACAGGCACCTGGGGCCTTGTCCCCGGGCAAGTGGCGGTGCCCGGGACAGGCACCGTGGGCCTTGTCCCCGGCAAGTGGCGGCGCACGGGACCGGCACCGTGGGCCTCGTCCCCGGGCAAGTGGCGGCGCCCGGGACAGGCACCGGGGGCCTTGTCCCCAGGCTAAAGGCGGTGCCCGGGACAAGAACCGGGGGCCTTGTCCCCGGGCACTTTCCAACGCCCAGGATAGGCACCAGGGGCCTTGTCCCTGGCCAAATGGCCCCGGGCAAATGGCGGCGCTCGGGACAGGCCCTGGGGGCCTTGTACCCGGTGTGGGACCCTCATTTGAGGATTCCAGTGGCAATCGCCCAGGTGGATTGCACTCAGAAAAGGCACATTACAGCTCACAACAATAGAATGCATTATATAAAATGCGAGTACTTAAAAACAAGTGCTGATCACAAGGACCAACATTACAATAACTTAGCGCCGAAGTGACGCATTTAATTGTTAATACAAATTAAGGAGTTTTCGACACAAAGGTCGACACAAAATAAAACAGCAACGATAAACAAAAGGGCTCCATCAGTCTTCTTTCTCTGCAGCGGCGGTATTGCATGGGCCTTCTCCACATCGAACTCCACCTTGGTGCATAACCCTTTAACCAGATGGGTCCTCAGTTTCTTCTTCTTGTTCCACATTGGGTTCAAGACCATAAGATTCAGGGTCAGCGAATCCTTCCTCTAAATTTGTTTGCAAAAGCAAGGGTGAGCACATTGTCCACATGGTGCTCAACAAGTCCCAAGTAACAATGCATATATATATAGATGATGGGGAGTTTCTCAAAGAACAGCTCTTTGGCTCTGTGTATAAATATATAATAGATTTTCACATGTAGCTTCAAAGAAAGGTCTTTATTCTCGAAAGCGGGGCTTTTGAAATCCTAAGCTAGATTTTCAGAAATGTTGTGTGTGGCGGTCTTTCATGAGTCACCACTTTACTCAGATTTTGTGAAAAACTTCCAAAAGCTACTTGTGCTGCATCGACGTGAATAGAATTCACAGCGTGCAGACTCCATGACCTGGGAGCTCAGAGTATCCGATACTTTTTAAACTTTGCAAAGGTGTACCACCTTAATCCACCAATCATTCGGCTTTCAAGTCGGATCAGCTTCATGCGACTTTTACGCATGTGACAAGGCCGAGATGACACAACAATTTACAGTCCTAGTGTTAACTATTTCCCTGCCCGGTAAATAGACAGTTAAGTCTCAAGTACCGTTGTGGGTCCTCCCCACTGCCTTACTTCCTAGCCTGGGCCTATGTTCTCGCAAGACACATAGCCTCTCTTGATTACAGTCGCGCACGACTTAATCTGGCTTAGGGCGTCTTCCTTCTTTCCACCTTTTCCTCTCATGATTTTTCTGATCTCACATCACTCATGGCCTTCTGCGGCCCACCAGTTCTCGCAAGAAACTGGACCGACAACCATTGCAGGGAAAAGCTAACACTAAAGAAAGCTACTAAGTTGCGCCCGTCCCATAAACAGGCAGGTGGTTGGTACGTTTTTCATGCCGCATAGAAGCACAACACAAGGTTCTAGTCCTTATGAATCTTTAGTGAGGAGTCTTTCACATTCCCAGTGCGCACACAGCACCATCCAATCAAACCATCCTCACTATCGATTCCAATCACATTTTCTTTCACAAAAAGGGGTTTTGAACATGCCTTTCTCATATGTGACCATTCAACATTTGTCATATAATCTTTAAGCATAGCATAGCCTAAGCATGATAATCTAGGGTAACAAGGGTGCAGGGATATTCAATGTCAAAGGGGGCTTTACAATCATTTAGGTCATATCTAGTCATTTTATTGAAACATAATTCTTATTTGAATCTAAGGCATGCATATACTGGAAAACAGTTAACATACTTTATTTCAAAATAGCAGGTGAGACATGATCAAGGGTTTGAGACTTGCCTTGCAATGACGGGTCTAGCTGCTCAAATGAATCTTCAGGGATCTCCTCTGCTCCTTCAACGTCTGGTTCCACGACGGGTACAAACAACACATACATACCATATAAGCACACAAGCACTAGAAAATAATACATCATGCATGCAGGGGAATTGGTTTAGACAAGGTCACTTGACATTGGTTGAAGAGATGGGTTCAGAGGGCTTGAATGTCGAAGGGCTGACATTCGACTCATGGCTTGACATTGCCCTAAATCGGTTCTAGGTTTGTTTTCTGGAGATGTGATAGTAGGGAATATTGTAGAACATGGCTCAAAAGGCTTAGTGGACAAAGTGGCATTTCAATTGCTCAAAAGAAACAAGTCTAAATCATCCAATGCCACAGGTGGACATGCACTGACATAGTGTTTGACATGGCCAGAAACTAGGGCATTGCATAACTTTTGACTCAGAGCTCCAATTGATGCACAACTTTGCCTAGGGTTTAGGCATTGACATCAGCTACAAAACTCTCAACAGGCTCAAGGGCTGAAAGTGGCCGGAGGGTGGCCAAATCCGGTGAGCAAACACGGTGGCCTGGACATGAACTGAGCCACTGGACAGCAACCTTGGCATGGCTATAACTTTTGATTCAGGTCGATTTAGGGGTCGGGCTAGCAGACAAAATTACTCAGGGGATTGAGATCTATCTAAATGACAAGGTGAGCGAGGCTAGATCGGCCGGGGATAAATTCCGGCGACCGGCGCTGGAGAAGACAACCTCTAGATTGGGCGTTTCTGTTCTAAAGGGTTTGAGCTCGATTCCTCGCTCAGGGAGTGAGAGGGTGAGGTGAGGGATCTACTTGCGGGGTTAAACCGGCCGGAGAGTGGCCGGAGAAGCTTGGCGACGAGGACCAGCTTACTGGTGGCGCGCAAACTTCGGAAAGGCCGTGATTCTTGCTCGAATTTGAAATCTAAGCTTACAGGCTTGCTCAATTAGGTGTACTGGTCAAATCCTATCACTGGCACGAAGGCTAATTCGGGCTAAATCGCTAGGCATTGCGGGAACAGGGGCTTTTCGATTTTCCGGTGATTGCCGGCGTTGAGGTGCGCCGGGGACCAATTGATAGCTATGTGGCCGTGAGGTGGCAGCGCGAGGGGCTTTGCCGGCGACGAGTTCAACGGTGCGGCAAAGCGGCAGGGCGCTGGTCGAACGAGCACTGGTCGCGGTCGTGGACGTGGTCTCCTGGTCGTGGTCGAAGAAAAGGCCAGGGGCTTATTTGCAAGGCTTTGGACTGAAACGCGAAGGTTTTGGCTCGGGAATTTGGGCCTAATTGCAAATCTGAAGATCTGAAGGGCTGATTTGAATTCTGATTTGCAGATGAGTGCTACTAAATGTCTTGGACTCATCTAGCAGGAAAAATGATGAAATCCGATAACATCTGGTGGTTTTGACAAAATTCGAAAACAGGGTAATTAGGGTAATTAGGGTTTGAACTTTGTCGAGGCTGAAACTAGGGTTTTGGTCGAGATTCTGGAATTCTTCCAGAAGGGAAAAATGTTCAGAAAAATGAAAGAAAGGTTATCACTTGATCAGATTTGGATTTTGAGGTGATCTGGGACTTTTAGCCTTTTTGGGTTTTCTGAAACTTCTGAAAAGGACTAAATTGAAACGCTTTTGGACTGAAATGTGAAAACGATCTGGTCCAAGAAGTTTAGCAGCCAACTTTTTAGGTTAAGGTAGTGGCATACCCAAGATCAAGATAGGGTTAAAATATCACGGTTTCCAAAGAAGTTATGCTGATTCGTAAGCAGAAAGGATAATCAAAAACTGGGGTGTTACAACCTACCCTCCTTAGGAATAATCTCGTCCTCGAGATTCCGAACAGTCCGAGAATAGGTAAGGAAAATTCTGACGCAGCTCTTCTTCTCTTTCCCAAGTTGATTCTTCTTCGGTGTGGTTGTTCCATTGGACTCTACAAAATTTTATGGTCCTTGACTTCAATCTCCTTTCACTGACTTCTAACACCTTGACTGGATATTCCTGGTATGTCAGATCCGGTTGAACTTCCATTTCTGTGGGAGACACTTGCTCCGTTGGTTTTCTCAGGCATTTCCTCAGTTGGGATACGTGAAAGACATCATGGACTCCTGCTAACTCAGGCGGTAGCTCTAGTTTGTATGCTACTTCTCCTCGTCTTTCCAAAACCTTGTATGGTCCTACATATCTTGGGCTTAACTTCCCTTCATCTGGAATCGTCGAACTCCTTTGTAGGGTATCACTTTGAGATATACGTGATCGCCTATCTCGAAGGATAGTTCCCTCCTTCTTCTGTCGGCGTAACTCTTTTGTCGAGACTGGGCCGTTTTCAATCTCTCTTGTATGATCCTCACATGAGCCGTGGCATCCTCCACTAACTGCGGTCCAAGGAATTGCTTCTGTCCCACTTCGGTCCAATATAGCGGCGTACGGCACTTCCTTCCATAAAGTGCTTCGTAAGGGGCCATTTGTAGACTCACTTGATAGCTATTGTTGTAGGTAAATTCTGTGTATGGTAGAAATTGTTCCCAAGAATTTCCATAGTCCAAAGCACAAGCTCTCAACATATCTTCTAAAATTTGGTTCACTCTTTCTGTTTGACCTCCAGTTTGCGGGTGGTAAGCTGTACTGAACTTCAACTTCGTTCCTAGGGACTTCTGTAACTCTTCCCAAAATCTTGATACAAATTGTGCTCCTCTGTCTGAGACGATTGTTTTTGGTACTCCATGAAGCGTAACAATCCTGGTAATATACAGCTCTGCCAGCTTTTGCGTTGTGTACTGCGTCTTTACTGGTAGAAAATGAGCTACTTTCGTTAATCTATCGACTATGACCCATATAGAATCGTATCCTTGTTGGGTTCTTGGTAAACCAACTATGAAATCCATTCCAATCTCATCCCATTTCCATTCCGGGGTTGGTAGGGGTTGCAGCGGTCCTGCAGGTTTCTGGTGTTCTGCTTTCACTCTTTGACAGGTATCACAAGAAGCTATAAATTCGGCAATCTCCTTCTTCATTCCTTTCCACCAAAACCGATCCTTTAGATCCTGATACATCTTTGTACTACCTGGGTGAATAGAGTACGGGGTACAATGGGCTTCTTGTAGTATCATGTTCTTGATTTCCTTGTCTTCTGGAACACAGATTCGGTCTTGATACCACAAAATTCCTTCTTCGTCCTCACGAAGGTTAATCACTTCCTCGTGTTTCATGTCTTCTTTCATCTTCTGAATACTCTGGTCCACTTCCTGAGCTTTTCGGATTTGGTCCTTCAGCTCGCATTTCACTGCCAATGCGGCGACGGTTCCTTGTTCAACGAACTCTAAACTCAATTTCTCGAAGTCTCCAAGCAATTGGGGTGGTATTCCTAAGATCTTTGCTTGATTGCAGTAGGATTTTCTGCTCAAGGCATCAGCTACTACATTCGCTTTTCCAGGGTGGTAGTGTATTCCAAGGTCATAATCTTTAATCAGCTCTAGCCATCTTCGCTGTCTCATGTTCAAGTCCTGTTGGGTGAAGATGTATTTCAAACTCTTGTGGTCTGTGTAGATTTCACATCTATTTCCAAGTAGATAGTGTCGCCAAATCTTTAACGCATGAACGACGGCGGCTAACTCCAAGTCGTGAGTTGGATAATTCTCCTCATGTGGTCGCAATTGTCTCGATGCATAAGCTACGACTCTTCCTTCTTGCATAAGGACACAACCTAGTCCTTGCTTTGACGCATCGCAGTAGACTTCAAAATCCTTTTTGTTATCCGGTAACGTAAGGACAGGTGCGGTCGTTAATATCTTCTTCAACTCCTCAAAGCTCTTTTCACATCCTTCTGTCCAGTCGAATAAAACATCTTTCTTTAGTAGTCTGGTGAGTGGCTTTGTAATCTTGGAGAATCCTTTGACAAATCTCCGGTAATATCCGGCTAATCCTAGGAAACTTCTTACTTCAGTCACTGTCTCCGGTTGTTTCCATTCCATGATAGCCTGAATTTTTGACGGATCCATTGAGATTCCTTTTTCAGAGATAATGTGGCCTAAGAACGAAATTTCTTTTAACCAAAAGGCACACTTATCGAATTTGGCATACAGTCGATGTTCTACTAACTTTTCCAACACCATCCTAAGATGTTGTGCGTGCTTTTCCTCTGACTCTGAAAAGATGAGGATGTCGTCGACAAACACAATGACAAACTTGTCCAGAAATTCCATGAGAACCTTGTTCATCAAATTCATGAACACTGCTGGCGCATTCGTTAAACCGAATGGCACTACGGTAAACTCATGCAATCCATATCTTGTTATGAATGCAGTTTTCGGGATATCTTGTTCTCGAATCTTCAGCTGGTGATATCCAGACCTCAGGTCGATCCTTGAGAATATCTTTGCTCCTCTTAATTGATCAAAGAGATCGTCGATCCTTGGCAAAGGGTACTTGTTCTTGATCGTCATATCGTTTAGTTTCCGGTAGTTGACACAAAGTCGTAGACTGCCATCTTTCTTCTTAGCGAAAAGTACCGGGGCTCCCCAAGGTGAGGAACTTGTTCTAACAAATCCCTTTCTTTCCAATTCTTCCACTTGCTTCCTTAACTCTTCTTGTTCTTCACTTGTCATACGTGCAAGCTTTCTTGCATAAGGGGCAGATCCGGGTTTTAATTCGATTGAGAATTCAATGTCCCGATCTGGTGGCATTCCGGGAAGCTCTTCAGGAAAAACTTCTGGATATTCATTCACTATTGGAACTCCCTCAAATGGAACTCCTTCCAAGCTGTTCAAACTACACACTCGGTTGTTCACTACTGATCTCTCTGCGTGGAGTGTGACTTGTTTTCCTTCAGCATTCGTCAGGGTTATTGCCTTCTTTTCACAGTCCATCTGGCCTTTATGCTTGGCTAGCCAATCCATTCCGAGAATGACGTCTAGTCCTTGAAGATCCAAAACTAGCAGGTTTGCTAGGAATCCTAGATTGCCAATACTAAAGGCGATATTTCTACAGATAGAGTTGACAGGCATTCGAGCTCCAGGGGATTGAATTAAAATAGGGAACTCTAATGCAGATACTGGCAACTTATTTCTGAGCACGAAAGGTCTTGACACGAATGAATGAGTAGCACCAGGGTCAAATAATGCAACTGAAAGTTCAGAGTGGATAAAGATCCTATCGATTACGACGTCTGATGCTTCTCCTGCTTCAACGGCGGATGCATAGTTAAGTCTTCCGCGACCTGCAGCAGGTACTCCTCTTCCTCGGCCATTTTGAAACCTTCCTCCTCTGGAGGGTGGAGCATTCCTGGCGAAACCTTGGGCTGGAACAGAGGGTCTTGCAGCTTGCATACGAGCGACATTAGATGGAAGGTGTTGCAGCGGACAAGTGTTCCTACGATGTCCCTTCCTTCCACAGTGAAAGCACTCCTCGTTCTTAAGGGGGCAATCCTTCAAGAGGTGATTTCCTCTGCATCCAGTACATTGGGCTATCGCAGTAGGTGCAGGCCTTTGGGGTCTCTGAGGTGGTCTAAAGGCTGGTCGGAAAGTTGGCATCGGTCTCCCTCGACTAGCATTTCCTTGGTAAGAGTTGGGCAAAGCCTTCCTCTTTCGATCTTCTTCAATTATTCCTCTTTTCTCTTCCATCTTAAGTAGTCGGTTTATTAGGACGTGGAAGTCTGTGAACTCGTGGGATGACAGTTGGTATTGCAGGGAATTCTGTAGTCCTTCACAAAACCTATCAATCTTCCTTTCCTCTGTCGCTATATCTTCAGGTGCGTATCTTGCCAGCTGAATAAATTCATGCAGGTATTGTTTCACGGTCTTACTCCCTTGTCGCAGATTTACGAATTCTCGGCGCTTTGCCTGGACAACGCCTTTTGGGACGTGGTATTTACGGAATTCCTCCTTGAATTCATTCCAGGTGATCGAATCTCTGTTGTTGTGCACGGTTTGGTAATTCTCCCACCAAGCGGCAGCAGGTCCAGCCAATTGGTTCGATCCGTACAAGAGCTTTTCTTCATCACTGCATCTGACGGTATTCAACTTTCTTTCCACATCTCGGAGCCAGTCGTCTGCCACGATGGGGTCTTCTGTGCTTGAGAAAGTCGGGGGTCGCGTCTTTTGAAAATCAGTTAACTTTGTGCCCATCACGGGTCCTTCAGTTTGTCCGGATGCAATATGTTGCATCAGCTGTCCCAAGATTTGGTTTTGCACAGCCGCTGACTCTTGACGATTGCGCTCCATCCATAGCAGCACATCGTTGATGTCACCTCCCTGTGGCATCGTCGAAGATCCTGGTCTACCGGGGTCCGTGCGGCCTCTTGCTCCGGGTGTAGCTCCTGTACTGTTGTGGTTTTCCTCTAGCCCTCCTTCCTGGGGTCTCGCGCGTGTGTTAACCATCCTACTCAAACAGGAGGTTAAGAATAGAAACATCGATTCGGAAAGAATCGTTCACAGGGATGCTAGCAGAAGGCTGGCATTAACTCAAGAAGTAAGAATAAGAATATGCAAAATGACTTTTCCATAAACCAATTTTTTTTTCAAAAGATACAAAGCTTCTAGCCTCATTGGCTTACAGAGCTCCTCTAGCAACCAGCATACATCAATCATACTAAAACAACTACTACAACAAAAGGAAATCTAGCGTCTGCTGGGCTAGGCACAAAAGGTCGAAAGTCTGCAGTCACTCCTCAGCATCATCAGAAGAATCACAAGGCTCAACCTCCTCGGGATCCTCCTCCTCATCGTCATCAGCATCCATCGGGTCATCTTCGTTGTCGTCGATGTTGATAGGCTCCTTCCCTTTTCCTTCGGGGGTCTTCTTCTTCTGTGCGGTGCAAGGAAGCTCGATTGCTTCACCGTTGATGACTATGCCACGCGACGCAGGCATGAAACCACTGAGATACTCCTTCGGGTTTCCTACCTTCTTGCGAGCGGTGATCCTCAACTTCGGGCGACTCTTCTTGGTTACCGACTCTGCAGCTTCAAGGTCTTTTTCTCCACTTGATTCAGCCATTTCTTGAATTTGTCTCTCTTTTTCTCGGAGGCTTGCACGAGCCCTAATAAGCATGCCCTCAAGGTAGTGGCGATCATCGCGAACACGCTCGTAGTCTCGAAATAGGCTGGTGTATGCAATCTCCGAAGCGCGAACGACGTCTCGAGTCTTCGTCAGGATAGCGTTCTCCTGGTCGCTGGACGGAAGAACAACTCGGTACTCCGATCCGGGGACCTGGTAAGGCACGAAGCGGTAAGGAGAATCAGAAAGGTAGCCGCTGTACATCTGCCGGACGGAACCTACAGCACGACGGGCAGCGTCCAAGATAGCATCCTCCTCTTCTTCTCTACGGGCTTGGCGTCTAACTGAGCCTCTCCCATGCTCGGGGATCTCGTAGACAATCACCGAGGCCCAACAACCTATGGGTCGTCCATTTATCTCATCTTGCCAAATGCAATATACCGGTCTCTGACTGTCCCGTGCTCCAAGGAATTGCAGCATCATCCACAGCAACAGTGCCCACGATCCGAGCTCGTCTCCATGAAGGTATCTCCTATCGAAAGCCATCTGAAGACAGAACAAAAGGCATCTATAAGAGAAGTCCAAAATCATTTTCCAAAGATCAAAATAACATTTTTCTTAAGGAAAATAGGTTTTCGTAAACAAATTTTGACAAAGAACTAGCGAACTTTTCTTCTAGGGACGCCAAAGTCTATCTAAGGGTTACGACCTACAGTCGAGTCTTCTGCTCTGATACCAAGTTCTGTGGGACCCTCATTTGAGGATTCCAGTGGCAATTGCCCAGGTGGATTGCACTCAGAAAAGGCACATTACAGCTCACAACAATAGAATGCATTATATAAAATGCGAGTAATTAAAAACAAGTGCTGATCACAAGGACGGACATTACAATAACTTAGCGCCGAAGTGACGCATTTAATTGTTAATACAAATTAAGGAGTTTTCGACACAAAGGTCGACACAAAATAAAACAGCAACGATAAACAAAAGGGCTCCATCAGTCTTCTTTCTCTGCAGCGGCGGTATTGCATGGGCCTTCTCCACATCGAACTCCACCTTGGTGCATAACCCTTTAACCAGATGGGTCCTCAGTTTCTTCTTCTTGTTCCACATTGGGTTCAAGACCATAAGATTCAGGGTCGGCGAATCCTTCCTCTAAATTTGTTTGCAAAAGCAAGGGTGAGCACATTGTCCACATGGTGCTCAACAAGTCCCAAGTAAAAATGCATATATATATAGATGATGGGGAGTTTCTCAAAGAACAGCTCTTTGGCTCTGTGTATAAATATATAATAGATTTTCACATGTAGCTTCAAAGAAAGGTCTTTATTCTCGAAAGCGGGGCTTTTGAAATCCTAAGCTAGATTTTCAGAAATGTTGTGTGTGGCGGTCTTTCATGAGTCACCACTTTACTCAGATTTTGTGAAAAACTTCCAAAAGCTACTTGTGCTGCATCGACGTGAATAGAATTCACAGCGCGCAGACTCCATGACCTGGGAGCTCAGAGTATCCGATACTTTTTAAACTTTGCAAAGGTGTACCACCTTAATCCACCAATCATTCGGCTTTCAAGTCGGATCAGCTTCATGCGACTTTTACGCATGTGACAAGGCCGAGATGACACAACAATTTACAGTCCTAGTGTTAACTATTTCCCTGCCCGGTAAATAGACAGTTAAGTCTCAAGTACCGTTGTGGGTCCTCCCCACTGCCTTACTTCCTAGCCTGGGCCTATGTTCTCGCAAGACACATAGCCTCTCTTGATTACAGTCGCGCACGACTTAATCTGGCTTAGGGCGTCTTCCTTCTTTCCACCTTTTCCTCTCATGATTTTTCTGATCTCACATCACTCATGGCCTTCTGCGGCCCACCAGTTCTCGCAAGAAACTGGACCGACAACCATTGCAGGGAAAAGCTAACACTAAAGAAAGCTACTAAGTTGCGCCCGTCCCATAAACAGGCAGGTGGTTGGTACGTTTTTCATGCCGCATAGAAGCACAACACAAGGTTCTAGTCCTTATGAATCTTTAGTGAGGAGTCTTTCACATTCCCAGTGCGCACACAGCACCATCCAATCAAACCATCCTCACTATCGATTCCAATCACATTTTCTTTCACAAAAAGGGGTTTTGAACATGCCTTTCTCATATGTGACCATTCAACATTTGTCATATAATCTTTAAGCATAGCATAGCCTAAGCATGATAATCTAGGGTAACAAGGGTGCAGGGATATTCAATGTCAAAGGGGGCTTTACAATCATTTAGGTCATATCTAGTCATTTTATTGAAACATAATTCTTATTTGAATCTAAGGCATGCATATACTGGAAAACAGTTAACATACTTTATTTCAAAATAGCAGGTGAGACATGATCAAGGGTTTGAGACTTGCCTTGCAATGACGGGTCTAGCTGCTCAAATGAATCTTCAGGGATCTCCTCTGCTCCTTCAACGTCTGGTTCCACGACGGGTACAAACAACACATACATACCATATAAGCACACAAGCACTAGAAAATAATACATCATGCATGCAGGGGAATTGGTTTAGACAAGGTCACTTGACATTGGTTGAAGAGATGGGTTCAGAGGGCTTGAATGTCGAAGGGCTGACATTCGACTCATGGCTTGACATTGCCCTAAATCGGTTCTAGGTTTGTTTTCTGGAGATGTGATAGTAGGGAATATTGTAGAACATGGCTCAAAAGGCTTAGTGGACAAAGTGGCATTTCAATTGCTCAAAAGAAACAAGTCTAAATCATCCAATGCCACAGGTGGACATGCACTGACATAGTGTTTGACATGGCCAGAAACTAGGGCATTGCATAACTTTTGACTCAGAGCTCCAATTGATGCACAACTTTGCCTAGGGTTTAGGCATTGACATCAGCTACAAAACTCTCAACAGGCTCAAGGGCTGAAAGTGGCCGGAGGGTGGCCAAATCCGGTGAGCAAACACGGTGGCCTGGACATGAACTGAGCCACTGGACAGCAACCTTGGCATGGCTATAACTTTTGATTCAGGTCGATTTAGGGGTCGGGCTAGCAGACAAAATTACTCAGGGGATTGAGATCTATCTAAATGACAAGGTGAGCGAGGCTAGATCGGCCGGGGATAAATTCCGGCGACCGGCGCTGGAGAAGACAACCTCTAGATTGGGCGTTTCTGTTCTAAAGGGTTTGAGCTCGATTCCTCGCTCAGGGAGTGAGAGGGTGAGGTGAGGGATCTACTTGCGGGGTTAAACCGGCCGGAGAGTGGCCGGAGAAGCTTGGCGACGAGGACCAGCTTACTGGTGGCGCGCAAACTTCGGAAAGGCCGTGATTCTTGCTCGAATTTGAAATCTAAGCTTACAGGCTTGTTCAATTAGGTGTACTGGTCAAATCCTATCACTGGCACGAAGGCTAATTCGGGCTAAATCGCTAGGCATTGCGGGAACAGGGGCTTTTCGGTTTTCCGGTGATTGCCGGCGTTGAGGTGCGCCGGGGACCAATTGATAGCTATGAAACGTACAGGGGGATGAAAGGAGCTTACTGGTGGCGTTGGTTTGGAGGGGGAAGCTTCGGGCGAAGCTGGCGCCGTAAGCTTCAACGGTTGCTCGCCGGGGAAGATGAGCTTCGCGGCGGCGCTGAAGAACTCAACTACTCTCTGGTGAAGGAAGCTACGGTTTGAAGTTGTGGAATGGTGTGAGGCAATGCTGGGCAAGGGAGGGGGTTTATATAGCCGTGGGTGAGGCTCTCGGGAGCAGCAGCAATCGCCGGGGATATCTTCTTCTGACGCGGGGACGGTCATCGATGCATTTCGGGACGCGGCGGGGCTCTGCCAGAGGCGGTGAATCGCGGGATAGCAGGATTCGGTCAGGGTGGTGGCGATGATCTACGGGATGGTGGCCAAGTGGCATAAAGCTCCTGGCAGCAGCAGCAGCACGAGCGCGCGCGAGGAAGACGATGGCACGGTGGGGCTTGAGCGCTCCACGGTGGCGGTACAGCTGCGCACGGCTAGTGGCTACGTGGCCGTGAGGTGGCAGCGCGAGGGGCTTTGCCGGCGACGAGTTCAACGGTGCGGCAAAGCGGCAGGGCGCTGGTCGAACGAGCACTGGTCGCGGCGTGGACGTGGTCTCCTGGTCGTGGTCGAAGAAAAGGCCAGGGGCTTATTTGCAAGGCTTTGGATTGAAACGCGAAGGTTTTGGCTCGGGAATTTGGGCCTAATTGCAAATCTGAAGATCTGAAGGGCTGATTTGAATTCTGATTTTGCAGATGAGTGCTACTAAATGTCTTGGACTCATCTAGCAGGAAAAATGATGAAATCCGATAACATCTGGTGGTTTTGACAAAATTCGAAAACAGGGTAATTAGGGTAATTAGGGTTTGAACTTTGTCGAGGCTGAAACTAGGGTTTTGGTCGAGATTCTGGAATTCTTCCAGAAGGGAAAAATGTTCAGAAAAATGAAAGAAAGGTTATCACTTGATCAGATTTGGATTTTGAGGTGATCTGGGACTTTTAGCCTATTTGGGTTTTCTGAAACTTCTGAAAAGGACTAAATTGAAACGCTTTTGGACTGAAATGTGAAAACGATCTGGTCAAAGAAGTTTAGCAGCCAACTTTTTAGGTTAAGGTAGTGGCATACCCAAGATCAAGATAGGGTTAAAATATCAGGGTTTCCAAAGAAGTTATGCTGATTCGTAAGCAGAAAGGATAATCAAAAACTGGGGTGTTACACCCGGGCTACACGGCAGTGCTTCTTACCTGGACTTAGTCTTGCGGGGATTTCCCCCAAAAGCGGCCTCCCATGCCCTCCGGGGACGAAGCTCGAGTCCCCGGAGGGGATGGTTCATGTTATCGGGAAAATACCCGGGACAAGTTACAGGGGTCGTGACGCTTCGATTTCCGTGCCGCGCGTTTATGATCACGCCATTCGACCATAATGGTCGCTCGCGGTTCGAACTGACACCTCGTTTGGCGTGCCCGTCCCTTCATTTCCCACGTGCTGTTTGAATTCCAACGGCGCGGATGCACCACGAAGGGCCACTTGGCGCCCATCGGGGCCACGCTTGGCCCCTATAAATAAGGCCTCGGGGGGCCCGGAGAGCTCATTCCAAACTTCGAGCCTTCAAAACTCTAGCGCCCTTAGCTCTCGCAGTAGCGCTCTCCCGGAAGCTAGTTCCTGGAAGCTTAGCCTCCGGAACCCTTAGGTCCCCCTAGTTTCCGAAGCGTAAGCCAACGGTAAAATCTGATGGGACCCAAGGGCCGTGCCAAGGCCGCAGAGGTTCGCTCAGAGGAAGTCACAGCGGACTTCTTCTGGGCCTCCGAGTTCACGACCGGGGACTTGGAGTCCCTGGTTGATTGGGGGATCATCACGGACGGGGACGTCCAGATCCCCACGAAGAAAGATGGAGCCCCCCGCCCCAGGCCCGGAGAGGTGATGGCCTTCGAGGCCTTCCTTGAGGCGGGGCTCCGGGAGTTTCTGAAGTAGTATGGGGTGGCACTGAACCACCTCACGCCGAATGCCATCGTCCGGATGGGCCTCTTCATATGTCTCTTCGAGACGGCTACCGGACGGGAGCCCACGCTCCGAGACTTCTGGTATTTTTACAAGCCGGTGGCGAGGAGCTCCCACCTGGTCAAGGGAGGACAAAAGTCCCCCTTTGACTCGGTCATGATTCAGCTACTGCCATCCCGGGTAGCGGAGTACCTGGTGGTGGCCTCCCGGGACCACTGGGGGGACTGGACCTGGATGTGGTTCTACCTCCGAGTCCAGGACGACGAGGTGGTGTACTCCCTGGAGGCCCCCACCTACAGCTGGTCGTCCGGGGCGAAGCCCCCGGTGTGGACGGAGGAGGAGCTGAAGCTCCTCAGCAAGGTCGTTGGCTCCCGAGGCGTCCGCTCTATGCGGGACACCGCCGAGGAGATAACGCTTCTGAAGATCTCCCCCTTCTTGCACGGGAGGAGGGGGATCGGGATGTGCCCGGCCCAGCGGCCCTGGCAAAAGCCGGTGACCCGACGTAAGTTCCCGGCTACCGAGTTCATTTGATTCATAAATTTTTCTAACACTTACCTTTCACAATCCGGCCGTATCTGGCCGCCCGGGAGAAGGCGGAGAACCTTCTCGGGAGGTACTATGACGACGAGCACGAGCGCATCGTGCGCATCGTGGGGGAGGGCCCTCCCCGGAACCTGGTAGCCGAGGCCTTTGGGCTTAGCCTACCGGCAAGAAAGCCCCTCCCCACCCCCGGTTCCCACAAGAGGGGAAGGGAGACTACCGCGGGCTCTGAGCCGAAGACGACCAAGGCTCAGAAAGCCCCCGGTTCGTCGATGATGCTGGGCTCCACACCGGTGAAGGCCCGGGATGAGACCCTCGAGACCGGGCGCGCACGGGCGCCGGCCCGAAAGGAAACAACGCCCGCTCCCCCGGAGAGCCCCGCAGAGGCTCGGGGGAAGGGACCGGCCGTCGACGGGGGGGCGTCTGATTCGGCGGACTACGCCGCCTCGCCACCTTCGGCGATGGCCCTCCCGGCGGCCCTGGCGCTTCTGGAGCCAGAGAGGCTGGAGGTCCGGTTCGCGGAGGCCTCGCCCCCGCGTGTGGAGTGGCTGGTAGACGAGGGGGGAACCCCTCAATCTGTGAGGTTCCCCCAGAGACGGGAGGTCCTGGGGGCCCCGCGGCCTTGGAGAGGAAAGGGGCTCCTGATCCCTCCCCGGGGAGGGACCGCCTCCGAGAGCTCCTCGGCCACCTCTTCCGTGGCCACATCCTCGGCAGAGAAGACGCCGGCCACCGCCACCCCGGTCCACATTACCCCGGTGACTCATGTCCGGGGGCTCGTCGTCGGCCGCGACAGGTCCATCGCTGGGAGGGAGACCCCCCTGCTTTTCGCGGGGGAGGTCGATCGTTACGCGGAGAGCCTGCAGACCCGGAAGGTCCAGGACTACATCTCGGAAGGGATGCTCCACGAGCGTTTTGGGGAGCTTCAATCTCTCCAAATCTAGGTACTTCCCCGAGCCGGTGGGTGTTTTCCTTCGGCCCCCCCCAACTCGAATTTTTCCTAACTCTTGAGCTTGTAGGGGGCGGCCAATACCTGGGGGCTCGAGAGGTGCTTCGGCCAGGCACTCAAGGAAGCAGAGGAGAGGGCCGCCGCCTACCAGGAGCAGCAGCACGATGCCCTCCGGGAGCTTGCCCGGATCCGGGCCCAAATCACACCTCCGAGACCACCAACGACCGGCTCCGGAGGGAGGCCAAGGCGAAGGAGGATGCCCTCCGGGAGCTCGAGGGCTCGAGCGTCCGGGCGGTGACGGACGTGGGCCACTCCATTCACTCAGCCCTCTAGGGGCTTGGCGTGTGCCTAGGCTTCGGGAGCTGCTACGAGGCGACCCCGGACACTTGTACGAAAATATGCGTTTTCTCAATGCACAAGTCTCCGTGATACTGGAGGCCGTTGATGCCCTGGCGCGAGGCCGGGCAATCCCCGTGGTGGCGGCCGTGTCTGGGCTCGTAGAGCACCGGGGGGTGGGAGCGCGGGCAATCGGGGGCCGGATCCCCCAGAGCTTTCCGGAGTTTTTCGAGCCCTCGCGCCTAGAGGTGGAGCTGCTTGCCGGGGGCTTCTATGACCGGATCATCCGGGCGAGGTTCCCGGCACCGGCGCCTCCGGGAGCAAATACACCGGCTCCGGCGGGTGCCCCCCGGGGGGAGGACGCCAATGACCAAGTATGAGCCTCCCCCCAGGTCTAGATAGGACCCCTTTTTGTTTTTTAGGTTTTTGCTCCCGGTAGCTTCTTAGAGGAAGCCCCGGACACTTGTATGAAAATATTTTGAATGCAATAGAAATTGAATTTTTTTCTAAGTCTAAATGAATGCAATGTACCAGGTTTCCCGGGAGGTTACTCCCGAGCGAAGGTCCGGGAGAGGTTCCCTGGGGGCGAGGCCTATGAGCCCTGGCGGGTGCCACCTGGGGGATGCCCAGGCTGCCTTAATTTTGTTGAGTCTCTTCTCCGCGGAATGCAGCGGGGGCGTTGTCCGGGAGCCAATCCGGTTGCGATGGCATCCGGAGTGGCACCTGGACAACTTCGACAATCATCACGCTGAACTGCCCCCTTAGCGATCGGGGTCCAAGATGGTTTCCCCTCTTCGGATACTTCCACCGGCGGGCTATGAGTATTGGCCCGAGGACCTGCTCTGGGAAGCCCAGCGCCGCATACGCGGCTTGTACCTGGACCTAACCCGGGAGCTATCGGAAGGTCTCCGGGACTATTAGTCGTAGGAACTTTAGGACATAGAGAATTTCCGGGTTATTGCCCGGGTTGTATCGTATCCGATGTAATGATGCCCACCTGAGGGGGAAGGTGTCCTCCAGTTAAATGATCAATAAAGCTAAGTTTGCTTTGAGATTTCTTTGATAGAGCTAAGTTTGCCCGTTTATCTTTGAAGGTCCAGAACGGTGTGATTCCCGGGTGCTCCTTATCTCCCCCTCCACAGCGGGCCGAAGGGTAGCTCTACGCGCTGTGGGGGTGACAAAGCTCACGGGATGAAGACCCGTTGTTTAAGAACTTTTCCAAGTTTGTAAAAATTTTTCCGGGAGGGCTCTCCAGTCGCCGTGAAAACGGGGAGCCGGGAGCGAGACCTACGGGTGAAAACGTCCGAGAAAATCCAAGAAGTTTTTCCGGGAGAACTCTCCAGTAACCCTAAAAATGGGGAGCCGAGAGCGAGACCTCCGGGTGAAAATGTCCAAGAAAATCCAAGAAGTTTTTTCGGGAGAACTCTTTGGTCGCCGTGAAAACGGAGAGCCGAGAATAAGGTCTCCGGGGAAAAACATCCAAGAAAATCTGAGACGTAATTTCTGGGGGTAAATTTTCCGGGAGACAACCATCCGGTCGCCGTGAAAACGGGGAGCCAGGAATAATATCTCCAGAAAAAAATATCCAAGAACTCCGTCTCACTGAGGAGACAATCGACTCCCGGAGGAGGATGCTCCTGATGACAGGTCTGAGTGTTTGGGTAGGGGACTAGTCTCTCAAATTGACTCGTTACCGCGGTCCTTGAGGATCGGGTTGCCGCTTACACCCTCATTCTACGAGGGGTGATCGTAAGCCGCCCTACGGGAGTGGGACTCCCGTTGTAGGGACTTGTTGGGTCGTGATAGGGAGGGCATCACCGTTCCCTACGGGGAGGGCATCCTCGTTGAGAGGGCATCCTCACAGGGAGGGCATCGCCGTGAGGGGCAGTGATGTAAAAAACCTGCATTGAGACAGAGCTAAAGAAAATCTAGTTGCATTAACAATGAACCAAAATACAACGCCTCCCCCCGCGAAATCGTGAAAGGGGAGGGAACAGTGATTACAATGTCCCCCCCCTCCGGCACAATTGCTCCGGGGGAGGGGAGGGGACAGTGAGTACGAGGTTCCCCTTCCCCCTCTGGCGTAATCGCTCTAGGGGAGGGGACGAGCCCGTAGGCTAGACGTAAAACTTGCGAAGTAAACACAAGTTCCACATGTGCTTCAGCTCCTGCTCTTGAAGGTTGGAGAGCTTGTAAGCCCCCGAGCCCAGGACCACCGAGATCCTGTAGGGGCCCTCCCACTTGTGGGAAAGCTTGCCCTGGGCTTGTGGGCCTATGATGCGTTTGAGGACAAGGTCCCCAAGGAAAAAAGCCTTCTCGCGTACGTGCTGGTTGTATGCGCGCGCCATTTCGCGTTCATAGATGGCGTGGCGGAGGAGCGCTCGGTCGCGTTCCTCCTCCACGAGATCGACCTCCAGTCGCTGATTGGCTTCATTGGCTTGGTACGCCGCGGTCGTAGCTCCGTCTAGGAGCTCGACTCGCAGCGACCGAAAGCCAATCTCCGGGGCGAGGATTGCCTCAGCCCCGTATACCAGGGAAAAGGGAGTGCCTCCCGTCGCCCGGCTCAGAGTCATACGCATAGTGCAGAGGAAGCTAGAGAGCTCCTCTGCCCATGCAGCCCGCTTGGAAGCGGCTTGCTCGAGTCGTCGGTGTAACCCTTGTAGGATTACACCGTTGACCCTCTCAACGGCCCCATTGCTCTGGAGATGGGCCACCAAAGAGAAGTGGATGGTGAGCCTCAGGCCTTCACAGAATTCTCGGAAATACGCCTAGTCGAATTGGGTCCCGTTATCGACAGTGATCTCCCAGGGGACGCCAAAACGACAAACGACGTTTTTCCAGAAAAACCGCTATACCGCCGGGGACGTGATGTTGGCCAAGGGTTCAGCCTCTACCCACTTGGTAAAGTAGTCGACCGCGACCACCGTATACTTGTAGTCCCCGGGCGCTGGGGGGAAGGGGCCTAGGAGGTCCATCCCCCAGTGCGCGAAGGGCCAAGTAATGGGGATAGTCTGCAGCGCTACTGGGGGAGGTTCGAACCCTTGGCCATCTTCTGGCAAGCCTCGCACGCGGAGACAAGGTCTCGCGCGTCGCGCATCACCGTGGGCCAGTAAAAGCCCTGGTGAAGAGCCTTGGCTGCGATGGCGCGCGGGGCTAGATGAGACCCGCAGATTCCCGCGTAGATGTCTTCAAGAAGCCGGAGCCCTTCCGACTATGGGAGGCAGTGGAGCAGGGCGGAAGCCCCCTGCTTGTAGAGCTTCCCCTCCAACAGGAGGTTTTCCCAGGCTTTGGCCTGGAGGCGCTTAGCCTCGGTCTCGTTGGGAGGGTCCCCCTCCCCCTTGATGATGGAGTTAAGGGGGTCCATCCAAGATGAAGTTCGAGTGATCTCGGCGACTTCGGGGATGCGAGGCTCGTCGCCCGTGTCCGGGGAGGTCACCGAGGGCTTTGTGATAATTTCCAAGAAGGCCCCTTTGGGGAGCAGTTCCCGGGCGCTGGCCGCCCGGGCTAGGGCGTCGGCCCGGTTGTTGTCCCTTCGTGGGATGTGCTGGGCCTCGAGGTCGTCGAAGTGCTTCTCCATCTTGCGCACCTCCTGCAAGTAAAGGCTCAGGTCTGCGTCATGGCACAAGTAAGACTTGTCCATTTGGCAAACCAAGAGCTGGGAGTGTCCTTTCACTATGAGGCGTTGAATCCCCAGGGAGAGAGCAAGACGCAACCCGAGGAGCAAAGCCTCGTATTCGGCGACGTTGTTTGTGGTGGAGAACTCAAGCCGCGCCGCATACTCGAGTTCCCGCCCCTCGGGGCTTCGACGGACTACTCCCACACCAGCCTCGGTGAGACACAGGGAGCCATCGAACATGAGTGTCCAATGGTCGCTGCGTCGGGGTGGCGCGGGGAGGTCTTTGTCCCCCGGCCCGGAGGCAGGAGTCCACTCCGCCACGAAATCAGTGAGGACCTATGACTTGATGGTGGAGTGCCCCGTGAGGGAAAGGGAAAAGGGGGCGAGCTCGGCCCCCCACTTCCCGATTCGGCCAGTCGCCTCTTTGTTTCGGAGCACCTCCCCCAAGGGGAGGGATGACGGGATGGTGATGGCATGCCCCAAGAAGTATTGACGAAGCTTCCGGGATGCCATCAGGAGGGCGTAGCAGATCTTCTGCATCTCCGTGCACATGGGACGCTACTGCCCATCTTGCTCCTTTACCAATACCGCGCTTACAGCGACCGGGGTCGCGGCAAGGTAGAGGAGCAAGGGCTCTTCCGAAGATGGGCTCACGAGCATTAGGGGGCTTGTGAGGTACTTCTTTAGGTCGTCGAAGGCTTCATGGGACTCGGGGGTCCACCGGAATCCCTCGAGCCCCCAGAGGATCTTGAAGAATTGAAGGCCACATTCCCCCGATCGCGAGACGAAGCGGCTTAGCCCGGCTAAGAGACTGGCGAGTCGTTGAACGTCCTTGACCGAGCGCGGCGGGGGCATGTCTAGGAATGCCCGGATCTTCTCGGGGTTTGCCTCTATGCCCCGCTGGGACACAAGGAAACCTAGGAGCTTCCCCCTGCGCACGCCGAAGGCGCACTTCTCCGTGTTGAGTTTCAACCCATACGCGCAGAGGTTGAGGAAGGTCTCCGCCAGGTCGTCGACGTGGGCGGTTGCGCGGGGACTTTTGATGACCACGTCATCGACGTAGACTTCGACGTTGCGACCGATTTGGTCCTTGAAGACGAGCGTCATGAGCAGCTGGAAGGTCGCTCCAGCATTCTTCAGCCCGAAGGGCATGTGGACATAGTAGAAGGTTCCGAGGGGAGTTATGAAACTCGTCTTTTCCTCATCCCCTTCCGCCATCTGGACTTGGTGCTAGCCCGAGTATGCGTCCAGGAAGCTCATCAACTCGCACCCCGTGGTAGAGTCGACTAGTTGGTCAATCCGCGGGAGTGGGAAGTTGTCCTTGGGGCAGGCGCGGTTGAGGTCGATGAAGTCCACGCACATCCGCCACTTGCCGTTCGATTTCTTCACGAGGACGGGGTTCGCAAGCCACTCGGGGTGCAAGACCACTTGAATGAACCCTGCCTCTTGGAGTCGGGCAATCTCTGCCTTGGTCGCCTCCTGGCGTTCAAGGGTGAGTTTACTCAGCTTCTGCTTGATTGGGGGGTGACGGGGGGTCACCGCGAGCTTGTGCTCGATGACATCCCGGGCGACGCCCCGCATGTCGGAGGGCTTCCACGCGAAAATGTCGGAGTTTTCTGAGAGGAAAGTCGTGAGTTGCTCCGCATGCTCCTTGGGGAGCTCCGCCCCGATTTTGAGGGTTTTGACCCCGCCATCTGGGGACAACGGGATCTTCCGGAGGCCCCCTTCCAGACACGGCTTGGGGAGGGGCCTCCCGGAAGGTATCACGGTGATGTCTGAATCCGAGGGAGAGGCCTCCCCCCCGGGGTCTTGATGATGTTGACGCTCCCGATTGTTGTGGCGGCGCGCTCGTATAGAGTGCGAGCCACGTCTTGGTCTCCCCGGGCGGTGATCACGCCATGAGGCCTGGGGATCTTCACACAGAGGTAGTTTTGGTGGATGGCTGCTCCCAGGAGGTTGATCGTGGTCCTCCCCATGATCGCGTTGTAGGAGGAGGGCAGGTCCACCACGTCAAACCGGACCATCTCAGTTCGGTAGTTCTCCGGGGTGCCGAACGTCATGGGGAGATCCACCTTCCCCACGGGTGGATCGCCTTTCCCGGGACGAATCCTTGCAAGGGCCCTGCTGCGGGCCGCAAGAGCTTCTCATCCACCTGCATCTCCCTGAAGGCTTCCAAGTAGAGGACATTGGCGGAGCTCCCACCATCTATGAGGATGCAGGCCAGGTGGCAGTTGTAGATGGTGGGCGGAGACGATGAGCGCGTCGGCGTGGGGGAAGCGAACCCCGCGTGCGTCTTCCGCCATGAAGGTGAGGGTGACGTCCGACCACTTGGGTGGCGGAGACGTATGTAGCACCCCCACCACCTTTACTTCGCGTGCGTACTCCTTGCGCTGACGCTTGGAGTCCCACCCAGAAGCGGACCCTCCCATGATGATGTTGACACGCCTCTGGGAAGTTTGGAAGGGGAGAGTCTCTAATGGCTCCCCCTCCCCCGTCTGCCCCTGCTGAATCCCCGCGGGAGCAGGAAGGGCCGGCAAGGCCGGCTGAGGGGGCAAGGAGGCCGGAGTCCCCCCCAGCCCATGCTGGTCGAGGAACGCGGCGAACTACTGTAGCAGCTGATGGCATTCCCGGGTGGCATGGGTATCGGACCTGTGGAAGGTTCACCACAAGCTTTCCCTGCTTCCCGTCGCGGGGCCTTACCGACCGCGGGATGACTGTCCTCCCCCACGGCCTTTCATCTTCGGGAAGGGTTGATTGCCCCTCAGGGCGTCGCACGAGCCGCCTCCGCCCTCGAGGACAAAAGTGTCCCGAGGCCATGGCTCGTTACAACCCCCCTGCTTGGGGCGTTTGAGGGGTCCCTAGCCCCCCGGTCGACGCGGGCGGGAGCCCCCTGTTTTTTCTTCCAGAGGTCGTCCTCCTCCACCCGAGCGTACTTCTCAAGTACATTGAAGAGCTCGTCGGCGGAGGAGGGGCAGCTTCGGGAGAGCCTCCGGTGGAGCTCTCCTGGGAGGATCCCGCTCTTACACGCCTCGATGACCGTGGAGTCGGGGACGTTAGCCACTTTGCTGTTGACTTGAGCGAAGCGCTTGAAGAAGCTGCGGATGGTCTCCCCCGTCCTCTGCCTGATGGTATACAGCTGCGAGGAATCCAGGGGATGCACATAGTTCCCCTGGAAGTTCGCGCAGAACTCACGCTTGAGCTGCGTGAATGACTTGATGGAGCCGGCCTTCAAATTGTAGAACCACGAGCGGGCGATCCCGGTGAGGTAGAGGGGGAAGACGTTGCATTGCACTCTCTCGTCCCCCCCAGACGCCGAGACGGCTGTGGAATACACCATTGCAGTGCTCGATGTGCGGCGGGCGGTAATGCCGCGGCCATCGAATGCATCGGAGTCTGCGTCATAGTGGCTGGTTAGCCCCCTGCACTTCCCGAGGAGAGTCCCGGTTGCTGTCTCCTTTGACAGGGGACACGCGCTCGTTGTCAGAGTCAGGAAGTGGCCCAAGAGGTCTGCCGGCGTGGCGGTAACGTCACTTTTCTTCCGGGCCGGGGCTGAGTTCCAAGACGTCCAGGCTCTCCCCTGGAGAGATTGGCTCTTCGGCGGGTCTCTTCCCCCGGCCGGTGCGGGAGCGAAGCTCTCCGCGTCCCCGACCCGGGGGAAGCTCGTCCCCGGACTTAGCCGTACGCATTCGCTCGACCTCCTCCAGGGAGAAACGGACCTGGTCCGCCGGAGGCACCCTCAGGGGCGGCCCCAGGGGAGGAGGGAGCTCATGCACTATAGCTACCGGCCCGGGCCCTACCGGGGCCGGCACGAGGGAGCCCCTTGTGGCGACCTCCAGAACCAGAAAGGGGGAAACCCCTGTATTATCTGGAACCGGGGAGGGGGAACCGGAAAGGGGGAAGCCCCTGTATTATCCGGAACCGAAGAGGGGTAACCCCCGCGGCGACGATCGGAACCGGGAAGGGGGAAACCCCTGTATTATCCGGAACTGGCGAGGGGGAACCCCCACGGCGATGACCGGAACCGGAAAGGGGGAACCCCTGTATTATCCGGAACTGGCGAGGGGGGAACCCCCGCGGCGATGTCTGGAACCGGGGCGCCATAGAGGGGGGAGGTCCGCTGCGGCGCGGGAGCTGCTCTGTCGACCGCCCCCGGTGCGGTAAACGCGACCTATGGGGCGGGACTGGGCCCCGGCGCAGGGAAAATCCTCGGCATATAATGGGCCTCTGGCCCCGGGAATGGGCCCAGAACGGGGTATCCCCCTGGTGTCGCGAAGGGCCCAGGCATAAAGTAACCCCCCGGCATTGGGAAGGCTCCTGGCGCGGGAAGGCTCCCTACGGAGGACTCGCCGGGGAGGGTACCCCCCGGCGGGGTCGTACGAGGCGGCCAGGCCTCCGGAGACTGGAGGGGCCACTGGGTGACCCATAAACCGGGGCATAGCCCCCGGGTATGGGTACTGCGAGTATGTGGGGGCCAGTGGCCGTGCCAACACGCGGAGCAACTGTCGCGCCCCGAGCAGGGTACCACGACTACTCCTGTGGAGACCTAGCTCACTGCAGCTGGCCTCATACATACATACCACTGACTTCCCAGGATAAGTCAAGCACAGGAGTTCATTGCAGCAGAGTAACTTACAAAATATCATTCATAAACAGTATGGCCTGCTGGCCTGGTACAATAAAAGAGTAATACAATGCCTTCGCGGCACAAATGGTCTAATTAAAACAAAAAGACAACTACTCGGCGGTGTTGGATCAGGATGTCGACTACAGGGGGAGGGGGTGAATAGGAGACTTTGAAAATTTGTTTTTGCAAATGAAAATCCAAATTAAGGTAAAGCAAGTAATAGTAAAAGATAAGAGATTGAAACCGATATATCCCGAGGTATCGGAGACACGCCCAGTCTCCACTAGTCCTCATTGAAGCACTCAGTCCTTGAGTATAGCTTCAGTATCCACACAGGACACTATCTACTAAGGTTGCTCCTTGTCCCCTCCGGAAAGGCGAGCACTAAGCCTTTTACAAGTTATCGCGTCTCTCTGACAATCTCCGATTTGGAGAGATCAGCGATTTCCGCCTCCGAACCGTCTAGGTGAGGGCGCTCACCAAGAGTAATAAGAAGCAAGGTCTACTCTAGGCCTCCAATGCACACCAAGAAAATATCTAGAAATGGGAATGCAAGAACAATATGCTCGATGTGGCTAATACTCTCATGACTCGATCAAAAGATCAAGTTTTAAGTAAAACGAAGAAGCACTAGTGAGAAAGTATGAAAGGCTATGTTGCTGTATTTGCTTGTATTAAAACAGCAGCTCAACACCTCTATTTATAGCCTTCGTGGTCAAAAGAGCCGTTTGTGCTCGAGCTGAAAATTAGTAACCAAGACTGACAGTCAGTCTAGTGTATCACCAGAAAGAGTAAAAACAGGATCAAAACAGCTCGAACGTTGTGGACTAAAACGGTAAAAAGAAACAGTCCATACTGACAGTCAGTTACAAAGACTGACAGTCAGTGTCCCCAAAATCAACAGAGAAAAGCAACGGCTAAAAACTTTATAACCGTTGAAGCAGATAACAGCAAAAATTTACTGCCCAAACTGACAGTCAGTGTGTCAAACTGACAGTCAGTCTCAGTTTCAGTAACACAGAGAAAAACAGAATAAAAACCAACTCAAAAAATTCTCTGTGGTCGAAACCCACACTGACAGTCAGTATACTAATACTGACAGTCAGTTTAGTACAAAAAAAAATCTGAGACAGAAAAACATGCTCTCTGGAGATTTGTCAGTTTGCACTAACTGACATTCATACTGACAGTCAGTTACCAACACTGACAGTCAGTCTAGTAAAAAAAATCAGCTCAACAAAAACATACTCTCTGGAGATTAGTCAGTTTATTAAATTGACATTTATACTGACAGTCAGTTATCAATACTGACAGTCAGTCTGGATAAAAACAGAGAAAGCTCAAAATCCAGAGATCTGATTCAAATGATTTCAGTTTTGTTTTGTAGATATTTTCGAGAAGAACATTTTTGACAACAGCAACAAAAATTAGATCTTTTCAAATCTTTCTCAAAAAGTAAAAACCTCAACTGTTGACAAAATTCAATATATCAAAACAAATTGTCAAAAAACCACAGATAATGATATGCGTGCATTGACCTAGATTTTTTTCGGTATAATTGGAGATGTAGAGAGAACTTGCGTCCCCTCTTTATAGTACGGTTTAAACTAAGAATAAAATCCTTAAACCGATCGATCTTCATGCACCCTGAGATCGGTAATCCTAGAACTACAACATACCTCGATGCATCAGTTTAGTCCAGCAAAAACAATTTCTTTTTGCGTCTTCTTATGCTTTTGAACGACTTAAATTGAACTTCAACATTTTGATCACCAGCCCTCGATTTTTGTGCGGTTGTCTGAAATCTGTAACACTAACTCAAACACATAGTTAGTCCAAAAATACTTATTATCATCAACCATCAAAACACATCAGGGTTAGGCATGAAAGGCCTAGATGCAACAATCTCCCCCTTTTTGATGATTGATGACAACAAGTTAATAAACTAATACCAACTAATACTCCCCCTGATTTTGTGCAAAAAATCCCCCCCTGAAAGTGTGCACATCCCTCAAGATGTATCAGAGCATATCATAGCATAAGAGAGAGAAAACCATAAATCACGTTAGAGCACATTGATATCTCATACAAATGTAAGAACAAATCACATCGCATCATCGCATCAAAAAAAAAATCTCATAGAAAAGAAACATATCATAATCATAGCACAAAATATTCATCCAAAATATCATAACATCATCCATCTCTCCCCCTTTGGCATCAAGCACAAAAAGGGAGGCCTAATCATGAGAAACTAATCCTAATCTACTCCTGGTCATCTGAGTCGCCTAGAACCTCAGTGCCTCCGGAAGCTGTAGGAGACGCGGAAGGTACGACGGCGGGAGATGCAGGTCCTGCTGGAACTGGAGCGGTGCCGGCAGATGATGCTGGTGAAGAAACTGCAGGCCGTGCCCTCTTGCGAGGAGCAAGGGAAGCAGATGCCATCGCAGCATCAGGAGCTGGAAGTCGCTGCAGTATCTGCTGAAGGATCTCCTGCTGAGCTGCCAAGGTACTCTGGATCACCTGCTGTGTCTGAATGACCTGGTCAAGAGACACCTGCAGAGATGCAAGAGAGGAAGCTGTGCGGGAGCTGCTAGAAGGGGCAGGAGCAGAGGTTGAAGCTAGAGCTGCAGTCGCGTCCTCAGAATCCTCATCATCATCAGAGGCTGAGGAGGGAGCACTAGGAGCTGGAGGACGAGTGCCCAGGCGACGATCAGCCTGGCCAGGGGGATAGAAGGCCAAAAGCTGATGAGGGCGAGGAAGAGCGGTGTCTACTGCTCGAATGTGGAGCAGTAGTGCCATGATGTATGGGGCATACACCAGGCGACGACGAGGAGAGAGAAGAACGTGCTGAAGCTCACTAATGATGAGATCAGCGATGTCGAAGGGCTCGTCTCGAAAGATCGAGATGAGAACATGGAGAGCGATGTAGGTGACCCTGGCGCGGTCACCTGTGATCGGAAGAAGAGTGAGGCGAAGAATCTTCAGCGCCAGGTCAACATCGCGGCGCATGCCGGCAATGTGACGAACCTGGAAGGCGCCAGAGTAGAGCATAGCGACCTCACGATGCTCAAGATCAGGTAAAGTGTGGAGCTGGCGCCCTGAAGCAGGACGAACCAGTCCTAAAGCGGCCTCAAGCTGCTCCTTTGTGACCGTGTATACCTGGAGGCCGGTCATAAAGGTCAGTGAGTCACGCTGAGGAGAAATGTGGAGGGTGGCATAGAACTGCCTAATGGGCTCCTCTGCCCAGGTCAAAGAAGAATCAGAGACCAAGTCTCGGATCCCTACAGAGGCAAAAGCATCAGAAAGAGAAGCGATGCCAGTGCGAGAAACTATCGTCTGCCAAGAGACAGAACGATGAACAAAGAAGGGCATGTGAGAGTAGATGCTCTCAAACATGTCGAACTGAGTGATGGTGTAGAAGGTGGTACGTGGCGAGGCATCCGTGCCAGAAGGACGAGGAGATAGATAGGGGTTCGGCTGACGAAGAGTCCGAAGCCGACTAGCGTTCCACCGCGAATAGTTCACGGGGACACGCTCTGGAGAGGGGGAACGCCGAGCCCCAGAGGACTGGCCCGAAGGCCTGCTGCTGGACGCAACGGTCTTGCGTCGAGCAACACGGCGATGAGGCTGATCAGACATAGTGGATAGCTGAAGGAATGCAAGGATGAACAAGGGTGGAGAAAACAAAAATTTCTGTTTTCAGGGTTCAGACTGACAGTTAGTCTTATGAACTGACAGTCAGTTTGAGTAACTGACTGTCAGTTTCAACCTAGAACCAGCGAACTGAGAAATGGCGAATTTTTTGTAGGGATTTGAGAGGGAATTTTGCAAAGATTGTGAAGATATAGTGCTATTGCAGATCATGGAAAGAAAATAGAAAAGCAATTTCGGATTAGTAGAAAGAAAAGAAAGAATTAAAGAGAAGAGAAAAAAAAAATAACGAAGAAGAAGAAGAAGAAAAAGAAGGAGGAGAGAGAGAGAGCTCACGGCGGGAGAAGGACGACGAGACGACGGCGATGAGGAGGAGCAACGGCGACGGCGACGGCGATGACAAAAAAAAAAAAAAACGGCGGCCAAAGAAGATAAAAAGAAAGCTCGGTTTAGGGTTTTAAGGACCCAAACTGACAGTCAGTTTCACAAACTGACTGTCAGTCTAGTCACTTAATTTTAAAAACTGACAGTCAGTGTGGTACACTGAATGTCAGTTCAATAAAATCAAGTGCTGAAACTGACAGTCAGTGTTGAATACTGACAGTCAGTGTGAGACTTCAAAACGACTAGAACCCTACGACCAAGAAAGAACACTATACTGACTGTCAGTTATAAAAACTGACTGTCAGTTATGACTTCGACCAGGAGAGAGCTCTAAGGGAGAAAATATTTAATAATAAAAAAAAAAAAAAAATATATATATATATATATATATATATATATATATATATTATACTTCATTAATCAAGATAAGCAATCAATAGTATGATGAAGTTAATAAAAATATCACTTTATCAACTAGCATTTGAAACATCTATAATATTTAGTTCACCTCTAAGAAAGCAAAACCTGGATTCATCTAGTGGTTTGGTGAAGATATCTGCTAGTTGAAGATCTGTTCTTACATGACTAAGATCAATATCTCCTTTTGCCACATGATCTCTTATGAAATGGTGCCGTATTTCAATATGCTTAGTTCTAGAATGTTGAACAGGATTATTAGCAATTTTAATGGCACTTTCATTATCACACAGAAGTGGCACTTTATCAAATTTAATTCCATAATCCAAAAATATCTGTTTCATCCATAATAATTGAGCACAACAACTACCTGCAGACACGTATTCAGCTTCAGCTGTTGAGAGAGCAACTGAGTTTTGCTTCCTAGATGACCATGATAATAATGATCTCCCCAACAGCTGACAGCTACCAGATGTGCTCTTTCGATCAATTTTACACCCAGCATAATCAGAATCAGAATACCCAATTAATTCAAAATTTGCATCTTTAGGGTACCAAAGGCCTAAACTGGGATAACATTTTAAATACCTAAGGATTCTTTTAAGAGCAGTTAAATGACATTCCTTAGGTTCTGACTGAAATCTAGCACATAAACACACACTAAACATGATATCAGGCCTAGATGCTGTAAGATATAAAAGACTACAAATCATAGACCTATAGAGTTTAGAATCTACTGATTTTGAATTTCTGTCCATGTCGAGGTGTCCATTTGTAGCCATGGGGGTCTTGATAGCCTTAGCTTCTTCCATCCCAAAGCGCTTGAGCAGGTCCTTCACGTACTTTGTTTGACTCACGAACGTACCGTTCTTGAGTTGCTTGATTTGAAGTCCAAGGAAGAAGCTCAGCTCACCAATCATGGACATCTCGAACTCCCTAGACATCATATCTCCAAATTCTTGACAAAAATATTCATTAGTAGATCCAAAAATTATGTCATCCACATAAATTTGGCAAATAAATAAATCATCATCTATTTTCTTGGTGAACAGAGTTGTGTCAACCTTCCCAGTTTTAAAACCTTTAGAAAGAAGAAAATCTCTAAGGCGTTTATACCAAGCTCGAGGAGCTTGTTTGAGGCCATGCAGAGCTTTCGTTAGTTTAAAAACATGGTTTGGAAATTTTGGATCTTCAAACTCGGGAGGTTGCTCTACAAATACAAGTTCTGAAATTTCACCATTTAGAAAAGCACTTTTAACATCCATTTGAAAAAGTTTAATGTTAAAATGAGAAGCATAAGCAAGAAGAATTCTAATTGCTTCAAGTCTCGCCACAGGAGCAAAAGTTTCACTAAAATCTAAACCTTCGACTTGAGTGAAACCTTGAGCAACAAGACGAGCCTTGTTTCTAATTACTAGTCCATTTTCATCTTGCTTATTTCTGAAAACCCATTTTGTTCCAATGACATTATGATCCTTAGGTCTTTCTACTAAGTTCCAGACTTTATTTCTAGTAAAATTATTTAATTCATCATGCATAGCATTTACCCAGTCAGGATCATCTAGAGCTTCACTAACACATGTAGGTTCTAAAGAAGAAACAAATGAATGATGTTCACAAAAAGAAGCAATACGAGATTGAGTTAGAACACCCTTACTAATATCACCCAGAACTTGGTTCAAAGGGTGATCCTTGATAATTGTTCTATGCTGGCTTGGCGCTTCTTCTTGTGCTGCTTCTTCTGCAGCAGACTCAACTTGCACAGGAGGTCCAGGTTGTTCATTGTTGTCTTCACTTCCATCATTATCTAGATCAACTTCCTCAGCTTCTTCAATGGTAAGTTCTTTCAAAGGTTCTTGAATTTCACCTGAAGTGTCATGAACAGCTTGCTCTTCTTGCGAGTTATTAGATTCATCAAACTCAATATCGCAAGATTCCTCAATACAACCAGACGTTTTGTTGAAAACACGATAGGCTTTGCTAGTGGTAGAATAACCAACTAGAAAACCCTCATCAACTTTTCTTTGAAATTTTCCACCAAAGTTTCTTTTTCTTAAGATGTAACATTTACAACAAAAACACGAAAATATGAAATATTTGGTTTTCTTCCAAAAAGAAGTTCATAAGGTGTCAAGTTCAAAAGAGGATGCAAATAGAGTCGATTAATAGAATAGCAAGCTGTGTGAACTGCTTCTGCCCAGAAGCGAATAGGAGTATTATACTCACATAACATGGTTCTTGCCATCTCTATTAATGTTCGATTTTTCCTTTCAACAACTCCATTATGCTGTGGAGTGTAGGATGTGGAAAATTCATGTTTGATTCCAAGAGAGTCGCAAAAATCAAATAAAGTTGAATTAACGAACTCTCCACCATGATCACTACGGATTTTCTTGATGGATAATTCGAATTCATTAGAAACACGTTTTGCAAAACTTTTGAAAACATCGGGGGTTTCAGATTTTTGAGAAATAAAGAAAACCCAAGTAAAACGAGTGAAATCATCAACAATAACAAAGCAATAACTATTTCGCCCAATACTTTGGAACTCTGAAGGTCCAAATAAATCCAAATGCAAAAGTTCCAAAGGTTTCCTTGTAGAAAGTATTCGCTTAGTTGGATGTGTGGTAGCTATTTGCTTGCCTGCTTGACAAGCGCTACAAGGTTTATCCTTTTCAAAGACCACATCCTTTAAGCCAATAACTAAATCACGTTTGAAAAGCTTTTTAAGTTGATGCATTCCAACATGAGCAAGTCTCCGATGCCATAACCATCCTTTAGATGTTTGTGAGACAAGACATGTTGCAAGAGATGCATCTTTTGAAGAGAAATCAACTAGATATAAATTTTCATGACGAAAACCTTTAAAAATCAAAGAATTGTCTTTTAAATTTTCAACCAAAACTTCATTTGGATAAAAGATACAGCGGAAACCAAGATCACAAATTTGTGCAACTGAAAGCAAATTAAAATTCAAAGATTCAACCAGAAGAACATTTGAAATTGTTAAATCATTTGAAATGGCAACTTTACCCAAACCTGTCACGCTTCCTTGACGATTATTTCCAAAGGTGATCTTTTGATGTTAGTCGGAATTGTCTTTGATTGTGGTGAACAGTTTGGCGTTTCCGGTCATGTGCTCGGAGCATCCGCTATCAAGCACCCAATGACGTCCACCATTTTTGTAGTTTACCTGCAAAAGAATTTAAGTTGATTTTGGTACCCAAACACTTTTGGGTCCTTTAAAATTAGCGATCAAAGTTTTGGGCACCCAAATAGATTTTTTTCTTTTGTTCATCATTGGTGCACCAACATACTTTGCAATAGCATAACCTTTCTTTGACCGTTTTAGCATGTAACAAGCATCAAAATATGCAGATGTCATAAGAGGGCATGAATCATGTGAATGACCTACTTTATGGCATTTATGACAAAACAGGTTACATGCTTTTGTAAAAACAGTTCTAATTTTTATCTTTTTATCTTTCTTAGGAAAATATCCTAGACCTTCTTTTCTAAAGGTGCATCTTTGACTACCTAAAATTAGGTCAAGAGATATTTTACCCTTACAGCTATTTTCTAACCCTTTTTCTAATTTTTTAACTTGAGATTTAAGTTTAATGTTTTCACAGAGAATGGATTCATTTGAAGCGCATGGTATATCTAGTTGAAAATTATCAATATCATCACAAGAAGTACCAATGCTAGCTTTACAAGACAAATTTGAGACATCTTTCATAAGAGCATTTTCATAGGATTCTTTTAATTCAGAGTGTTGATCATAAAGAGTTAAAAATTCTTCCTTAAGGGTCTTATATTTTCTTTTAGTTTTGCCATAGGCCTCATTGATTTCATTTAGCATTTCAACTAGATCATCATAGGAGGGATCAAAAGAAGTTACCTTTTCATTCCTTTTTGCCATAAGGCAAACTGGAGAGCTTGATGAATTTTTGAGGGCGATTCCGGCTAATTTCTTTGTACATCTCTCATCATCAGAGTCGGAGTCGGAATTCTCACCTCCAGACATCCATTCGCCAAAGCATGCCTTTTTAGGAGTGTTAAACTTCTTCTTGAAGTTCTTCTTCTTTTTATCCGTAGATTTGTTCTTGTTCGGACATCTTGATGCTATATGTCCTTTTTCATGACATTCATAGCATATCACATCTTTGAAGTTTGTTGGTCTTGAACCTTTGGGACGAGTGTCGATGCTTACTCCCTTCTTGTGTAACCTGTGAAGAAGACGTTGAGTATTTCTTACCAAGAGAGCCGAGTCTTCATCGGAGGAACCTTCACTTGTGCCGTCCTTGGAATTTGCTTTGAAAGCCTCCGTCTTTTTCTTTGTATCAGAGGTTTCGTTCAGTTCCTTCTTCTCCTTTTTGTGCATTTCATGGGTAATCAAATTTCCATAGAGATCAATAGGTGAAGTTGTAGAAAGATCGGAGTTTGTCAAAACTGTTACAAGAGTGTCAAAGCTTTCTGGGAGAGCTCGAAGCATTTTTCTGACAATTTCCATATCAGTAAAGATAACACCAAGACCTTTAAGTTCATTCACAATATTATTCAATCTAGTAAACATGGAATCAACAGATTCAGAAGAAGACATTTTGAAAGTTTCATACTTTTGTCTAACCATTAAAAGTTTAGCCTCTTTTACTTTAGTAGTTCCTTCATATATTTCTTCTAAAGTTTTCCAAACTTTGTGAGTAGTATTCAAGTTGCTTACACGATTAAATTCATTTAGAGATAAACCAGTAAATAAAGCATTTAAAGCACGAGCATTCAGATGTTGTTTTCTCTTATCATCTTCAGTATAGCTTTCCGGATCATCCGGAGGAGAAAAACCAACTTTAACAATCAACCAGACATCCAATCCCATGGCTTCTAGAAATACAGACATACGCACTTTCCAGTAGGGATAGTTAGTCCCATCAAAGATAGGCGCACGGCTAGTATGACCCAGATTAAAGCCATCAGTAGACGACATCCTCTCTCTAAGCGGTGAAGCTTATAAATGAGAGACCGTGCTCTGATACCACGTGTTGGATCAGGATGTCGACTAGAGGGGGAGGGGGTGAATAGGAGACTTTGAAAATTTGTTTTTGCAAATGAAAATCCAAATTAAGGTAAAGCAAGTAATAGTAAAAGATAAGAGATTGAAACCGATATATCCCGAGGTATCGGAGACACGCCCAGTCTCCACTAATCCTCGTTGAAGCACTCAGTCCTTGAGTATAGCTTCAGTATCCACACAGGGCACTATCTACTAAGGTTGCTCCTTGTCCCCTCCGGAAAGGCGAGCACCAAGCCTTTTACAAGTTATCGCGTCTCTCTGACAATCTCCGATTTGGAGAGATCAGCGATTTCCGCCTCCGAACCGTCTAGGTGAGGGCGCTCACCAAGAGTAATAAGAAGCAAGGTCTACTCTAGGCCTCCAATGCACACCGAGAAAATATCTAGAAATAGGAATGCAAGAACAATATGCTCGATGTGGCTAATACTCTCACGACTCGATCAAAAGATCAAGTTTTAAGTAAAACGAAGAAGCACTAGTGAGAAAGTATGAAAGGCTATGTTGCTGTATTTGCTTATATTAAAACAGCAGCTCAACACCTCTATTTATAGCCTTCGTGGTCAAAAGAGCCGTTTGTGCTCGAGCTAAAAATTAGTAACCAAGACTGACAGTCAGTTTCACAAACTGACAGTCAGTCTAGTGTATCACCAGAAAGAGTAAAAACAGGATCAAAACAGCTCGAACGTTGTGGACTAAAACGGTAAAAAGAAACAGTCCATACTGACAGTCAGTTACAAAGACTGACAGTCAGTGTCCACAAAATCAACAGAGAAAAGCAACGGCTAAAAACTTTATAACCGTTGAAGCAGATAACAGCAAAAATTTACTGCCCAAACTGACAGTCAGTGTGTCAAACTGACAGTCAGTCTCAGTTTCAGTAACACAGAGAAAAACAGAATAAAAACCAACTCAAAAAATTCTCTGTGGTCGAAACCCACACTGACAGTCAATTTAGTACAAAAAAAAATCTGAGACAGAAAAACATGCTCTCTGGAGATTTGTCAGTTTGCACTAACTGACATTCATACTGACAGTCAGTTACCAACACTGACAGTCAGTCTAGTAAAAAAAATCAGCTCAACAAAAACATACTCTCTGGAGATTAGTCAGTTTATTAAACTGACATTTATACTGACAGTCAGTTATCAACACTGATAGTCAGTCTGGATAAAAACAGAGAAAGCTCAAAATCCAGAGATCTGATTCAAATGATTTCAGTTTTGTTTTGTAGATATTTTCGAGAAGAACATTTTTGACAACAGCAACAAAAATTAGATCTTTTCAGATCTTTCTCACAAAGTAAAAACCTCAACTGTTGACAAAATTCAATATATCAAAACAAATTGTCGAAAAACCACAGATAATGATATGCGTGCATTGACCTAGATTTTTCTCGGTATAATTGGAGATGTAGAGAGAACTTGCGTCCCCTCTTTATAGTACGGTTTAAACTAAGAATAAAATCCTTAAACCGATCGATCTTCATGCACCCTGAGATCGGTAATCCTAGAACTACAACATACCTCGATGCATCAGTTTAGTCCAGCAAAAACAATTTCTTTTTGCGTCTTATGCTTTTGAACGACTTAAATTGAACTTCAACATTTTGATCACCAGCCCTCGATTTTTGTGCGGTTGTCTGAAATCTGTAACACTAACTCAAACACATAGTTAGTCCAAAAATACTTATTATCATCAACCATCAAAACACATCAGGGTTAGGCATGAAAGGCCTAGATGCAACAGGCGGAAGCTAGGCGAAACCCCCACAGTCGTAAGAAGTTGACAGCAGAACAGCACACTTTAGGATTCTGGCAGAACTGGCTCTCTTCCTTCTGGATCCATGAAATCTTCCAAGCCTTCATCTTGGTATTGTAGCACTCCATCTATTGTTGATAAGTTGCAAGGGTGAGCACTTACGTACTCAGCAAGTCATAGGTAAGAGTAGAGATACGTATAGTAGAGATGACATGATCATATGCTATTGAGGGAAAAGAGGTGAGAGGGTTTTTCCATAAATACTTTTCTTCCAAGCTTTTCAAATCTCATGCTCATGGCAGCATTTCATGCACTTAGGGCACAATCCACGTGCCTCTTAGTTATCACATGATCACTAAATTATGGTACTACCGCGACACATCAACACATACAGCCCTCGGCAGCACCCCTTATCATGACAACACATGTCATTTGGGTAATCTTGAACTAACAAATTTTAATTTATAAAACAATACTTGTGTCACACCCCGTGGATTTAATCCACCGCGGCATACTCCTAAAACTCGGGAGCACGAAGTATTCGAATACATTTTTAACTCTGCAGAGGGGTACCAATTTACCTGCAAGATATATCCACTTTCATGCCCTTCCTATCACAAGGATTGGACCCCTGACTCACTTCATACTGAGTGGCAAGGTGGAGATAACAAGAACTTTTGCCATGTTTCACACACAATTCACCCCAGACCCCGTGGTTTTCTTCACGCAAACCACAGTTGTGGCAGGGTTACACAACCCCCACTAATTGGAATCTTTCCCTCAGGGTCAGCGTGCATGATCACATCCAGTGATTTGTGTTGGAGCGCACCCCGTATTTAATCGTGAGTTTGTCATATAGGGGTTTCATGTGTGATCCACATACTACTTGTTCAGGCCTGTCCCATACCAGGCTTGCGGTCGGCATGTTAATCATGCCACTAGACGCACAACACAAGGTTCTAGGTCCTTATATGCCAGTGACCAGATCATACCACAATCCATGCACTTCCAGTGCTGGCACATCCTGTGCGACCAAGCACCTCCAGTGCTTTCACCATTCCATACCAAAATACTGGTCACGGCCATGGGTTTTATTTCATGAATATAAATATACATAATATATTAGTTCATGGCTCATTATTTGATCAATTACATTTCACAGGCATCAGCCTGATGCTGCCATTTCATAATTCAACTATTCTCAATCTTTCTCATGCAATATTATTATTTTATAATCAAGGTATATTCTAGCAATTCATAAAATATAGCTTCAAGATGTTCAAGAATATGACTTGCCTTCCGCGTCGTAAGAAACAGCAGTTGATGTCGGGTCTGCGACGAAGTTTTCGAACTCGGACTCTTGCTCTGAACAAGGATCAAACAAGCAAACAGGCATTACAATCAATCATACTCTTACTAATCCACTATATGCGATAATGCAAGGTAAAAGCGTCTCGGCGACACAAGATTTCGATTCTGGGAAGCGATTAGGGTTAAACTATGGAAACTAGGGTTAAGATTAGTTGTCAAAGGTTTACAAGGTTCCAAAGGTCTCAAAATATCAGAATGATATCAAGGCTGCAGCTGGTTCGCTCAAAAACAGCGAACGTCTTTAGGTCGACATTCAGTTCAAGGCATCGACATAGGTCGATGGATGATAGAGGGCTCAACTCAAGTTGTGACAGTAGCATAAAATGTAGATCACAACATCAGGAGTCTAAGGGACAAAGTTATGTTCAGTTTGCATACCCAGAAGGGGTCAAACTGGCCCAATGCCATTGGCTGACATAGGCTGACAAGGGCTGACAATGCCGAAGAATGGCATTCACATGGTTTGAATAGTTCCCAGCGGCCAAATTGAGTTTTGATTCAAGCATATGGTGCACAAAGTAGTGAGGCAACTGTTTGACAAAGTAGTTTCTATTTTTCATGACCAGAGGTGGGTGAACAGGGCTAATGCCACTGAATGGCATATTTTGACATAGAGTTGACATGGCCAGAAACTAGGGTTTGCCATAACTTTTGATCTAGGGCTCCAAATGATGCACCACTTTGTCTGGTAGTTAGACATTTGTATCAGGAACAAATGTCTCAACAGGATCTAGGGCAGGAGATGGCCGGGAAGTGATGAAAACTGGCAAGAAGTTGACTGGTCTAGAGCACATGCAACATAAACAGTGCAGTAACTAGGGCATAGCTATATCTCACAATCTAGGCCGAATTGGTAGTCGTGATAGAAGACAAAGTTGCTCAGAATGGTCCAAAACATCTAAATGGCAAAGTGGTTTGAGCTGGAGTGGCTGGATTTGGAAGATACTGGCTGGAGAAAAGATGAACTCAAATCTGATTTGGGCATTTCTGATTTACAGTGATTGAGCTTAATTCCTTGCTTGCATATGGTACTCAGGGTACTAGAAATGCACTGGTGAAGTTGGATTGGCTAGAGATGCACCAGAAAAGCTTAAACAGTAAGCTCAGTGAACATGGATGGTTCCAATTTGGGGATGTTCACATTTCAGCAAATCTGTTGATTTTGGTTGCTTAGGGATGTTAAGTAAAGTCTACTGAGCATATTTGATCACTGGCTCGAGAGCTAAATCGGTTTAGTTAGAGTTTAATTGCTCACCGGAGTTCTAGATGAAACACGGCGATTACCGGTGACAGAAAGCATTTAAACTAAATTCCAAGCTTGAAAAGCATGAGCGAGATGAGAGAAGCTCACTGGGGGTGTTGGATCGAAGTATGAAGCAGTGGAGAAGCTTGGCACTGAAGCTCCCTTTGCTGCTCGCCGGGGAAGAAGAAGAAGACGACGAGTTTGAGAACTGAGGTGTTTCTGGTGGGTGTGTGGTGTTTCACTGAGACCAGGGACTATTTATAGAGGATTTGGAGGTGTTGCAACGGCTAGAAGTGCTCGGGGAGTTGTAGCCGGCAAGGAAAAGACGGGATGCGACTTCACGGCGAGCTGGCGTCGAGGGGATTGGTTTAGCGGCCGTGAGAGCTTTTGCAGGTGATGAGAAGGTGAGCTGACGGCTGGCCGCGGCGAGTTCTCCACGTGGCTAAGCTTTCCTGCTGGAGCCGTTGCCGGTGGCGTGCAACCGGGAGAAACAGCTGGCTGCGAGTTGCGCCGAGAAAGATCCACAGTGGCCAACGCCGAGCACACACGTGGCAGCAGGCGAAGCAAACAATAGTGGCGCGCTCGAGGTCGAAGGCTCCCGTGCTCGTGCGCTGCATCCAGGTCATGGTCGATGGCAGTAGCTCGAGGTCGAAAACAGTAGAGTTGGTCGATTGCACCGGTTCTGGTCGAAGTCGAAATAGCCCATTTGGTCGTGAACAGCAAGTTCGGGTCGATCAGGGGCATAATTGTGATGATTTCGGTTGCAAAGTGGACTGATTTGTAATTTTGATCTTAGAGTGGTTTAATTTGGGATTTGGTTTCATGGCTGAGTATAATATTTCTATTAATACTCATTTAGCTCAAATTTGGGGAATGTTTGATAAGGTTTGAGGGATTTCACCTATTTTCGAAAATAGGGTAAAATTAGGGTAAAATAGATCTGGATTTGTCGATCTCGAATTCTGGTAATTAGGGTGAGATTTGGTAGTCTGATCAGAAGGGAAATCTGTATCAAATAGCATTTGGGAGGTGTTCCCTGAAGAAATTCTGAGGTTGGCGTTGATTCGTGGATTTTAGCCTTTTAAGACTTCTAGGTAAACAGAAAAGGACTTATTCGCAGTAAAATTTGGACTAAACTACGAAAAGTGTTTAGGTGAAACAATCTGGTTTCCAACATTTTGAAGTAAGTTGAGGATATACCTAGGAACATATTCCAAAAGATACTTGAGTCTGGATAGGGTTAGATCATGATAACTCAATTATCCGGAATCTGGGGTACTTAGGGTAAATCTGAATTTCCTGTTTTCGAAAACAGAAAGAGACTTAGATACTGGGAGTTAGGGTTAGAATTCAATCTGGCTTCTGAAGACTTTTATCTTCAGAATAACTGGTAGGTTAAATCTTGATGGTCTGATCTTGATTTGGATCTAGAGAATAGATTTGGAGATTTTTAGGGTTTGAGAGAGATTAGGGTTCAGCTGATCTGGCTACAACTACAGGGATACATGCATGCAGGATTTTATGCAAAAACTTTTCGCCCCCAAAACCAGGGTGTTACAAGCCTACCCTCCTTAAAGAAATCTCGCCCCGAGATTTACCTAGAGAAGAGAAAAGATGGGGATAGGTCTGAAGCAATTCTTCCTCTTTTTCCATTGAACTTTACACAGCTTGATCTTCTTTCTTTGAAGTTGACGCTCATCTCTGGCTACAATCCGGAGTGGTTGATCAAGGTAGGTGAGGTTCTTCTGCAACGGAATACCAAGAGTTTCTACTCGGTCCGCGGGTTCCTCTAGGCATTTCCAAAGTTGAGAGACACGGAACACATCATGCACTCCTCCGAGTTCTGATGGTAGTTCCAGTTTATAGGACACTTCTCCTCTTGAGTACCTTGAATGGTCCGATTACATTCCTTTCTCCTGACTCATCCCAATGTAATGGGGTTCTGCGCTTATGTCCATATAAAGCTTCAAATGGTGCCATTTGCAGACTAGCCTAATAACTGTTGTTATAGGTAAATTCTGCAAATGGTAAGCATTTTTCCCATGAAGTCCCATTATTCAAAATGCAAGCTCTTAGCAATTCTTCCAGGATCTGATTGACTCTCTCAGTTTGTTTTCCCGTCTGTGGATGATACGCAGTGCTGAACTGCATCTAGGTTCCCAAGGTTTCATGAAGTTGGTCCCAAAACTTTGATGTAAACTGACTCCCACGATCTGAGATTATCTTCTGAGAGTCGGCCTTGATCCTCTGGCACGTGTTACATCTCATAATGTATGCTGCAATTTCTTTCTTCATATCGACCTACCAAAATCGTGTTTTCAAGTCCTGATACATCTTGGTGTTACCAGGGTGTATTGAGTATGGAGTTTTATGAGCTTCATGCAGAATCAGCTCTTTGAGGTTTGCGCTTTGAGGTACACAGATCCTTCCTTGGTACCATACAATTCCATGTTCGTCCTTGGGAAAATCCCAAGCCTTACCTAACTTGATTCGGCTCTTGATCTTGCAGATCTCTTTTTTTTCTCTTTTGAGCACTCTCTATTTGTTCCTTGAGTCGGGATATTACTGTGAGAGTGGCAAACCTTCCTGACGGTACCACTTCTATCTCTAGTCCTTGCAATTCTTGCTGTAAGTGTGGGTTATTCAACACAACTTCTTGTAAAGTGTAGACCTTTCTACTCAAAGCGTCTACTACCACATTGGCTTTTCCTGGGTGGTAGAGAATGCTGAGGTCATAGTCCTTGATTAGTTCTAGCCAACGATGTGGGCACATGTTGAGTTCTGCCTTGGTGAAAATATACTCGGGATTCTTATGATCCGTGTAGATTTCACACTTATTTCGAAGCAAATAATGTTGTCATATCCTCAAGGCATGTACTACCGCTGCTAACTCCAAGTTATGAATAGGGTAGTTTTCCTTATGCAGCTTTAGCTGCCATGAAGCATAAGCTACCACTTGGCCTTTTTGTATCAACACACAGCCTATGCTTAGCTTCAAAGCATCACAGAATACTTCAAAGTCATCCTTACTATCTAGCAATGTGAGGACTGGTGTGGTTGTTAACTTTTCCTTAAGCTTTTGGAAACTTTCCTCGCACTTGGCAGTCCATTCAAATGTGATTTCCTTCCTAAACAGATTGGTAAAGGATTTAGCAATCTGAGAAGATCCTCCAATAAATCTCCGATAGTAACCTGCTAATCCCAAAAAGTTTCTGGTCTTTGACATGCTGGTAGGTTACTTCCATTCCTTGATCGCGGCGATCTTGGCCGAGTCCACTAAAATTCCTTTTTCTGTCAAAACATGGCCGAGAAATGCAATCTTCGTCATCCAAAATTCGCACTTGTCGAATTGGCATAGAACTTGCACTCTCTTGGTCTTCTCAAGTCTTTGTGCAAGTGCCGCTTATGTTCTTCTGGACTTCTTGGAGTAGGTGAGGGTGTCGTCTATGAACATGTCGGGGGAAATCTCCGCGGGACTAAGTCCAGGTAAGTTGCGTCACGATTGCCCGGGGATCTGGCCTCCGGGGCCTCCCCGGGCGCCGCCATTTGCCCGGGGACGTGGCCTCCGGCCCCTCCCCGGGCGCCGCCTTTTTGGCCCCCGGGACGTGGCCTTCAGTGCCCTCCCGGGCGCCGCCATTTGGCTCCCGGGACGTGGCCTCTGGTGCTATCCCGGGCGCCGCCATTTGCCCGGGGACGTGGCCTCCGGTGCCCTCCCGGGCGCCGCCATTTGGCTCCCGGGACGTGGCCTCCGGTGCCGTCCCAGGCGCCGCCATTTGCCCGGGGACGTGGCCTCCGGCCCCTCCCCGGGCGCCACCTTTTGGCCCCCGGGAGTGGCCTCCGGTGCCCTCCCGAGCGCCGCCATTTGGCTCCCGGGACATGGCCTCCGGTGCCATCCCGGGCGCCGCCATTTGGCCGGGGACGTGGCCTCCGGCCCCTCCCCGGGCGCCGCCTTTTGGCTCCCGGGACGTGGCCTCCGGCGCCGTCCCGGGTGCCGCCATTGGCCCGGGGTCGTGGCCTCCGGGGCCTCCCTGGGCGCCGCCCTTTTGGCCCCCGGGACGTCGCCTCCGGCGCCGTCCCGGGCCTCATCGCCCTCCTGAAGGTAAAGTCTCGAACTGTTTGTCACGTGCAGGTCACGCGAGGAGCGCCTCGGGAACTAGCGACCACCTGTCAAGCATCCAAGGCGTTAGACCGGGAGAAGGACGGTCCTAGCCTTCAATCCGACGTTGGCTTCTGGGGTAGTTTAGGTTTTTTTGCTTCTTTTTGGGGCTATAAATAGCCCTTGTACCCCTCTGTTGTAAGGGATCGGTTCTCTTTGATTGGAATAGCTAAACTCACAGACGAGCTCCGGAAGCATCTCCCCCGGAGAGAGCCTCCCCAGCCGACTCCGGTCGGCAGCGCGTCGACCGGACTAGGGCCCCCACCGGGACACGATCCTGTATAAACCCGTGTGTCATTTTTTGTGCTTGTCCGGCGGGGGAGGACGGGTCATCCGGTCAACCCGCGCCGCGTAATCTTTGCTAGGATCATTCACAAAACCTGCCGGGGTATTCGCAATACCACGACAGTTGGCGCCGACCGTGGGGACTCGTGACAAGACGCCATGGCTCCCCCAAGAACAAGGGCTCGCACCCTTCCCGGTGACCCGGGTCTCGGAGACCCGGCGCCGTCCGCCCGGGACACTGCTGTCCCGGCGGTCCCTTCCGGAGGCGACCTGGCCCAGGTACCGCCTCCCTCCTTTCCTCTTAACCTAGTGAGACCGAGGCTAAACGCCTCCGGGCTAAACCCCGAGCGTATCTCCTGTTGGAGGGGAGGCTCTACAAGCGGGGGGCTTCCGCCCTCCTGCGCTGCCTCCCCCGGCCGGAGGGACTTCAACTCCTTGAAGACATCCACGCGGGGAGCTGTGGTTCTCACCTAGCCCCGCGTGCAATTGCAGCCAAGGCCCTCCGGCAGGGTTTCTACTGGCCCACGATCATGCGCGACGCGTGAGACCTTGTCTCCGCGTGCGTGGCATGCCAGAAAATGGCCAAGGACTCGAACCTCCCCCCTATAGCGCTGCAGACAATCCCCATCACTTGGCCCTTCGTGCGCTGGGGGATGGACCTCTTAGGGCCCTTCCCCCCAGCGCCCGGGGGATACAAGTATGCGGTAGTCGCAGTCGACTATTTTACAAAGTGGGTTGAGGCGGAGCCTTTGGCCAGCATCACGTCCCGGGCTGTTCAGCTGTTTTTCTGGAAAAACGTCGTATGTCGTTTTGGTGTCCCCCGGGAAATCACCGTGGACAACAGGACCCAATTCGACTCAGCTTATTTCCGGGAATTCTGCGAAGGCCTGGGGCTCGTCATCTGCTTCGCCTCGGTGGCCCATCCCCGGAGCAATGGGGCTGTCGAGAGGGTCAACGGCGTGATCCTACAGGGGTTGCGCCGGAGACTCGAGCAAACCGCTTCTAAGCGGGGTGCATGGGCGAAGGAGCTCCCTAGCATCCTCTGCTCCATGCGCACGACCCCGTCCCGGGCGACGGGGCGTACTCCCTTCTCCCTGGTCTATGGGGCGGAGGCAGTCCTCCCCCCAGAGATAGGCTTCCGGTCACTGCGGGTCGAGCACCTGGAGGGAGCTACGCCCGCAGCGTACCAGGCCAACGAGGCCAACCAGCGTCTGGAGATCGACCTCGTGGAGGAGGAACGCGACCGAGCGCTCCTCCGCCACGGCATCTATGAGCAAGAAATGGCGCGCGCGTACAATCGGCGCGTGCGCGAGAGGGCTTTCCTCCTTGGGGACCTTGTCCTCAAGCGTGTGACGGACCCCCAGGCCCAGGGTAAGCTCTCCCCCAAGTGGGAGGGCCCCTACAGGATCTCCGCGGTCCTGGGCTCGGGGGCCTACAAGCTCTCCAACCTTCAAGAGCAGGAGCTGAAGCACACGTGGAACTTGCATTTACTTCGCAAGTTCTATGTTTAGCCTTATGGGCCTATCCCCTCCCCCGGGGCGTTCGCGCCGGAGGGGGAGGAGGGACACTGTATTTTCCTCCCCTTTCGCGACTTCGCAGGGGGAGGCCCTGTACTTCATTTTATTAGCAATACATAGGTCTTGCTTTTCAAACTCTCATTGCAGGTCTCTCTCATTACCGCCCCTAGCGGCGAAACCCTCCCCGCGAGGATGCCCTCCCCGTGAGGATGCCCTCCCCGCGAGGAAGTGGGCCAGGCCCAACAAGTCCCTACAACGGGAGTCCCACTCCCGTAGGGCGGCTTACGATTAGCCCTCGTGGACTGAGGGTGTAAGCGGCAACCCGGTCACATGGCCGTGGTAACGAGTCACTTTGGGAGACTAGTCCCCTGCCCAAACACTCAAGACCCGTCTTCGGGAACTTCCTCCTCCGGGAGCAGACGCTCTCCCCAGCGGGACGTCTAATGGCCTTCTTGGATCTATCTTCCTCCTCCGGGAGTCGACGTTATTCCCGGCGCCCCATTTTCACGGCGACCGGATGATCGGCCCCTTGCGGCTTGATTGGATCTATCTTCCTCCTCCGGGAGTCGATGTTATTCCCGGCTCCCCGTTCTCACGGTGACCGGACGAATGTCTCCTAGGAAGCTCGCCTCCGGAAATCTCATCGGGTTCTCTTGGACATTTCTTCCACATGAGGCCTTATTCCCGGCTCCCCGTTCTCGCGGCGACCGGATGATTGTCTCCCGGAAGTTCTTCTCCTTGAAAACCTCGTTTTAAAATTTTCTAACTTAGAAAATTTCCTATGCTACAGGTGACTTCCATCCCGGGGGCCTTGTTACCCCCACAGCGTGTGGAGCTATTCTCCGGCCCGCTGTGGGCGGGGGGGATAAGGTACCCCCGGGTGTCGACCGCGCCGCCCACGTGGAAACTTAGCTCATCCTTGTTAAGATGAGTCGTCCGGACCATCCAAGAAGAAGAAAATAAAGAGGCAATGAAAGGAAACAACAACAGCTTTATTGATTGTCAAACCCGGAGGTCATCTTCCCCCTCCGGTGGGCTTTGGAAACAATACAACCCGGGTTCTAACCCGGGGGATTCTCTAAGCCCTAAGGTTCCTACGCCTAATACTCCCGGAGGCTCTCCGCTAGCTCCCGGGTCAAGTCCCGGTACAATGCCCGTACGCGGCGCCGAGCGTCCCGGAGCACATCTTCAGGCCAGAACTCGTATCCCACCGGTGGAAGTATCCGGAGGGGAGGGATCATCTGGAGCCCCGGTCGCGGAGGGGACAATTCGGCACGATGATTATCAAAGTTGTCCAAGTGCCACTCCGGACGCCACCTCAACCGGATCGGCTCCCGGACACTATCCTCGCCGTGATTCCCGGAGACAAGGCTTAGCAAGATCAAAGCCGCTTGGGCGTCCCCTGGGGACCAGCTCCCGGACCTTCGCCCGGGAGCAACCTCCCGGGAACCCTGGTAACAGTAAATTCAATTCAAAGACTTAGAAAAAATTCTAACTTCATTGCGTTCAAAATGTTTTTGTACAAGTGTCCGGGGCTTCCTCTAAGAAGCTACCGGGATCAAAATCCTAAGAAAACAAAAGAGGGCCCTCGCTAAGACCCGGGGGGAGGCTCATACATGTTCGTTGGCGTCCTCCCCCCGGGGGGCTTCTTCCAAGTCCGGGGCTGGGACGTCTCCCGCCGGAGGCGCCGGAGCCAGGAACCACGCCCGGATGATCCGGTCGTAGAACCCTCAGGCAAGCTGTTCGACCTCCCGGCGCGAAGGCTCGATGGAGTCCGGGAAGCTTCAGGGGATGCAGCCCCCGATCGCCCGGGCGCCGACCCCCCAGAACTCAACGAGCCCCGCAGTGGCCGCGACGACGGGGATCGCCCAGCCCCGCGCCCAAACGTCGGCAGCCTCCGGGATGGCGGAGACCTGTGCGTTGAGAAAACGCACAGCCTCCGCGAGGGTCGCTGGCGGCACCTCCCTACTCCCGGAGCCTAGGCTTACGCCAAGGCCCTGGAGGGCCAACCGGACGAAGCGGCCCGCGTCCGCCACCGCCCGGACGCTCGAGCTCTCGAGCTCCCGGAGCGCCTCCTCCCTCGCCTTGGCCTCCTCCCGGAGGCGACTGTTGACGGCCTCGGAAATATGGACCTGGGCCCGGACCCGGGTCAATTTCGCGAGGGCTTCGTCGCGTTCCCGGAGGGCCTCCTCGGGCTGCCCTATGGAGGCCGCGGCCCAGCCCTCCGCCTCCTTAAGCAGCCGGGCGACCCGCTGCTCAAGGCCCCAGGTAACAGCTGCCACCTACAAAATATATAGAGTTAGAAAAATTTCAAAGTGCAGGGGATGAATGAAGACGTTATCGACTAGGGTTACCTCGGCCCCGAGGGACTGAAGCACCTCAAAACGCTCATGGAGCGTCCCTTCCGCGACGAAGGCCTGCACCTTCCAGGTATGCAGGCCCTCCGAGTAGCGGGCGACCTCCCTCGTGGGAAGCAGAGGGGTCTCCCGCCCGGTGCCGCCAGCGCGGCCGGTGGGGGGTCCCCGGACCTCTAGGTCCGGTAACGCGGCCGGCGTCGCCGGCGTCACCGGCGTCTTCGTCGACGACGAAGTGCCCCCCGAAGACGTGGCCGAGGAGCTCTCGACGGGAGCCCCCGCCCGGGGGGGAACCATCAGGCCTTTCCCTGCCTCGGGCCGGAAGGTCCTCGGGGCCTCCTCCTCCGAAGGAACCTCGTAGACCGAGGGGCTCCCCCTTCGTCTACCGGCCAAACCCGCGAAGGCGAGGCCTCCGCGAATCTCACCTCCAGCCTCTCCGGCTCCAAAGAAGCCGGAAGAGGCAGGAGGGGCTCCACCAAGAGCGGCGACGGGGCATAGTTCGCCGAGTCGGACGCCGCCCCGCCCGCAGTCGCCTCCTTCCCCCGGGCCTCGACGGGGCCCTTCGGGGGAGGAGGTGTTGCTTCCTTCCGGGCCGGTGCCCGGGCACGCTCACTCCCGGGAGTCTCACCCCTGGGCTTCGCCGGTGTCGCCGCCGGCGTCGTCGACGGGCCGGGGGTCTTTTGGACCCGGGCCTTCTTGGGCTCCGAGCCCCCGGCCGCCTCCTTCCCCCGTTTGTGCGACCCGGGGGTGGGGAGAGGCTTCCTCTCCGGCAGCTTTAGCCCGTAGGCCGCCGCTACCAACTTCTTGGGAGGGCCCTCCCCCACGGCGCGCACGACGCGCTCGTGCTCATCGGTGAAGTACCTCCCCAGGAGGTTTTCCGCCTTCTCCCGCGCCGCCGGGTACGGCCGGACTGCAAGAGGTAAAGAGTTAGTTAAAATTTCAAAAATTCGTAAATACAATGCAGCAGGTTCCCGAAGCTTACGTCGCGTCACCGGCTTCACCGGGGGCCGCTGCTCGCCGCCCATGCCGATCCCCCTCTTCCCACCGGTGAAGGGGAAGATCCGGAGGAGAGCCATCTCCTCGGCGGCGTCGCGCATCGAGCGGGTCTTCTTGGAGAGGATCACCTTGCCGAGGAGCTCGAACTCCTCGTCCGTCCACACCGGAGGCTTCGGTGTGGACGACCGGCTGTTGGTGGGGGGCTCCGGGGCATACACCACCGCCTCGCCCCGGACCCAGTCGCCCCAGTGGTCCCGGGAGGCCGCCGCCGGGTAGTCGATCACCCGGGACGGCAACATTTGGACCATCACGAAACCGAAGGGGGACTTGGGGCCCCCCTTCACCAGGTGGGAAGTCCGCGCCGCCGGTTCGTAGAAGTACCGGAATGAGCGAATGGTGGGCTCCCGCCCGGTCGCTGTCTCGTTGAGCCAGATGAAGAGGCCCATCCGGACGAGCGCATTCGGGGTGAGGTGGTTGAGTGCCACCTCATACTCCTTCAAAAACTCCCGGAGCATGGGATGCACCGGGAGCCGGAGCCCCGCCTCTAGGAAGGCCTCGAAGGCCACGACCTCTCCGGGCCTGGGGCGGGGGGCTCTGTCCTTCTTAACGGGGACTCGGATGTCCCCATCCGCGACGACGCATCTTTCGACCAAGGACTCGGCGTCCTCGGCCGTGAACTCCGACGCCCAGAGGAAATCCGGAGGGATTTCCTCCGGGGGCACCTCCGTGGTCTTTGCTCGACCCTTGGGTGCCATGAGGTTAGTCTTCTTTTTCGTTCGGTGGCTAACCTTTCAGGAGGCTACTACTAAAACTCCCGGACGTCCGCTACCGGAAAGAGCTACCGGGAAGAGCTACCGGGAGAGGGCTACCGGGAGAGCAAAAATCGCTGAGGCTGAAAATTTGGAATGAGCTTCCGGGGCCCCCCAAGGTCCTATTTATAGGGGTGGGACGTGGTCTAGATGCACGCCACGTGGCACCCGCGGATCAATCTGGACTGTAGAAGTTCAAACCGTGCGCGTGAAACGAAGGGACGGGCGCGTGAATCGAGGTGCCGGTTCGAACCACGCGCGCATTTATGGCGAAACGGCGCGGCCTTAAGCGTGGGGCATGGAACCCGAAGCGCCGCAGCTCCGATGACTTGGCCCGGAGATTTTCCCGGTGACGTGTACCATACCCACCGCGGACTCGAGCGTCGCCCCCGGCGTGCATGGGGGGCTGTTGTCGGGGGAAATCTCCGCGGGACTAAGTCCAGGTAAGTTGCGTCACGATTGCCTGGGGATCTGGCCTCCGGGGCCTCCCCGGGCGCCGCCATTTGCTCGGGGACGTGGCCTCCGGCCCCTCCCCGGGCGCCGCCTTTTTGGCCCCCGGGACGTGGCCTTCGGTGCCCTCCCGGGCGCCCCCATTTGGCTCCCGGGACGTGGACTCTGGTGCCGTCCCGGGGGCCGCCATTTGCTCGGGGACGTGGCCTCCGGCCCCTCCTCGGGCACCGCCTTTTGGCCCCCGGGATGTGGCCTCCGGTGCCCTCCCGAGCGCCGCCATTTGGCTCCCGGGACGTGGCCTTCGGTGCCCTCCCGGGCGCCGCCATTTGGCTCCCAGGAGGCTCCCGGGACGTGGCCTCCGGTGCCGTCCCGGGCGCCGCCTTTTTTTTTTTTTTTTTTTTTTTTTAAATAGATTTTTAAATAAACTACGCCTTCCTGGCGAGCCAATTCCTAAAGGTGTCGTCCTACAGTCAAGTTCTCATGCTGCTCTGATACCACTTTTGGCTGTCGCGCCCCGCACAGGGTACCACGACTACTCCCGTGGAGACCTAGCTCGCTGCAGCTGGCCTCATACATGCATACCACTGACTTCCCAGGATAAGTCAAGCACAGGAGTTCATTGCAGCAGAGTAACTTACAAAATATCATTGATAAACAGTATGGCCTGCTGGCCTGATACAACAAGAGTAATACAATGCCTTCACGGCACAAATGGTCTAATTAAAACAAAAGACAACTACTCGGCGGAAGCTAGGCGAAACCCCCACAGTCGTAAGAAGTTGACGGCAGAACAGCACATTTCAGGGTTCTGGCAGAACTGGCTCTCTTCCTTCTGGATCCACGAAATCTTCCAAGCCTTCGTCTTGGTATTGTAGCACTCCATCTATTGTTGATAAGTTGCAAGGGTGAGTACTTACGTACTCAGCAAGTCATAGGTAAGACTAGAGATACGTATAGTAGAGATGACATGATCCTATGCTATTGAGGGAAAGAGGTGAGAAGGTTTTTCCATAAATATTTTTCTTCCAAGATTTTCAAATCTCATGCTCATGGCAGCATTTCATATACTTAGGGCACAATCCACATGCCTCTTAGATATCATATGATTACTAATTTATGGTACTACCGCGACACGTCAACACATGACAGCCCACAGCAGCACCCCTTATCATGACAACACATGTCATTTGGGTAATCTTGAACTAACCAATTTTAATTTATAAAACAATACTTGTGTCACACCCCGTGGATTTAATCCACCGCGGCATACTCCTAAAACTCGGGAGCACAAAGTATTCGAATACATTTTTAACTCTGCAGAGGGGTACCAATTTACCCGCAAGATATATCCACTTTCATGCCCTTCCTATCACAAGGATTGGACCCCTGACTCACTTCATACTGTGAGTGGCAAGGTGGAGATAACAAGAACTTTTGCCATGTTTCACACACAATTCACCCCAGACCCCGTGGTTTTCTTCACGCAAACCACAGTTGTGGCAGGGTTTCACAACCCCCACTAATTGGCGTCTTCCCCTCAGGGTCAGCGTGCATGATCACATACTGTGATATGTGTTGGAGCGCACCCCGTGTTAATCGTGAGTTTGTCATATAGGGGTTTCATGTGTGATCCACATACTACTTGTTCAGGCCTGTCCCATACCAGGCTTGCGGTCAGCACGTTAATCATGCCACTAGACGCACAACACAAGGTTCTAGGTCCTTATATGGCAGTGACCAGCTCATACCATAATCCATGCACTTCCAGTGCTGGCACCTCCTGTGCGACCAAGCACCTCCAGTGCTTTCACCATTCCATACCAAAATACTGGTCACGGCTAGGGGTTTTATTTCATGAATATAGATTTATATACATATACTTATCAATTCATGGCTCATTATTTGATCAATTCACATTTCACAGGCATCAGCCTGATGCTGCCATTTCATAATTCAACTATTCTCAATCTTTCTCATGCAATATTATTATTTTATAATCAGGGTATATTCTAACAATTCATAAAATATAGGTTCAAGATGTTCAAGAATATGACTTGCCTTCCGCGTCGTAAGAAACAGTAGTTGATGTCGGGTCTGCGACGAAGTCTTCGAACTCGGACTCTTGCTCTGAACAAGGATCAAACAAGCAAACAGGCATTATAATCAATCCTACTCTTACTATTCCACTATATGCGATAATGCAAGGAGAAACACTTAGGCGATACAAGATTTCGAAGCGATTAGGGTTAAACTATGGAAACCAAGGTTAAGATTAGTTGTCAAGGGTTTACAAGGTTCCAAATGTTCCAAAATATCAGAATGATATCAAGGCTGCTGCTGGTTCGCTCAAAAACAGCGAACGCCTTTAGGTCGACATTCGGTTCAAGGCATCGACATAGGGTCGATGGATGATAGAGGGCTCAACTCAAGTTGTGACAGTAGAATAAAATGTAGATCACAACATCAGGAGTCTAAGGGACAAAGTTATGTTCAGTTTGCATACCCAGATGGGGTCAAAATGGCCCAATGCCATTGGCTGACATAGGCTGACAATGCCCAAGAATGGCATTGACATGGTTTGAACAGTTTCTAGTAGCCAAAATGGGTTTTTATTCAAGTATATGATGCACAAGGTAGTGAAGCAACTGTTTGACAAGGTAATTTTTGGTTTGCATGACCAGAGGTGGGTGAACAGGGCTAATGCCACTGGCTGGCATAGTTTGACATAGAGTTGACATGGCCAGAAATTAGGGTTTGCCATATCTTTTGATCTAGGGCTCTAAATGATGCAACACTTTGTCTGGTAGTTAGACATTTGTAACAGGAACAAATGTCTCAACAGGATCTAGGGCAGGAGATGGCCGGAAAGTGATGAAAACCGGCAAAGAGGTTGACTGGCCTGGAGCACATGCAACATAAACAGTGCAGTAACTAGGGCATGGCTATATCTCACAATCTAGGCTGAATTAGAAGTCGTGATAGAAGACAAAGTTGCTCAGAATGGTCCAAAACATCTAAATGGCAAAGTGGCTAGGGCTGGATTGGCCGGAATCGACGGCCGGCGACTGGAGCAGAAGGAGATGACATGAAAATTGGGGGTTTTCGATTTAGGGCAAATGAACTCAATTCCTTGCTTGTACATGATCTCTAGGGCATTAGAAACATACTGGTGAAGTTATATTGGCTAGAGATGCACCAGAAAAGCTTAAACAGTAAGCTCAGTTCACAAGCAAAGTTCCAATTTGGGGTTTTCCAGATTTCAGCAAAATTGATGATTCTGGTTGCTTAGAGATGTTAAGCAAGGTCTACTGAGCATATTTGGTTACTGGCTCGAAGGTCGAATCGATCTGGTTGAGGATTAATTGCTCGCCGGAGCTACTGGAGAGAAAAGGAAATCGCCGGTGACTGAAGGTGTTTAAACTAAATTCCAAGCTCGAGAAGCATGAGGGGGATGAGGGAAGCTCACTGGGGGTGCTGGATCGAAGAAGGAAGCAGTGGAGAAGCTTGGCACCGTGCTCCCTCTGCTGCTCACCGGGGAAGAAGAAGAAGACGACGAGGTTTGAGGACTTAGGTGTTTCTGGTGGGTGTGTGATGCTTCACTGAGGCCAGAGGCTATTTATAGAGGATTTGGGGAAGATGCAACGGCTAGAAGTGCACGGGGAGTTGAAGCCGGCAAGGAAGTGATAGGAAGCGACTTCACGGCGAGCTGGCGGCGAAACGACTTGGTTCAGCGGCCGTGAAGGCTTTACAGGTGATGGGAAGGTGAACTGATGGCTGGCCGCGGCGAGTTCTCCACGTGGCGCAAAGCTCCTGCGTCGACCGTTGCTGGTGGCGTGCAAACGGGAGGAAATCAGCTGGCTGTGAGTCGCGCCGGGGAAGATCCACAGTGGCAAATGGCGAGCACACACGCGGTGCTGTTCAGTTGGCGAAGATGGCGACCACGTGGCTACTGTAGCAGCTGGCGAGGTGAGGTCATCGAAGCTTGAAACAACGGCGCGTGCTCGAGGTCGAAGCAACAGTCTTGTGCGCTGGATCCTGGTCGTGGTCGAAGTAAAGACAGCAGTTCAAGGTCGAAGCAACAGTAGCTGGTCGATTGCACTGCTTTGGTCGAAGTCGAAATAGCCCATTTGGTCGTGAACAGCAAGATCTGGTCGAACCAGGGGTATAATTGTGATGATTTCGGTTGAAGAGTGGACTGATTTGTAAATCTGGTTTTAAAGAGGTTTAATTTGGAATTTGATTTCATGGATGAGTATAATATTTCTATTAATACTCATTTAGCTCAAATCTGGAGAAAATTTGATAAGGTTTGAGGGATTTCACCTATTTTCGAAAATAGGGTAAAATTAGGGTAAAATAGATCTGGATTTTGTCGATCTCGAATTCTGGTAATTGGAATGAGATTTTGAAGTCTAAACAAAAGGGAAATCTGTATCAAATAGTATTTGGGAGGTGTTCCCTGAAAAAATTCTGAGGTTGGAGTTGATTTGTGAATTTTAGCCTTTTCAGGCTTCCAGGTAACAGAAAAGGACTTATTCGTAGTAAAATTTGGGCTAAACTGCGAAAAGTGTTTAGATGAAACAATCTGGCTCCCAACTTTTTGAAGTAAGTTGAGGATATACCTAGGAACATATTCCAAAAGATACTTGAGTCTGGATGGGGTTAGATCATGATAACTCAATTATCTGAAAACTGGGGTACTTAGGGTAAATCTGAATTTCCTGTTTTCGAAAACAGAAAGAGACTTAGATACTGGGAGTTAGGGTTAGAATTCAATCTGGCTCCTGAAGACTTTTATCTTCAGAATAACTGGTAGGTTAAATCTGGATGGTCAGATCTTGATCTGGATCTAGAGAATAGATTTGGAGATTTTTAGGGTTTGGCTGATCTGGCTACTGCTATTGGGATACATGCATGCAGGATTTTATGCAAAAACTTTTCACCCCCAAAACCAGGGTGTTACACATCCCTGGGAGTTCTTTTTAGGAATACGTCCGAGTATTCTTGTACTATGGGCACTTGATCCAAGCATATCTTCTGAAGTGCTTGAATAGACCCTTGTAGTTTCTCGACTGATGACTTGTCTAGATGAAACAAGACTTTCTTTCCCTGGTTACTAACAAGGCTTAGAGTTTTCCTCTCTCAATCCACTAGACTTTTATGTTGGGATAACCAATCCATTCCCAATATAATATCTAGGCCCTGCAATTCTAGGACTAAAAGGCTAGCCATAAACTCTTCCCCTTCTACTCTGAAGGTTATATATGATGGCAAGCTGAATATATAGGCAGCTTAGCTCCTGGGGTCTGTATATCCATAGAGTACTCTAGAGGTACCATATGTATTCCCACTTTAAATGCAAAATCTTCTGATATGAATAAATTTGTAGCTCCAGGATCAACAGTATTAAAGCAGATGTAGACTGGATCAAGAATCTACCTAGGAGAATGTCGGTGGCGTTGGTTGCTTCTTGAAGAGAGGTGAAGTTTAATCGGCCTCCTCGGCCTGACATTTGTCCTCTTCCTCTTCCTCGTCCTCGGCATACTATGGTTCCTCCTCTGTTGGGCGAACTTCCTCTGGGGCTCTGCAATGGTGGTGAAGCTGTGGTTCTGGATGTCATCGTCTGTGTTCCAGCTTGTGATCTGGCTATTGACGTTGGGAGCTGAATCCAAGGACAGCTGTCTTTGCGGTGCCCATACTGTCCACAGTGAAAACACTGAGTTCTATCATGAGGGCAGTCCCTTTGGTAGTGAGATCCTTTCCAGCTTGGACATGACGGTGTTGCTGGTGATCTTGGTGCTTGGTAGACTGGTCGGAAATTGGGAGATGTTGGGGCTCTTCCCCTGGTTGGGTTGGCTGGCGGCCGTGCTTGCTGTAGCATCTTCCTTTTCCGACTTTCTCCTCCTATGCTCTTTTTTTCTTCCACCTTCAATACCCGATTGACTAAGGTTTGGAACTCTGAAAATTTGTGGGAGGCAATCTGGTACTACAGATAGTGCTGAAGTCCTTCGGTGAAGCGCTCAATCTTTTTGTCCTCCGTGTCGATGTCTCCTGGTGCGTAGCGAGCTAGATGGCTGAATTGGTGCAGATATTCCGTAACGGTCTGGCTCCCTTGTACCAAGTTTCGGAACTCCCGGCGTTTGGCGGCTATGACACCGGTGGGTACGTGAAATTTCCGGAATTGTTCTTTAAATTCCGTCCAGGATATGTTATCCTTGTCAGGGTGAGCCTCTTGATAGTTTATCCACCATGTGGCTGCTGCTCCTGTGAGTTGGTGTGATCCGAATAAAACTTTCTCTCGGTCGTTACAACGAACTGTATCCAACTTCCTCTCAATGTCCCTGAGCCAATCATCGGCGATGATGGGATCAGTCGCACTAGCAAATGTTGGTGGCCGGGTCTTCTGAAAATCCGATAGTCGGGTTCCAACAGCAGTTCCTTCAGATGTCCCTCCTGGCATCTTTTGAATGATCTGGGCCAACAACTGGGTGTGGGTAGCTTGTGCCTCCTGCCTGCTCTTTTCCATGGAGAGAAGAATTTCTTGGAGGGTTGGCTGATCTTCCTGAGAAAGGTTTGATTCCTGGGGTCTCTGTTGAGATGAAGGTCCTCCCCTTGCAGGGTCTTCCCTGGGCGAAGCTTGCTCCCTGTCCTCTTGACTACCTTGCGATCTTCTCTTCGTGTAAACCATACTGATTCTTCTGAAGAAAGAGCAGATAGGTCTAACTAACTAAGAGAGAGCTAGGGCACTAATGCGGAAATTAATGCAACTATTTAATGCACAAAACACTTAGGCTTCTAGCCATAGTAAACAAGTTAACCATTGCGAAGGCAACGGCGGAGCACAAAAGCGAGCAAGAGCATCCACCTGCTCAATCTATACTACCCTTTCCCGGCTAATCCTCCACGACAGTCGACTAGCTACTCGAACATGGTTCTACCCAAAGAACTAGGCTATGTGTCATAGCAACGTAGCCCAACTCCTGATGCACTCTATAAAAGCAAAGCACTCTCTCGACATCTGGCCGAATTTTTAGAAAAGCCAAGACTTTTGAAATCCAAAACTTTTAGAAGCTACAAGGCTCCTGTTTTCAAAAATAGTGTTTTTAGAAAATAGATTTTTAAATAAACTACGCCTTCCTGGCGAGCCAATTCCTAAAGGTATCGTCCTACGGTCAAGTTCTCATGCTGCTCTGATACCACTTTTTCTTTGTCGCGCCCCGAGCAGGGTACCACGACTACTCCTGTGGAGACCTAGCTCACTGCAGCTGGCCTCATACATACATACCACTGACTTCCCAGGATAAGTCAAGCACAGGAGTTCATTGCAGCAGAGTAACTTACAAAATATCATTCATAAACAGTATGGCCTGCTGGCCTGGTACAATAAAAGAGTAATACAATGCCTTCGCGGCACAAATGGTCTAATTAAAACAAAAAGACAACTACTCGGCGGAAGCTAGGCGAAACCCCCACAGTCGTAAGAAGTTGACAGCAGAACAGCACACTTCAGGATTCTGGCAGAACTGGCTCTCTTCCTTCTGGATCCACGAAATCTTCCAAGCCTTCGTCTTGGTATTGTAGCACTCCATCTATTGTTGATAAGTTGCAAGGGTGAGCACTTATGTACTCAGCAAGTCATAGGTAAGAGTAGAGATACGTATAGTAGAGATGACATGATCCTATGCTATTGAGGGAAAAGAGGTGAGAGGGTTTTTCCATAAATACTTTTCTTCCAAGCTTTTCAAATCTCATGCCCATGGCAGCATTTCATGTACTTAGGGCACAATCCACGTGCCTCTTAGTTATCACATAATCACTAAATTATGGTACTACCGCGACACGTCAACACATGACAGCCCACGGCAGCACCCCTTATCATGACAACACATGTCATTTGGGTAATCTTGAACTAACCAATTTTAATTTATAAAACAATACTTGTGTCACACCCCGTGGATTTAATCCACCGTGGCATACTCCTAAAACTCGGGAGCACGAAGTATTCGAATACATTTTTAACTCTGCAGAGGGGTACCAATTTACCCGCAAGATATATCCACTTTCATGCCCTTCCTATCACAAGGATTGGACCCCTGACTCACTTCATACTGTGAGTGGCAAGGTGGAGATAACAAGAACTTTTGCCATGTTTCACACACAATTCACCCCAGACCCCATGGTTTTCTTCACGCAAACCACAGTTGTGGCAGGGTTACACAACCCCCACTAATTGGCATCTTCCCCTCAGGGTCAGCGTGCATGATCACATCCAGTGATTTGTGTTGGAGCGCACCCCGTATTTAATCGTGAGTTTGTCATATAGGGGTTTCATGTGTGATCCACATACTACTTGTTCAGGCCTGTCCCATACCAGGCTTGCGGTCGGCACGTTAATCATGCCACTAGACGCACAACACAAGGTTCTAGGTCCTTATATGCCAGTGACCAGATCATACCACAATCCATGCACTTCCAGTGCTGGCACATCCTGTGCGACCAAGCACCTCCAGTGCTTTCACCATTCCATACCAAAATACTAGTCACGGCTAGGGGTTTTATTTCATGAATATAAATATACATAATATATTAGTTCATGGCTCATTATTTGATCAATTCACATTTCACAGGCATCAGCCTGGTGCTGCCATTTCATAATTCAACTATTCTCAATCTTTCTCATGCAATATTATTATTTTATAATCAAGGTATATTCTAGCAATTCATAAAATATAGCTTCAAGATGTTCAAGAATATGACTTGCCTTCCGCGTCGTAAGAAACAGCAGTTGATGTCGGGTCTGCGACGAAGTCTTCGAACAAGGATCAAACAAGCAAACAGGCATTACAAGCAATCATACTCTGACTAATCCACTATATGCGATAATGCAAGGTAAAAGCGTCTCGGCGACACAAGATTTAGATTCTGGGAAGCGATTAGGGTTAAACTATGGAAACTAGGGTTAAGATTAGTTGTCAAAGGTTTACAAGGTTCCAAAGGTCTCAAAATATCAGAATGATATCAAGGCTGCGGCTGGTTCGCTCAAAAACAGCGAACGTCTTTAGGTCGACATTCGGTTCAAGGCATCGACATAGGGTTGATGGATGATAGAGGGCTCAACTCAAGTTGTGACAGTAGAATAAAATGTAGATCACAACATTAGGAGTCTAAGGGACAAAGTTATGTTCAGTTTGCATACCCAGAAGGGGTCAAACTGGCCCAATGCCATTGGCTGACATAGGCTGACAAGGGCTGCAATGCCGAAGAATGGCATTGACATGGTTTTAATAGTTGCCAGTGGCCAAATTGAGTTTTGATTCAAGCATATGGTGCACAATGTAGTGAGGCAACTGTTTGACAAAGTAGTTTCTATTTTTCATGACCAGAGGTGGGTGAACAGGGCTAATGCCACCGACTGGCATAGTTTGACATAGAGTTGACATGGCCAGAAACTAGGGTTTGCCATAACTTTTGATCTAGGGCTCCAAATGATGCACCACTTTGTCTGATAGTTAGACATTTGTATCAGGAACAAATGTCTCAACAGGATCTAGGGCAGGAGATGGCCGGGAAGTGATGAAAACTGGCAAGAAGTTGACTGGTCTGGAGCACATGCAACATAAATAGTGCAGTAACTAGGGCATAGCTATATCTCACAATCTAGGCCGAATTGGGAGTCGTGATAGAAGACAAAGTTGCTCAGAATGGTCCAAAACATCTAAATGGCAAAGTGGTTTGAGCTGGAGTGGCTGGATTTGGAAGATACTGGCTGGAGAAAAGATGAACTCAAATCTGATTTGGGCATTTCTGATTTACAGTGATTGAGTTAATTCCTTGCTTGCATATGGTACTCAGGGTACTAGAAATGCACTGGTGAAGTTGGATTGGCTAGAGATGCACCAGAAAAGCTTAAACAGTAAGCTTAGTGAACATGGATGGTTCCAATTTGGGGATGTTCACATTTCAGCAAATCTGTTGATTTTGGTTGCTTAGGGATGTTAAGTAAAGTCTACTGAGCATATTCGATCACTGGCTCGAGAGCTAAATCAGTTTAGTTAGAGTTTAATTGCTCACCGGAGTTCTAGATGAAACACGGCGATTGCCGGTGACAGAAAGCATTTAAACTAAATTCCAAGCTCAAAAAGCATGAGGGAGATGAGAGAAGCTCACTGGGGGTGTTGGATCGAAGTATGAAGCAGTGGAGAAGCTTGGCACCGAAGCTCCCTTTGCTGCTCGCCGGGGAAGAAGAAGAAGACGGCGAGTTTGAGAACTGAGGTGTTTCTGGTGGGTGTGTGGTGTTTCACTGAGACCAGGGACTATTTATAGAGGATTTGGAGGTGTTGCAACGGCTAGAAGTGCTCGGGGAGTTGTAGTCGGCAAGGAAAAGACGGGATGCGACTTCACGGCGAGCTGGCGTCGAGGGGACTAGTTCAGCAGCCGTGAGAGCTTTTGCAGGTGATGAGAAGGTGAGCTGACGGCTGGCCGCGGCGAGTTCTCTACGTGGCTAAGCTTTCCTGCTGGAGCCGTTGCCGGTGGCGTGCAACCGGGAGAAACAGCTGGCTGCGAGTTGCGCCGGGGAAGATCCACAGTGGCCAACGCCGAGCACACACGTGGCAGCAGGCGAATCAAACAGCAGTGGCACACTCGAGGTCGAAGGCTACCGTGCTCGTGCGCTGCATCCAGGTCGTGGTCGATGGCAGTAGCTCGAGGTCGAAAACAGTAGAGCTGGTCGATTGCACTGGTTCTGGTCGAAGTCGAAATAGCCCATTTGGTCATGAACAGCAAGTTCTGGTCGATCAGGGGCATAATTGTGATGATTTCGATTGCAAAGTGGACTGATTTGTAATTTTTATATTAGAGAGGTTTAATTTGGGATTTGGTTTCATGGCTGAGTATAATATTTCTATTAATACTCATTTAGCTCAAATTTGGGGAAAGTTTGATAAGGTTTGAGGGATTTCACCTATTTTCGAAAATAGGGTAAAATTAGGGTAAAATAGATCTGGATTTGTCGATCTCGAATTCTGGTAATTAGGGTGAGATTTGGAAGTCTGATCAGAAGGGAAATCTGTATCAAATAGCATTTGGGAGGTGTTCCCTGAAGAAATTCTGAGGTTGGCGTTGATTCGTGGATTTTAGCCTTTTCAGGCTTCCAGGTAAACAGAAAAGGACTTATTCGCAATAAAATTTGGACTAAACTACGAAAAGTGTTTAGGTGAAACAATCTGGTTTCCAACTTTTTGAAGTAAGTTGAGGATATACCTAGGAACATATTCCAAAAGATACTTGAGTCTGGATAGGGTTAGATCATGATAACTCAGTTATCTGGAATCTGGGGTACTTAGGGTTAATCTGAATTTCCTATTTTCGAAAACAGAAAGAGACTTAGATACTGGGAGTTAGGGTTAGAATTCAATCTGGCTGCTGAAGACTTTTATCTGCAGAATAACTGGTAGGTTAAATCTGGATGGTCTGATCTTGATTTGGATCTAGAGAATAGATTTGGAGATTTTTAGGGTTTGAGAGAGATTAGGGTTCAGCTGATCTGGCTACAACTACAGGGTTACATGCATGCAGGATTTTATGCAAAAACTTTTCACCCCCAAAACCAGGGTGTTACAGCAACTCATCCATAGAGCGCTGGGCGCAGAGCTGGCCCCCCACTAAAGACTCAAGCAAGGCGTCCCGGGCAAGCCGTCGGGGGGAGACTGGTCCCGTTCGAGGCGACCGCGGTCACTGGGACTGACCCGGAGGTCGAACCACCAAAATTAAGAGGGAAGGTGGGAGGTGGTACCTGGGTCTGGCCGCCTCCAGGCGGAAGCGCCGGGACGGTCGCGTCCCGGACAGGTGGCGACGGGTCACCGGGACCGGCGTCACCGGGAAGGGCGCGGGCCCTCGTTCTTGGGGGAGCCATGGCGTTTCGTCACGAGTCTCCACGAACGGTGCCAATTGTCATTGTATTACGAATACCCCGGCATGTTTTGCGAAGAAAATATGACGCGGGCTGACCGGGTGACCGGTCCTCCCCCGTCGGGCAAGCACAACAATTGACACGAGGGTTTATACAGGTTCGGGTCCCGGTGGGGGCCCTAGTCCTGTGGGTGTGCTCCCGACCGGAGTCGGCTGGGGGAGATCTCCCAGGGAGAGATGGCTCCGGAGCACACCTATGAGATTGGCTACTCTAAATAATAATGAGCAATTGTCTCTTACAGGAGGTGTACAAGGGCTTTTATAGCCTCAAAAGAAGCAAAAAGACTAAACTACCCCGCCTGCCACAGTTGGATCGGAGGGTAGCAACGTCCTTCTCACGGCCAGGCACCTCGGATGCTTGATAGGTGTCCGCTGATTCCCGAGTACTACTCGCGTGACCTGAACGTGACCTGGGACCGAGGACTCTTGTCTCCAGAAGGATGGCAATGCCCGGGATAGGCACCGGGGGCCTTGTCCCCGGGCAAATGGCGGCGTCCGGGACAGGCACCAGGGGCCTTGTCCCCGGGCAAAAGGCGGCGCCCGGGGCAGGCACCGGGGGCCTTGTCCCCGGGCTAAAGGCGGCGCCCGGGACAGGCACCAGGGGCCTTGTCCCCGGGCACATGGTGGAGCCCGGGACAGGCACCGGGGGCCTTTTCCCCGGGCAAATGGCGACGCCCGAGACAGGCACCGGGGGCCTTGTCCCCGGGCTAAAGGCAGCGCCCGGCCTTGTCCCAGGCAAATGGCGGCGCCCGGGACAAGCACCGGGGGCCTTGTCCTCGGGCAAATGGCGGCGCCCAGGACAGGCACCGGGGGCCTTGTCCCCGGGCAAGTGGCGGCACCCGGGACGGGCACTGGGGGCCTTGTCCCTAGGCTACACGGCGGCGCTTCTTACCTGGACTTAGTCTCGCGGGGATTTCCCCCCATAGATTCAATTTTGGATCTCATGGCTCCAAGCCATTTCTCAGAGTCAGGCTCATCATCACTTCTTCGTAAGTCTTGGGCTCATCATTGTCTATGAATATTACTTTGTGTTGCTCCATTGTAAGGAACACGTACCTTCCAGGTGCGTGACATACCCTTTCAGACCTACGTGTAACCGGTTCTTGTCCTGCATTTTTTACATTATTTTGCAGGTCTTGCTGAGCTTCAGTGGGTGTTGAAACAATTTCGAGTGGTTCCCGAATTTCTTCAAGTTGCACTGTGCTCCCACTTACTCCTTTTGAGAGAAACTCTTTCTCAAAAAGACACCGTTTGAGCTTATCAGTCATTAAATGTTTTACATAAGCCTCACAACCCCAAATCTTCAGAAACGACAACCCGAGATGCCTTCCATTCCATATCTCATATGGTGTGTTTTCTACGGCTTTTGATGGAGCCCTATTTAATGTGAACACAGCTATTTCTAGAGCATATCCCCAGAAGGACAATGCAAGATTAGTTTGGCTCATCATTGACCGAACCACGTCCAACAAGGTCCTGTTCCGTCATTCTAACACACCATTCCATTGAGGTGTTCCTAGCGGGGTCAATTGTGGAACAATTCCATGTTGTTTTAGATGATCACCAAATTCTTGGCTCAAATACTCCCCTCCACGATCAGATCGTAGGGTTTTGATTGTCTTGCCAAGTTGATTTTGTACTTCATTCTGAAATTCCTTGAATTTATCAAACGTTTCAGATTTATGCCTCATTAAGTAGACATATCCATATCTACTAAAGTCATCAGTAAAAGTTATGAAGTACTGAAAATCACCTTTAGCTGTTGAACTTAATGGTCCACATACATTGGTATGAACAAGAGCCAATAAGTCACTTGCCCTTTCACTTTCACCTGTGAAAGGTGCCTTTGTCATTTTGCCAAGTAAACAAGATTCACACACATCAAATGATTGAAAATCAAATGAGTCTAGAAGACCATCTTTCAGGAGTTTCATGATGCATTTCTCATTTAGATGGCCTAAACGACAATGCTAGATAAACGTGGGATTCAAATCATTGGGCCTAATCCTCTTAGTACATATTTTATAGACAGTTAATTCAAGATTTAGTTGATAAAACCCATTCTCCAATGAGGCATTGCCATAAAACATATCATTTAAATAAAAAGAACAACGATCGTTCTTTATTCTAAATTCATAACCCAGCATGTCCAAACACGACACGGATACAATATTTTTGCTTACGGCAGGAACATAATAACAATTATTAAGTTTTAAAACTAATCCTGAAGGTTAAGCTAATATAAAAGTTCCAACAGCTAAGGCTGCAACTCTTGCTCCATTGCCAACGCGAAGTTGAACCTCACCCTTAGCCAAATTCTACTCCTTTTAAGCCCCTGCATCGAAGTGCAAATATGAGTAGCCAATCCGGTATCAAATACCCAAGAGTCACAAGGAGAAGTAGCTAAATGAACTTCTATAACATATATACCTGAAGGAGTCTCACTTTCCTTCTTTTTCTTTAAATCTTTCAAGTACTTCTTTCAATTCCTCTTCCCATGTCCAGATTCATTTCAATAGAAGCATTCAATAGTAGGCGTGGCACCTGGCTTGGAATTTCCTTTGGAATAAGGCTTAGCGCTAGAGGACCTTTCTAGAGCTTTGCCCTTTCCCTTAACCTTGCCCTTGTCCTTCTTCTTAAAGCTTTTTCCCTTTTGAACCATCATTACATTATTTGGAATTATCTTAATGTTCTGTTCTGCTGTTTTACGCATCCCATGCAATTCGGTCAATGATTTCTCCAGATTATTCATGTTATAGTTCATGACAAACTGGTCATAACTCGGAGGAAGCGATTGGATAATCATATCAGTAGCCAACTCTTGACTAAGGGGAAAATCAAGCTCTTCTAAATTATCAATGTAACCAATCATCTTGATCACATGAGGACTGACCGAGCTCCCTTCTTCCAACTTGCAATATGCAATTTCTTGGTGGTGCAATATCTTTCCACCCTGGCTTGCTCCTCGAATTAGTTTCTAAGAGACATGGCCATTTCATAAGCTGTCATGTTCTCATATTGCTTCTGAAGCTCAGAGTTCATGGTGACTAGCATTAGATAGCTGGCATCAAGTGCATCATCAGTATGCTTTTTGTAAGCATCCTTTTAAGCACATCGAGCACTAGCGGCTGGTTCATCAGGTATAGGAGTCTCTAGAACATAGTCCTTTTTTCTCTTGTTTGAGAACAATTCTCAAGTTTCTATCTCAATCAATAAAATTTGTTCCATTGAGCTTTTCTTTATTAAGGACAGATCACAAAATGAAATTGTTTGAGGAGCTACCACTATCAATGGTCTACAACAGTAAAGAAATGCAAAATTTTAGCATTATATTTATGAAAAATGTTTTATTAAAAAATTCAATAAAAGATGTACCAACTATATATTTCAGAACAAAAATCCCTCAAGAAATATATATATATAGTAGGCCAAGATCCATATTTCACTAAGTTCTAGTGAGCTTTGGCATCACTGCTAGAAACCTAGTTATTTAGGTCAGAAACTCCTTACTTATTATATTAAATATAACTCTTGTTTGTTGGGTGTCATTCCAAACCGTGGCTCCCAACACCATGCCCCAAAGCCCAAAACCGTTTTGATGGCCTTGTTAAGTTGAACCAATTCTATGCTTATGAGTGTCCAACACACATCTTGCCTTCTTAAGATGATTGATGGTGCCCTGATTTGTCAGTCCCACCAAGCAACGATCAAAATCTTGACAGGTGCAACAATTGGAAGGGCATAATAAACAGTTAATTTTTATGAGGGGTTAAAACATGGCAAAACAACCATATGCACGAAAATAACTATAAACTAGATGATCTAACAGGTGCAACTATGACTATATTTAACTTCTGTTGGCAGTAACCTTGGCCAAGAAATACTGTGACTATTTTCGCTTACACCATGAACGAAAGCGTTCCGCTGAGCGGGGCTTATTAAGAAAACCTTATGATGTGTTCTTTCCTTAGACACCAAAGTTGACAACTTCAGGTTGTCAAGTATAATCTTTATGTTTCATGAGGTTTAAAAGATGTCACAACAGCTATATGTATGAAAATAACCATTAGTTGGATGATCTAACATGCATAACTATGACTATATTTAACTTCTGTTGGCAATAACACTAGCCAGGAAAGACCATGACTGTTTTCGCTCACACCATGAAGGAAAGCATTCCGCTGAGCGGGGCTTATTAAGAAAAACCTTATGATGTGTTCTTTCCTTAGACACCAAAGTTGACAGCTTCTGGTTGTCAAGTATAATCATTTTTTTAAAAAAATATTAATATATTAAATTAACCACATTAATCAAATTTTTGAACCAATCTAATTGGTTTAAATCCCCTTATGCCAGTCATATTAACTCCAATATGAATATCTAGAATAGGTAGCTAATGTCATATGTAGATCCAATCTATACACATATGATTTAGAAGATCCAATCTACTATTGTCATATAAATGTAATACCCCAGATTTTGCTACCTTTTTAGTATGCCAGTCAATGCATCTCCATTGGATTTCCCGGTTGTCTCGACCCCATCTAAATGGATTTCCCGGTTGTCTCGACCCCATCTCAGATTAAACCCTAGGTTGATCCCTATGTCTTTACCTGATCTAGATCAATTATCTTAGAATTGTAATCCAGGGTATGCCACTACCTTAATTTAAAAAGTTCGTAGTAGAACTCCACCATTCAGACCATTTTCGCATTTTAGTCCAAAAGTGTTTCAGATTGATCCTTTCCAAACTTTCCCAAATCCCGAAAAGGCTAAAAGCCACAAATCAGCTCCAAATCTTGATCTAATTTAGGGAATACCTCCCAATTGCTATTCTGAACAAAATCTTCTTCAGAGAGAATCTCAAAATCTTATCCTAGATCTCAGATTTTAGCCTCGACAAAATCGAGACCCTAATTACCCTAATTGCCCTGTTTTCGTTTGCTCAAAACCTGATCAAAAACACCAGATTAGGTCATCTATCCTTGCAGACCTGCTTGTTGAATTTAGTAAGCCTAGCTAGTGAAATCAGTTTAAGCCAAATCCAAGTATTTTGCCAAATTCACAATTCAGTCCTAAAACCAAGTTTTAGAAATTGTGTTTCAGTCCTAGCCTCTTTTTCCAGCTCTTTTTCGACCAGAGCCCCAGCTGTTTCGACTAGGGCCCCGGCCAACTGTCCTCGACCAGAGTGCTGCCGTGATCTTCGCCGCCGGCTAGCGTTTTCCTTCACCAGCTCTTGTGTCCGATGTGTCCGCATGTCATGCCAAAGAACGCCACCGTGGCAGCGTCCGCGACGACCAGCAGCAGTAGCGTCGTCTCGTCCCGCACGCGCACGTTCCTGCAGCCGTTAGAGCTTTTTTGCCATGCCATTGACATGCCGAGGCTGGCCATCACTTCACCTGTGCGCCAGCTAGGAGCTCACATGACTGCCACCTCCCAGCAGACAAAGCGGTGGCAGCAGTTGCAGCCGTCCCGTCACCACTGCACGCCGTCTCGATCGTCGCCACTGTAGCAGGCCATTTGATATCTAACTTGATTTGCTTCAAGTCTCGAGGGGTCCAACCCACTGCCAATTTAAACCCCCCTCACCCAGAGCTTCTTCACAGCACCCAGAAACTCACTAAGTCCCACCTTCTGCCGTTTTCTTCTTGTTCTCCTGCGAGCCGTAGAGGAGATAAATGACGCCAAAGCTCGCCATTGCCCCTTTTCTTCATCCAGCTGCACCAGTATGCTCCTAACGTCTATCTCCCTGTTCAGTAGCATGCAATTAACGTCTGGTGAACCTCACCGCCGGCAATTGCCAAGATTTTGATTTGCCCTGTTCCTGCAATTGATGCCATTCCCGACCAAATTAGCTTTCCCTCCAGTAGATTTAAATGATCACCAGAGCCTTGCGAACAAGCAGGTTCAGCCACATTTTGAAATTAGCCCATGGTTGAAGTTTTCCGTTCCATCCCGCGCCGCCGTGGATGACTCACGTCACCAGCACACCTCACTGTGTCCCCGATCATTTTGACTGCACCTTCACACTCCTTAGATCCCGTGGATCGTGTAGCAGCCTTAAATTGCTCAGCATTGCCCTAAATCACAGACACCCATTTCAACCATCGTCTTCGAGTTCGGCTGTGACACCGGCGAGCCCCTAGCCGCCACCAAAACCAAAGTCCTCACTCCCACACCATCTACATCGTCGCAGGATCAAAACCCTTCAACCAATTTTGAGAATCACCAACCCCTATACCCTGTCACTGTGGCCCATCTTCTATTCCAGCAGCCGACGACTTAAACCTCGCCGTTCGCCGCAGCCAAGCTGCCATTTTCTAATCAGTCTTGTCAGCAACACCCTTTCTATCCCACCTACATGTTTGACAAGGTTGGCGAAGCAGTGCATGCATGGATCATCCAGACGCGCATGCCCTAGACTCAATAGTGCACTGGCACTCGACTTTCCCTGTGCCAGGTTCTTTCTGCAATTTCACTGATTTTCTGGATTTTTCTACAAAAACCAAATTGTCAGTTAGCCCCCTCACTGTGTTTGGCACCTAATGCCCTAGTTTGAGCTTATCTTGATTTTTTTAGAGCCCCAGATTGACCCACTGCCACTTATTGACATTGTCAGGCTGCGAACCAAATGTCGGCCAGCAGACATTCGTTGTGTCTGAGCCAATCCTTGTGTTCCTAGCCAATCCCCGAGTGTCTTCCCCCTCTCAAGATCATCCCCTATCAGATTATCTTGCTTGCATGTATATTTATACTTTACATATAATTTCCCTACAGCAAATATTTTCTGTATGCTTATGTAGTGCGATGTGTTGAGTTGTTTCATTCTTTGTGTATGAGAATAGAGCAAGAAGCGGAAGAAGCAGTAGAAGTCTTCAAAGATCCCTTAGAGCAGTCAGACTATGTTAACTTCTGTTTTAAAGTCTCTACCCTTTGATCATGTCTCTCCCAGTATTTTCAGTAAACTATGTTAACTTCTGTTTTAAAGTATATGCATGCTGTATATTCAATTAAGTGCTATGTTGGAAGAATATGAATAGACATGACCTAATTCCTTGTAAAGCCCCTCATGTTCGTATGTCTCATGCACCCATGTCACCCTAGAATATCATGCTTAGGCTATGCTTATGCTTAAATGTATGTGTTAAGTGCTAAATGGTCAGGTGTATGAAAAATGTGCTTCAAACCTCTTTTGAGAAAGAAAATGTGATTAGAATTGATAGTGAGGTGGTTTGAATGGTTGGTGCTGTGTGCACATCAAGAATGTGAATGGCTCCTCACTAAAGATTCATAAGGACAAGAACCTTGTGTTATACATCTATGCGGCATGAAAAACGTACTAACCACTTGCCCAGTATGGGACGAGCGCAACATAGTAGTTTTCTCGGTATTAGCTTTTCCCTGCAAATGATTGTCGGTCTAGTTTCTCGAGAGGAAACTGGTGGGCCATAGAGGGCCATGAGAGGTGTGAGATCAGAAAAATAATGAGCGGATAAGGTGTAAGAACGAACACACCCTACGCCTGGATTCTGAGTCGTGCGCGGTTGAATCCGTAGGCTATGTGTCCCGCGGGACCACAGACCAAGGCTAGGTAGAATTGGCTGTGGGGAGTACCCACAATGGTAATGAGGACTGAAATGTCTATTTACAAGGTAGGGAATTGTTAATGCTAGGATTGCAAACTGTTGTGTGATCTCGGCCTTGTCACATGCGCAAAAATCGCATGGAGAGGTATCGAGTTGAAAGCTGAGTGATCGGTGGATTAAAGTGATACACCTTTGCAAAGTTATAAAAAGTATCAAATACCCTAAGCTCCCAAGTTATGGAGTCTGCGAGCAGTGGATTCTATCGTCGTTGATGCAGCACAAGTAGCTTTTGAAAGATTTTTGTAATATTGATAAAAGTGGTGACTCATGGAAGACCGCCACGCATAACATCTTCTAAAAATCTAGTTTAGGATTTTAAAGTCTCACTTTTGAAAGAAAAACCTTTCCTCAAAACTTTAGAGTGAAAATCTATTCTATCCTTATCTATAAAACAAAGAGCCCATCTCTTGAAAATTCCCCTCATCTATATACCTGCATTCTTAAATTTGAGACTTGTTGAGCACCGTGTGGACAACGTGCTCACCCTTGCTTTTGCAAACAAATTTAGAGGAAGGATTCATTGATCCTGATTCCTATGGCCTTGAACCCAATGAGGAAGAAGAAACCACCCAGAAGATTCTGCTCACTAGAGGGTCACTTACCAAGTGGAGTCTGATGTGGAGGAAGCCCACGCAACACCGCTAGCAACGAAGATGAAGACCATTGTAGTCTTATTTGCTTGTTGTTGTTCTTGTGCCGACCTTTGTGTCTGAAGAAAACTCCTTAATTTTGTACCAACTTTAAATTGCATCATCTTTGGCGCTATGATATTGTAATATTGGTCCTTGTGACCCGGTATTTGTTTTAATTATTTGCATTGCAGTATAATGCATTCTGTTGTTGTGAGCTTGCGATGTATCATTCTGAGTGCAACCCACCTGGCTGGTTGCCACCAGATTCATCAAATGACGGTCCCACAATAAACCTAGCATCACCTCCCTCTCGCCCATGCTAGGATAATTCGACATTAGTTCATATTAAAGTCGGCCAAAAAATAGTTCATCACAACACTTCGATGTCAAAACAAACATGTATAACGAAACATATACAGTAACAGATTGAATAAAGTAGTAGATCTAGTCTACTATAACTTCATATATCACATATATGTTATTAATCTAGATCTAATACTATACAGGATGGCTCTGATACCACTGAAGGAAACCGAATAAGCTACACTAGCAGAATTTCATAAATTTTTACTCGAAGGCTACAAGTAATAGATCATAGATTAGATTGTTACCAACAGCAAAAGTAGATTTGGTGAAGCAATCGAATGTTAACAGCAACCGTTTGTGGATTGTCCTGATCAGTGGATGTAGATGACAACGACCGCTCACGGATCGTCCTGATCAGCACAACAATTGCAGCAGCACCTCTACCGGTATCCACACATACCGGGATGGAGCGTCGTACGATGGTGCGCTAGCACCAATGCGCACAACAAGAGTTTAGGGGCTATTACTTTGGAGGAGATAGCAGCTATGGCTTTTATGTGATAGTCCTCAAAGCCCATCATACCTCTCTTTATATAGAGAGATGCAGAAGAAATCCTAACATATTAGGTTTTCTGATGTGATACGAATCTTATCCGAACTGCCCATGCAGATGAAATCCTAACAGATTTGGTTTCCTGATGTGATTCAAATCTTATCTGAACTGCCATGCTAAAGAAATCCTAACAGATTAGGTTTCCTGATGTGATACGAATCTTATCTGAACTACCCATGCAGAAGAAATACTAACAGATTAGATTTCCTTATGTGATACGAATCTTATCCAAACTGCAGCATGAGTCTAACATTAAATCTTCGTATCTAATACGTAAACTCCATAACACATACACCACTGTGAATGTCCTTCAAGAGGGATTTACCTTCCTCTTGAGATATACAGCGCATGAATACTCCTTGAGTACCCTTTCTATACAAAACCCCATCAATCATTTTGTATAGACGCACCTTTCGTATTAACCGATCACTTTCGGTTTGGTCCTCGGGCAAGGTCCCATGTTCGAGATAGATCCACAATGGTCGGGTCCAATCTCCTTCATACTTGAGGTCGGCGATGTGAACTATCACCTCATCATTCTCGACTAGAAACATAATCGAGGGATATTTCAATTGTTCGACGAACACTCCTGCCAGAGCGGATGCACGTGAGGACTCAATGTTTTATAATTGGTCTGCAAGAACATTGTTTCTTCATGGAACAAATTGGATTTCAAAATGACTGAAGTGTTTTTCCAATTTCCTCACCTGATCCAGGTAATGAGCCATTGTCTCATCAGAGGTGTTGTACTCCTTGTTTACGTGGTTTACGACTAGCTGTGAATATCTCCTCAACACTAATCGACAGACTCTAAGGAATTTAGCTGCTTGAAGCCCAGCAAGAAGACCTTCATACTCTGTCACGTTGTTTGTCGCAACAAAGTATAATTGTAGTTGGTTGCCCTAAGGTGTGATTAAGACCACTCCAGCACTCGTGTGTTGAAAACTACGAGAGCCATCAAAGTACATCGTCCAATGGTCGGTGTATTGTAAATCCACTGATTCTTGCACAGGTGGGTTGGGATAAGTCCATTCAACCACAAAATCTACAAGAATTTGAGATTTACCTGCCGTGAGGAGTGAAATGGATGTCAAATGCTCCAAATTCCACTGCCCATTTCACTACGCGACCAGACACTTTCGTATTACGGAGAATGTCCCCTAAGGGAAAGGACGAAGACAAAGTAATATTATGTGCTTGAAAGTAATGTCGTAGCTTTCGTGAAGCCATCACAAGAGCGTAAAGTAGTTTTTGGACTTCGGGGTAACGCTCCTTTGGTCCATGAAATACTTCACTTACATAATAAACTGGTTGCTCCACACCTTCCCTTTCTGTGACCAGAACTGCGTTGACCGCGTGAGGGGTAGCCGCCAAGTAAAGAAGTAAAGATTCCCCCGAAATTGGAGAAACCAATACTGGCGGACTTGACAAATATGTTTTGACCTCTTGAAAGGCTTTCTCGGCTTCATCTGACCAGGTAAAACCATTGTGCTTACATAGAATCTTAAAGAAAGGTAACCCACATTGGCCTAGCCGTGATATAAAATGGCTTGAGGCCGCCATGCGACCTGTTAGGCTTAGGACATCCTTCATGATCGAAGGAGATCGCATTTGATCAAAGGCTCTGATTTTCTCATGATTAACCTCAATTCCTCTCGAACAAACAAGGAAACCTAAAAGTTACTAGAAGAAACTCCAAAAGAGCATTACTCGGGATTCAACTTTATTCCATATTTATTCAAGTTACAAAAGTTTTTAGCAAGATCATCTTTGTGACTATAGCTTTTAAAACTCTTTACAACCAAGTCATCAACATAAGCTTCTAGATTACACCCTAACTAGGAGAGAAAGGTCTTTTGCATCAAGCACTAGTATGTGGAACCAGCATTCTTGGGTCCAAATGGCATTCTGAGGTAGCAGTAAGTACCAAATGGTGTGTTGAAGGAAATTTTCTCTTCATCTTCTTCTACCATGCTAATCTGATGGTACCCCAAGTAAGCATCTAGGAAACTCATCAGTTCACACCCACTGTAGAATTGACCAACTGAGCGATGCGAGGAAGGGGAAATCATCCTTCGGGCAAGCACTATTTAGACTAGTGTAATCGACGCACATGCGCCACTTACCATTTGACTTTAGGACCATAACTAGGTTTGCAAGCCATTCATGATGATCGACTTCTCGAATAAATCCTGCTTTCTGGAGTTTGTCTAACTCCACATGGATGGCTTCTTGTTGGTTAGTAGGAAAGCATCTGAGCTTTTTCTTTATTGGTCGTTATCCAGGGAGGATTGCTAGCCTGTGCTCGATCACTTCCCTTGGGACTCCAGGCATGACGGATGGTTTCCACGAAAATACATATACATTAACCCAGAGGAAAGTAATGAGCTCAAGTTCCTATTTGTCATCCAAACCTGATCCAATCCGAATGGTTCTAGATGGATCTTCTGGGTACAAAGGAACCAACTTCAATTTCCCATCTAGTCGTGGGGCGACTTTGATCATGTTTGGTGCTGTGGTCGCAAACTATACATCCCGAACGGGAAGTTGATTGACCAACTCCAGACAAAACCAATCACAAGTGAGAGCCGTATTGTGGCTGCCTCGGTCCGTAATCACGCCTTTTGGGCCTGGAATCTTGATGCACTGATAAGCGTAATGCGTCGCCGCCCTGAACTTAGCAAGCGTTGGCCTACCAAAAAAAGCGTTGTATACTGAATCACAATCAATTACATCAACTGTAATCAATTTGTTCGAAAATTGTCTGGTTCTCCCAATGTTACCAGTAATACAATTTTTCCGAAGGCATCACTGAGGGACCAGGGATTATATCATAAAACAGATGAATTATGGGTTTGATATTTGAGTGAGGAATTTGCATCTCATCAAGAGTTTTTACCAATAACAGATCCAGAAAACTGCCTCTGTCAATCAATACCCTCTCGACTTTACCATTGCCAATGATAGGGGTAATGACCAAAGGGAGTCTCAATGGTCGTGTTAGACCCCTCGGACAATCGTCCCGGTCGAAAGTTAAGAGAGTTTCCGACCAGTGGGGGAATTGAGGCTCCCCAATTGGAGCTTCAACTTTATTTATCTCACGGTAAAGAGATTTGAATTGACGCTTAGAAAAATAAGAAGAGCCACCAAAAATAACGTTTATGTGATTTTGGGGTACTTGATAGGCCATAACTTCATCTTCATCAACATGCCTAACCTTGCAAGCTTGATCTTGCTCGGGTATGGTCGGCATGGGTCCAATTCCCTGGTAGAAGTCTTCCAAACGCTTCAACCAGTTGAGACAGTTCTTGAGGTCATGTCCAGAAGTGTTGTGGAACAGACACCATTTTTTGTTTCCCTGCGGATTAGTCTGTTTTCCTGAATGGTTGTTGTTACGACCACCAGAAGGAGGCTTTTTATTTTTGAATGTAAATTTATTACCTTTTTCCTGCGGTGATCTGTCGGCAACAGCCATGTTTCAGTATTGTCTAGTCCCATTCTTCTTGGACTTCTTGGATTTCCCGCCTGATGATTCTGACTTCTTATTAGAATCATCCTTCTTGTCATTCTCAAGACCTGGTTGAGGGGGCAAATTCCCTTTGTCCACCATTCTATTCCATTCCACGGCCTCAGCTGTGTCAGAATAACGGTTTACCAAATCGAATAGATCTGATAGCGACCTTGGTGGATGTATGCTCAAATCTTCAGTGAATCTTCGGTATCGAAAAACATGTTTGAAAGCCCGGATAACCGAAGTATCTGAAATGTTGGGAATAGTATTCCTCACTCCAACAAACCTCTTGACAAATTGTCGAAGGGTTTTGGTCGAAGTCTGGCGTAACTGATGAACATCATCTTCCTTACCAGGCTTTTCATAACAATTTTAGAAATTATTAAGGATTGCATCACACAACATTTCCCAATTGTATATTGACCCATCTGGTTGATTGAACAACCAAGTCCTTGTTGGTCCTTCAAAAACCGTTGGCAAGAATGGCAGTGATGTAGATCTAAAGGAATTCTCATGGATTTTGAGTTCCATCCAATCCTTCAATCATACCAGGTTAAATTTATCTGACTAGACTACCGCATGGAGCCCTGGTGAGAAAGTTTTACAGCCTACATAGGAACTTCGGAAATGTCTATCATCACGACCTTCCATATGATCGCAAGCGACACTACCTTGAGGAGATAGACCCCGTGGTATTAGGCGAGAATGAACTGGTATGTGATTATGATCTCGAGAGTTTCCAACAAGCCTAGATTTGTCATGTTGAATTGGCATTGCTGGCAATCGATTGCGCCTCCCATGGCTAGAGTAAGAATAATCCCTCTCATGGGAACGAATCGTGGAACGGGACGATGCCGTTGGAGTGGCCTCAGATGCAACGTCATCGAGTGTGTCTGCAAGGACTCTGGCGAAGGTTGTTTTATCCACATCTTCCAAACCAGGAGGAGGATTACACAGTGTATTGGGGATAACACGAATTTTGTCTTGTGTGCTCCTTCTGGGTGCCATAGGAGTTATTGTGTCCTCAACAGTCGGGGCATACTCCGGGGCCAAAGATGGTGTCTGGTCGTGCCTGCAACCATGCGGATGACAAGAGGTACTCGGACCAAGGTCTCGCACAACGGCATCCTGGTGAGATTGCGCAAGACATAAGGCTTCCTCAGTGGCCATGCGAATCTCATTCTCCCGTTGTTCGTGAGCTTGATCTTCCTCTTGCTTGCGTTCTCTCTCCTCCCTGGCAACTCGCTGTTCAGGAGTTTCCTCCTAAAGTGCAGCAAATTCCCATGGAACTGAGGTCACAGATGGGAAAACATCCCTCCTTGTTCTGAGTCAGACTTGAAATTAAAAAGATATTGGAGATTGTGCGGAGCAAACTTTCCAGAACTAAACTCAAGGTCATTATCCTCCACATCTTCTGGGATGATATGCTATGGCATGTACTCAACCTCTGATGTGGTGGGATTCACATGAGGGGAAAAATCCATCTTCTCTGTCTCTTGGTCGACAGATATGACCAGAGTTGGAGAAGATGCACCCTCGGGATGTGACTCATGGACATCTTCGTCGCCAACCTCTTCCATAGGAAGAGGGTCGTTAGGCGAAGGCATCTGGATATCAGCTTAGTCGTCGAGATCGAAATCGTTCTCAGAATCATATGCACCAAACATAACTTACCAGAACTCCTAAAAAGGAAAACACCTTGAGAAAGGCCCAATGGTGGGCACCAGCTATCGATGATTGGGAGTCAGATCCTTAGTCGATCTTATGCAATTTAGTTGTGTAGGAAGTGGAGACCTTTCGAGATAGCTCATCCAGTAAGTAAATATAAATATGTACTGGGGACATGGAAGATTATACAGGTTCGGGCCCTCAAGGATTTGAGTAATAACCTTACGTCCTGTGATGTTTTCACTATGTATGTAAGTAATTACAAAGGGGGGAGATTGTTACAGAGGAAAGCTAACAATATCTTTATCATGCTAAGTCTATTTGTTACAGAGGAAGACTCTCTCTGTATGTGTATCTATATCTATGTATATGTCGAGCCCCGCACAGGGTACCACGACTACTCCCGTGGAGACCTAGCTCGCTGCAGCTGGCCTCATACATACATACCACTGACTTCCCAGGATAAGTCAAGCACAGGAGTTCATTGCAGCAGAGTAACTTACAAAATATCATTGATAAACAGTATGGCCTGCTGGCCTGATACAACAAGAGTAATACAATGCCTTCACGGCACAAATGGTCTAATTAAAACAAAAGACAACTACTCGGCGGAAGCTAGGCGAAACCCCCACAGTCGTAAGAAGTTGACAGCAGAACAGCACACTTCAGGGTTCTGGCAGAACTGGCTCTCTTCCTTCTGGATCCACGAAATCTTCCAAGCCTTCGTCTTGGTATTGTAGCACTCCATCTATTGTTGATAAGTTGCAAGGGTGAGCACTTACGTACTCAGCAAGTCATAGGTAAGAGTAGAGATATGTATAGTAGAGATGTCATGATCCTATGCTATTGAGGGGAAAGAGGTGAGAGGGTTTTTCCATAAATACTTTTCTTCCAAGCTTTTCAAATCTCATGCTCATGGCAGCATTTCATATACTTAGGGCACAATCCACATGCCTCTTAGATATCATATGATCACTAAATTATGGTACTACCGCGACACGTCAACACATGACAGCCCTCGGCAGCACCCCTTATCATGACAACACATGTCACTTGGGTAATCTTGAACTAACAAATTTTAATTTATAAAACAATACTTGTGTCACACCCCGTGGATTTATTCCACCGCGGCATACTCCTAAAACTCGGGAGCACGAAGTATTTGAATACATTTTTAACTCTGCAGAGGGGTACCAATTTACCCGCAAGATATATCCACTTTCATGCCCTTCCTATCACAAGGATTGGACCCCTAACTCACTTCATACTGTGAGCGGCAAGGTGGAGATAACAAGAACTTTTGCCATGTTTCACACACAATTCACCCCAGACCCCGTGCTTTTCTTCACGCAAACCACAGTTGTGGCAGGGTTTCACAACCCCCACTAATTGGCGTCTTCCCCTCAGGGTCAGCGTGCATGATCACATCCTGTGATATGTGTTGGAGCGCACCCCGTGTTAATCGTGAGTTTGTCATATAGGGGTTTCATGTGTGATCCACATACTACTTGTTCAGGCCTGTCCCATACCAGGCTTGCGGTCGGCACGTTAATCATGCTACTAGACGCACAACACAAGGTTCTAGGTCCTTATATGCCAGTGACCAGATCATACCACAATCCATGCACCTTCGGTGCCCGCACAACCAGTGCAGCCAAGCTCCTCCAGTGCTACCACCATTCCATACCAAAATGCTGGTCACGGCTAGGGGTTTTTTTCATGAATATAAATATACATAATATATTAGTTCATGGCTCATTATTTGATCAATTCACATTTCACAGGCATCAGCCTGATGCTGCCATTTCATAATTCAATTATTCTCAATCTTTCTCATGCAATATTATTATTTTATAATCCAGGTATATTCTAGCAATTCATAAAATATAGGTTCAAGATGTTCAAGAATATGACTTGCCTTCCGCGTCGTAAGAAACAGCAGTTGATGTCGGGTCTGCGACGAAGTCTTCGAACTCGGACTCTTGCTCTGAACAAGGATCAAACAAGCAAACAGGCATTACAATCAATCCTACTCTTACTATTCCACTATATGCGATAATGCAAGGAGAAACACTTAGGCGATACAAGATTTGGAAGCGATTTGGGTTAAACTATGGAAACCAAGGTTAAGATTAGTTGTCAAGGGTTTACAAGGTTCCAAATGTTCCAAAATATCAGAATGATATCAAGGCTGCTGCTGGTTCGCTCAAAAACAGCGAACGTCTTTAGGTCGACATTCGGTTCAAGGCATCGACATAGGGTCGATGGATGATAGAGGGCTCAACTCAAGTTGTGACAGTAGAATAAAATGTAGATCACAACATCAGGAGTCTAAGGGACAAGGTTATGTTCAGTTTGCATACCCAGAAGGGGTCAAAATGGCCCAATGCCATTGGCTGACATAGGCTGACAATGCCCAAGAATGGCATTGACATGGTTTGGACAGTTTCTAGTAGCCAAAATGGGTTTTTATTCAAGCATAAGATGCACAAGGTAGTGAAGTAACTGTTTGACAAGGTAATTTTTGGTTTGCATGACCAGAGGTGGGTGAACAGGGCTAATGCCACTGGCTGGCATAGTTTGACATAGAGTTGACATGGCCAGAAATTAGGGTTTGCCATATCTTTTGATCTAGGGCTCCAAATGATGCACCACTTTGTCTGGTAGTTAGGCATTTGTAACAGGAACAAATGTCTCAACAGGATCTAGGGCAGGAGATGGCCGGAAAGTGATGAAAACCGGCAAGGAAGTTGACTGGCCTGGAGCACATGCAACATAAACAGTGCAGTAACTAGGGCATAGCTATATCTCACAATCTAGGCCGAATTAGAAGTTGTGATAGAAGACAAAGTTGCTCAGAATGGTCCAAAACATCTAAATGGCAAAGTGGCTAGGGCTGGATTGGCCGGATTTGGAAGATACTGGCTGGAGAAAAGATGAACTCAAATCTGATTTGGGCATTTTCTGATTTAAAGTGATTGAACTCAATTCCTTGCTTGAGTATGGTCCTCAGGGTACTAGAAATGCATTGGTGAAGTTAGATTAACAGATTGCTCAACAGAGAAGCTAAATCAGCAAGTACAAGTTCATGTTCATGGCTGGAAATTGGGGGTTTTTGATTTATAACGAATTTGTTCAAACCAGTAGCTCAGGGGTCTTAAGTGAGCTATTCTAAGCATATTTCACTACTGGCTCGAAGATCAATTCATTCTGGAATGAAATTAATTGCTCGCCGGAGCTACTGGAGTAAAACTGAAATTGCCGGCGACTGAGGGTATTTAGACTAAATTCCAAGCTCGAGAAGCATGAGGGAGATGAGGGAAGCTCACTGGGGGTGCTGGATCGAAGAAGGAAGCAGTGGAGAAGCTTGGCACCGTGCTCCCTCTTTGCTGCTCACCGGGGAAGAAGAAGACACAGTGAACTGCTGGTTTTCTGGTGATTTTGCTGTGCCAGAGGCAAGGCTAAGTCCCAGGGGGTTTAAATAGGTAAGCTGGAGGTGCTTCAATGGCTAGAAGTGCTCGGGGAGTTGTAGCCGGCAAGGAAAAGACTGGATTGCGACTTCACGGCGAGCTGGCGTCGAGGTGACTTGGTTCAGTGGCCGTGAACGCTTTACAGGTGATGGGAAGGTGAACTGATGGCTGGCCGCGGCGAGTTCTCCACGTGGCTATGCTTTCCTGCGGTAGCCGTTGCCGGTGGCGTGCAAACGGGAGGAAATCAGCTGGCTGTGAGTCGCGCCGGGGAAGATCCACAGTAGCCAACCGTGCTCGTACACGTGGCGCTGTTCAGCTGGTGAAGATGGCGACCACGGGCTGGCTTCAACGACTACGGCTACTGTAGCAGCTGGCGAGGTCGAAGTCGATGGGGCTGCAGTGGTGCACATGGTCGCATGTGAGCTGTGGCCGTGATCGTGCACTGGGACCAGGTCGTGGTCGAAGCAAACACAGCAGCGCGAGGTCGAAAACAGTAGAGCTGGTCGAAGACAGCTTCTGGTCGTTTGCGCTGGTTGGTCGTGAACTGAGGGGCTGGTCGAACCAGGGGCATAAGTGTAATGATTTCGGTTGAAAAGTGGACTGATTTGTAATTCTGGTCTTAGAGAGGTTTAATCTGGAGTTTGATTTAATGGATGAGTATAATATTTCTATTAATACTCATTTAGCTCAAATCTGGAGAAAATTTGATAAGGTTTGAGGGATTTCACCTATTTTCGAAAATAGGGTAAAATTAGGGTAAAATAGATCTGGATTTTGTCGATCTCGAATTCTGGTAATTGGGGAGAGATTTTGAAGTTTAAACAGAAGGGAAATATGTATCAAATAGCATTTGGGAGGTGTTCCCTGAAGAAATTCTGAGGTTGGAGTTGATTTGTGAATTTTAGCCTTTTCAGGCTTCCAGGTAAACAGAAAAGGACTTATTCGCAGTAAAATTTGGACTAAACTGCGAAAAGTGTTTAGATGAAACAATCTGGTTCCCAACTTTTTGGAGTAAGTTGAGGGTATACCTAGGAACATATTCCAAAAGATACATGAGTCTAGATAGGGTTAAACCATGATAACTCAGTTATCTGGGATCTGGGGTATTTAGGGTAAATCTGAATTTCCTGTTTTCGAAAACAGAAAGAGACTTAGATACTGGGAGTTAGGGTTAGAATTCAATCTGGCTCCTGAAGACTTTTATCTTCAGAATAACTGGTAGGTTAAATCTGGATGGTCTGATCTTGATCTGGATCTAGATAATAGATTTGGAGATTTTTAGGGTTTGGGAGAGATTAGGGTTCAGCTGATCTGGCTACTGCTACAGGGATACATGCATGCAGGATTTTATGCAAAAACTTTTCACCCCCAAAACCAGGGTGTTACAAGCCTACCCTCCTTAAAGAAATCTCGCCCCGAGATTTACCTAGAGAAGAGAAAAGATGGGGATAGGTCTGAAGCAAAACTTCCTCTTTTTCCATTGAACTTTGCACAGCTTGATCTTCTTTCTTTGAAGTTGACGCTCATCTCCGGCTACAATCCGGAGTGGTTGCTCAAGCTAGGTGAGGTTCTTCTGCAATGAAATACCAAGAGTTTCTACCCGGTTCGTGGGTTCTTCCAGGCATTTTCGAAGTTGAGGGACATGGAACACATCATGTACTCCTCCGAATTCTGATGGTAGTTCCAGTTTATAGGACACTTCTCCTCTTTCTCTTGAGTATCTTGAATGGTCCGATACGTTCCTTCCTCCTGACTCATTCCAATGTAATGGGGTTCTGCACTTATGTCCATATAAAGCTTCAAATGGTGCCAATTGCAGACTAGCCTGATAACTGTTGTTATAGGTAAATTCTACAAATGGTAAGCATTTTTCCCATGAAGTCCCATTATTCAAAATGCAAGCTCTTAGCAATTCTTCCAGGATCTGATTGACTCTCTCTCAGATTGTTTCCCCGTCGGTGGATGATATGCAGTGCTGAACTGCATCTAGGTTCCCAAGGTTTCATGAAGTTGGTCCCAAAACTTTGATGTAAACTGACTTCCACGATCTGAGACTATCTTCAGAGGGTCGGTCTTGATCCGCTGGCACGTGTTACATCTCACAATGTATGCCGCAATTTCTTTCTTCATATCGATCTACCAAAACCGAGTTTTCAAGTCTCGAAACATCTTTGTGTTACCAGGGTGTATTGAGTATGGTGTTTTATGAGCTTCACGCAGAATCAACTCCTTGAGGTCTGCGCTTTGAGGTACACAGATCCTTCCTTGTTACCATACAATTCCTTGTTCGTCCTCAGAAAAATCCCGAGCCTTACCTAACCTGATTCGGCTCTTGATCTTGCAGATCTCTTTATTTTCCTTTTGAGCACTCTCTATTTGTTCCTTGAGTCGGGATATTACTATGAGAGTGGCTGACCTTCCTGACGGTACCACTTCTACCTCTAGTCCTTGCAATTCTTGCTGTAAGTGTGGGTTATTCAACACAACTTCTTGTAAAGTGTAGGCCTTTCTACTCAAAGCGTCTGCTACCACATTGGCTTTTCTTGGGTGGTAGAGAATGCTGAGGCCATAGTCCTTGATTAGCTCTAACCAATGATGTGGGCGCATGTTGAGTTTTGCCTGGGTGAAAATATACTTGTGATTCTTATAATCCGTGTAGATTTCACACTTATTCCCAAGCAAGTAGTGTTGCCATATCCTCAAGGCATGTACTACCGCTGCTAACTCCAAGTTATGAATAGGGTAGTGCAGCTTTAGCTGTCGTGAAGCATAAGCTACCACTTGGCCTTTTTGTATCAACACACAGCCTATGCTTAGTCTTCAAAGCATCATAGAACACTTCGAAGTCATCCTTACTATCTGGCAATGTGAGGACTGGTGTGGTTGTTAACTTTTACTTAAGCTTCTGGAAACTTTCCTCGCACTTGGCGGTCCATTCGAATGTGACTTCCTTCCTAAACCGATTGGTAAGGGATTTAGCAATCTGAGAAGATCCTCCAATAAATCTCTGATAGTAACCTGCTAATCCCAAAAAGCTTCTGATCTCTGACACGCTGGTAGGTTGCTTCCATTCCTTGATCACAGCGATATTGGCCGAGTCCACTAAAATTCCTTTTTCTGTCAAAACATGGCCGAGAAATGCAATTTTCGTCATCCAAAAATTCGCACTTGTCGGATTTGGCATAGAACTTGCACTCTCTTGGTCTTCTCAAGTCTTTGTGCAAGTGCCGCTTATGTTCCTCTGGACTTCTGGAGTAGATGAGGGTGTCGTCTATGAGCACAATGACAACTTATCGAGCTGATCCATGAATGTGTTGTTCAAGATGTTCATGAAGGCTGCAGTAAACTCGTACAGCCCGTATCTTGTAGTGAAAGCAGTCTTGGTTATGTCCTTCTTCCTGATTTCCAGTTGGTGATAGCCGGGCTTTTGGGCTATCTTGGAGAATATTCTGGCTCCTCGAAGTTGGTCGAATAGCTCATCATTCCTTGGCAGTGGATACTTGTCCTTAATGTTCACCTCATTTAGCGTTCGGTAATCCACGCACATTCTTAGAGCTCCATCTTTCTTCTTTACAAACAGCATTGGGGCTCCTCAAGGTAAAGCACTAGGTCAGATAAATCCTTTACTCTCTAGCTCCTCTAGCTGACTTTTCAACTCTTCTAAGTCTGCTACCGGCATCCTATATGGTCTCTTAGCTATAGGTGCCGCTCCTGGTTTAAGCTCAATGGTAAACTTTATCTCCCTATCAGGTGGCATCCCTGGGAGTTCTTTTTGGGAATATGTCCGAGTATTCCTGTACTATGGGCAAGCATATCTTCTAAAGTGCTTGAATAGACCCTTGTGGTTTCTCGACTGATGACTTGTCCAGGTGAAACAAGACTTTCTTTCCCTGGTTACTAACAAGGCTCAGAGTTTTCCTCTCACAATCCACTAGACTTTTATGTTGGGATAACCAATCCATTCCCAATATAATATCTAGGCCTTGCAGTTTTAGGACTAATAGGCTAGCCATAAACTCTTCCCCTTCTACTCTGAAGGTTATATATGATGGCAAGCTGAATATACAGGCAACTTAGCTCCTGGGGTCTGTATATCCATAGAGTACTCTAGAGGTACCATATGTATTCCTCTGATATGAATGAATTTGTAACTTCCAGGATCAACAGTATTAAAGCATATGCAGACTGGATCAAGAATCTATCTAGGAGAATGTTGGTGGCGTTGTTTGCTTCTTGAAGAGAGGTGAAGTTTAATCGGCCTCCTCGGCTTCCCATCTGTCCTCTTCCTCGTTCTCGGCCTGCTATGGTTCCTCCTCTGTTGGGCGAACTTCCCCTGGGGCTCTGCAATGGTGGTGAAGCTGTGGTTCTGGATGTCATCGTCTGTGTTCCAGCTTGCGATCTTGCTATTGACGTTGGGAGCTGAATCCAAGGACAGCTGTCTTTGCGGTGTCCATACTGCCCACAGTGAAAACACTGAGTTCCAGCATGAGGGCAGTCCCTTTGGTAGTGAGCTCCTTTGCAGCTTGGACATGACGGTGTTGCTGGTGATTCTTGGTGCTTGGTAGACTGGTCGGAAATTGGGAGATGTTGGGGCTCTTCCCCTGGTTGGGTTGGCTAGCGGCCGTACTTGCTGTAGCATCTTCCTTTTTCGACTTTCTTCTCCTATGCTCCTCTTTTCTTCCACCTTCAATACCCGATTGACTAAGGTTTGGAACTCTGAAAATTCGTGGGAGGCAATCTGGTACTGCAGATAGCGCTGAAGTCCTTCGGTGAAGCGCTCAATCTTTTTGTCCTCCGTGTCGATGTCTCCTGGCGCGTAGCGAGCTAGATGGCTGAATCGGTGCAGATATTCTGTAACGGTCTGGCTCCCTTGTACCAAGTTTCGGAACTCTCGGCGTTTGGCGGCTATGACACCGATGGGTACATGAAATTTCCGGAATTGTTCTTTAAATTCCGTCCAGGATATGTTATCCTTGTCAGGGTGAGCCTCTTGATAGTTTATCCACCATGCGGCTACTACTCCTGTAAGTTGGTGTGGTCCGAATAAAACTTTCTCTCGGTCGTTACAACGAACTGTATCCAACTTCCTCTCGATGTCCCTGAGCCAATCATCGGCGACGATGGGATCAGTTGCACTAGCAAATGTTGGTGGTCGGGTCTTCTGAAAATCCGATAGCCTGGTTCCAACAGCAGCTCCTTCAGATGTCCCTCCTGGCATCTTTTGAATGATCTGAGCCAACAACTGGGTGTGGGCAGCTTGTGCCTCCTGCCTGCTCTTTTCCATGGAGAGAAGAATTTCTTGGAGGGTTGGCTGATCTTCCTGAGAAAGGTTTGATTCCTGGGGTCTCTGTTGAGATGAAGATCCTCTCCTTGCTGGGTCTTCCCTGGGCGAAGCTTGCTCCCTGTCCTCTTGACTACCTTGCGATCTTCTCTTCGTGTACACCATACTGATTCTTCTGAAGAAAGAGCAGATAGGCCTAACTAACTAAGAGAGAACTAGGGCACTAATGCGGAAATTAATGCAACTATTTAATGCACAAAACACTTAGGCTTCTAGCCATAGTAAACAAGTTAACCATTGCGAAAGCAACGGCGGAGCACAAAAGCTAGCAGGAGCATCTACCTGCTCAATCTATACTACCCTTTTCCCGGCTAATCCTCCACGACGGTCGACTAACTATTCGAACAAGGTTCTACCAAAAGAACTAGGCTATGTGCCGTAGCAACGTAGCTCAACTCCTGAGGTACTCTATAAAAGCAGAACGCTCTCTCAACATCTTGCCGAATTTTTAGAAAAGCCAAGTAAGACTTTTGAAATCCGAAACTTTTAGAAGCTACAAGGCTCCTGTTTTTAAAAATAGTGTTTTTAGAAAATAGATTTTTAAATAAAATACGCCTTCCTGGCGAGCCAAGTCCTAAAGGTGTCGTCCTACAGTCAAGTTCTCATGCTGCTCTGATACCACTTTAAATCTGTCGCGCCCCGCACAGGGTACCACGACTACTCCCGTGGAGACCTAGCTCGCTGCAGCTGGCCTCATACATACATACCACTGACTTCCCAGGATAAGTCAAGCACAGGAGTTCATTGCAGCAGAGTAACTTACAAAATATCATTGATAAACAGTATGGCCTGCTGGCCTGATACAACAAGAGTAATACAATGCCTTCACGGCACAAATGGTCTAATTAAAACAAAAGACAACTACTCGGCGGAAGCTAGGCGAAACCCCCACAGTCGTAAGAAGTTGACAGCAGAACAGCACACTTCAGGGTTCTGGCAGAACTGGCTCTCTTCCTTCTGGATCCACGAAATCTTCCAAGCCTTCGTCTTGGTATTGTAGCACTCCATCTATTGTTGATAAGTTGCAAGGGTGAGCACTTACGTACTCAGCAAGTCATAGGTAAGAGTAGAGATATGTATAGTAGAGATGTCATGATCCTATGCTATTGAGGGGAAAGAGGTGAGAGGGTTTTTCCATAAATACTTTTCTTCCAAGCTTTTCAAATCTCATGCTCATGGCAGCATTTCATATACTTAGGGCACAATCCACATGCCTCTTAGATATCATATGATCACTAAATTATGGTACTACCGCGACACGTCAACACATGACAGCCCTCGGCAGCACCCCTTATCATGACAACACATGTCACTTGGGTAATCTTGAACTAACAAATTTTAATTTATAAAACAATACTTGTGTCACACCCCGTGGATTTATTCCACCGCGGCATACTCCTAAAACTCGGGAGCACGAAGTATTCGAATACATTTTTAACTCTGCAGAGGGGTACCAATTTACCTGCAAGATATATCCACTTTCATGCCCTTCCTATCACAAGGATTGGACCCCTAACTCACTTCATACTGTGAGCGGCAAGGTGGAGATAACAAGAACTTTTGCCATGTTTCACACACAATTCACCCCAGACCCCGTGGTTTTCTTCACGCAAACCACAGTTGTGGCAGGGTTTCACAACCCCCACTAATTGGCGTCTTCCCCTCAGGGTCAGCGTGCATGATCACATCCTGTGATATGTGTTGGAGCGCACCCCGTGTTAATCGTGAGTTTGTCATATAGGGGTTTCATGTGTGATCCACATACTACTTGTTCAGGCCTGTCCCATACCAGGCTTGCGGTCGGCACGTTAATCATGCTACTAGACGCACAACACAAGGTTCTAGGTCCTTATACGCCAGTGACCAGATCATACCACAATCCATGCACCTTCAGTGCCCGCACAACCAGTGCAGCCAAGCTCCTCCAGTGCTACCACCATTCCATACCAAAATGCTGGTCACGGCTAGGAGTTTTATTTCATGAATATAAATATACATAATATATTAGTTCATGGCTCATTATTTGATCAATTCACATTTCACAGGCATCAGCCTGATGCTGCCATTTCATAATTCAATTATTCTCAATCTTTCTCATGCAATATTATTATTTTATAATCAAGGTATATTCTAGCAATTCATAAAATATAGGTTCAAGATGTTCAAGAATATGACTTGCCTTCCGCGTCGTAAGAAACAGCAGTTGATGTCGGGTCTGCGACGAAGTCTTCGAACTCGGACTCTTGCTCTGAACAAGGATCAAACAAGCAAACAGGCATTACAATCAATCCTACTCTTACTATTCCACTATATGCGATAATGCAAGGAGAAACACTTAGGCGATACAAGATTTGGAAGCGATTTGGGTTAAACTATGGAAACCAAGGTTAAGATTAGTTGTCAAGGGTTTACAAGGTTCCAAATGTTCCAAAATATCAGAATGATATCAAGGCTGCTGCTGGTTCGCTCAAAAACAGCAAACGTCTTTAGGTCGACATTCGGTTCAAGGCATCGACATAGGGTCGATGGATGATAGAGGGCTTAACTCAAGTTGTGACAGTAGAATAAAATGTAGATCACAACATCAGGAGTCTAAGGGACAAGGTTATGTTCAGTTTGCATACCCAGAAGGGGTCAAAATGGCCCAATGCCATTGGCTGACATAGGCTGACAATGCCCAAGAATGGCATTGACATGGTTTGAACAGTTTCTAGTAGCCAAAATGGGTTTTTATTCAAGCATAAGATGCACAAGGTAGTGAAGTAACTGTTTGACAAGGTAATTTTTGGTTTGCATGACCAGAGGTGGGTGAACAGGGCTAATGCCACTGGCTGGCATAGTTTGACATAGAGTTGACATGGCCAGAAATTAGGGTTTGCCATATCTTTTGATCTAGGGCTCCAAATGATGCACCACTTTGTCTGGTAGTTAGGCATTTGTAACAGGAACAAATGTCTCAACAGGATCTAGGGCAGGAGATGGCCGGAAAGTGATGAAAACCGGCAAGGAAGTTGACTGGCCTGGAGCACATGCAACATAAACAGTGCAGTAACTAGGGCATAGCTATATCTCACAATCTAGGCCGAATTAGAAGTCGTGATAGAAGACAAAGTTGCTCAGAATGGTCCAAAACATCTAAATGGCAAAGTAGCTAGGGCTGGATTGGCCGGATTTGGAAGATACTGGCTGGAGAAAAGATGAACTCAAATCTGATTTGGGCATTTTCTGATTTAAAGTGATTGAACTCAATTCCTTGCTTGAGTATGGTCCTCAGGGTACTAGAAATGCATTGGTGAAGTTAGATTAACAGATTGCTCAACAGAGAAGCTAAATCAGCAAGTACAAGTTCATGTTCATGGCTGGAAATTGGGGGTTTTTGATTTACAACGAATTTGTTCAAACCAGTAGCTCAGGGGTCTTAAGTGAGCTATTCTAAGCATATTTCACTACTGGCTCGAAGATCAATTCATTCTGGAATGAAATTAATTGCTCGCCGGAGCTACTGGAGTAAAACTGAAATTGCCGGCGACTGAGGGTATTTAGACTAAATTCCAAGCTCGAGAAGCATGAGGGAGATGAGGGAAGCTCACTGGGGGTGCTGGATCGAAGAAGGAAGCAGTGGAGAAGCTTGGCACCGTGCTCCCTCTTTGCTGCTCACCGGGGAAGAAGAAGACACAGTGAACTGCTGGTTTTCTGGTGATTTTGCTGTGCCAGAGGCAAGGCTAAGTCCCAGGGGGTTTAAATAGGTAAGCTGGAGGTGCTTCAACGGCTAGAAGTGCTCGGGGAGTTGTAGCCGGCAAGGAAAAGACTGGATTGCGACTTCACGGCGAGCTGGCGTCGAGGTGACTTGGTTCAGTGGCCGTGAACGCTTTACAGGTGATGGGAAGGTGAACTGATGGCTGGCCGCGGCGAGTTCTCCACGTGGCTATGCTTTCCTGCGGTAGCCGTTGCCGGTGGCGTGCAAACGGGAGGAAATCAGCTGGCTGTGAGTCGCGCCGGGGAAGATCCACAGTAGCCAACCGTGCTCGTACACGTGGCGCTGTTCAGCTGGTGAAGATGGCGACCACGGGCTGGCTTCAACGACTACGGCTACTGTAGCAGCTGGCGAGGTCGAAGTCGATGGGGCTGCAGTGGTGCACATGGTCGCATGTGAGCTGTGGCCGTGATCGTGCACTGGGACCAGGTCGTGGTCGAAGCAAACACAGCAGCGCGAGGTCGAAAACAGTAGAGCTGGTCGAAGACAGCTTCTGGTCGTTTGCACTGGTTGGTCGTGAACTGAGGGGCTGGTCGAACCAGGGGCATAAGTGTAATGATTTCGGTTGAAAAGTGGACTGATTTGAAATTCTGGTCTTAGAGAGGTTTAATCTGGAATTTGATTTAATGGATGAGTATAATATTTCTATTAATACTCATTTAGCTCAAATCTGGAGAAAATTTGATAAGGTTTGAGGGATTTCACCTATTTTCGAAAATAGGGTAAAATTAGGGTAAAATAGATCTGGATTTTGTCGATCTCGAATTCTGGTAATTGGGGAGAGATTTTGAAGTTTAAACAGAAGGGAAATATGTATCAAATAGCATTTGGGAGGTGTTCCCTGAAGAAATTCTGAGGTTGGAGTTGATTTGTGAATTTTAGCCTTTTCAGGCTTCCAGGTAAACAGAAAAGGACTTATTCGCAGTAAAATTTGGACTAAACTGCGAAAAGTGTTTAGATGAAACAATCTGGTTCCCAACTTTTTGGAGTAAGTTGAGGGTATACCTAGGAACATATTCCAAAAGATACATGAGTCTGGATAGGGTTAAACCATGATAACTCAGTTATCTGGGATCTGGGGTACTTAGGGTAAATCTGAATTTCCTGTTTTCGAAAACAGAAAGAGACTTAGATACTGGGAGTTAGGGTTAGAATTCAATCTGGCTCCTGAAGACTTTTATCTTCAGAATAACTGGTAGGTTAAATCTGGATGGTCTGATCTTGATCTGGATCTAGAGAATAGATTTGGAGATTTTTAGGGTTTGGGAGAGATTAGGGTTCAGCTGATCTGGCTACTGCTACAGGGATACATGCATGCAGGATTTTATGCAAAAACTTTTCACCCCCAAAACCAGGGTGTTACAGTATATTTCTTCATCCCCATATTTGGTATGCTAGTTGCCCTTTTATAATGATCGAAAGGGTGTCAACATGGAGCAGTTTCGAGAGGTTAGATGGTTGCCAATATGCGGTTTCTAGATAACTGCACATCTTAACTCCCTGGTTGTTATCTTCACAAATAGGAGAGGAAGTTATCTTATCCTGGAACCATGACTGGAAGACTCAGCCACTACTCAGGATAGACATGACTCTCTCGATTCTATGGTCGCGTATAGTCTGAGACCATAGGTCAGTAGTACGGTCGACATTAGTCATGCGACCTTCTGGTTCACAGGAAACTGAGCTCTATGACCATGGAGCCATATATCATATCTGAAATATCTTAAACATGATATATTTAATGAACAGATGATTAGCCCAAGTAATATTCATTGTCAAGATAAGACAACATTTACATATCCTTCTGGTACTTTTTCTTACCGGTGAATGCCATTTGCATTATGTAACGTGCCTGCAACCTTTCAACGATGTATGATGGTTATCTTTTTAGATTTAATGCAAAAAATAATGGAAGTCTATATGGATGGTTTTAGCGTTTATGGTTCCTCTTTCGATGCCGATGCCTATCTACCAAATCTTTCTCAAGTCTTAAGCAGGTGCGAAGAAGTCAACCTAGTGCTAAATTGGGAAAAGTGCCAATTCATGGTTCAAGAAGGCGTGGTACTCGGCCACGTGATTTCGAAACAAGCGATTGAAGTCGACATGGCAAAAACTGAGGTCATAGCAAGTCTTCCACCACCAACAAATGTGAATGGCATACGCAGTTTCTTGTGACATGCAGGTTTTTACCATTATTTCATTAAGGATTTTTCCAAAACTACTAAACCTCTCACTCATTTTGTCGTTGTACTGTCAATACCGCGGCAGGTTTTGTGAACGATCCTAGCGAAGATTACGCGGTGCGGGTTGACCGGATGACCGGTCCTCCCCCACCGGACAAACACAAGAAATGACACGAGGATTTATACAGGTTCGGGTCCCGGTGGGGGCCCTAGTCCTGTTGGTGCGCTCCCGACCGGACTCGGCTGGGGAGGCTCTCTCCGGGGGAGAGGCTTCCGGAGCACACCTGTGAGTTTAGCTATTCCAATAATAATGAATCACTTGCTTACAACTGAGGGGTACAAGGGCTATTTACAGCCCCAAAAAAGAAGCAAAGAGCCTAAACTACCCCGGAAGCCACCGTCGGATTGAAGGGTAGGAACGTCCTTCTCCCGGTCAAACGCCTTGGATGCTTGACAGGTGGTCGCTGATTCCCGAGGCGCTCCTCGCGTGACCTGCATGTGATAAACAGCTCGAGACTTTATCTTTAGAAGGGCGTTGAGGCCCGGGACCGGCGCCGGAGGCCTGGTCCCGGCGGCCAAAAGGCGGCGCCCGGGGAGGCACTGGAGGCCATGTCCCCGGGCAAATGGCGGCGCCCGGGACCGGCGCCGGAGGCCTAGTCCTGGGGGACAAAAGGCGGCGCCCGGGGAGGCACCAGAGGCCAGGTCCCGGGGGCCCAAAGGCAGCGCCCGGGGAGGCCCCGGAGGCCATGCCCCCGGGCAAATGGCGGCGCCGGGACCGGCGCCGGAGGCCAGGTTATGGGGGCCCAAAGGCGGCGCCCGGGGAGGAACCGGAGGCCACGTCCCCGGGCAAATGGCGGCGCCCGGGACTGGCGCCGAAGACCTGGTCCCGGGGGCCCAAAGGCGACGCCCGGGGAGGCACTGGAGGCATGTCCCCGGGGAAATGGCGGCGCCCGGGACCGGCGCCGGAGGCCTGGTCCCGGGGGCCCAAAGGCGGCGCCCGGGGAGGCACCGGAGGTCATGTTCCCTGGCAAATGGCGGCTCCCGGGACGGTGCCGGAGGCCTCGTCCCTGGGTGAACGTGACGCAACTTCCCTGGACTTTGTCTCACGATGATTTCCCCCAACAGCAGCCCCCCATTCCCCCCGGGGACAATGCCTCGAGTCCCCGGTGGGTATGGTACATGTTACCAGGAAAATCTCCGGACGAAGTCACCGGAGCCGTGACGCTTCGGTTTCTGTGCCCCGCGCTTAAGGCCGCGTCGCTTCGCCATAAATGCGCTCACGGTTCGAATCGGCATCTCGATTCGCGCGCCAATCCCTTCGTTTCCCGCTCACAGTTTACACTTCGATGGTCCAGATTGCTCCGCGGGGTGCCACGTGGCGCCCATCTGGACCACGGCTCGCCTCTATAAATAGGGCCTTGGGGGGCCCGGTAACTTCATTCCAAATTTCTCAGCCTTAGTGTGTTTTGCTCTCCCGGTAGCTCTCTCCCAGTAGCCACCTTCCGGTAACTAGCTCCCGGTAGCAAGCGTCCCAAACTTTTAGACGTAGCCCCCTGCAAAGTTAGTCTACGGAAAAAACTGACCTGATGGCACTGAAGGGTCGAGCGAAGACGACCGAGGTGCCCCCGGAGGAGGTCGCTCCGGACTTCCTCTGGGCGTCTGAGTTCGCAGCCGAGGACGCCGAGTCCATGGTCGAGCGCTGCGTCGTCTAGGACGGGGACATCCGGGTCCCCGTGAAGAAGGACGGAGCCCCCTGCCCCAGGCCCGGAGAGATCGTGGCCTTCGAGGCCTTCCTGGAGGCGGGGCTCCGACTGCCGGTGCATGCCTTGCTCCGGGAGTTTCTGAAGGAGTATGGGGTGGCTCTAAACCACCTCACCCTGAACGCGATCGTCCGGATGGGGCTTTTCATTTGGCTCTACGAGACGGCGACCGGGTGGGAGCCTACCCTGCGCGCCTTCCGGTACTTCTACGAATCGGCAGCGAGGAGCTCCCACCTGGTGAAGGGGGCGCCCAAGTCCCCCTTTGGCTCGGTGATGGTGCAGATGCTGCCGTCTCGGGTGGCCGATTACCCAGCGGTAGCCTCCCGGGACCATTGGGGCGACTGGATCCGGAGGCGGTTCTACCTACGGGTCCGGGACGACAAGGTGACGTATGGCCCGGAGCCCGCTTCCTACAGCAGGTCGTCCGCGCCGAAGCCTCCGGTGTGGACGGATGAGGAGCTCGAGCTCCTCGGCAAGGTGATCATCTCCTGAAAGACCCGCTCTATGCGGGACGCCACCGAGGAGATGATGCTCCTAAGGATCTCCCCCTTCTCACGTGGGAGAAGGGGGATCGGAATGGGCCCGGTGCAACGGCCCCTGGTCAAGCCGGTGACCCGACGTAAGTCCCAGTAACCTGCTTCATTGCATTTACAAATTTTTGAAAATTTGACTAACTCTTTACCTCTTGTAGTCCGACCGTACCCGGCGGCGCGGGAGAAGGCGGAGAACCTCCTGGGGAGGTACTTCGCCGACGAGCACGAGCGCGTCGTGCGCCTCGTGGGGGAGGGCCCTCCCCGGAACCTGGTGGCTGAGGCCTACGGGCTGAAGCTCCCGGAGAGGAAGCCCCTCCCCACCCCCGGGTCACACAAACGGGGGAAGGACGCTGCCGGGGCCTCTGAGCCTAAGAAGGCCAGAGTCCAAAAAGCCCCTGGCCCGTCGACGGCGCCGGCGGCGACACCGGCGAAGCCCCAGGACAAGACCCCCGGGACCAAGCGCGCCCGGGCGCCGCCCCAGAAGGAAGCAACACGCCCTCCCCCGAAGAGCCCCATTGAGGCTCGGGGGAAGGAACCGGCCGCGGACTCGGCGAACTACGCCCCATCGCCTCCTTCGATAGCGGCCCCGCCGACACCCTCGGCCCCCTTGGGGCCGGAGAAGCTGGAGGTGAGGTTCGCGGAGGCCTCGCCTCCGCGGATGGAGTGGCCCGTGGACGAAGGGGGGAGCCCCTCGGTCTACGAGGTCCCGCCGGAAGTGGGGGCCCCGGGGGCCCTCCCGCCCGCGAAGGGGAAAGGGTTGATGATCCCCCCCCCGGCGAGGGACCCCTTCCTGGACTTCCTCAGCCACCTCCTCGGGGGGCAACTCCGCAACGAAGACGACGACGACCGCCACCCCGACCGAGGTCGTGCCGGGTGCCCAGGTCCGGGAGCCCACTACCAGCCGCGGCGAGACCAACGCCGGGCGGGAGACTCCCCTGCTTTCTGCAGGGAGATCGAGCGCTACGCGGAAGGCCTGCAGACCCCCAAGGTCTAGGCCTTTGTCGCGGAGGGGACGCTCCACGAGCGCTTCGCGGAGCTTCGGTCCCTCCAAGTCTAGGTACTCACCCAAGACGGTCGTCGCTCTCTCTTGGTTCCCTGCATCCAAAATTTTTCTAACTATGGAATTTGTAGGGAGCGACAATTACCTGGGGCGTCGAGCAGCGCGTCATATGGTTGCCCAAGGACGCGGAGGACAGGGCCGACTCCTTCTTGAGTCAGCGGGACGAAGCTCTCCAGGAGCTGGCCCGGGTTCGAGCCCAGGTCCACATCTCAGAGACTCTCAACGACCGTCTCCGGGAGGAGGCGAAGGCGAAGGAGGGGGCCTTCCGGGAGCTCGAGGGGTCGAGCGTCCGGGCAGTGGAGGACGCAGGCCGCTCCGTCCGCTCGGCCCTCGAGAGCCTTGGCATAAGCCTAGGCTCCGGGGGTGGCTCGGAGGTGCCCCCGGACACGCTCGCGGAGGCTGTACATTTTCTTAACGCACAAGTCTCCGTGATCCCGGAGGCAGCGAACGCCCGGGTGCGAGGCCGGGCAATCCCCGTCGTCGCGGCCGCGGCGGGGCTCATCGAGCACCGGGGAGTGGGCGATCGGAGGCCGCATCCCGCGGAGCTTCCCCGATTTCTTCGAGCCCGCGCGCCGGGAGGTGGAGCAGCTCGCCAGGGGTTTCTACGACCGGATCATCCGGGTGAGATTCCCAGCACCGGCGACTCCAGCAGTGGACGCCCCAGCCCCGGCCTCGGAGGAAGCCCCCCGGGGGGAGGACGCCAATGAAAGAGTATGAGCCTCCCCCCGGGTCTTTAGATCAGACCCTTTTGTTTTCTTAGGACTTTTGATCCCGGTAGCTTCTTAGAAGAAGCCCCGGACACTTGTAAAAAGATATTTTGGAATGCAATAGAGTTAGAAATTTTTCTAAGTCTTTGAATTGAATGCAATGTTACCAGGGTTCCCGGGAGAAGGTCCGGGAGGGGCTCTCCGGGGGACGCCCAAGCGGCTTTGATATTGCTAAGCCTCATCTCCGGGGAGTGCAGCGGGGACGCCGTCCGGGAGCCCGTCCGGTTAAGGTGGCGCCCGGAGTGGCACTTGGACAATTTTGACAATCATTGCACCGAATCGTCCCCCCCGCGTCCGGCGTTCCGGATGATACCTCCTCTTCGGATACTTCCACCAGCGGGATACTAGTTCTGGCCCGAAGATGTGCTCCGGGACGCTCGGCGCCGCGTGCGCGCATTGTACCGGGACTTGGCGTGGGAGCTAGCGGAGAGCCTTCGGGAGTATTAGGCGTAAGAGCCTTAGGGTGTAGAGGATCCCCCGGGTTAGAGCCCTGGGTTGTATCGTTTCCGAAGCCCACCGGAGGGGGAAGATGTCCTCCGGGTTTGACAATCAATAAAGCTGTTCGTTTGTTTCTTCTTTCGTTGTCTTTTTATTTTTTCTTCTTGGATGGTCTGGACGACTCCTTTTCACAAGAATGAGCTAAGTTTGCTCGTGGGCGGTACGGTCGACACCCGGGGGTTCCTTATCCCCCCGCCCACAGCGGGCCGGAGGGTAGCTCCAAGCGCTGTGGGGGTAACAAGGCCCCCGGGGTGAAAGTGACCTGTAGCATAGGAATTTTTCTAAGTTAGAAAATTTTAAAACGAGGTTTCCAAGGGAAAGACCTTCTGAGAGACAATCGTCCGGTCGCCGTGAGGACGGGGAGCCGGGAATAAGGCCTCGTGTGGAAGAAACATCCAAGAAAACCCGATGAGCTTTCCGGAGACGAGCTTTGTAGGAGATGATCATCCGGTCGCCGTGAGAACGGGGAGCCGGGAATAGGGTCTCCGGGCAAGAAATGTCCGAGAAATCCGTAACTTCTTCGGGAGACAATCGTCTGGACGCCGTGGGGACGGGGAGCTGGGAATAGGGTCTCCGGGAGGCAATCATCTGGTCGCCGTGAGAACGGGGAGCCGGGAATAAGGTCGCCGGGGACCAAATATCCAAGAATGCCATTAGACGTCCCACTGGGGAGAGCGTCTACTCCCGGAGGAGGAAGAGATATCCAAGAAAGCCATTAGACGTCCCACTGGGGAGAGCGTCTACTCCCGGAGGAGGAAGTGCCCGATGACGGGTCTTGAGTGTTTGGGTAGGGGACTAGTCTCCCAAAGTGACTCGTTACCGCGGCCGGCTGCGGCCTGCAGGAGCTTCTCATCCACCGGCATCTCTTTGAAGGCCATTAGGAATAGGACGTCGGCGGAGCTCCCGCTGTCCACAAGGATGCGGGCCAGCTGGCAGTTGTAGATTGTCGTGGAGACGATGAGCGCGTCGTCGTGGGGGAAGCGAACCCCTCGCGTGTCTTCCGCCATGAAGGTGAGGGGGACGTCCGACCACATAGGTGTCGGGGACGCGTGTAGCACCCCCACAACCTTGACCTCGCGCGCGTACTCCTTACGCTGGCGCTTAGAGTCCCGCCCGGTGACAGACCCTCCCACGATGACGTTGATGTGGCGCTGAGAAGTTTGAAAGGGGAGAGCTTCTGAAGGCTCCCCCTCCTGCGTCTGCGTCTGCTAACCCCGCGGGAGCGGGAAGGGCCGGAACAGCTGGCCAAGGGAGCAAGGAGGCCGGAGTCTCCTCCCCTGCCCGCGCTGGTCGAGGAACGCCGTGAAGTGCTGCAGCAGTTGGTCGCAGTTTCGGGTAGCGTGGGTACTGGACCCGTGGAAGCTGCACCACAGTCCTTCCCTCCTTCTCCCCACGGGGCCTTCCCAGCCGCGCGAAGACTGTCCTCCCCCATGACCTTTTGACTTGGGGAAGGGGCGGTTGCCCCCTCGGGGGGTCGCGCGAGCCGCCTCCGCCCTCGAGGACAAAGGTGTCCCGAGGCCGTGGCTCGTTACGCCCCCCCTGCCTAGGGTGCTTGAGGGGATCCCTGGCCCCCCGATCGGCGGGGGCGGGAGCCCCCTGGGTCTTCTTCCAGATGTCGTCTTCCTCTGCCCTAGCGTACTTTTCGAGTACGTTGAAGAGCTCGTCGGCGGAAGAGGGGGACGTGGGCCTTCGGTGGAGCTCCCCCGGGAGGATGCCGCTTTTGCAGGCTTCGATGACCGTAGAGTCGGGGACGTGGGCCACTTTGCTCTTCACCTGAGCAAAGCTCTTGAAGAAGCTTCTGATGGTTTCCCCAGTCCTCTGCCGGACAGTGTACGACTGCGAGGAGTCCAGGGGGCGCACATAGTTCCGCTGGAAGTTCGCGCAGAACTCCTGCTTGAGCTGCGTGAAAGACTTGATGGAGCCGGGAATAACATCGACTCCTGGAGGAGGAAGATAGATCCAATTAGGCGGCAATGGGCCGATCATCCGGTGTCCGTGAAAACGGGGAGCCAGGAATAACGTCGACTCCCAGAGGAGGAAGATAGAATGCCCGGAGACGGGTCTTGAGTGTTTGGGCAGGGGACTAGTCTCCCAAAGTGACTCGTTACAGCGGCCACTGTGACCAGGTTGCCGCTTACACCCTCAGTCCACGAGGGCTGATTGTAAGCCGCCCTGCAGGAGGGACTTGCTGGGCCTGGCCCACTTCCTCGCGGAGAGGGCATCCTCACGGGGAGGGCGTCCTCGCGTGGAGGGCATCGCCGCTAGGGGCGGTAATGAGAGAGACCTGCAATGAGACAGTTTGAAAAGCAAGACCTATGTATTGCTAATAAAATGAAGTACAGGGCCTCCCCCTGCGAAGCCGCGAAAGGGGAGGAAAATACAGTGTCCCTCCTCCCCCTCCGGCGTGAACGCTCCGGGGGAGGGGACAGGCCCATAAGGCTAGACATAGAACTTGCGAAGTAAACGCAAGTTCCACGTGTGCTTCAGCTCTTGCTCTTGAAGGTTGGAGAGCTTGTAGGTCCCCGAGCCCAGGACCGCGGAGATCCTGTAGGGGCCCTCTCACTTGGGGGAGAGCTTACCTTGGGCCTGGGGGTCCGTCACGCGCTTGAGGACAAGGTCCCCAAGGCGGAAAGCCCTATCGGGCACGCGCTGATTGTACGCGCGCGCCATCTCTTGCTCGTAAATGGCATGGCGGAGAAGCACTCGGTCGCGTTCTTCCTCCACGAGGTCGATTTCCAGGCGCTGGTTGGCCTCATTGGCCTGGTACGCTGTGGGCGTGGCTCCCTCCAGGAGCTCGACCCGCAGCGACCGGAGCCTGATCTCCAGGGGGAGGACTGCCTCCGCCCCGTAGACCAGGGAGAAGGGAGTACGCGCCGTTGCCCGGGACGGGGTCGTGCGCATGGAGCAGAGGATGCTAGGGAGCTCCTCTGCCCATGCACCCCGCTTAGAAGCGGTTTGCTCGAGTCTCCGGTGCAACCCCTGTAGGATCACGCCATTGACCCTCTCGACAGCCCCATTGCTCTGGGGATGGGCCACCGAGCCGAAGTGGATGACTAGCCCCAGGCTTTCACAGAATTCCCGGAAATAACCCGAGTCGAACTAGGTCCCGTTGTCCGCGGTGATTTCCCGGGGGACACCAAAACGCCATACGATGTTTTTCCAGAAAAACCGCTGAACGGCCCGGGACGTGATGCTGGCCAAAGGCTCCGCCTCAACCCACTTTCTAAAATAGTCGACTGCGACTACCACATACTTGCAGGAAGGGCCCTAAGAGGTCCATCCCCCAGCGCACGAAGGGCCAAGTGATGGGGATTGTCCGCAGCGCTATAGGGGGGAGGTTCGAGCCCTTGGCCATCTTCTGGCATGCCTCGCACGCGGAGACAAGGTCTCACGCGTCGCGCATAACCGTGGGCCAGTAGAAGCCCTGCCGGAGGGCCTTGGCCGCAATGGCACGCGGGGCTAGGTGAGAACCACAGCTCCCCGCGTTGATGTCTTCGAGAAGTTGAAGTCCCTCCAGCCGGGGGAGGCAGCGCAGGAGGGCGGAAGCCCCCCGCTTGTAGAGCCTCCCCTCCAGCAGGAGATATGCCCGGGCTTTAGCCCGGAGGCGTTTAGCCTCGGTCTCACTAGGAGGGTCCCCCTCCCCCTTGATGAAGGAGATGAGGGAGTCCATCCAAGACGGAGTCCGGATGATCTCGGCGACCTCTGGGACATGAGGCTCATCGCCCGTGTCCGGGGAGGCCACCGAGGGCTTCGTGATGATTTCCAGGAAAGCCCCCTTGGGGAGCGATTCCCGGGCGCTTGCCGCCCGGGCCAGGGCGTCGGCCCGGTCATTGTCCCTCCGCGGGATATGCCGGGCCTCGAGGCCGTCGAAATGCCTCTCCATCTTTCGCACTTCCTGCAAATAAAGACTTAAGTTTGCGTCATGGCACAGGTAAGACTTGTCCATTTGGCAAACTACGAGCTGAGAATCTCCCTTGACTAGGAGGCGCCGGATCCCTAGGGAGCGCACGAGGCGCATCCCGAGGAGCAAAGCCTCGTATTCGGTGACGTTGTTGGTTGAGGGGAACTCGAGCCGCGCGGCGTACTCGAGTTCCTTCCCCTCGGGGCTCCGGAGGACTACTCCCGCACCAGCCCCGGCGAGACACAGCGACCCATCGAACATGAGGGTCCAATGATCATTGCGTCGGGGCGGCACAGGGAGATCTTCGTCCCCGGACCCAGAGGCGGGAGTCCATTCTTCGACGAAGTCGGCGAGGACCTGCGACTTGATGGCGGAGCGACCGGTAAGGGACAGGGAGAAGGGGGCGAGCTCGGCCCCCCACTTCCCGATCCGGCTGGTGGCTTCCTTGTTCCGCAGTACCTCCCTGAGGGGGAGGGACGACGGGACAGTGATGGGGTGCCCCAGGAAGTAATGCCGAAGCTTCCGGGACGCCATGAGGAGGGCGTAGCAGATTTTCTCCATCTCCGTGTACCGAGTTTTGGCCCCTTGGAGGGCCTCGCTCACTTAGTACATGGGACGCTGCTGCCCCCCCTGCTCCTTCACCAAGACCGCGCTGACGGCGACGGGGGTCACGGTGAGGTAGAGGAGCAAGGGCTCTTCTGGAGACGGACTCACGAGCATTAGAGGGCTCGTGAGCTACTTCTTGTGGTCGTTGAAGGCTTCCTGGGCCTCGGGGGTCCAGCGGAAGCCCTCGAGCCCTCGGAGGATCTTGAAGAATTAGAGGCCCCGCTCCCCCGACCGGGAGACGAAGCGGCTGAGTGCGGCTAGGCGGCCATAGAGCCGCTGGACGTCCTTGACGGAGCGCGGCGGGGGCATGTCTAGGAATGCCCGAATCTTCTCGGGGTTTGCCTCAATGCCCTGCTGGGACACGAGGAAACCTAGGAGCTTCCCCCCATGCACCCCGAAGGCGCACTTCTCCGGGTTGAGTTTGAGCCCGAATGCGCAGAGGTTGTGGAAGGTTTCATCCAGGTCGTCGATGTGGGAGGCTGCGCGGGGACTCTTGACGACCGCGTCGTCTACGTAGACTTCAACGTTACGGCCGACTTGCTCTTTGAAAACCAATGTCATGAGGCGCTGGAAGGTTGCCACCGCGTTCTTGAGCCCGAAGGGCATATGGACGTAGCAGAAGGTTCCGAGGGGAGTAATAAAACTCGTCTTTTCCTCGTCCCCTTCCGCCATCCGCACTTGATGGTAGCCTGAGTAGGTGTCTAGGAAGCTCATGAGCTCGCACCCCGCAGTGGAGTCGACGAGCTGATCAATCCGCGGGAGCGGGAAGATGTCTTTAGGGCAGGCGCGGTTAAGGTCGGTGAAGTTCACGCACATCCGCCACCTGCCGGTTGATTTCTTGACGAGGACGGGGTTCGCGAGCCACTCGGGGTGCAGGACCTCCCGAATTGTAACACCCTGAGTTAGGGGTGAAAACTTCCTTTTTCATCAATAGCATGCATGCATGTATCTGTAGTATTAGCCAGATCAGTATCTATTCTAAGCCCTAAAATCTCCAAAATCTATCCTGTGACCTCAAATCAAGATCAGATTGTTCAGATGTGATCTATCAGTTACTCTGAACTTAAAAGCCTTCAGAACCCAGATCCAATTCTATCTCTAAATTCCAGATTTATCAACTTCTTCTGTTTTCGAAAACAGAAATACCTTATATTACCCAAATACCCTAAGTTTCAGAAATACAGATTTAATCAAAATCTTGACCAAGTTCAGACCAGATTATTCCTGGAATATGATCATGGGTATGTCAATACCTTAATATAAAAAGTTGACAGCCACATTCTATCATCTAGACTCTTTTCACAAATCAGTCCAAGGGTTATCGCAAATTAGTCCTTATCTGATATCTAAAAACCCAAAAAGGCTAAAATCTCCAGATTAACTCCAAATTCAGAATTTCTTTGGCAAATCTTCTCAAAATGCTATTTACCACAAGTCTCTCTTCTGTGCAGATATCAAAATCGAACCCTAAATGCCAGAATTCGAAATCGACAAAACTTAAATCTTGTTTTACCCTAAATTACCCTATTTTCAGTTTGTATCAAAAACTATTCAAATGTATCAAATTTTATCAATTACCTTTGCCAAATACTTTGTTGAATATAATCTACCAGATTAGTGAAATCAATTTCAGTTTAAACCTTCCAAATCTCCAGATTTACATTTCAGTCCAAATGTGAAAATCAAATATTCCAATCAGGCCCCTAATTCGACCAGGCCAACTGCTGTACACGACCAGAAGCCTCGCCGTGATTCCTTGCGCCGTGCACGTTCGCCTCCGGCCAAGCTTCGCCTGCAACTTGATCGTGCATGCTGTTGCGCACGTGTCCTCGCCTCAGCCGTCACCGTGGCAGCGTCGCTGCAACGTCGACGACCAGCGCCTGCTTCCCCGCGCGACCAGCAGTGACCGTTGTCAGCATTTTCTTGCCACGTCGCTTGCCTTGCCAGCCGTTGTCGCCACCGCTTTGCACTGCCCGACATGATTGAGTCCCAAGGTAGCAACAGCTTTGCTTCGCCAGTGCGCCGTCGCATCACTGCTCTTTGCTGTGTCTTCGCCGCTGATGTCCAGCACGCAAGCAACCTCATCACAGCAGTCAATCACTTCGTTGTCTCCTCCTTGCAAGCTTCGCCTGGCCTATTTAAACCCTACTGTGTGCAGCAGCTTCTCCATACTTCACCAGAAACCAGCTAAATTCCAACTCTCGCTGTTTCAGTCATCTTCTCCGGCGAGCCGTCGAGGAAGCTCACGGTGCCAGCTCACTTCACTGCATCTCCTGCCAAATTAAAGCCATCAGTGAGTTCATCTACTCAACCTCTCTGTGTAGTGCTATCTAATTGCTCTCCGGTGGACTCTAACGCCGGTGATCGCCGGAAATGGCTGAAAGTCGAAGAATGCCCTGTTCCGGCAATGTAGCTCGAACTACTCCAAACTAGCTCTTGTATCTGTAATCAAAATTGATCAGTAAGCTAAATCAAGCATGCCTGTGAACTTAGAACAATCAATTGAGCCCAATTTGAAGCTATCCCCAATTTTGCAATTTATCAGTTGCTGGCTCTCGTCGCCAAGCCACACCGGCGAACCTCCGGCCAAATTGACGTCGCCAGTAGCTTACTCATACCCTTCTATCACTCCTAGAGCAAGGAATCGAGTTCAATCGGCTTGTGTTGGAAATGCCCAAATCCAGTGTTTCTTCTCCGGCGCCGATGACCGGAAAAGTGTTCCCGGCCGTTTCAGCCCAAATCACCTTGTCATTTAGATGTGCCTTAGCCTCCTGAGCATTTTTGTCTTCTAGCCCGACACCTAGATCAGCCTAGATCAAAAGATATAGCTTTGCCAAGTTTGTGTCCAGAACTGCTCCAGTGCAGCCAGTTCATCTCTGTTCATCATCAAATTTCTTGCTTTCCAGCCATTCCTTGCCCTAGATCCTGTTGACTTAATTGTTCCTGTTACTCAAGCCTACCTCCCAGACAAAGTGGTGCATCATTTGGAGCTCCATATCAAAAGTTATGCTAAGCCCTATTTTTTGGCATTGTCAGCTCTATGCCAGAGCTTGTCAGCCAGTGGCATTGACCTTGTTTACCCACTTCTGGTTGTGTAATTTGAAAACCACCTTGTCCACTGAATTTGTAGAGTTGTGATCTACATTTTCTTCTACTACTACAACTTGAAATAAGCATCCTAGCTTTTCTTAAAGCTATGTCCAAGCTTTGATCCGAATGTCGATCTGTTGACATTCGCTGTTTTGATTAAACCAGCCACAAAATTGTTATCCCTATTGTAATCCTAAAACCCTAAGTTTATGTAATCACCATCCTTAGCCCAAATTCCTTGAAACCCTAGAATCTCGACTCAGTTCAGTTTGCAGTTCAAATTATCTCCAGTATAGTTCAATCATTCTTGTTGAGCATTTCTGCATATAAGTCATAAAACATTTTAAATATTATAAGTAATTATTGTGTGATTGTTTGTCGTCGAGCAGATTCAGAAGCTGACTTTGAAGATTTTGCTGTTGACCCGTCATCGACTGCTGTATTTTACGACGCGGAAGGCAAGTCATATCCTTGGTCATCTTGAACCTATATTTTAAATGTTGCTAAAACATAACCTTGAATATAGGCAATATTGCATGTGAAAGATTGAGAATGGTTGATTTATGAATTGGCAGTACTAGACTGGTTATCTGTGAAATGTGAAATAAACAAGTTTTGAGTCATGAACTATTATATGTATTTATATACTTATATTCATGAAATAAAACCCCTAGCTGTGACCAGAAAAATGGTATGGATGGCTGTAGCACTGGAGGTGCTAGACTGCAAGGAATGCAGGCACTGAAGGTGCAGGGTTGTGGATGGTCTGGTCACTGGCATATAAGGACTAGAACCTTGTGTTGTGCGTCTAGTGGCATGAACAACGTGCTAACCGCAAGCCTGGTATGGGACAGGCCTGATGTCGTGCCTGCCACGACTGTGACATTACCTGTGAGGAGCCCAGCTCGGTGCAGCTGGTCCCTTAAACCACTTGACTTCCCAGGATGAGTCAATCACAGGGATACATTGAAGCAGCAAAATAATACAGTAGTCATAATTGTATGGCCATCAGGCCTTAGTACAAAACGAGGTACAGTGCCTTACAAGGCACAAGGGTCTAACAAAATAACACATCTAGTCGGCGAAAGCTAGGCCCAAAAGCAATCCACAGGAAACAGAGGTTGACAGCAGACAGCACCACATCAGGGCTCCGGAGGAAACTGCTCATCATCTCCTGGGTCCGCAGCATCTTCAGGGCATTCTCCAAGGTCGTAGAACGCTCCATCTATTGAGGAGTTGTTGCAAGGGTGAGTACTTATGTACTCAGCAAGTCATAGGGGAGGTAGAGATATAGTTACAGTATAAATGACATGAGCCTATGCTATTGGGGAAAGAGTGAAGGGTTTTTCCCAAAATACATTTCTTTCTCAATTCTTACTCAACTTCTGATCATACCCATGGCAGTAAATAAATCATATTGATGGTGATACATATATCCCATATCCAAGGCGATATAACCTCATATCACACTATTTTTATTCAAGTCTTTCGATCATATACTCATAGCAGTATTTCATAACTTAGGGCATAAACCACATGCCTGCCTCTTAATTATCATATGATCTCTATATTATGGTATTACCGTGACACGTCAACACATGACAGCCCACGGCAACGCCCCTTATCATGACAACACATGCCACTTGGGTAATCTTGAGCTAACAAATTTTAGTTTATAAAACAATACTTGTGTCACACCCCGTGGATTTAATCCACCGCGGCATACTCCTAAAACTCGGGAGCACGAAGTATTCGAATACATTTTTAAACTCTGCAGAGATGTACCTCTTTTTAAATCCACTTTTTCACTCGACTTCCAAGTCGGGCCAACTCCATGCGACTTATACGCATGTGATAAGGCCGAGATCACACAACGTTTTTGCAGTCTAGTATTAACAGTATCCCTGCCCGGTAAATGGACAATACCGTCCCAAGTACCGTTGTGGGTCCTCCCCACTGCCTTACTTCCTAGCCTGGGTCTATGTTCCCGCAGGACACATAACCTCTTTTGATTACAGTCGCGCACGACTTAATCTGGCGTAGGGCGTCTTCCTTCTTTACACCTTATCCTCTCATAATTTTTCTGATCTCACATCACTCATGGACGAACTGCGTCCCACCAGTTTCCACGCGAGAAACCCGATCGACAAGCCATGCAGGGAACTGATAATACTAAGAAAGCTACTAGGTTGCGCCTGTCCCATACCAGGTAAGTGGTTCGTACGTTTTTCATGCCACTAGACGCATAACACAAGGTTCTAGTCCTTACATGCCAGTGACCAGATAATTCCACAAACCATGCACCTTCAGTGCCTACACATTCAGTGCAGCCAAGCACTTCCAGTGTTACCACCATTCCATACCAAAATACTGGTCACGGCTAGGGGTTCTATTTCATGAATATAAATGTACATGTTTAAACTTTTATTAGTTCGTGGCTTACTATCTTATCAAGTTCACATTCCTCAAGTATTCAATCTATCACTGCCATAATATCATTGATCTCAACACATGCAATATTAATGAGATATCTACTCATGGAATAGCATAGCAATTCAAAAAATATGGGTTTCAATATGATCAAAGTATGACTTGCCTTCCGCGTCGTAAGTATCAGCAGTTGATGATGGTTCAACGACAAGATCTTCAACCCCGGACTCTTGCTCTAAACAAGATCAAACAAGCAAACAGGCATTACAATTCATTCTATTCTCACTAACCTACTACATGCAAAGATGCAAGGAGAAAATACTCTGGGAAAACAAGGTTTGGAAGCGATTAGAGTTAAACTGTGGGGATCAGGGTTAAAATTAGTTGTCAAGGTTTACAAGGTTCCAAAATATCAGGGTAATATCAAGTTTGTGACTGGTTCGCCCAAAAACAGCGAACGTCTTTAGGTTGGCATTCGGTTCAAGGCATCGACATAAGGTCGACGGGTGATAGAGGGCTCAACTCAAGTTGTGACAGTAGAGAAAAGTGTAGATCACAACATCAGGAGTCTAAGGGACAAAGTTATTTCCAAGTTTCATGGCTGGAAGTGGGTGAAAAGGCTCAATGCCACTGGCTGACACAGCCTGGCATAGGGTTGACATGGCCAGAAACTAGGGTTAGCCTTATCTTTTGACTCAGTGCTCCAAATGATGCACCACTTTGTCTGGTGGTTAGGCATTTGTAACAGGAACAAATGTCTCAACAGGACCTAGGGCAGGAGATGGCCGGAAAGTGATGAAAACCGGCGAAGAACACGGTGGCCGAGCTGTTCTCAACAGTTTCTGGACAAAACCTTGGCATGGTGATACCTCTTCATCTGGGCCGATCCAAGTGTCGAGCTAGAAAACAAAAATATTCATGGGGTCGAGGCACATCTACTAGACAAGGTGGTTGGGGTTGAAACGGCCGGGAACAAAATCCGGCGACCGGAGCTAGGGAAGAAGCCACGAAAATTGGGCATTTCTGTTCTAGGGAAAACGAACTCGAGCCCTTGCTTGAGGGGGGTCTCTGGGGCATACAAAAGCTATGTGTGAAGTTGAATTCACCAAACATTCAACAGATAAGCTAAATCAGCAAGCACAGTGAACATGCACGGTTGAATTTGGGGGTTTTTCACATTTTAGCAAAATTGATGATTCTAGTTGCTTAGATGTGTTCCACACAGTCCACTGATCAATATTGATCACAGGCTCGAGAGCTAAATCGGTTTAATTTGGGGTTTAATTGCTCGCCGGAGTTGTCGGGGAAAAACAGCAATTCCCGGCGATGAGGTGCGATAGAACTCAATTGGCTGCTACTACACAGGTAAGTGGTTGAGAGTAACTCACTGGTAGCTTCAATTTGGAGTTCGGTGCAGTGGATTGGCCTGGCACCGTGAGCCTCTTCTCGAGCTCGCCGAAGAAGACGAAGACGACGGCGTGGTTAGGGATTTTGGGTGGTTCTGGGTGTGAGTGTGTTTGAGCTGAGCTGGGGTGGCTTTTATAGGCACAGCAAGGGGCTTGCAACGGCTGGAATTGCCTGGAGAATTGAAGCTCGAATCGATGGCGAATTGACCGGCCGGGCGGGACAGCAGCGAAGCGACGCGCTCCAGCGGCCGTGCCGGCTTTTGCCTGCTGCTCTGGTGGAGGTGAAGGCGAAGTGATGCTTCCCCAAGGCATGCTTGCAACGTGGCGCAACTGCGCTGCCGTTGTCGGGCGCGCGCGCGGGAGAACGAAGGCGCTGCTGGCGGGCGAGTTGATTCCACGGTGGCGAACACGATGCGCACACGCGGCAGGGAAACAGTGGCGGAGGTGGCGACGCTGGAGATCGCCGGCGACGAAACCGCAGCGGTGGCAATGGCGACGACCAACTCCGGCGCTCGTGGTCGTTTGAACGGCCTGGTCGTGCACAGTAGCCTGGTCGAACCAGGGACTGATTTGCGATGATTTTTGGTTTGGCTTTGGACTAAACTGCAAATCTGGTCTTTGAGAGGTTTAATTTGAGATTTGATTTCATGGCTGAGTATAACATTTCTATTAATACCCATTTAGCTCAAATTTGGAGAAAGTTTGATAAGATTTGAGGGATTTCACCTATTTTCGAAAATAGGGTAAAATTAGGGTAAACTAAATCTGGATTTTGTCGATCTCGAATTCTGGTGATTGGAGAGAAATTTTGAAGTCTGATCAAATAGGAGATCTGTATCAAATAGCATTTGGGAGGTGTTCCCTGAAGAAATTCTGGAGTTGGAATTGATTCGTGGATTTTAGCCTTTTCAGGCTTCCAGGTAAACAGAAAAGGACTTATTCGCAGTAAAATTTGGACTAAATTGCGAAAAGTGTTTAGATGAATTAATCTGGCTCCCAACTTTTTGAAGTGAGTTGAGGATGAACCTAGGAACGTATTCCAGGGGTTACTTGAGTCTGGATAAGGTTAAATCAAGATAACTTAATCATCTGGAAACTGGGGTACTTAGGGTAAATCTGAATTTTTCCTGTTTTCGAAAACAGAGAAAGGCTTAGGTACTGGGAGTTAGGGTCAGAATTTGATCTGGCTCCTGAAGACTTTTATCTTCAGGGTAACTGGTAGGTTAAATCTGGATGGTCAGATCTTGATCTGGATCTAGAGAATAGATTTGGAGATTTTTAGGGTTTGGGAGAGATTAGAGTTCAGCTGATCTGGCTACTACTACAGAGATACATGCATGCAAGGTTTTTATGCAAAACTTTTCACCCCCAAAACTAGGGTGTTACAAGCCTACCCTCCTTAAAGAAATCTCGCCCCGAGATTTACCTAGAGAAGGGAAAAGGTAGGGATAAGCCTGTCGCAGATCATCCTCTTTCTCCCAAGTCGCTTCTTTCTTTGAGTGATCTTCCCATTGAACCTTGCAAAGCTTGATTTTCTTTCTTCTGAGTTGACGTTCATCACTATCCAGTATTTGCAGTGGTTGAGTGTGGTAAGTGAGATTCTTCTGAAGCGGGATCCCCTGGTGTTCTATCTGATCCGTTGGTTCCTTGAGGCACTTACGGAGTTGCGAGACATGAACCACGTCATGAATTTCTCCAAGATCTGATGGTAAATCCAGTTTGTAAGATACCTCTCCTTTCCTCTTAAGGACTTTGAATGGCCCAATGTACCTTGGGGACAGTTTTCCTCTCTGATGGAATCTTCTCATCCCTTTTAACGGTGTAACCTTGAGATAAACTGATTCGCCTGGTGCAAACGACAATTCCCTTCTTCGGTTGTCGGCATAGCTCTTCTGGCGTGACTGTGCTGCCTTTAATCGTTCTCTGATGAGCTTGACATGTGCTTCAGCTTCTTCGATGAGTTCGGGTCCAATGACTTGCCTTTCTCCTGGCTTGTCCCAATGTAGTGGAGTTCTGCACTTGCGCCCATACAAAGCTTCAAAGGGTGCCATTTGCAGACTAGCTTGGTAACTGTTATTATAAGTAAATTCCGCAAATGGTAAGCACTTTTCCCAAGAGGTTCCATAATCTAAGATGCAAGCTCTGAGAAGGTCTTCCAAGATTTGATTTACACGTTCCGTCTGTCCTCCTGTCTGTGGATGATATGCAGTGCTAAACTGCAATTGGGTTCCCAAAGCTTCGTGGAGTCGGTTCCAGAATTTGGATGTGAATTGTGTTCCTCAATCTGAAACGATCTTTTTCGGGATACCATGCAGTGTCACTATTCGCTGCAGGTATAGCTCCGCTAATTTGTTGCCATTATACGTTTTCTTGACTGGTATAAAATGAGCAACCTTCGTGAGTTTGTCCACAATGACCCATATGGAATCATATCCCCCCTGTGTTCTGGAAAGTCCTGTGATAAAATCCATACCAATCTCTTCCCATTTCCAAGTTGGCACTGGTAAGGGTTGCAGCTTTCCGGCTATCTTCTGATGATCGGCCTTAATCCTTTGGCAAGTGTCACATCTTGCGACATATTCCGCGATTTCCCTCTTCATTCCATTCCACCAGAATTGCGTTCTCAGATCCTTGTACATCTTGGTGTTTCCAGGGTGTAGTGAATATGGGGTTTTATGGGCTTCGAAAAGAATTAATTCTTTGAGGTCTGAATTTCAGGGCACACAAATCCTTCCCCGATACCACACAATTCCTTGATGATCTTCACTGAAATCCTGGGTTTTTCCTGATCTGATGTGGCTCTTGATCTTATGTATCTCCTCATCTTCTTTCTGAGCATCCTCAATCTGCTTTTGGAGTTGAGACTCCACAGTCAATGTAGCTAACATCCCAGATGGCACTATGGTTACTTCAAGATTTTGAAATTTCTGCCGTAAGCACGGGTTTTTGGGTGTAGCTCCTTGTAGGGTATAAGCCTTCCTGCTCAAGGCATCTGCCACTACGTTGGCTTTCCCTGGATGGTAGAGTATGCTGAGGTCGTAGTCCTTGATCAGCTCGAGCCATCGGCGCTGACGCATATTGAGCTCCGTCTGTGTGAAGATATACTTGAGGCTTTTATGATCTGTAAAGATCTCACACTTATGTCCAATGAGATAATGCCGCCATATCTTTAAGGCATGCACCACTGCTGCTAACTCCAAATCATGAGTCGGATAATTTTCCTCATGTGGTCTCCATTGACGTGAAGCATAAGCCACTACTCGACCTTGCTGCATTAACACACAGCCTATTCCTTGCTTTGAAGCATCACAGTAAACTACAAAATCTTCTTTGCTGTCCGGTAATGTGAGGACCGGTGTTGTTGTCAATTTCTGCTTCAGCTTCTGAAAACTTTCTTCACACTTGATGGTCCATTCAAAAGTAACATCCTTCTTTAGCAGGTTCGTAAGAGGTTTGGCTATTTGGGAAAATCCTTCAATGAATCTCCTATAATAACCTGCTAATCCCAAGAAACTTCTAATCTCTGAAACTGAGGTAGGTTGCTTCCACTCCTTGATTGCGGAGATTTTAGCTGAATCCACTGAAATTCCTTCTGCTGTCAACACATGTCCAAGAAATGAAATTCTTGACATCCAAAATTCACATTTGTCAAACTTGGCATAAAATTGCCTCTCTCGTAGCCTTCCCAAGACTAGGTGTAAATGTTGCTCATGCTCTTCCGTACTCTTGGAATATATCATAATGTCATCTATGAATACTATGACAAACTTGTCAAGATAATCCATAAACGTACTGTTCATGATATTCATGAAAGCTGCCAGAGCATTGGTCAATCCAAAGGGCACTACTGTGAATTCATATAGCCCGTATCTTGTAGTGAAAGCAGTCTTCGGTATATCTCCCTTCTTGATTTTCAGCTGATGATATCCAGATTTTAAATCTATCTTGGAAAATACTTTGGCTCCTCGAAGTTGGTCGAACAAGTCATCAATTCTTGGTAATGGGTACTTGTTCTTAATAGTGACTTCATTCAAAGCTCGGTAATCTACACACATCCGTAAAGTTCCGTCTTTCTTCCTTACAAACAAAACTGGGGCTCCCCAAGGTGAAGCACTGGGTCGGATAAATCCTTTACCCTCCAGTTCCTCTAACTGATTTTTCAACTCTTCTAAGTCCGTTACCGGCATCCTATATGGTCTCCTAGCTATAGGTGCCGCTCCTGGTTTAAGCTCAATGGTAAACTCTATCTCCCTGTCAGGTGGCATCCCTGGGAGTTCTTCTGGGAATACATCTGGGTATTCCTGTACTGTGGGCACTTGATCCAAGCATACTTCCTGAAGTGCATGGACTGACCCTTGCAATTTTTCGACCGATGATCTTTCCGCATGGAATAGGACTTCCTTCCCTTGGTTACTAACAAGGCTTAGAGTTTTCTTCTCACAATCCACTAGACCTTTATGCTGAGATAACCAATCCATTCCTATTATAATGTCTAGGCCTTGCAGTTCTAGGACTAATAGATTAGCCCAGAACTCTACCCCATCTATTTTGAAGGTTATGTGATGACAAGCTGAATATACAGGCAGCTTAGCCCCTGGGGTCTGTGTAGCCATAGGGTACTCTAGAGGTACCTTAGGTATTCTTACTTTAAATGCGAAATCTTCTGATATGAATGAGTTTGTAGCTCCAAGATCAAACAGTATTAAAGCAGATGCAGACTGGATCAAGAATCTACCTAGGAGAATGTCAGAGGCATTGTCTGCTTCTTGAAGGGAGGTGAAGTTCAGTCGGCCTCCTCGGCCTGCCATTTGTCTTCCTCCTCGCCCTCGTCCTCGGCCTGCTACATTTCCCCCTCTGTTGGGCAAACCTCCTCTGGGGCTCTGCAATGGAGATGCAGCTGTGGTTCTAGGTGCCATTGTTTGTGTTCCAGCTTGCGATCTTGCTATCGCCATTGGGAGTTGAATCCACGGGCAACTGTCTTTGCGGTGTCCCATCTGTCCGCAATGATAGCATTGAGTCCTTAATTGAGGGCAATCCCTTTGATAATGCGCTCCTCTGCAGTTGGGGCATGTCGGCGTGAATGGTGGTCTTGACGCCGGGTAGGGCGGACAAAAATTTGGAGATGTTGGGGCCCTTCCCCTAGATGAGCTGCCTGGCAGTCGCGACTGTTGCATCATCTTCCTCTTCCGATTTTCTTCTCCGAGGCCTCGCATTTCTTCTATCTTTAATACTCGATTCACCAGGGTCTGGAATTCTGTGAACTCATGGGAGGCAATCTGATACTGCAAATAGTGCTGAAGTCCCTCGGTGAAGCATTCAATCTTCTTATCTTCCGTGTCGATGTCGTTGGATGCATACCGAGCTAGATGGTGGAATTGGTGCAGGTACTCAGTGACAGTTCGGTTCCCTTGATTCAAGTTCCGGAATTCTCGGCGTTTGGCTGCCATGACGCCTGTAGGGATATGGAATTTTCGGAACTGATCCTTAAATTCCGTCCAAGTGATGTTGTCTTTGTCCAAGTGTGCTTCTTGATAATTCATCCACCAAGCAGCTGCTGCTCCAGTGAGTTGGTGTGATCCGAATAACACCTTCTCTCGATCATTGCAACGAACAGTGTCCAGTTTCCTTTCAATGTCCCGCAGCCAGTCGTCTGCGACGATTGGGTCGGTCGCGCTTGCGAAGGTTGGTGGTCGCGTCTTCTGGAAGTCTGAGAGTCGAGTTCCGACGGCAGTACCTTCAGCAGTCCCTGGCATTTTCTGAATGACTTGAGCTAACAACTGGGTATGTGCAGCCTGGGCTTCTTGGCGGCTCCTCTCTATTGAAAGAAGAATTTCCTGGAGACTTGGTGAGTCTTCTTGTGGTGGTAGTGAGCTCTGCCATCCTGGATGAGGTGTGGTTCCTCTTCGTGGTGTAACTGGGTCTTGGCCCTCTTGGTCATCTTGGGTCCTTCTCCTTGTGTGAACCATTCTGATCTTCTGAAGAGAGAAGCAGACAGGTCTAACTAACTAAGGGAGAATTAGGGTACTAATGCAGAAATTAATGCGAAGCTGATTCATTAATGCACAAGTAGTTGATACAAAAGCGGCTAAACGCCTTAGACTGATACAACCAAAATACAAGTAATGGTGATGATAACAACCAAAAGCATCACCAAACCTAAAAGATCTACCCTGGCCTGAGGATCTAAATAAGCAGGCAACTAACTGCTCCCACAGGGCTCAACCTCCTCTGGCTCCATCTCGTCGTCGGACTCCTCCAGAGTGACAAACCCGGGTGGTCCAGACTCATGGAACAGCAGAGCAGACCCACTGCCCTTTGCCTGGCGGGTGCTAGGGGTAGAGAATGAGCGTCGGTACCCAGCTGCATTAGCAACCCTCCGAGGAATCAAGCTAGGTCCCGCACTGGGTCCAAAGGTACGAGCTGGGGAGACAACTGTCGGAGCAACCTCCTCAACTGTGCGGCGTCTCTGAGCTGCAGGCTGAGAAGTCAACGACGGGGAAGCGGTTCGGCCACGTTTCTTCTGCTCCTCCAACTCCTTGCGGAGCTCCTGATGCTCAGCAAGCAAAGTGGAGTAGCGCGAGTCGAGGGTCCTCAACAGACCTACGGTGCCTGCCAGACACGGGTCCGGGTACTCCACGATGGGTGACAACCCAGAGGGAGATGAAGGCCCGTGACAGAAAGGTGACTCCTGGAGCCGGCATGAGTACACCTGGCGTGCCCGATGCACCGCCTCTCGAGCTGCGTCCTGGATAGCATCCAGTCGGCTTGCCCTGCTGGCCTCCACCCTGATCACCTGTCCCTCACGACTATCGAGAGCGTGCACCAGCACTTTGGCCTTGAAGCCATAGCGACGCCCCTCATAATAGTCCCAAATAGTCTCGCAGATCGGCCGCTCATCAATCCCTAGGAATTGAGCAATATGCCACAGCAATGTGGCCCATCCACCGAGACGCTCGATGTAGCTGAAACGCTCCTTGGCCATCCTGCCGAGAATTTTGGAAGCAAAATAAGATTTTGAAGTCAACATTTTTATAAGAGCAAGAACATCCTTTGCAAAATAAAGTTTTTCAGAAATAATTTTTAAATAATTTACGAGGTCCTGCCGCTACCAAGCCCTGAGGGTACCGTCCTACAGTCAAGGTCTGTGCTGCTCTGATACCACTTTTCCATGTCGTGCCTGCCACGACTGTGACATCACCTGTGAGGAGCCCAGCTCGGTGCAGCTGGTCCCTTAAACCACTTGACTTCCCAGGATGAGTCAATCACAGGGATACATTGAAGCAGCAAAATAATACAGTAGTCATAATTGTATGGCCATCAGGGCTTAGTACAAAACGAGGTACAGTGCCTTACAAGGCACAAGGGTCTAACAAAATAACACATCTAGTCGGCGGAAGCTAGGCCCAAAAGCAATCCACAGGAAACAGAGGTTGACAGCAGACAGCACCACATCAGGGCTCCGGAGGAAACTGCTCATCATCTCCTGGGTCCGCAGCATCTTCAGGGCATTCTCCAAGGTCGTAGAACGCTCCATCTATTGAGGAGTTGTTGCAAGGGTGAGTACTTATGTACTCAGCAAGTCATAGGGGAGGTAGAGATATAGTTACAGTATAAATGACATGAGCCTATGCTATTGGGGAAAGAGTGAAGGGTTTTTCCCAAAATACATTTCTTTCTCAATTCTTACTCAACTTCTGATCATACCCATGGCAGTAAATAAATCATATTGATGGTGATACATATATCCCATATCCAAGGCGATATAACCTCATACCACACTATTTTTATTCAAGTCTTTCGATCATATACTCATAGCAGTATTTCATAACTTAGGGCATAAACCACATGCCTCTTAATTATCATATGATCTCTATATTATGGTATTACCGCGACACGTCAACACATGACAGCCCACGGCAACGCCCCTTATCATGACAACACATGCCACTTGGGTAATCTTGAGCTAACAAATTTTAGTTTATAAAACAATACTTGTGTCACACCCCGTGGATTTAATCCACCGCGGCATACTCCTAAAACTCGGGAGCACGAAGTATTCGAATACATTTTTAAACTCTGCAGAGATGTACCTCTTTTTAAATCCACTTTTTCACTCGACTTCCAAGTCGGGCCAACTCCATGCGACTTATACGCATGTGACAAGGCCGAGATCACACAACGTTTTTGCAGTCTAGTATTAACAGTATCCCTGCCCGGTAAATGGACAATACCGTCCCAAGTACCGTTGTGGGTCCTCCCCACTGCCTTACTTCCTAGCCTGGGTCTATGTTCCCGCAGGACACATAACCTCTTTTGATTACAGTCGCGCACGACTTAATCTGGCGTAGGGCGTCTTCCTTCTTTACACCTTATCCTCTCATAATTTTTCTGATCTCACATCACTCATGGACGAACTGTGTCCCACCAGTTTCCACGCGAGAAACCCGATCGACAAGCCATGCAGGGAACTGATAATACTAAGAAAGCTACTAGGTTGCGCCTGTCGCATACCAGGTAAGTGGTTCGTACGTTTTTCATGCCACTAGACGCATAACACAAGGTTCTAGTCCTTACATGCCAGTGACCAGATCATACCACAAACCATGCACCTTCAGTGCCTACACATTCAGTGCAGCCAAGCACTTCCAGTGCCACCACCATTCCATACCAAAATACTAGTCACGGCTAGGGGTTCTATTTCATGAATATAAATGTACATGTTTAAACTTTTATTAGTTCGTGGCTTACTATCTTATCAAGTTCACATTCCTCAAGTATTCAATCTATCACTGCCATAATATCATTGATCTCAACACATGCAATATTAATGAGATATCTACTCATGGAATAGCATAGCAATTCATAAAATATGGGTTTCAACATGATTAAAGTATGACTTGCCTTCCGCGTCGTAAGTATCAGCAGTTGATGATTGTTCAGCGACAAGATCTTCAACCCCGGACTCTTGCTCTAAACAAGATCAAACAAGCAAACAGGCATTACAATTCATTCTATTCTCACTAACCTACTACATGCAAAGATGCAAGGAGAAAATACTCTGGGAAAACAAGGTTTGGAAGCGATTAGAGTTAAACTGTGGGGATCAGGGTTAAAATTAGTTGTCAAGGTTTACAAGGTTCCAAAATATCAGGGTAATATCAAGTTTGTGACTGGTTCGCCCAAAAACAGCGAACGTCTTTAGGTTGGCATTCGGTTCAAGGCATCGACATAAGGTCGACGGGTGATAGAGGGCTCAACTCAAGTTGTGACAGTAGAGAAAAGTGTAGATCACAACATCAGGAGTCTAAGGGACAAAGTTATTTCCAAGTTTCATGGCTGGAAGTGGGTGAAAAGGCTCAATGCCACTGGCTGACACAGCCTGGCATAGGGTTGACATGGCCAGAAACTAGGGTTAGCCTTATCTTTTGACTCAGGGCTCCAAATGATGCACCACTTTGTCTGGTGGTTAGGCATTTGTAACAGGAACAAATGTCTCAACAGGACCTAGGGCAGGAGATGGCCGGAAAGTGATGAAAACCGGCGAAGAACACGGTGGCCGAGCTGTTCTCAACAGTTTCTGGACAAAACCTTGGCATGGTGATACCTCTTCATCTGGGCCGATCCAGGTGTCGAGCTAGAAGACAAAAATACTCATGGGGTCGAGGCACATCTACTAGACAAGGTGGTTGGGGTTGAAACGGCCGGGAACAAAATCCGGCGACCGGAGCTAGGAAAGAAGCCACGAAAATTGGGCATTTCTGTTCTAGGGCAAACGAACTCGAGCCCTTGCTTGAGGGGGGTCTCTGGGGCATACAAAAGCTATGTGTGAAGTTGAATTCACCAAACATTCAACAGATAAGCTAAATCAGCAAGCACAGTGAACATGCACGGTTGAATTTGGGGGTTTTTCACATTTTAGCAAAATTGATGATTCTAGTTGCTTAGATGTGTTCCACACAGTCCACTGATCAATATTGATCACAGGCTCGAGAGCTAAATCGGTTTAATTTGGGGTTTAATTGCTCGCCGGAGTTGTCAGGGAAAAACAGCAATTCCCGGCGATGAGGTGCGATAGAACTCAATTGGCTGCTACTACACAGGTAAGTGGTTGAGAGTAACTCACTGGTAGCTTCAATTTGGAGTTCGGTGCAGTGGATTGGCCTGGCACCGTGAGCCTCTTCTCGAGCTCGCCGAAGAAGACGAAGACGACGGCGTGGTTAGGGATTTTGGGTGGTTCTGGGTGTGAGTGTGTTTGAGCTGAGCTGGGGTGGCTTTTATAGGCACAGCAAGGGGCTTGCAACGGCTGGAATTGCCTGGAGAATTGAAGCTCGAATCGATGGCGAATTGACCGGCCGGGCGGGACAGCAGCGAAGCGACGCGCTCCAGCGGCCGTGCCGGCTTTTGCCTGCTGCTCTGGTGGAGGTGAAGGCGAAGTGATGCTTCCCCAAGGCATGCTTGCAACGTGGCGCAACTGCGCTGCCGTTGTCGGGCGCGCGCGCGGGAGAACGAAGGCGCTGCTGGCGGGCGAGGTGATTCCACGACAAAGATAACACGAAGAAGTGGCATAACAAAATGGATCCTCAATCTTGAGTTTAAACCTGGTATTTGATTTTATTATTCAACACACGGCTGAAATTGTTCCCTGAAAAATTGAAATCGCGATGGACTGGGTCATACACGATAAAAAAAGGTCTTTCTGTATGGTGCCGTAGAGCTTCAAGCACAAAATGGCACCACTTTCAAGGTAAACATGCACCGTATCAAGTTATACAATGCGGGAGACTAGGTAAGTAAGCTGAACTTGATCAATTCTTTCAATTCTATATATTTCTGAATGACCGAGAATGTTTTGTTGAGCGGGATGTTAAACCAGTGCTAGCTGGGAGGCAACCCGGTTACCCAAACTCTCATGGTTGATCCACATGGTACGAAAGTTTTTCTTTTTCTTTTTCTATTCCTTTTCTTTTTGTTTTTCTTTTTAGGTTTTCATTTGTGATGCCTTGGACTGCACCGTTGGAGCTACGTGGACCACAACATCCTCTTTCACCACGACATTTTCAACAACATCTACCTCCAGGAACCACTACTACAAACGGTAATCTGTATCTCTCTCCATACATTGAGGACAATGTCTGATTTAGCTTAGGGGGTGTTCACTTAACCATTTGCTTAGTCTTCATCGAAGCATCATTCCATCAAATTCCATCACAAACTGAAAAATAAAGAAAAGAGATTTATCACTTGGAATGCCTGGTTTTGAAGATGATCTTTAATCAATTAGATGACTATTCTATCACATCTTTGCATATGATCCATTGAACTTAGCTCTCAAAAATTTTCATTGCTTATGTTCAGTTTTTATCTTAAATTGACCATTAAAGCTTGAACTTGTCTATTAAATTGTACTTGACTTCTTCCAAATTGAAGATTTCTAGTAAAACCATTTTTTGGAATTAACTCTCTTATGTCACTTTTTATGCCTATATTGGTAATTGTCCTTCTCTTTCAAAATGAAAAAATGTTTAAGACTAAAGTATAATCAATCCACTAGGGGGAGGCAGTAGTGCATCGTCGACCAGCTGGGAAGGGAAGATTTACTTAACTTATGCACACAAAAAAATATTTCCAGTAAAACAATTGCTTAAGATGCGGCTTTGTCTAGTCTCGTGTAACATATATGTGATCCGCTGGAGGGAGGCGGTGGTGAATCATCGACCAGCTAGTGAAGGGAACGTATATGGAGCATTGAGATTGCTTATAGGGCCTCGAGAAACTGACAAAGTTGCCTTTTTGTAAGTGCACTTAACTAAGCGTCTTTAGCTGTGTCTCATCTAGTCGCGATGGAATGATCCAATAAAAATATTCTGGCCAAGAGCACGAAAAAGTTGAAAAGAAAAAAATAAATAAATAAGTGAATAAAAAAATAGAAATATAAGTGCTTTAATTTTTCTCTAAAGGGCAATCTAGCAACTTTGTATATATTGTAGCATAACAAGTGTTTTGTTTGTATGGTTTATTCTAATCCTATATGAAAGAAGGTTGTCAACAAAATTTAATTGATTAAGCTCTCTCTTTTCTAAGGTTGAAATTTGATAATCTTAATATTTGCATTTGAAAAGTTTAAATTGCTTAGATTAATTGCCTCATATGTATAGATGTTATGTGAGTTTTCGGAAGATTGTTTATAGAGAATTTGATTTACCAAGGTGACGAGGATTGTTAGCTATTTTTAAGCCTCCATGGTCGCACATGACTATGGCCGTAGTCCAACCTATGGTCGCCAAAGGCCAGAAGGAAGAACATTGGGTAATCCAAGGGCATTCTAGATATAACTTAAAAACCATATTTATTTTGCACAAAATCAAGACATTCGTTATCTGAAATTATGTTTTAGGGTGTATCCAATGATAGCATGGCGCAGAGATAGTCCCTACGACCATCCTCTCTCGCAGATACAAGAGCTAATCGCATCACCATTGCAGTGCTACGCGATCACCCCTTAAACATTACCTCACCATGATCCTTATGATTTCGAGACAATCATAAGTCTCTGACAAGGTAACCGTTGAAGGAGGTTAAGACGGTAAGGCAATTCCACGACGACAGAGTCAAGACTGCCAAACTGCCACATACCCATGATCTACGACAACTACTGCAGCCACGACCTTGCAGCTACCACTCTTATGCGGTTAGGAGACATCGTGGGGCGTTCCTTCAGGAGGACAACCGACAACCTCTTCTGCAAGTATAAGAAGGCCTTCGAGGGAAGGATCAAGGGACAGAGGGATTGACAATAGAGAGAAGACTAGGCTTAGGAAAGATAGCAATAGCTAGCTACACATTATAACCACCTCTCTGTAGGGCTATTGCCCAGCTTAAAGGGGGCCTGAACCTGGATAAATCTTTCTTCTCGTTCTTAGATTCGTAGATACCTTAAACATCTTGAAAACCTGTCTGATTGGCCTCATTCCTTCTCACTCCCTTTCTAGCATAAGATCGACAGAGGGATCCAGAGTTCCAATCGTCGACACAAGGCATCTCAATTTTTGGAAAAATTATTCACATTCTTTGCTTGAGGACAAGCAAAATTCTAGCTTGGGGGGAACTTGATAAGTCTTAATCTGGTATAATTTTACCCTAAATATTGAAAACGTGCAAAAAAGATGCTTAAAATTCCTTTGATACGTCATTTTATGTGACGTTTTATAACATTTTTACAATCCACTTTCTTGCATGTGTTCATCATGTTTTAGGGAATAAATATACCAAATTTGGAGATATTTCAACATCGTTTGGATAGGAAACAAAGTGGAGAAAGAAAATGCTGAAAATCTGAAAAACAAGGATTTGGATCTGAAAGCCGAATCCGAAACCTGATTCCCGAATCCAAAACAGATCCGTTAGTCTGTTTGACGCATGCCCATACCCATTAGTCGGTTTACGGCATTCCGCAGTCCAAATCTCAGCCAATTTCCTTTCTAAACAAGTCTTGAGTTGCAATTGGTTAATTCTAGATGCGGGATCCTGAACAAGAGAGAGGCTCTCGCCAAACGTAATAGTGGAAGTGATTCTTTGACCATTGTATCAGTGACTGTACCGGCAACTTAATCTGTCTTAGAAAACAATTGAAATTAACTTGCAAAATTCTCGGACCTTGGATAGAATTACGCCGAATGGACATGAAACCCCCCCCCCCCGAAACCCTAACTTTTCATTCTTGCTTTTAAACCCCAAATTTCATGCTTGCAATTTACTGCTTTAAACCCTAGATTCATAGATTTATTTGTAGAAAAATAATCCCCAAAATCATTCAAACTTAATCAGTGATCCATTAACCTAAAAGATAAATGCGCATGTTCCTCGTGGAATTTGACCCTCAAGTGCTCAACAATCAACCGTCCACTTGTGGTATTACAAAATCACACCGTTTTAGGTGTGATTAGCGACCTCAACCAAGAGATAATCATCCTTGATAGGCCTTTGTGTCTGATTGACAAAATGAGTTGAGTTATGTCTAGAATATCTTGGACTATTTCATGATCTTTCTGCATGGTCTCCTGCGACCATGGAAAGGTATAAACAAATAGCTTGGCTCTCTTTCTATGGTCTCTTGCGACCACAGAAAGGTATAACTAAACAACTCGGATCTCTCTCTGTAGTCTCCTGTGATCACGGAAAGGTATAGGCAAAAGACTTGGATAATAATCTCTATCAGATGGTGCCCTAATGCATACGTTCCATTTCTGATGGGGGAAGATAATTGTTACATTGGAGGATGTGAGCATGCTACTTGGCCTACCTACCATGGGACAGCCCATCATTCCTCCTTCGACTCCCCCAAACTGGCACACACGGATGCATATGAGGTTCAACATCCGGCAATAGGCTGATGAGATCTCGACATCCAAGTGTGGTGTGCCTCATAGATTTTTGATGTGCTACCACGAGTGCCCACCTAATGCTGCAGATGATGTTGTATGGTGGTAGTTTTTCAAGTACTTATTGGTTATACTGCAATATGTCTTGTTCCTCTCCATGCATGGTCGTATGGTATATGGTTCATTCCGTTGGTGGAGAGTATAGTAGATGCTCTTCTTGGGGATATGCCACAATACAATTGGACTATGGCAGTTTTATGTGCCACACACAGGGGATATTGTAACACCCTGGTTTTGGGGGTGAAAAGTTTTTGCATAAAATCCTGCATGCATGTATCCCTGTAGTTGTAGCCAGATCAGTTGAACCCTAATCTCTCTCAAACCCTAAAAATCTCCAAATCTATTCTCTAGATCCAGATCAAGATATGACCATCTAGATTTAACCTACCAGTTATTCTGAAGATAAAAGTCTTCAGGAGCCAGATTGAATCCTAACCCTAACTCCCAGTATCTAAGTCTCTTTCTGTTTTTGAAAACAGGAAATTCAGATTTACCCTAAGTACCCCAGTTTCCAGATAACTGAGTTATCATGGTCTAACCCTATCCAGACTCAAGTATCTTTTGGAATATGTTCCTAGGTATATCCTCAACTTACTCCAAAAAGTTGGGAACCAGATTGTTTCATCTAAGTACTTTTCGCAGTTTAGTCCAAATTTTACTGCGGATAAGTCCTTTTCTGTTTACCTGGAAGCCTGAAAAGGCTAAAATTCACAAACCAACTCCAACCCCAGAATTTCTTCAGGGAACACCTCCCAAATGCTATTTGATACAGATTTCCCTTCTGATCAGACTTCCAAATCTCACCCTAATTACCAGAATTCGAGATCGACAAAATCCAGATCTATTTTACCCTAATTTTACCCTATTTTCGAAAATAGGTGAAATCCCTCAAACCTTATCAAACTTTCTCCAAATTTGAGCTAAATGAGTATTAACAGAAATATTATACTCAGCCATGAAACCAAATCCCAAATTGAACCTCTCTAAGATCAAAATTACAAATTAGTCCAGATTTCAACTAAAACTCTCACACTTATGCCCCTGGATCGACCAGCCCCTCAGTTCACGACCAACCAGTGCAACCGACCAGAACGTGTTTTCGACCAGCCCCTGTTGCTTCGACCACGACCTGGAACAAGCGCACGAGCACAGGAGCCTTCGACCTCGAGCGCGCCACTGCTGTTTGCTTCGCCTGCTGCCGCGTGTGTGCTCGCCATTTGCCACTGTGGATCTTCCCCGGCGCGACTCACAGCCATTGTTTTCTCCCGTTTGAACGCCACCAGCAACGGTCGACGCAGGAGCTTTGCGCCACGTGGAGAACTCGCCGCGGCCAGCCATCAACTTGCCCTCACATCACCTGCAAAAGCCCTCACGGCCGCTGAACCAAGTCACCTCGACGCCAGCTCGCCGTGAAGTCGCAATCCAGTCTTTTCCTTGCCGGCTCCAACTTCCCGTGCACTTCTAGCCATTGCATCGCCTCCGAAACCTCTATAAATAGCCTCCTCAGTGAAACACCACACACCCACCAGAAGCACCTCAGTCCTCAAACTCGCCGTCTTCTTCTTCTTCTCCAGTGAGCAGCAAAGAGGGAGCTTCGGTGCTAGCTTCTCCACTGCTTCATACTTCGATCCAACACCCCCAGTGAGCTTCTCTCATCTCCCTCATGCTTTTCGAGCTTGGAATTTAGTTTAAATACTCTCAGTCACCGGCAATCGCCGTGTTTCATCTAGAACTCCGATGAGCAATTAACCCACACCTAAATTGAATTGATCTTCGAGCCAGTAGTGAAAGATGCTTAGAATAGCTCACTTAAGACCCCTGAGCTATTGGTTTGAACAAATTCGTTGTAAAACAAAAACCCCCAATTTCCAGCCATGAACAAGAACTTGTACTTACTGATTTAGCTTCTCTGTTGAGCAATATGTTAATCTAACTTCACCAATGCATTTCTAGTACCCTGAGGACCATACACAAGCAAGGAATTGAGTTCAATCACTTTAAATCAGAAATGCCCAAATCAGATTTGAGTTCATCTTTCCTCCAGCTAGTATCTTCCAAATCCAGCCGATCCAGCCCTAGCCACTTAGCCATTTAGATGTTTTGGACCATTCTGAGCAACTTTGCCTTCTATCACGACTTCTAATTCGGCCTAGATTGTGAGATATAGCTATGCCCTAGTTACTGCACTGTTTATGTTGCATGTGCTCCAGGCCAGTCAACTTCTTTGCCAGTTTTCATCACTTTCCGGCCATCCCCTGCCCTAGATCCTGTTGAGACATTTGTTCCTGTTATAAATGCCTAACTATCAGACAAAGTGTTGCATCATTTAGAGCCCTAGATCAAAAGTTATGGCAAACCCTAGTTTCTGGCCATGTCAACTCTATGTCAAACTATGCCAGCCAGTGGCATTAGCCCTGTTCACCCACCTCTGGTCATGAAAAACAGAAAATACTTTGTCAAATAGTTGCCTCACTACCTTGTGCATCATATGCTTGAATCAAAACCCATTTTGGCCACTAGAAACTGTTCAAACCATGTCAATGCCATTCTTGGGCATTGTCAACCTATGTCAGCCAATGGCATTGGGCCAGTTTGGGTATGCAAACTGAACATAACTTTGTCCCTTAGACTCCTGATGTTGTGATCTACATTTTATTCTACTGTCACAACTTGAGTTGAGCCCTCTATCATCCATCGACCCTATGTCGATGCCTTGAACCGAATGTCGACCTGAAGACGTTCGCTGTTTTTGAGCGAACCAGCCGCAGCCTTGATATCATGCTGATATTTTGGGACATTTGGAACCTTGTAAACCCTTGACAACTAATCTTAACCCTGGTTTCCATAGTTTAACCCTAATCGTTTCTCAGAACTCTCAAATCTTGTATCGCCTAAGTGTTTCTCCTTGCATTATCGCATATAGTGGAATAGTAAGAGTAGGATTGATTGTAATGCCTGTTTGCTTGTTTGATCCTTGTTCAGAGCAAGAGTCTGAGTTCGAAGACTTCGCCGCAGACCCGACATCAACTGCTGTTTCTTACGACGCGGAAGGCAAGTCATATTCTTGAACATCTTGAACCTATATTTTATGAATTGCTAGAATATACCTTGATTATAAAATAATAATATTTCATGAGAAAGATTGAGAATAGTTGAATTATGAAATGGCAGCATCTGGCTAATGCCTGTGAAATGTGAATTGATCAAATAATGAGCCATGAACTAATATATTATGTATATTTATATTCATGAAATAAAACCCCTAGCCGTGACCAGTATTTTGGTATGGAATGGTGAAAGCACTGGAGGTGCTTGGTCGCATAGGATGTGCCGGCATTGGAAGTGCATGGATTGTGGTATGATCTGGTCACTGGCATATAAGGACTAGAACCTTGTGTTGTGCATCTAGTGGCATGATTAACGTGCCGACCGCAAACCTGGTATGGGACAGGCCTGAACAAGTAGTATGTGGATCATACAAGAAACCCCAATAGGACAAGCTCACGATTCACACGGGGTGCGCTCCAACACAAATCACTGGATGTGATCATGCACGCTGACCCTAAGGGGAAGATGCCAATTTAGTGGGGGTTGTGTAACCCTGCCACAACTGTGGTTTGCGTGAAGAAAACCACGGGGTCTGGGGTGAATTGTGTGTGAAACATGGCAAAAGTTCTTGTTATCTCCACCTTGCCGCTCACAGTATGAAGTGAGTCAGGGGTCCAATCCTTGTGATAGGAAGGGCATGAAAGTGGATATATCTTGCGGGTAAATTGGTACCCCTTTGCAGAGTTAAAAATGTATTCGAATACTTCGTGCTCCCGAGTTTTAGGAGTATGCCGCGGTGGATTGAATCCACGGGGAGTGACACAAGTATTGTTTTATAAATTAAAATTTGTTAGTTCAAGATTACCCAAATGACATGTGTTGTCATGATAAGGGGTGCTGCTGTGGGCTGTCATGTGTTGACGTGTCGCGGTAGTACCATAATTTAGTGATCATGTGATATCTAAGAGGCATGTGGATTGTGCCCTAAGTATATAAAATGCTGCCATGAGCATGAGATTTGAAAATCTTGGAAGAAAAGTATTTTTGGAAAACCCTCTCACCTCTATTCCCTCAATAGCATAGGATCATGTCATCTCTACTATACGTATCTCTACTCTTACCTATGACTTGCTGAGTACGTAAGTGCTCACCCTTGCAACTTATCAACAATAGATGGAGTGCTACAATACCAAGACGAAGGCTTGGAAGATTTCGTGGATCCAGAAGGAAGAGAGCCAGTTCTGCCAGAACCCTGAAGTGTGCTGTTCTGCTGTCAACTTCTTACGACTGTGGGGGTTTCGCCTAGCTTTCGCCGAGTAGTTGTCTTTTTGTTTTAATTAGACCATTTGTGCCGTAAAGGCATTGTATTACTCTTTTATTGTACCAGGCCAGCAGGCCATACTGTTTATGAATGATATTTTGTAAGTTACTCTGCTGCAATGAACTCCTGTGCTTGACTTATCCTGGGAAGTCAGTGGTATGTATGTATGAGGCCAGTTGCAGCGAGCTAGGTCTCCAAGGGAGTAGTCGTGGTACCCTGTGCGGGGCGCGACAGATATGCCATAATACAATTGGACCATGAGCACACAGTGGCTAAGAGGTTGACCAAGATGGTTTGCATCACAGGTTCATCAGTGCTATGTGTCGTATCAGGGAGAATTTGATCTGCTCATGGACTCACAAATTATATGGAGATTGTGGACACCGGAGTTCATGCAAGATGTTAAACCGCACGACATATCCATGCAATGCACCACGGGGCACGATTGTTGGATGACACACCGCTATCTTATTTCCTCACATAAGATGGAGCCATACTACCCTGAGAGGGTGATGCCTTAGTTCTGGTTAGATCAAGAGATCCCACGTCTGGCTAGAGATCAATAGACATATTTTTCACGGGAGGTCCACACAAGTGCGTCGATATGTCTATCTTATTTGAATTATGTATTGTAATTTCACTTTCCATAATTACGTGCGTTACATTAAATTGTGCAAGCAAACGAGGAAAGGGAAGCAATTTCACAATTGGCCGGAGAAGCATGCAAATTGAGTGCAAGAGTGGATAGATCATGCATGAACTAATGTTGTTGTCGAGCACCAGCCGTACAATCCCACAACGTACTAGACTTATCTTGACAGGTTTGTGCCACGTACCTGCACGCAACTTGCTCATGCGCCTGAGCTACATCCGTAGATATACTACATGAAGCTAGCGTGCAGTCAGGGTTTGATCTAGACTGGCCAGGCAGGATCCATTGTATGGTATGTCCACATGATATTTCTCCTTACGTAATATCCTCCACACTTCCTACTAACACACAATACCTTTGTTCTCATGTTCTATATGACCTTGTAACCATCATTCAAAGGAAGACCAGGTTCATATTGGCTAACATTGTTTGTGGACGACATTGGCGTTTGTAACACCCTAAGTTAGGGGTGAAAATTTCCTTTTTCATCAATAGCATGCATGCATGTATCAGTAGTAATAGCCAGATCAGTATCTATCCTAAGCTCTAAAATCTCCAAAATCTATCCTGTGACCTCAAATCAAGATCAGATTGTTCAGATGAGATCTATCAGTTACTTTGAACTTAAAAGTCTTCAGAACCTAGATCCAATTCTATCTCTAACTCCCCGAATTATCAACTCCTTCTGTTTTCGAAAACAGAATTACCTTATATTACCCAAATACCATAAGTTCAGAAATACAGATTTAACCTAAATCTTGACCAAGTTCAGACCAGATTATTTCTAGAATATGATCATGGGTATGTCAATACCTTAATCTAAAAAGTTGACAGCCAGATTTCATCATCTAGACTCTTTTCAGAAATCAGTCCAAGAATTATCGCAAAATAGTCCTTATCTGTTATCTGAAAATCCAAAAAGGCTAAAATCTCCAGATTAGCTCCAAATTCAGAATTTCTTCGGCAAATCTTCTCGAAATGCTATTTGCCACAAGTTTCTCTTCTGTGTAGATATCAAAATCGAACCCTAAATGCCAGAAATTCAAAATCGACAAAACTCAAATCCTAATTTACCCTAAATTACCCTATTTTCAGTTTGTATCAAAAGCTATCCAAATGTGCCAAGTTTTATTTTCAATCCTTGCCAAATCATCTGTGGAATAAAGATTGCCAAAATAGCAGAATCAAATTCAGAACAAACCTTCCAAATCATTAGATTTACAGATCAGTCCAAAACTCAAAGAATTGAAATTGCAAATGAATCCATTTTCGACCAGGTCAACAGCAGCATTCGACCAGGCCATTTGCTGTACGCGACCAGGACTCGCCGTGGTTTCTTGCGCCGTGCACGTTCGCCGCCGGCCAAGCTTCGCCGCACTTGTGACCGTGCATGCCAGTACGCACGTGTCCTTGCCTCAGCCGTCACCGTGGCAGCATCGTTGCTACGTCGATGACCAGCGTTTGCTCCCGCGCGCGATCAGCAGCAACTTTGTCAGCAATCCATCGCCACGTAGCCTCACCGCACCAGTACTTGTCGCCACCGCTTGCTACAAGCTTCGCCAGGTCCCGATGAAGCGACATTGTGATCAGCTGAAGGCTTGTCGCCGTCGCATCACCGTTCTTGCTGTGTCTTCGCCGCTGATGTCCAGCACGCAAGCAACCTCATCACCAGCAGTCAATCACTTCGTTGTTCCCCTTCGTCATCTTCGCCTGGCCTATTTAAACCCTACTGTGTGCAGCAGCTTCTCCATACTTCACCAGAAACCAGCCAAGTTCCAGATTTTGCTATTTTCGTTTTCTTCTCCGGCGAGCCGTCGAGGAGGCTCACGGTGCCAGCTCACTTCACTACATCTCCTGCCAAATTGAAGCTAACAGTGAGTACCTCTCATCCTCCTGATTGTACTGTACTATCTAATTGCTCCCCGATGACCCCTAACGCCGGCGATCACCGGAAATGGCTGAAAATCGAAGATTGCCCTGTTCCGGCAATGCTGGCCAATCTACCTCGAATTAGCCCTCGATCCTGTAAACAAAATTGATCAGTGAGTCAAATCAAGCAAGCCTGTGAAGTTGGATTTCGAAATTTAGCAAGAATCGAACCTTTTCCCTAAACCGAGCTTCACCAGAAAACCGGCGATCGTCACCAGGCTTCTCCAGAGATCCTCCGGTCAATTTGATGTTACCAGAAGCTTCCCTATACCTCCTAGATGCTCTCCAAGCAAGGAATTTAGTTCTCTCGGCCTGTAGCAGAAACCCCCAACTGGCAGTGTCTCTTCTCCGGCGCCGATGATCGGAAAAGTGATCCCGGCCATTTCAGCCCTCGAAACCTTGTCATTTAGATGTGCCTTAGCCTCCTGAGTATTTTTGTCTTCTAGCCCGACACCTAGATCGGACTGGATTGGAAGTTATAGCCATGCCAAGTTTGTGTCCAGAACTGCTTCAGTGCAGCCAGTTCATCTTTGTTCATCATCAAATTTCTTGCTTTCCAGCCATTTCTTGCCCTAGATCCTGTTGACTTAATTGTTCCTGTTACTTAAGCCTACCTCCCAGACAAAGTGGTGCATCATTTGGAGCTCCAGATCAAAAATTATGCTAAGCCCTAGTTTTTGGCATTGTCAGCTCTATGCCAGAGCTTGTCAGCCAGTGGCATTGGCCTTGTTTACCCACTTCTGGTTGTGTAAATTGAAAACCACTTTGTCCACTAAATTTGTAGAGTTGTGATCTACATTTTATTCTACTACCACAAGTTGAGATAACCCCTCTATCATTCATCGACCCTATGTCGATGCTTTGAACCGAATGTCGACCTAAAGACGTTCGCTGTTTTTGAGCGAACCAGTCGCAACCTTGATATCATTCTGATACCTTGAGACATTGGGAACCTTGTAAACCTTTGACAACTAATCTTAACATTGGTTTCCTTAACTTAACCCTAATCAGCCTCTAAACCCAATCATTTCAGAATCATCAAGACTTCATCTTTGCATCATTGCATATAATATAATAATGTATGGAAAAGATTATGATTATTGGTTGTTTGTTTGATTGGAGAGCAGATCAAGAACTCGAGTTCGAGGACTTCACTGCGGATCCGACGTCGACTGCCGTATTTTACGACGCGGAAGGCAAGTCATATCCTTGGTCATCTTGAACCTATATTTTAAATGTTGCTAAAACATAACCTTGCATATAGGCAATATTGCATGTGAAAGATTGAGAATGGTTGATTTATGAATTGGCAGTACTAGACTGGTTATCTGTGAAATGTGAAATAAACAAGTTTTGAGCCATGAACTATTATATGTATTTACATACTTATATTCATGAAATAAAACCCCTAGCCGTGACCAGAAAAATGGTATGGATGGCTGTGGCACTGGAGGTGCTAGACTACAAAGGAATGCAGGCACTGAAGGTGCAGGGTTGTGGATGGTCTGGTCACTGGCATATAAGGACTAGAACCTTGTGTTGTGCGTCTAGTGGCATGAACAACGTGCTAACCGCAAGCCTGGTATGGGACAGGCCTGAACAAGTAATTATGTGGATCGCACATGAAACCCCTGCATGAGATGTGTAGTGATGCACGATAAACACGGAGCGCGGCTCCCACACATATCACCTAGATCAAGCACGCTGACCCAGTAATGGGAATAAGCAAAGGGGTGGAGGTTTGGATACAACCTGCCACAACTGTGCCTCGCTGAGAGCCACAGGGTCGGGGGTGAATTGTGAGTAAAACATAACAAAAGTTCTTGTTATTTCCACCTTGCCGCTCACAGTATGAAGTGAGTCAGGGGTCCATTCATTTTGTTATGATAGGAAAGGTTTGAAAGTGGAATATCTTGCGGGTAAATTGGTACCTCTCTGCAGAGTTAAAAAAATGTATTCGAATACTCCGAGCTCCCGGGTTTTATAGGAGTCTGCTGCGGTGGATTAAATCCACGGGGTGTGACACAAGTACTATTTTCTAAATAAAATATGTTTAAATCAAGATTACCCAAATGACATGTGTTGTCATGATAAGGAGTGCTGCCGTGGGCTGTCGTGTGTTGACGTGTCGCGGTAGTGCTATAATCTAGTGAACATGATTGATGATGTTATATTATAAAAAGTGCTGCCATAAGATGAGATGAGAAAGGAAAAGATTATTTTACAAATATCCATAATTCTTGACTAGTCTAGGTTCATATCATCACTACTATATGTATTTACTCTTACCTATGACTTGCTGAGTACGTAAGTGCTCACCCTTGCAATATTCAACTCAATAGATGGAGCCTACTTTGATCAAGATGATGGCACGGAGTATTTCGTGGATCCAGAAGGAGGAGGATCAGTTCCGCCAGAACCCTGAAGTGTGTTGTTCTGCCGTCAACTTCTTTTGTGGGAGGGTCACCTATCTTCTGCTGCGTAGTTAAATATTTTGCTAAACCCTGAATGCCTTGTAGGCATTGTAATCCTCTTTATGTAATATTAAGGCCAGCAGGCCACACTGCTTAATATTTTGTGAGTACTCTGTTGCAATGTAATATACTCCTGTGTTTGACTCATCCTGGGAAGTCAAAGGTTTGTGGTATGGGACTAGCTGCAGCGAGCTAGGTCTCTACAGGAGTAGTCGTTGTCCCAGTCTCGGGGCGCGACAGCGTTGTATGGAATTTGTTGGCGTCATAAGTGCGGTCAATGTTGGCACTCGACGTCTCATTGCTGACTTGAGCTACGGTCGAAGAGCTGACAAATCTATGCCATACACAAGAGGGCATGTCCATCTGTAGTTGCCAGGTAGCGATCACATGTCCTGCCGGATCTATATTCACTATCACCTTTTTAGAGAGATAAGCCAGTGTATAATAGGGGCCATCGAAATCCTTAGAGGCTATATTATTGACACCGGCCTAGACCGTCTCGCAAGAGAACGAGAACAGAGCAGTAAAGCGAGTATTCTGTCGTTCTTTCCACAGGGACTAGCGAAGAAAAACGCGTAAAACTAAACTAAATCATTGGCAAATGAAACTAAAACAGATGAGAGAAAGAGAGATAATGTCAGAAGAAATAAAGAGAATGAGAGGTGGTTTCCTCGACAAGCGACTAGTGTTCGTGCTGAACTGGCATTTGGTAATACAAGCGATAGAAAGAAATCGTGTATTAGTGGCAAACAAGGCAACGCAGACAACCATCATTGACTGCAATCTACAGCGAGTATCGACGAATCACAAGTACAAAACAAACACCAATCATCCACAGTTCTCCTCAGCCACGACTCAACAACAAGCACAAGTAGCAAATCCAAAATTCAACATAATTCAGCTCAGAGATGTAAATAGGTACTTCCTTAAATAAAAAGATCAGATTATCTGAGAAAGAGATACAATCTGACTAAGCAACAACAGAATAAAGAGATGAGAGCCACTGGGATTGGTGCAGATTTGCAAAACAAGCTCATTGTTTTGAGATTTCTAAAGGATAGATCTCTTAATTAAAGTGTCTACTCACAAGTTGCAAAGTTACACAATGCAAAAACACACAGGCTGAACAGACCAAGCTTATGGCATGAAACTATACTGAATCAGAATCATACTTTGATGCATCTAAGAAAGTGAATATTAGGGCCAAGGAGAAAACTACCATTCCATAAATCAGAGAATCAAATCAAGAACAATGGTTGCAACAATGCTTAACAGAAATTAGCCAAAACTGTAGAACTAGCAAGTTTGATCCAGAGCTGACATTTCAAGTAATCTTAGTTACAATATTGGTTCATCTCATACATTTCAGTAAACCAAATCAAGAACAGAGAGAGAGAAAAGAATTCATCAACAGTTTTGCTGTTGCAAATGGTTGAGGCTGCTTGCTATCGAGGTCGATGAACTGGTCGAGGGGGATTTGCTGGTTGTCGTGGTTGTCAAAGAGAAAGACGAAGGATGTACCCGTGGAGATGGTGCATGGCGAGGGCCGTGGTCGATGGGTATGCGGTCGTGGCCGACGAGGTTGTTGAAGTCGCCGGTGTCGAGGAGGCAGTTGAGCTCGTGGTTGAGGAGGCGGGGGATCTCACTGTTGGTCGAAGCATGGCGGCAGCTCTGAGGGGAGTTTTGGCGGTGGCCATGAAGATGCAGGAGAGAGGAAAGAGAGAGAGCAGCGGAGGAGTGGCTGCGCCGGTGTCATAGTCGTGGTGGCCCGACAGGCAGCGGATGGCGATGGATCGGGCGCGGCGGTGCCGCAACGGGCGAGGGGAAGGCGGCACTGTGGTTGTACGATGGCGGCGCAGCGCTAGAGCGAGAACAACGACTGGATCTAGGCTGCGGTGGCTGAAGATGGCAGATTGGTGGTGGTGCAGCGCGGAAGGTTGCGGCGGCGCAGGACGGAGGCGCAACACGGCACTGGGCCGGTGGTGAGGTGAGATTGGCGGCGGCGCGATTGAAAGGGATCTAGGATATCGACTAGAGGGGGGTGAATAGGCGATTTTGACAATTTAACACTTAATCAAACAATTAACAACAAATGAGAGCAAATAGCTACAACAAGATGAACAATAATCAATTTAATACAAGGATATATCCCGTGGTCTCGGTGATTTGCCGATCACCCCTCATCCACGTTGAGGCAAACTCAAATTTCTAACCGCTCCTCTATCTAGTCAACTTTCTCTCAAGAAGTGACCTAGATCTCGAGCCGGATTAGTGTGATGAGTTATCCAAACCTCGATTTCACTATTGATGCACTTTACCACTCCGGCAAGGCGTGCTCGACCCTTTCGCAAAATGTTTTGAGGCTTCTTCACAATCTTCCTTGAAGAGCTCTCCAAAACCTTCCTCCTAGCCATCTAGGAGCCAGCAAACTCCAAGAGTAACAAGCCTTGATGATCACTTAAGGCTCTTCTTGTGCCACTAGGTTGCTTTAGTGATCTCAATGCAATGCACTAGAAGATCTCAAATGCACACTCTCTCAAATTTAAGAATTTGAACACTAGAGTGTACGAAACTTGTTTAGCTCTCAAGAATGATGACAATGTTCACAAATATGCCAAAAGTTATGAACAGGACACTGCATGGGAGTATATATACCCCCCACAATAAATATAGCCGTTACAAGCCGTTGGGAGAAAAAGATCACTTGGTGGTCAGACCGCAGGTATAAGCCCGGTCAGACCGCCGTAATTGCAACGGCATTAAACAGGCGCAATAAATGCACACCTGCCCTTGTCGGGCACTCTCATGGTCAGACCGTGAAACCATCCAGAGACGACATTGTTTCTGGACACGTTTTATGGTCAGGCCGAGAAATTCGGACAGACCGGCCACACGGTCAAACCGTAGTTCAAAAACTCGGTCAGACCAGACCAGACCGTCTTAACATATTAAGTTCCAAAAAGTGAGATCATGAAGTTCCAGGAGTCTGACCTAGGGTTTTACTACGGACAGACCGACCTTTTAAAGAAAGAAAACACACTTTGACATAACGTCAGTCAGTCCGAAACAACATTCGCTCAGACCGGCTAACAATCGGTCAGACCGACTAAGACTGAAGTTGGCCGAATTGAATGAAAAACTGCATTTCCAAATGATATGACCTTCTAGTATGCAATGCAAGTTGTTTTTATGACTTGTGGCACATAGATGAACTATTTCGTGATACACCACATGCTCCTCTTAATAGTATGGCGACTATGCTATAATCTGATCAGAATTCTTCTCTAATCACCTTAGACCGGTAAAAGTATAAAACACTCTATTCGGTACCTTTGCCTCTTTGCTCAATGTCCTTTCTTCATCATGTGGCTCTTTCTTTGCCTTTCATTAACCTGTCTTTTGAGTTTGTTCTTGACACAACTTAACATGTATCATTAGTTCAACATTTGTAATTGTCATTAATTACCAAAACACTCTTTAGGGGCCTAGAAGCTACAATCTCCCCCTTTTTGATAATTGATGACAATATTAGATGTAAAAGATTGAATTTTGAGCATTAAAAGATATACTCCCCCTAAATAGATGATTATGAAAATTTTGGCCTTTTTGGTGGAGTTCAAGCAAGTATATAAGAGGATATCACAAGTCATTCTTAATATAATATGAAGTATCACAAAAGTGTTATCCAAGCAATATGCAAAACATCACATAGGTCACATAGGTCACAAATAAGACATTCAATTCATCACAACATAAATTCAAAACAAGTATCATTCATTCAACGCATCACAAAGCATCATCATAGACATAGCTATCAAAATATCACAAAGTTATCAAAAGTCATCAGAGGTTTACATCATAAGATTTTCTCCCCTTTTGGCATTAATTGCAAGAAAAACTACAAATCGGCAGGGGCATCATCATCTAGAGGATGGAAAGGAGGAGTCTGAGGGAATCTGGTGTAGAAATGAGCTGAGAAGGCGTTGGAGCGCTGCTCGAACTGATCTTGACGCGAGGAGAAGGTTTGGAATTCATCATTCAGAGCCGCCAAGTCCGAGCGTGCGAGCTCACTGAGCCCCTGGAGGAGTGTAGCAAACTGATCCATCATCGGCTGATGGAACTGCTGCTGGAACTGAGAAAACCAGGCGGGGGCTTGGCTAGGCTGTGCTGGCTGCTGAGCCTGTGGCTGAGGTGGACGAGGCATGGCCTGAGCCTGCTGCTACTGCTGATGGGGCTGTGCTCCATGGCCTCGGGCCAAGACGCACGGATTGACACTAAACGTCTTATAGCCGAGATGTCTGATATCGCACGATCCGCGAGGAAACTTCATCTTCTGAAGCAGCAAAGACATGATATATGGAGCAAAGTAGAGATTCGGAAGAGTGGTTACCGAGACATCCTCAATTGTCTTCAAGATGAATGTGACAATGTTGATCCGATGACTCTTGAGAATGTGGTCGATGAAGTTCCAATAGTAATCTCTGACAGCTTCTCAATTTCCACTCTTTGGATGGATCGTGGCTCGGATGATTTTGTTGACTATAGCTGGGAGGACTTTGAGACCTGTAACAGTGCCAGGTACGATCCTCTGTCCACCTCCCGGCTGCTCATAGAACTGGAGCCAGTCATCCTCATGAAGGTAATCCTCATCCTCCATATTTATGCCCTCCTTCATTTCCTCATAATTTATCTTATTTGCCGCAGCAAACTCCTCAAAAGAAGCCTCATATATCCTAGTGCCTGTCATCCACATGATCTTCTGTTCCACCCATATGATCTCGATAGTGGCATAGAATTGTCGGATGGCTGAAGCGTTCCATGGGCATTTGTGCTCCACAAAGTCATACAGCCCTACATCCTTGAAGATCTGAACCAAAGGAGCCATGATTGGTTGATTCACCACATAGGCCCATTCGATCCACTTGTGTTCGAAGATGTTCTTGTGGATCAGATAACCATAGAAAGCATCCTGCTGGGTCATCAAGTGGAAGTGTCGAGTAGTGGCGTCATTCGCATGGTTGTAGGCATAGGTGGTCCTAGCCTTCGTATTGTCATTTGACGTCCAATTTTTCTTCAGGCCTTGATAAGCATGGACATTTATTTCATCGTCCTCACTCTCGATATCCATGCCCATGTGCGCGGATCCGCCACGGTGAGAAGACTGTTCTGTTTCTGAGTCTCCGGGCGAGGGCACCCAATCATCATCCTGACTGTCACTACTGCTTGACGGTTGAGCTCGTTTTGGCCGCTTCGCCAATTTCTTCTTGTTTGTCCGAACGGAGACATTTCCTTGAGGACCTCGACCACTAGAAGATTTGCAAGATATACAGCAGGTAAGATAGTAAGAGGTAAGATCGTATGAAGAGAATCGAGACGACAACAGATCAGCAAACTCTGGCTCTGCTGTTGCAGTCGGTCAGACCGGAACTGGGGCGGTCAGACCGGCGCAACCGTAGAGTTAGGGTTTGTCAAGATTCCTGGGATTTACTTGATTTTAGGGCACAATGTGAATAGATAAATGAGTGAAAACATTTAGTGCATCAAGAGGAAGAATCAATTTCAGGTTTTGAACAGATTTAAACTTAATTCATCACATTTGCCCTAAATCCCAAGATGAACAGGAAACTAATTTGATAAAGAAGAAGAATCCGAGAAATATACCTAGAAGACATGGTTTGGAGGTGATCTTGATCAACGGTTTGTCCGAGCGTCACTAGGGTTTGACCGGAGAAGAAGATTCCAAAAACTTTGGGGCGCACGTGAAAGAGACAAGAGTGGGGAAGAGAGTGAAAAGGACAGAGATTCGGGACAAAAAGTCTCTGGTTGTGAAAATTCGGTCAGACCATAGGCAAGATACCGGTCAGACCACTGGAAGAAGAGATTTTCCAATGCTCTCTGGAGATGCATTCGGTCAGACCACTGGAAGGAATAAAAAAATTGGGGGGAATTTGTTTGATTTTATGCTCATAAGAGATTCAGATAAGGTAAGAGATATATATAGGATAACTATAAGTAAGATATAGACAATATCACCAAAGGGGAAGTATTTATCTTACAAATTAACATATTTTTGGTTAATTTTACTCAATTGCCGATAAAGAGCCTAAAATACTCTTAAAATGAGAAGTTCATGCAATCAAGTGACACTTTAAGCACAACCTATATGATTTCAACATTTCAAGCCACATTTGATATATCAATGACGTTAAGCTCATTTCAGAGTTTACAAAAGTGGTTTTCATCTAAGGGCTTAGTGAATATATCCGCTAATTGATCTTCGGTTCTCACATTATCCACCACCACATCACCTTTACTAACATGATCTCTAAGGAAGTGGTGTCGGATATCTATATGCTTGGTTCGAGAGTGTTGAACTGGATTTGTGGCTATTTTCACCGTACTCTCATTATCACACAAAAGAGGCACTTTTTCAAATTTTATCCCATAATCCAACAAAGTTTGCCTCATCCAAAGCAATTGTGCACAGCAACTACCCGCGGAAACATATTCCGCTTTGGCGGTTGATAGAGCTACTGAGTTTTGTTTCTTGGAGGACCAAGAGACTAAAGATCTTTCTAATAGTTGACAACTGCCAGAGGTGCTTTTTCTATCCACTTTACATCCCGCATAGTTGGAATCAGAATATCCAATTAATTCAAATTTAGCACCTCTTGGATACCACAACCCTATGCTAGATGAATATTTTAGATACCTCAAAATGCGCTTAACGGCCATTAAATGACTTTCTGATGAGACCATGTACATCATGGTTATGACCAAGACGACATCAACATGGTGGTCATCAAGATGTCATCGTCCGCCACCTTGGCCAGGACGCGAAAGCTGGTAGCACGTACGTCGTCTGGATTTTGTGCTGTCGCCACCACAAGTTCGGCCTCTACCTTGGCCACCTCCCCAAACACAAGACGTGCTCAAGAAAGGCGCCTCTACACCTCTAAGGTCGCACAAGCCATGTCGCTCCAAGGCCAGCCCACAAGTGAGCTCAATTCATCCGCGAGTTCGGTTCGGCCATCTGCGCGTAGTCCAACTTCAAACGGACGTACAGGCCACATACGAAGTCCGTTTTCAATGTTCTTGGACTCTACGGACAAGAGAACGACGAGAGTTTTCCAACGGATCCAGTCCCATGTCCAAATTCCTTACGAATCAACAGAAATCGTCAAAACAAGATTACGACCAGAATCTGACGTGCGCTGCGACGCTCCACTTTGGGCCCAAGGCCCATGTACCCCTAGGGTTTCCTCCTCCACCCCATGGCCGCCCCATACAGTATATATATGGCCGCCATGGCTGCCGTTTAGACTTGGGTTTTGCTTAGATTAATCTGTCAAAGAACAGTTTCGCCGTGTATCGGTTTGTGGAACCCCAACTCGTGAGATTCAATTTATATTTGCAATATTTCAGATTGCTTCTTTCTCGTTCTTGCTTGTGTTCTCGATTCGCATGCAGGGATAAGCCTTCTTGGTGAGGTCAATCGTGTTTGTGCATGCTTGATAACCAACGGAGCCGTGGTGTAGCGACTGCTGGGTTCGGATCGGTTCTGATCGGAAGCCAGATCGTCAACGTCGAGTCTCCACCAATCGACTTACCTCTACCTGTCGGAAGATCGGGCCACCGTGTGCATCAAGTGGTATCAGAGCCTCGGTTTCCCGTCAGGTATCATTGTATCCCCTTTAGTTTTGTTTTGCCATCGTGCTAGAGTCCAGAAAATTTGCCCCACAAAAAAAGTTCATCATCAATTCCGCTGTCCTACAACCCTTTGAGCTTTGCGATTTCGTTTTCAGTTTCGCGTTGTTGAATTTGTATCCATCGTCATCGTCTTGTTGCTGGTTTAGAGTAAGTTGTTGATCTAGTTTGAGTCTTGCATCTTGACGTCGAGTCTAACGCCATCACGTCGTCGCCGCCGCGTCAAACTCGGGTGTCAATCTGTCAAGCTCGGTTTTTTGCTTTTATCTCCTTTGTCTGAACACTAAATTGGACAAATTCAGAGTCTAAATTGTAGCTCCGAAAATTCTCTACAACTTTGTCCATTGTGAGAAGTTCTAGAAACGCCGTTTTCAAGTCCAAAATCACGTTGAAAGTGAATCTGTTTGATTTCGGATTTCCTACACAGACTGCATTGCGGGGCCCATATCGCCTAGATCCGTTATCCAAAATTGGTGTTCCATATATGCAAATTGATCAACACGAAACGATCTACAACTTTTCTGTTATACGTTTTAGCGTTTGAGGCCTCCAAAAATCCGAAAACAGCATAGGAAGTTTCTGCATAGTAGATCTGTTTTTCCAGCGAGAGAAAATTGAGTGTTTGTGTATATATCTTGTAATCTATCATATGCGGCACTATTGATATTTAAAAAAAAAACCGTGAAAAAGGCAAGTGCAAAAAAAAAAAGAAGCCGCACAAAGATAAAAAAATAAATAAAAAAAAAAAAAAGCAAGGAAAAAAAAAATCAAAAGTGCTTGTATCCTTTGTATCGACAGTGTTACGTCATTCGTTTTGCTTGCTTGAGCTAGGTCTGAGAACGAGTTTAGGCCAGCAACTTTGACAAGTACTTTGGATATTTATTCAGCTTTGCTATTCTGATTTCGATGATTGCATATTCCTTGCTACTAAATATTGCATATCCAAGCTCCACAAATACATCCTTCTGATCAGCACAGGTTATTGACCCTTGCAATCGCTTCATCACGCCCTCACGGTGTCACGAATCAGCCACCGGTTGCACCGTCCCTCGCTGTGTTGGTAAGAACTGGGTAAGAACTTGGTAAGATTGCTTGAGAGCGTGAGATCTAACCTAGTAGTTGATAGGGATAATACTTTTGTGTTATCTTTTGTTTTCTACTGACAATGGCAGGTTCATGGATCATTGGGGAAAATGTACAACTATATCAACGCTGGAATCACGATCGAAAAGATAATGGAGGTGACAATGCCAATGGTAAAATAGACTTACCTTCTTTTTATGGTGCATATGATGGGGAAATTTACTTTGATTGGGAGATGATAGTTGAACAAGCATTCTAATTCCCATCAAGTTCCTCAAATCCATTGGGTTAGGCAAGCCACTAGTGAATTTAAAGACTTTGCTATCATCTGGTGGAATGACCTTGCTACTCTCCGCTTACAACCTGACACATGGGCTAGGTTAAAAGAAGCTATGCGTCAACGTTTTGTTCCTCCTTCTTTTAAACGTAATATGCATAAGAAATTAGAATGCTTGAATCAAGGTAGAAAATCTGTAGAGGAGTACTATCAAGAGTTACAGATATGCATGTCTCGTTGTGATTTAGACGAAATTGATGGAGAAAAAGAGATTAGATTCTTACGTGGACTTAATGAGAAAATATACAATATTGTTATTGATAAAAAATATGTTTCTCTGTTGCAAATATTTGCTCTTGCTTGTGCAGCTGAAAATAAAATAAAACGTAAGAAAGTTGTACGGAAAATTAATACATCTGTTTGCAAGAATGGTGTGTATCCTTGCACGACTAATGTTCTGCAGGCAAGTGCACATGATCAAATTGAGAATGAGGAGAATGAAGAGATGCTTGTTGCAGCACCCCTGCTTCCATCACCTACAACTGAAGATGTACCTACATCAGCTGAGAAGGAAAACAAAGGTAATGAAAAAGGTACCACACTCATTCAAAATGAGAACGATATTGATCTGCTGAAACTTTCCATGAATCATGCTTTGTTAGAGCAACAAATTGTGGAACCAGTTGCTGATTTCCCTTTGTCACAAGAAGATTTGCTCGATGTTTCTTGGGATAAAGAAAAGTTGTGTGATAATGCTTCACTTATATTCATGCCACAACTAGTGAATGAACATGTTACTCTTACTTTGGAACATAATAACACTTGTGCTCAAAATAAACATGTTGTTCACGTTGCAAACGAAAATGATGAGCTGAAATTGTTGTCTTCTTTAAATATTCTGGGTTATATTGAATTTGATGTTCTATGTGATCTAGACAATTTAGAGGAGAGACTTACTGATCCATATAATTTTCCTTGCTTATCAAGAAACATTTTTCATATTATAGGCAAATATAATGATAATGGAAAGTACATGGTTAATCGAGTGTACATTTGCTCAAATATGAATTTTGCTTATAATGTACAACCATGTGATGAACTAGAGAGCTATACTATCACCAATCATTCCATGTCGAGTACATCCGGTTCAATTTTTAAGACACATGAACTTTTTCAAGAAAGGGAGTATATAAATGTTAATGGTTCTGTGTCTAATGATTTGATTATCAAAGATATGCATATTGCTGTGCTCTCTGTTGGTGCTAACATTTTGCAGAAAAACACAATGGAGTCGAGGACGACTCCACATCAAGAAAGGGAGAATGATGAGACCATGTACATCATGGTTATGACCAAGACGACATCAACATGGTGGTCATAAGATGTCATCGTCCGCCACCTTGGCCAGGACGCGAAAGCTGGCAGCACGTACGTCGTCTGGATTTTGTGTTGTCGCCACCACAAGTTCGGCCTCCACCTTGGCCACCTCCCCAAACACAAGACGTGCTCAAGAAAGGCGCCTCTACACCTCTAAGGTCACACAAGCCACGTCGCTCCAAGGCCAGCCCACAAGTGAGCTCAATTCATCCGCAAGTCCGGTTCGGCCATCTGCGCATAGTCCAACTTCAAACGGACGTACAGGCCACATACGAAGTCCATTTTCAATGTTCTTGGACTCTACGGACAAGAGAACGACGAGAGCTTTCCAACGGATCCAGTCCCATGTCCAAATTCCTTACGAATCAACAGGAATCGTCAAAACAAGATTACGACCGGAATCTGACATGCGCTGCGACGCTCCACTTTGGGCCCAAGGCCCATGTACCCCTAGGGTTTCCTCCTCCACCCCATGGCCGCCCCATACAGTATATATATGGCCGCCATGGCTGCCATTTAGACTTGGGTTTTGCTTAGATTAATCTGTCAAAGAACAGTTTCGCCGTGTATCGTTTTGTGGAACCCCAACTCGTGAGATTCAATTTATATTTGCAATATTTCAGATTGCTTCTTTCTCGTTCTTGCTTGTGTTCTCGATTCGCATGCAGGGATAAGCCTTCTTGGTGAGGTCAATCGTGTTTGTGCATGGTTGATAACCAACGGAGCCGTGGTGTAGCGATTGCCGGGTTCGGATCGGTTCTGATCGGAAGCCGGATCGTCAACGTCGAGTCTCCACCAATCGACTTACCTCTACCTGTCGGAAGATCGGGCCACCGTGCGCATCACTTTCTTTAGGAGAGGCTTGAAATCTTGCACACATACAAACACTAAACATAATATCGGGCCTAGAAGCAGTAAGATACAAATCATAGATCTATAAAGCTTTGAGTCTACAGGTTTACCTCCTTCGTAAGAGACAAGGTGACCGTTTGTGGCCATTTGTGTCTGAACTTCTTGAGTAGGTCCTTCACATATTTGCTTTGACAGACAAAAGTTCCTTCCTTGAGTTGTTTAACTTGTAGTCCGACGAAGAAGCTTAGTTCACCTATCAAGGACATCTAAATTCCCTGGACATCATATTACCAAATTCCTCGCAAAAATCTTGGTTAGTAGATCCAAATATGATGTCATCAACATAAATTTGACATACAAGGAAATCATTTCCAATTTTCTTAGTAAATAAAGTAGTATCAACTTTTCCAATTTTAAAGCCTTTTGAAATCAAGAAGTCTCTTAGTCTTTCATACCAAGCACGAGGTGCTTGTTTAAGACCATAAAGAGCCTTGGAGAGTTTATACACATGATTCGGCTTTGTAGGATCTTCAAATCCTGGAGGTTTTTTAACAAACACTAATTCATTAATTTTTCCATTTAAAAATGCACTTTTGACATCCATTTGATAAAGTCTAATATTATGAGACGAAGCAAAGGCAAGCAAGATTCTAATAGCCTCAAGTCTAGCTACGAGAGCAAAGGTTTCACCGAAGTCCAAACCTTCAACTTGAGTATATCCTTGAGCCACCAATCTTGCTTTGTTTCTTACTACCACTCCGTTTGCGTCTTGTTTGTTCTTGAAAATCCATTTTTTTCCAATTACGTTGTGTTCATCCGGATTTGGTTCTTCGACCAATTCCCAAACATTGTTGTGGGTGAAGTTGTTTAATTCTTCATGGATAGCATTCACCCAATCCGAATCTTTTAAGGCTTCATCTACATTTGTGGGCTCAAAAGAAGAAACAAAAGAGTAATTTTCACAAAATGAAGCAAGACGAGAACGAGTTTGAACACCCTTACGCAAATCACCAGCAATTTGATCGACGGGGTGATCCTTAGAAATTGAGTGATGACTTCTTTGATGATCAACCGGGTTTTGTGAAGTAGAGGTAGATGGTACGTCCGGTTGTTGTTGAGGCGAATCTTCCACATTAACCACTTCAACTATTTGATCTCCATGTTGAGGTGTTGACGAAGAGGGGATAGCTTGAGTGGATGGATATTCATCTTGATCACTATCTTCTTTCGGCTTGATATCCCCAATGGTCATGTTTTTCATCGCCACTCTTAACCCTTCATTACCTACATCATCCAAGTTGTCTTGCTCCTCTTGAGAGCCGTTAGTCTCATCAAATTCAACGTCATGTGTCTCTTCAACCAAACCGGAGTTTTGGTTGTAGACACGATATGCTTTGCTATTTGATGAGTATCCTAATAAAAATCCTACATCACATTTACTTTGGAATTTAGATAAGCGTGTACCTTTTTGCAAGATATAGCACTTACATCCAAACACTCGGAAGTAGGAAATGTTTGTTTCCTTCCGATGAGAAGCTCGTAAGGAGTTTTCTTTAGTAGTCGATGACAATAAAGACGATTTGATGCATGGCATGCGGTGTTGATTGCTTCGGCCCAAAAGGTGTCCGAAACATTGTTCTCCAAAAGCATGGATCGAGCCATGTCTATCAATGTCCGATTCTTTCGTTCGACTACTCCATTTTGCTCCGGTGTATACTTGGCCGAAAACTCATGTTTGATGCCCTTATCATCACACCAGTTTTCAACCTTGCTATTCTTTAATTCGGAGCCATTGTCACTTCTCACTTTCTTGATCTTGAAACTAAATTCATTTTTGGCCCTTTGAGCAAAACTTTTGAAAGTGTTAAATACAATTGACTTGTCATGTAAAAAGAATATCCATGTATATCTTGAAAAATCATCTACAATGACAAGACAATAACTATTGCCACAAATGCTAACAAAAGTAGTTGGCCCAAATAAATCCATATGCAATAACTCAAGTGGGCTAGAGGTTGACATTGTGCTTTTAGTTGGATGTGAGTTTGCAACTTGTTTTCTGGCTTGGCAAGCACTACATAATTTATCTTTTTCAAACTTTACATCTTTTAAACCAACAACTAAATCATGTTTAACTAATCTATTTAGTTGTTTCATTCCAACATGTCCAAGTCTTCTATGCCATAGCCAACCTTTAGATGATTTAGTGAACAAGCATGTACCGAGATTAGCATCATTTGAATTGAAATCAACTAAATAGAGGTTGCCATGTCTAAAACCTTTGAAGATCAACCTATTATCATCAATACTAGTGATAATCACTTCTTTTGGATAAAAAGCACATATAAATCCAAGATCACAAAGTTGAGCTATGGATAAGAGATTGAAGTTAAGAGATTCGACAAGCAATACATTAGAGATGGAGAGGTCGTTTGAGATGGCAATTTTACCTAAACCTTTTACCTTTCCTTTGCTATTGTCTCCAAATGTGATCTTGTCATATTCCGCACCTTCGTTATTTAGAGAGAACATATTGTGATTACCGGTCATATGTTCAGTGCATCCACTATCGAGCACCCAATGTTGTCCTCCGGCCTTGTAATTTACCTACAAAACAAAGTTAGGTCCTTTTAGGTACCCAAATCTTTTTTCGGTCCTTGGAGGTTAGTTACCAAGGATTTTGGGACCCAAATGGCTTTCTTTTTGGTACCAATTATCAGGGTTCCAACAAATTTGGCTTTAACATCGCCATTGTTCATTTTCTTTAAAACATAGCAAGAGTTGAATATAAGAGATGAGTTACTTTTGCTAGCATGGCAATTTTTCTCAATATGACCTAAACTTTTACATTTGTTGCAATATCCCTTTTCTTTTACAAATACGGTTTTAGATGGAACAAATGCATGTTTCCCCTTTTTAGGAATGTAACCTAGTCCTTCTTTTCTTAAGGAGAACCTTTGACTATCTAGTAGATGTCTTAATTTTGATTCTCCGACAAAGCATTTAGCTAGATCATTTGTTAGTTTTTCAATTTTGTCCTTAAGTTCATTGTTTTCAAGACTAAGCACATGGTCATCAACTTTAGGTCTAGAAGGTAATTCAATTAAATCTTCACAAGATGTAGATATGCTAGAAGTGGATATCATAGGCAAGTCATTTAAAATATTGCAAGTGATGCCTATGTCATTACCCGTTTTGTTGTCTTTATGAGTAATTAGGGAGTCATGAGCTTCCTTAAGCATCTCATGAGTTTCTTTGAGACTCTCATGAGATGTTTTTAGCTCCTCATAGGAGTTTTGAAGAGTTTTCTATCTCTTCTTCAATTCCTTGAATTTTTCTTTTTCTTCACTCATATAGTCATCAAAACCGGTGATCATCTCCGCTAGGTCATCATAAGAGTATTCATCTTCGTTGTCGTGGTATTGCGAATACCCCAGCAGGTTTTGTGAACGATCCTAGCAAAGATTACGCAGCGCGGGCTGACCGGGTGACCGGTCCTCCCCCGCCGGACAAACACAAGAATTGACACGAGGATTTATACAAGTTCGGGTCCCGGTGGGGGCCCTAGTCCTGTCGGCGTGCTCCCGACTGGAGTCGGCTGGGGAGGCTCTCTCCGGGGAAGAGGCTTCCGGAGCACACCTGTGAGTTTTGGCTATTCCAATCAATATGAATCACTTGCTTACAATTGACGGGTACAAGGGCTATTTATAGCCCCAAAAAGAAGCAAAAACCCTAAACTACCCTGGAAACCACCGTCGGATTGAGGGGTAGGAACGTCCTTCTCCCGGTCAAACATCTTGGATGCTTGACAGGTGGTCGCTGATTCCCGAGGCGCTCCTCGTGTGACCTGCACGTGATAAACAACTCGAGAATTTACCTTTAGAAGGGCGATGAGGCCCGGGACATGCGCCGGAGGCCAGGTCCCCAGGCCAAAAGGCGGCGCCCGGGGAGGCACCGGAGGCCAGGTCCCCGGGCAAATGGCGGCGCCCGGGACGGCGTCAGAGGCCAGGTCCCGAGGGCCAAAAGGCGGCACTCGGGGAGGCCCGGAAGGCCACTTCCCCAGGCCAATGGCCGCGCCCGGGACCGGCGTCGGAGGCCAGGTCCCGGGGGCCAAAAGGGTGGCGCCCGGGGAGGCCCCGGAGGCCACTTCCCTGGGCCAATGGCGGCGCCCGGGGAGGCCCCGGAGGCCAAAAGGTGGCTCCCGGGGAGGCCCCGGAGGCCAGGTCGCCGGGCAAATGGCGGCGCCCGGGACTGACGCCGGAGGCCAGGTCCCGGGGGCCAAAATGGTGGCGCCCGGGGAGGCCTCGGAGGCCACTTCCCCGGGCCAATGGTGGCCCCCGGGACCGGCGCCGGAGGCCAGGTCCTGGGGGCCAAAAGGCGGTGCCCCGGGAGGCCCCGGCGGCGAGGTCCCCGGGCAAATGGCGGCGCACGGGACCGGCGCCGGAGGCCAAGTCCCGGGGACTAAAAGGCGGCGCCCGGGGAGGCCCCGGAGGCCAGGTCCCTGGCAAATGTGACGCAACTTACCTGGACTTAGTCTCGCGGAGCTTTCCCCCAACAGCAGCCCCTCATGCCCCCCGGGGACAACACTCGTGTTCCCGGTGGGTATGGTACATGTCACCGGGAAGATCTCCGGACCAAGCCACCGGAGCCGTGACGCTTCGGCTTCCGTGCCCCGCGCTTAAGGCCGCACCGCTTCGCCATAAATACGCTCGCAGTTCGAACCGGCACCTCGATTCGAGCGCTAGTCTCTTCGTTTCCCGCACACGGTTTGAACTTCAACGATCCAGATTGCTCCGTGGGGTGCCACGTGGTGCCCATCTGGACCACGGCTTGCCCCTATAAATAGGGCCTTGGGGGGCCCGGGAACTTCATTCCAAACTTCTCATCCTTAGCGAGTTTAGCTCTCCCGGTAGCTCTCTCCCAGTAGCTCTTCTCGGTAGCTAGCGCCCGGTAGCAAGCGTCCGGAACTTTTAGGCATAGCCTCCTGAAAAGTTAGTCTCTGGAAAAAACTGACTTGATGGCATCGAAGGGTCGAGCAAAGACGACCGAGGTGCCCCCGGAGGAGGTCGCTCCGGACTTCCTCTGGGTGTCCGAGTTCACGGCCGAGGACGCGGAGGCCATGGTCGAGCGCGGAGTTGTTGAGGACGGGGACATCCGGGCCCCCGTGAAGAAGGACGGAGCCCCCCGCCCTAGGCCCCGAGAGGTCGTGGCCTTCAAGGCCTTCCTGGAGGCGGCGCTCCGGCTCCCAGTGCATCCCATGCTCCAGGAGTTTCTGAAGAGTACGGGGTGGCCCTCAACCACCTCACCCCGAATGCGATCGTCCGGATGGGCCTCTTCATCTGGCTCTTCGAGACGACGACCGGGAGGGAGCCCACCCTACGCGTCTTCTGGTACTTCTATGAACCGGCGGCGCGGAGCTCCCACCTGGTGAAGGGGGCACCCAAGTCCCCCTTTGGCTCAGTGATGGTGCAGATGCTGCCGTCCTGGGTGGCCGATTACCCGGCGGCAGCCTCCCGGGAACATTGGGGCGACTGGATCCAGAGGTGGTTCTACCTCCGGGTCCGGAACGACGAGGTGACGTACGCTCCAGAGCCCGCCTCTTACAGTCGGTCGTCCGCGCCGAAGCCTCCGGTGTGGACGGACGAGGAGCTCGAGCTCCTCGGCAAGGTGATCATCTCCCGGAAGACCCGCTCTATGCGGGACGCCGCCGAGGAGATGATGCTCCTGAGGATCTCCCCCTTCGCACGCGGGAGAAGGGGGATCGGCATGGGCCCAGAGCAGTGGCCCCCGGTCAAGCCGGTGACCCGACGTAAGTCCGCTACCTGCTTCATTGCATTTACAAATTTTCGAAAATTTGACTAACTCTTTACCTCTTGTAGTCCGGCCGTACCCGGCGGCGCGGGAGAAGGCGGAGAACCTCCTGGGGAGGTACTTCACCGACGAGCACGAGCGCGTCGTGCGCCTCGTGGGGGAAGGCCCTCCCCGGAACTTGGTGGCTGAGGCCTATGGGCTGAAGCTACCGGAGAGGAAGCCCGTCCCCACCCTCGGGTCGCACAAGTGGGGGAAGGACGCGGCCAGAGGCTCTGAGCCTAAGAAGGCCAGAGTCCAAAAAGCCCCTGGCCCGTCGACGACACCGGCGGCGTGTCGCGCCCCGAAACTGGGACTACGACTACTCCTGTAGAGACCTAGCTCGCTGCAGCTAGTCCCATATATGCATAGCATACACATACCCTTGACTTCCCAGGATGAGTCAAGCACAGGAGTATATCACATTGCAACAGAGTAACTTACAAAATAGTTAAGCAGTGTGGCCTGCTGGCCTTGATATTACATAAGAAGATTACAATGCCTTCACGGCATACATGGTTTAGCAAAATAACATCTACACAGGAGAAGATAGGTGTCCCACCCACAAAGAGAATTGAACGGCAGAACAACACATCAGGGCAATGACGGGAGTGATGCTCCTCCTTCTGGATCCACGAAGTACTCCATGCTTTCGTCTTGGTCGTAGAACGCCCCATCTACTGATTTGTAGGTTGCAAGGGTGAGCACTTACGTACTCAGCAAGTCATAGATAAGAGTAGATACATATAGTAGTGATGATATGAACCTAGACTAGTCAAGAATTATGGATATTTGTAAAATAATCTTTTACTTTCATACCTCATCTCATGGCAGCACCTTTCATAATATAACATCATCATTCATGTTCACTAAATTATAGCACTACCGTGACACGTCGACACACGACAGCCCACGGTAGCACTCCTTATCCTGACAACACATGTCATGTGGGTAATCTTGATTTAACACATTTTATTTAGAAAATAGTACTTGTGTCACACCCCGTGGATTTAATCCACCGTAGCAGACTCCTATAAACCCGGGAGCTCGGAGTATTCGAATACATTTTTAACTCTGCAGAGAGGTACCAATTTACCCGCAAGATATTCCACTTTCAAACCTTTCCTATCATAACAAATGATTGGACCCCTGACTCACTTCATATTGTGAGCGGCAAGGTGGAAATAACAAGAACTTTTGTTATGTTTTACTCACAATTCACCCCTGACCCTGTGGATCTCTCGCGAACCACAGTTGTGGCGGGCTATACCCCCACCCTTACTCATTTCCCCATTGCTGGGTCTAATGTCAGATCACCTTCAGTGATAGTGGGAGTCAACCTCCATATCAATCATCACAACACATCTCATGCAGGGGTTTCATGTGCGATCCACATAAGTACTTGTTCAGGCCTGTCCCATACCAGGCTTGCGGTTAGCACGTTGTTCATGCCACTAGACGCAAAACACAAGGTTCTAGTCCTTATATGCCAGTGACCAGACCATCCACAACCCTGCACCTTCAGTGCCTGCATTCCTTTGCAGTCTAGCACCTCCAGTGCTACCACCATTCCATACCATTTTTCTGGTCATGGCTAGGGGTTTTATTTCATGAATATAAATATATAAATGCATATAATAGTTCATGGCTCAAAACTTGTTTATTTCACATTTCACAGATAACCAGTCTAGTACTGCCAATTCATAAATCAATCATTCTCAATCTTTCTCATGGAATATTATCTATATTCAAGGTTATGTTTTAGCAACATTTAAAATATAGCTTCAAGATGACCAAGGATATGACTTGCCTTCCGCGTCGTAAGAAACAGCAGTTGATGACGGGTCAACAGCGAAGTCCTCAAATTCAGCTTCTGAATCTGCTCGACGACAAACCAAACAATACACATAAATATTACTTATATATATTAAAATGATTTATGATCTATATGCAGATATGCTTTACAAGAGTAACTGAACAATACTGGAGATAATTGAGATTGCAAGCTGAACTGAGTTGAGATCTAGGGTTTCAAGGAATTGGCTAAGGATGGATGTTGGATGCTCTTAGGATCTCAAGGTTACAATAAGAACATCAGTTTTGTGGCTGGTTTGATCAAAAACAGCGAATGTCAGCAGATTGACATTCGGATCAAGATTCTGACATAACTTCAAGGAAAACTAGAGAGCTTATCTCAAGTTATGACAGTAGAAGAAAGTGTAGATCATAACTCTACAAATTCGGTGGATAAAGTGGCTTTCAAATTGCACAATCAGAAGTGGGTAAACAAGGCCAATGCCATTGGCTGGCATGCACTAAGACAGTGTCAAAAGCTAGGGTTTAGCATAACATGCATTTCAAGGGCTCAAATCAAGTTGTGATAGAAGAAGAAAATGTAAATCACAACCTCAGGAATCTAACAGACAAAGTTATCCGCAAAATGCACATCTGTAAGGGAGTGAAAAGGGCTAATGCCACTGACTGACATAGTCTGGCATTGATCTTGACATGGCCAGAAACTAGGGCTTGGCATAACTTTTGATCTAGAGCTCCAAATGTTGCACCACTTTGTCTAGGAGGTAGGCAAGGATAACAGGAACAATTAAGTCAACAGAATCTAGAGCAAGAAATGGCTGGAAAGCAAGAATTTCAGTGATGAACTGAGGTGAATTGGCTGCACTGGAGCAGTTCTGCACAAGATCTTGGCATGGCTATAACTTGAATTCTGGGCAGTTTCAGAGATCGAGCTAGAAGACAAACATGCTCAGGAGGTTGAGGCACACTTGAATGACAAAGTGGATGAAGCTGAAACGGCCGGGAAAGGATTTCCGGTGAACTGCGCCGGAGAAGATGACATAGGATTTGGGGGTTTTTGCTGTAGGGGGTTTGAACTTAATTCCAAGCTCAGGGAGTATCTGTGGAGTATAAGGGAGCTACTAGGATGATCAATTTTGTTAGAGGATGGCTGGAGAAGCCTGGCGACGATCGCCGGTTTCTGGAGAAGCTCAAAATTGAGGAAAGCTTCGATTGAAGCTCAATCTGGAGATCTTGATGCACAGGCTTGCTGGAAATGGCTTGCTGATCATTTTCTTCCACAGAATCGAAAGCTAATTCGAAGTAATTTGGCCTGCATTGCCGGAACAGGGCATTCTTCGAATTTCAGCCATTTCCGGCGATCACCGGCGATAAGGTGCAAGGTAATCCAATTAGATGGTACAGCACGATGAGGGAGATGAGCTATACCATCTGGTGCAGTTAATTTGGTGAGAGATGCAGCGGGGCGTGCTGGCACCGTGAAGCCTCCTGCTGGACTCGCCGGAGAAGAAGACGACGGCAAGGAGATTTGTAAATTGGCTAAGTTCTGGTGATGAGGAAGTGACACAAGGTATGGATGTTTATATAGACCGGTGGGCGATGCTTGCAAGGTGTAAACAGCAATGAATTTGGCGTCAGTTGACAAAATTTGCCGGGCGCAGATGCAACAACGGCGAGCGGTGAAGCGACGGCGCTCAGGAGAGGTGACTACTGCTCAGCTTGTCGGCTCTTTGGAACTCCACATTGTCGGGCGGTGCAAGCAGTGGCAACTGGAACTGGCAATGCAAAGCAATGTGGCAAGAAAATACTGACAACGGTCGCGCACGGGAGCAAGCTGTTCAACGGCGTTGCCACGGCGATGGCTGGGGCGTGGACGCATGTGCACATGCAGATTGAAGTGAGCACGAGCTCAGGCGAGGCGAGGCATGGCCGGCGGCGAGCGAGCACGGCGCAAATGCACGGCGAGGCTCTGGTCGTGCACAGCAGTTGGCCTGGTCGAATTTGGGCTAATTTGCAATATTTGATTTCTTGATTTGGACTGATCTGTAATTCTGGAGATTTGGAAGGTTTCATCTGATTTTGATTTTGCTGATTTGGCAAACTTGATTCAACAGATGATTTGGCACAGATTGACGATAAAATTTGAAATGTTCGGATGATTTTTGATATGAACTGAAAATAGGGTATTTTAGGGTAATTGAAATGTGAATTTCAATGGATTTCGAATTCTGGGATTTAGGATGTGATTTTGGAATCTGAACAGAAGAGAAAATTGTGACAAATAGCATTTAGAAAAGATTTGCTGAAGAGATTTTGAGTTTGAAGTTAATCTGGAGATTTTAGCCTTTTTGGGTTTCCAGATATCAGGTAAAGGACTAATTTGCAATAACTCTTGGACTGATTTGAGAAAAAGGTTTAGATGGTGAAATCTGGCTGCCAACTTTTTGGATTAAGGTATTGTCATACCCTTGATCATAATCCAAGAATAATCTGGTCTGAACTTGGCTAAGATTTTGATTAAATCTGAATTTCTGAAACTTAGGGTATTTAGGTAATAAAAGATATTCTGTTTTCGAAAACAGAAAGGAGTTGAAAAATCTGGAAGTTAGAGATGGAATTGAATCTGGGTTCTGAAGGCTTTTAGATTTAGGATAACTGATAGATCAAATCTGGCAAGTCAGATCTTAACTTGAGGTCACATGATAGATTTTGGAGATTTAAGGGCTAAAACAGAATAAAGCTGAGGCTGATTTGGTTGATCTGGAAGAGACATATGCATGCATGACTTTTAAGAAAGAACTTTTCACCCCAAAACTCAGGATGTTACACGGCGACACCGGCGAAGCCCCGAGGCGAGACCCCCGGGACCGAGCGTGCCCGGGCGCCGGCCCGGAAGGAAGCAACGCCCCCTCCCCCGAAGAGCCCCGTTGAGGCTCGGGGGAAGGAACCGGCCGCAGGCGGGACGGCTTCCGACTCGGCGGACTACACCCCGTCGCCGCCTTCGACAGCGGCCCCGCCGGCACCCCCGGCCCCCTTGGAGCCGGAGAAGCTGGAGGTGAGGTTCGCGGAGGCCTCGCCTCCGCGGATGGAGTGGCCCATGGACGAAGGGGGGAGCCCCTCGGTCTACGAGGTCCCGCCAGAAGTAGGGGCCCAGGGGCCCTCCCGCCCGGGAAGGGAAAAGGGTTGATGATCCCCCCCCCCGGCGAGGGACCCCTTCCGGGACTTCCTCGGCCACTTCCTCGGGGGGCACCTCCGCGACGAAGACGACGACGACCGCCACCCCGACCGAGGTCGTGCTGGGTGCCCAGGTCCGGGAGCCCGTTACCGGCCGCGGCGGGACCAGCGCCGGGCGGGAGACCCCCCTGCTTTCCACAGGGGAGGTCGAGCGTTACTCGGAAGGCCTGCAGACCACGAAGGTTCAGGCCTTCGTAGCGGGGGGGACGCTCCACGATCGCTTCGTGGAGCTTCGGTCCCTTCAAGCCCAGGTATTCACCCAAAGCGATTGTCGCTTTCTTTTGGCTCCCTGCATCCAAAATTTTTCTAACTCTGGAGTTTATAGGGGGCGGCGATTATTGGGGCGTCGAGCAGCGCGTCATCTGGCTGCGCAAAGATGAGGAGGACAAGGCCGCCGTCTACCAGGGCCAGCGGGACGAAGCTCTCCGGGAGCTGGCCTGGGTCCGGGCACAGGTTCACGTCTCCGATACCGTGAACGGCCGCCTCCGAGAGGAGGCGAAGGCGAGGGAGGAGGCCTTCCGGAAGCTCGAGGGATCGAGCGTCCGGGCGGTGGTGGACGCAGGCCGCTCCGTCCGCTCGGCCCTCGAGAGCCTTGGCGTAAGCCTAGGCTGGGGGGGTGGCTCGGAGGTGCCTCCCACCACGCTCGCGGAGGCTGTGCGTTTTCTTAACGCACAAGTCTCCGTGATCCCGGAGGCAGCGGACGCCCGGGCGCGAGGCCGGGCGATCCCTGTCGTCGTGGCCGCGGCCGGGCTCGTCGAGCACCAGGGAGTGGGCGGCCGGGCGATCGGGGGCCGCATCCCACGGAGCTTCCCCAAGTTCTTCGAGCCCGCGCGCCGGGAGGTGGAGCAGCTCGCCGGGGGTTTCTACGACCGGATCATCCGGGTGAGATTCCCGGCACCGGCGCCTCCGGCAGTGAACGCCCCAGCCCCGGCCTCGGAGGAAGCCCCCCGGGGAGAGGACGCCAATGAAAGAGTATGAGCCTCCCCCCGGGTCTTTAGATAGGACCCTTTTGTTTTCTTAGGACTTTTGATCCCGGTAGCTTCTTAGAAGAAGCTCCGGACACTTGTAAAAAGATATTTTGGAATGCAATAGAGTTACAAATTTTCTAAGCCTTTGAATTGAATGCAATGTTACCAGGGTTCCCGGGAGGTTACTCCCGGGCGAAGGTCCGGGAGCGGCTCTCCGAGGGACGCCCAAGCGGCTTTAATATTGCTAAGCCTCATCTCCGGGGAGCGCAGTGGGGACACCGTCCAGGAGCCTGTCCGGTTAAGGTGGCATCCGGAGTGGCACTTGGACAATTTTGACAATCATCGCGCCGAATTGTCCCCTCCGCGTCCGGGGTTCCGGATGATACCTCCTCTCTGGATACTTCCACCGGCGGGATATGAGTTCTGGCTCGAAGATGTGCTTCGGGACGCTCGGCACCGCGTGCGCGCATTGTACCGGGATTTGGCCCGGGAGCTAGCGGAGAGCCTTCGGGAGTATTAGGCGTAGGAGCCTTAGGATGTAGAGCATCCCCCGGGTTAGACAATCAATAAACCTGTTTGCTTGCTTCTTCTTTCGTTTTCTTTTTATTTTTTCTTCTTGGATGGTCTGGACGACTCCTTTTCACAAGAATGAGCTAAGTCTGCTTGTGGGTGGTGCTGTCGACACCCGGGGGTTCCTTATCCCCCCGCCCACAGCTGGCCGGAGGGTAGCTCCGCGCGCTGTGCGGGTAGCAAGGCCCCCGGGGTGGAAGTGACCTGTAGCATAGGAATTTTTCCAAGTTAGAAAATTTTAAAACGAGGTTTCCAAGGGAAAGACCTTCCAGCAGACAATCGTCCGGTCGCCGTGAGAACGGGGAGCCGGGAATGAGGCCTCGTGTGGAAGAAACATCCAAGAAAACCCGATCAGATTTCCGGAGGCGAGCTTCCTAGGAGATGATCGTCGGGTCGCCGTGAGAATGAGTAGCCGGGAACAGGGTCTCCGGGGAAGAAATGTCCGAGAAATCTGTTACTTCTCCGGGAGACAATCATCCGGTGGCCGTGAGGACGGCGAGCCGGGAATAGGATCTCCGGTAGGCAATCATCCGGTCGCCGTGAGAACGGGGAGCCGGGAATAAGGTCGCCGGGGACCAAATATCCAAGAATGCCATTAGACGTCCCACTGGGGAGAGCGTCTACTCCCGGAGGAGGAAGAGATATCCAAGAAAGCCATTAGACGTCCCACTGGGGAGAGCGTCTACTCTCGGAGGAGGAAATGCCCGATGACGGGTCTTGAGTGTTTGGGCAGGGGACTAATCTCCCAAAGTGACTCATTACCGCGGCTGCTGGGGACCGGGTTGCCGCTTATACCCTCAGTCCACGGGGGCTGATCGTAAGCCGCCCTACAGGAGGGACTTGCTGGGTCTGGGCCCACTTCCTCACGGGGAGGGCTTCCTCGCGGGGAGGGCATCGCCGTTAGTGGCGGTAATGAGAAGGACCTGCAATGAGACAGTTGAAAAGCTGGACCTATGTACTGCTAATAAAATGAAGTACAGTGCCTCCCCCTGCGAAGTCGCGAAAGGGGAGGAAAAGGTAAATGCAGTGTCCCTCCTCCCCCTCCGGCGTGGTCAATCCGGGGGAGGGGACAGGCCCGTAAGGCTAAACATAGAACTTGCGAAGTAAACGCAAGTTCCACGCGTGCTTCAGCTCCCGCTCTTGAAGGTTGGAGAGCTTGTAGGCCCCGAGCCCAGGACCGCAGAGATCCTGTAAGGGCCCTCCCACTTGGGGGAGAGCTTATCCTGGGCTTGGGGGTCCGCCACGCGCTGATTGGCTGCCCGAGACGTGATGCTGGCTACCGGGGGCCGGCTGTAGGGAGCCCCCTGCGAAGACCCCTGGGACTGGAAAGGGGGTAGCCCCTGTGTCAACCGGAACCCCGGAGGGGGCACCCGCGGCGACGTTCGGAACTGGATGAGAGGGAGGCCCCGTGGCGACAACCGGAACCGGAAAGGGGGAAGCCCCTGTAACATCCGGAACCGGTGAGGGGGGAGTCCCTGCGGCGACGTCCGGAACCGGGGGGCCAATGCGGGGGGAAGTCTGCTGAGGCACGGGAGCTGCTCTGTCGACCACCACCGGTACAGTAAACGCGACACGAGGGGCAGGACTGGCTCCTGGCGTAGGGAAAACCCCCGAGATGAGATGGGCCCCCGGCCCCGGGAATAGGCCTGGAACGAGGTACTCCCCCGGCGCCACGAAGGGCCCGGGCATCTTTCGCACTTCCTGCAAATAAAAGACTAAAGTTTGCATCATGGCAGAGGTAAGGCTTGTCCATTTCGCAAATTACGGGCTGAGAATCTCCCTTCAGTAGGAGGTGTCGGATCCCCGGGGAACGCACGCGGCGCAACCTGAGGAGCAAAGCCTCGTACTCGGCGACGTTGTTGGTTCCGGGAACGGCAGGACCTTCCGGAGGCCCCCTTCCGGATGCAGCTTGGGGAGGGGCCTCCCAGCAGGTATCGCTACGACGTCTCGTTCCAGGGGGGAGACCTCCCCCCCGGATGCCTCAATGATGTTGACGCTTCCGATTGTGGCGGCAGCGCGCTCGTACAGAGCATGGGCCATGTCTTGGTCTCCCCGGACGCTGATCACGCCATGCGTCCGGGGATCTTCATGCAGAGGTAGTTTTGACGGGTGGCAGCCCCCAGCCAGTTGATTGTGGTCCTCCCCATAATCGCGTTGTAGGAGGAGGGGAGGTCCACTACATCGAAGCGGACCAGCTCGGTCCGGTAGTTCTCCGGGGTGCCGAACATCACAGGAAGATCTACCTTGCCCACGGGGTGGATCGCCTTCCCCGGGACAAAACCTTGTAGGGGCCCACGGGACAACATCCTTGAAGGAGCTTCTCATCCACCTGCATCTCTTTGAAGGCCTTCAGCAATAGGACGACGGCGGAGCTCCCGCTGTCCACAAGGATGCGGGCCAGGTGGCAGTTGTAGATGGTCGCGGAGACAATGAGCGCGTCGTCGTGGGGGAAGCGAACCCCCGCTCGTCTTCCACCGTGAAGGTGAGGGGGACGTCCGACCACTTAGGTGGCGGGGACGCGTGTAGCACCCCCACAACCTTGACCTCGCGCACGTACTGCTTACGTTGGCGCTTAGAGTCCCGCCCGGAGTCGGACCCTCCCACGATGACGTTGTTGTAGCGCTGAGAAGTTTGAAAGGGGAGAGCTTCTGAAGGCTCCCCCTCCTGCGTCTGCGTCTGCTGACCCCCCGCGGGAGCGCGAAGGCCCAGAACAGCTGGCCGAGGGAGCAAGGAGGCTGGAGTCCCCCCCCTGCCCGCGCTGGTCGAGGAACGCCGCGAAGTGCTGCAATAGCTGGCTGCAGTCTCGGGTAGTGTGGGTACTGGACCCATGGAAGCTGCACCACGGTCCTTCCCGCCTTCTCCCCGCGGGGCCTTCCCAGCCGCGCGAAGACTGTCCCTGCCCATGACCTTTCGGCTTGGGGAAGGGGCGGTTGTCCCTTGGGGGGTCGCGCGAGCCGCCTCCGCCCTCGAGGACAAAGGTGTCCCGAGGCCGTGGCTCGTCACGCCCCCCTGCCTAGGGTGCTTGAGGGGATCCCTGGCCCCCCGATCGGCGGGGGCGGGAGCCCCCTGGGTCTTCTTCCAGATGTCATCTTCCTTCGCCCGAGCGTACTTTTCGAGTACGTTGAAGAGCTCGTCGGCGGAAGAGGGGCAGCTCCGGGAGACCCTTCGGTGGAGCTCCCCCGGGAGGATGCCGCTTTTGCATGCTTCGATGACCGTAGAGTCGGGGACGTGGGCCACTTTGCTCTTCACCTGAGCAAAGCGCTTGAAGAAGCTTCTGATGGTTTCCCCGGTCTTCTGCCGGACAGTGTACAGCTGCGAGGAGTCCAGGGGGCGCACATAGTTCCCCTGGAAGTTCGCGCAGAACTCCCGCTTGAGCTGCGTGAACGACTTGATGGAGCCGGCTTTCAGATTGTAGAACCAGGAGCGGGCAATGCCGATGAGGTAGAGGGGGAAGATGTTGCATTGTACAGTCTCGTCCCCCCCGGTCGCGGAGATGGCTGTGGAGTATACCTGCACGAATTCGTAAGGGTCTGCCTCACCGTTATAGTGCTCGATGTGCGGAGGGCGGTAGGGCCACGGCCACCGGATGCTGCGAAGTCTTGGACACAGAGGCTGGTTAGCCCCCTGCACTTCCCGAGGAGAGTCCCGGTCGCTATCTTCTTTGACGGGGGACACGCCCTCGTTGTCTGAGTCAGGCAGCGGTCCAAGAGGTCTGCCAGAGTGGCGGTGGCGACGCTTGTCTTCTGGACCGGGGCTGAGTTCCCGGACGTCCGGGCTCCCCTCCGGAGAGGCTGGCTCTTCAACGGGTCTCTTCCCCCGGCCGGTGCGAGAGCGAGGCTCCCTACGCTTACGGCCGCGAGGAAGTTCTTCCCCGCGCTCGGGTGAATGCATTCGCTCAACCTCCCCCCGGGCGAAACGAACCTGTTCCACCGAGGGAGGGAGCTTATGCACTGTAGCTACTGGCCCGGAGTCTTCCGGGGCCGGCTGGGAGGAGCCCCCTGCGAAGACCCCCGGGACCAGAAAGGGGGAAGCCCCTGTATTATCCGGCACCGGGGAGTGGCCGGCCACGGCGACGTTTGGAGCCGAAGTGGAGGGAGGCCCTGTGGCAGCGACCGGAACCGGAAAGGGGGAAGCCCCTGTAACATCCGGAACCGGCGAGGGGGAGCCCCCGTGGCGATGTCCGGGACCAGGGAGCCGATGCGGGGGGAAGTCCGCTGAGGCGCGGGAGCTGCTATGTCGACCGCCCCCGGTACGGTAAAAGCGACGTGAGGGGCGGGACTGGCTCCCGGCGTAGGGAAAACCCCCGGCATGAAATGGGCTCCCGGCCCCAGGAATGGGCCTAGAACGGGGTACCCCCCTGGTGCCACGAAGGGCCCGGGCAGGAAAAAGCCCCCCGGCACTGGGACAGGTCCAGGTGCCAGGAAGGGTCCGGACGTATACCCCGCGGGGGGAGGGAACCCCCCGGCGGGATCATACGGGGCGGCCAGGCCTCCAGAGGTCGGAGGGGCCGCCGGGTAACCCATAAACGGGGGCATAGTCCCCGGGTATGGGTGTGACGCAAATGTAGGGGCCGGAGGCCGCGGCAACACGCTGAGCAGCTCATCCATTGAGCGCTGGGCGCGGAGCTGGCCCTCCACTAGGGCCTCAAGCAGGGCATCCCGGGGAGCCGGGGGAGCCGTCGGGGGGAGACTGGTCCCGGCCGAGGTCCCAGCGGTCACCGGGAGCGACCTGGAGGTAGAAGCTCCTAAGTTAAGAGGAAAGGCGAGAGGCGGTACCTGGGCTTGGCCGCCTCCGAGAGGAAGCACCGGGAAGGGTGCGAGCCCTTGTTCTTGGGGGAGCCATGGCGTCTTGTCACGAATCCCCACGGACGACGCCAACTGTCGTGGTATTGCGAATACCCCGGCAGGTTTTGTGAACGATCCTAGCGAAGATTAAGCGACGCGGGCTGACCGGGTGACCGGTCCTCCCCCGCCGGACAAACACAAGAATTGACATGAGGATTTATACAGGTTCGGGTCCCGGTGGGGGCCCTAGTCCTGCCGGCGTGCTCCCGACTGGAGTCGGCTGGGGAGGCTCTCTCCGGGGGAGAGGCTTCCGGAGCACACCTGTGAGTTTTGGCTATTCCAATCAATATGAATCACTTGCTTACAACTGAGGGGTACAAGGGCTATTTATAGCCCCAAAAAGAAGCAAAAAGCCTAAACTATCCCGGAAGCCACTGTCGGATTGAGGGGTAGGAACGTCCTTCTCCCGGTCAAACGTCTTGGATGCTTGACAGGTGGTCGCTGATTCCCGAGGCGTTCCTCGTGTGACCTGCATGTGATAAACAACTCGAGACTTTACCTTTAGAAGGGCGAAGAGGCCCGGGACATGCGCCGGAGGCCAGGTCCGCGGGCCAAAAGGCGGCGCCCGGGACTGGCACCGGAGGCCAGGTCCCGGGGGCCAAAAGGTGGCGCCCGGGGAGTCACCGGAGGCCAGGTCCCCGGGCAAATGGCGGCGCCCGGGACGGCGCTGGAGGCCAGGTCCCGGGGGCCAAAAGGCGGCACCCGAGGAGGCACCGGAGGCCTGGTCCCCGGGCAAATGGCGGCGCCCGTGACGGCGTCGGAGGCCAGGTCCCGGGGACCAAAATGGCGGCGCCCGGAGAGGCCCCGGAGGCCACCTCCGAGGGCCAATGGCGGCGCCCGGGACCGGCGCCGGAGGCCAGGTCCCGGGGGCCAAAAGGGCGGTGCCCGGGGAGGCCCCAAAGGCCACTTCTCCGGGCCAATGGCGGCGCCCGGGGAGGCCCCGGCGGCCACTTCCTCGGGCCAATGGCTAAAAGGCGGCACCCGGGGAGGCCCCGGAGGCCAGGTCCCCGGCCAAATGTGACGCAACTTACTTGGACTTAGTCTCGCGGAGATTTCCCCCAACATTCGTCACATGATACCTCAGATTCTCCTTTAGCCATGAGGCAATGAGGAGTGGAGAATAGAGATGGAGCTTCCTTGATAGCTACTCCGGCGAGTCCTTTGGGTGATGCTTCATGTTCATCTTCGGAATCGGAACTTGAAGCATCCGAATCCCATTCAATGAAGCAAGCTTGTCCGTCCTTCTTTTTCTTGTAATATTTCTTGAAAACCTTCTTCTTGCTTTCTCCTTCCTTTTCGTACTTCTTCTTTTTCACAGATTTTTCGTCTTCCTTGTTTTTGCATTATGCGGAGATATGGCCCTTGTCACCGCAATCAAAGCATCTTCTTTCTTCAAATGGATTCCTTTTGGATGATTGTCCTTTCTTGAAGGACTTTCCTTGATATCTCTTCTTCATGAACCGCTTGAACCTTCTCACGAAGAGAGCCATTTCCTCATCGGTGTCTCTCTCATCGCTTTCTTCTTCATTGTCTTCCCTTTTGGAGGCTTGAACTTTGAGTGCTATGTTCTTCTTCTTGGAGTCGGAAGCCTCATCTTTCACCTCTTCTTGAGATTTCTTAAATATGTCATGAGTGAGAATCTCACTCAAGACCTCCAAAGGAGTCACACTCTTCAAATTTGATCACACAAGTAAGGTCACAATAGTGTCATATTTTGAAGGTAAAGCTCTAAGAAATTTATGACAAAATTCCATATTTGTGACATCCATACCAAGCCCTTTTAGCTCATTTACTATGTTATTTAATCGGTTGAACATCTCCGAGACATCTTCATTGGGCAACATAGCAAACTTTTTAAATTGACCCTTATGGATAAATAATTTAGCATCTTTGACCATTGAGGTTCCTTCATGAATAATCATAAGATTTCTCCAAATGTCATGAGCCGTTTCAAGTTTACAAATTCTATTAAATTCAGCTAGATTTAGAGCACTATAAAGAACATTCATGGCTTGAGCATTAGCTAAGGCATTTTCTCTATCTAGGTTAGTCATGTCATCATCATCTAGAATTGTAAAGCCCTCGTCCACCACTTTCCAAATTTTTCCACCCATGGCTTTAAGATAGACCATCATCCTAGTTTTCCAATGGGCATAGTTTGATCCATCAAAGAGTGGTGGTTTGCCAATGTTCATCCGACCCTCACCAGCCTTGATCTGATACCAATTGAAAGGGATCTAGGATATCGACTAGAGGGGGGTGAATAGGCGATTTTGACAATTTAACACTTAATCAAACAATTAACAACAAATGAGAGCAAATAGCTACAACAAGATGAACAATAATCAATTTAACACAAGGATATATCCCGTGGTCTCGGTGATTTGCTGATCACCCCTAATCCACGTGGAGGCAAACCCAAATTTCTAACCGCTCCTCTATCTAGTCAACTTTCTCTCAAGAAGTGACCTAGATCTCGAGCCAGATTAGTGTGATGAGTTATCCAAACCTCGATTTCACTATTGATGCACTTTACCACTCCGGCAAGGCGTGCTCGACCCTTTCACAAGATGTTTTGAGGCTTCTTCACAATCTTCCTTGAAGAGCTCTCCAAAACTTTCCTCCTAGCCGTCTAGGAGACGGCAAACTCCAAGAATAACAAGCCGGTGATGATCACTTAACGCTCTTCTAGTGCCACAAGGTTGATTTAGTGATCTAAATGCAATGCACTAGAAGATCTCAAATGCACACTCTCTCAAATTTAAGAATTTGAACACTAGAGTGTATGAAACTTGTTTAGCTCTCAAGGATGATGACAATGTTCACAAATATGCCAAAAGTTATGAACAGGACACTGCATGGGAGTATATATACCCCCCACAATAAATATAGCCGTTACAAGCCGTTGGGAGAAAAAGATCACTTGGCGGTCACACCGTAGGTATAAGCCCGGTCAGACCGCCGCAATTGCAACGGCATTAAATAGGCGCAATAAATGCTCGCCTGCCCTTGTCGGGCACTCTCACGGTCAGACCGGCACCAATGACGGTCAGACCGTGAAACCGTCCAGAGACGACATTGTTTCTAGACACATTTTACGGTCAGGCCGAGAAATTCGGACAGACCGGCCACACGGTCAGACTGTAGTTCAAAAACTCGGTCAGACCGTAGTTCAAAAACTCGGTCAAACCGTTTTAGCGGTCAGACCAGACCAACAAACGGTCAGACCGTCTTAACACATTACGTTCCAAAAAGTTAGATCATGAAGTTCCAAGAGTCTAACCTAGGGTTTTACTATGGACAGACCGACCTTTTAAAGAAATAAAACACACTTTGACATAACGTCGGTCAGTCTGAAACAACATTCGGTCAGACGGTCTATTTGATCAGATCGGCTAACAATCGGTCAGACCGACTAAGACTGAAGTTGGTCGAATTGAATGGAAAACTGTATTTCCAAAAGATATGACCTTCTAGTATGCAATGCAAGTTGTTTTTATGACTTGTGGCACATAGATGAACTATTTCGTGATACACCACATGCTCCTCTTAATAGTACGGCGACTATCCTATAATCCGGTCAAAGTTCTTCTCTAATCACCTTAGACCGGTAAAAGTATAAAAGACTCTGTTCCGTACCTTTGCCTCTTTGCTCAATGTCCTTTCTTCATCATGTGGCTCTTTCTTTGCCTTTCATTAACCTGTCTTTTGAGTTTGTTCTTGACACAACTTAACAGGTATCATTAGTTCAACATTTGTAATTGTCATTAATTACCAAAACACTCTTTAGGGGCCTAGAAGCTACAACGATACGCGTGGGAGGAGTGGCGAGGCGAGAGGCGGCAGATCGGGCCCCCGAAGTCGCAGCTGTGGCGGATTTGGAGCTGTTGATGCTCCAAATTTGGGTGTGGACAAGGCGATGTGGGGAGATTTGGTGGTGTGGTGGGAAAAGGGAGGAAGAAGCCATGAAGCACAGAGAGAGAGGCAAGAAACCGGCTAGGGCCGGAGGTGGACGGAGGGGTGGATCAAATTTTGGGGGGGAGGTAGAAGAAGAAGCTGCAGGTGAGAAGAAGAAGAGACGACACCACCGCTGTCACTACGGAGGTGGCCTTCACCACCGCTGTCACTACAGCGGTGAACGGCGTCAGAGAGGAGGCAAAAGGGGCAAAGCTACAAGAGGAGGAAAAACAGAGAAGAACGAAGGAAAGTGGAAGAAGAAGAAAGGGGCTGCACAGAGGAGGGCACCAATGGTATGCTGATATTGGGAAAAGTCCCAATTCATGGTTCAAGAAGGCATGGTACTTGGCCACATGATTTCTAAATGAGGGATTGAAGTCGACAAGGCAAAAATCAAGGTCATAGCAAGTCTTCCACCACCAAGGAACGTGAAGGGCATACGCAGTTTCTTGGGACATGCAGGTTTCTACCACCGTTTCATTAAGGATTTTTCCAAAACTACTAAACCTCTCACTCAATTACTTGGAAAGATGTGCCTTTCGATTTTGATGATAAATGTCTTGATGCCTTTAATCAGTTGAAACATACATTAACTAGTGCTCCGATCATACAACCTCCAAATTGGAATGAACCATTTGAATTTATGTGTGATGCTAGTGATCATGCAATTGGCACTATTCTAGGGCCAAGAACAAATAAGTTCTACATGCTATATAATATGTAAACAAAACTTTGGATGATGCTCAAAGTAATTACACTACGACTGAAAAAGAATTGCTTGATGTAGTATATGCCCTAGATAAATTTCGTCCATATTTAATTGGTTCATGAAAAGTTATTGTGCATACTAATCATGTTGCTCTTAAGTATCTTTCGACCAAAACAGAAACCAAGCCACAACTTGCACGATGGATCCTACTACTGCAGGAATTTGATTTGGAGATCAAAGATAAAAAAGATGTTGAGAATGTCGTCGCCGATCATCTCACGCGACTCTTAACAGACAATGCCGACGTTCACATCAATGATGATTCACCCGATGAGCACCTTTACTTGATTCAACAAGAACCGTGGTATGCTCATATTGCAAATTATTTTTTTAATCGTGAACTTCTTCCAGGGTTGACAAGTAGACAAATAAAGCGCTTCCTTCACAACATCCGACGCTACTACTGGGATGATCCGAACCTTTTTAAAAAAGAAGTCTCAAATTTGCTTTAATTGTCTGGTTCTGGGTCATTTCAAAAAAGAGTGTTTCTCCTTGGTTCGATGCTCGAGCTACTTCAATTATGGGCATATTAAACATTTCTATTTTAAACAACATTTTGAGTTGAAGAGGAAAAATGTTTTTGTTCCCAAAGCCAGTTTGGTTAAGTAGGGTTTTGCTTCTGCCTTTGCCTTTCCTTTTGCGCCTTTTGTTTCTGGGGGATTCTTGAATCAGACGGAGGATGTGGTCTTCTCATTTGGCCCTTTCCTCGACGAACAAGATGGCCTTGATCAAAGGAAAGGCTATTGCTCTCCATTATGATAGCTTTTCTGAATTCTTCGGGTCTAGTGTTAATCCCCCTGTCACTCAAAGTGTCTCTTCGCCTGCCTCGCTCTCTTATTCTCCCTCTTCGCTGTTTCTTCTAGCCTCATTTCACTCCTCAACACTCATTGCTTCTTCCATCCAAAAAATGGCTAATTACTGGGTTAATCCCGGTCAAGTTTTCCCTTCTGGTCTTGGTGACGCATTAGTTCTCCTACCTTCTTCTCTGCAGAGGGATATTCTTCTTAATGAAGGCCTGCATGTGGATGCTGATTTCATGCTGTTCTTTAATCGTCATGATGAAGGCATTAACTCTAGAAGAGTTAGCTTCAATCAGGAGGTCTGGTTTCTACTTTTGAACTTCCGACTGGATTTTTGGTCAGTTTATACTCTGAGAAAAGCTGTTTCATCCTTTTGGTTTTCTTTGTGAATGGGATAATGATTATGAAAGGACTAGGGATAGGTCTCATGCTTTGGTCAAGTGCTTGGTTACAAACCTTGTTGATATCCCTCGTTTTCTTGTGATCACCGAACCAAGTGGTTCTCTCGGACGAAGCTGGACTGTTCAGTTGGTTATTTGCCATTCTCACCCCACTAATGCTATTGAGGGTAATGAGGATGATCCAGATGATCCTCAGCCTCCGCTGGATAATGCTAATGATAATTTAGAAGATTTGGAGATGGATGACCCTGCTGAGTAGGATACTGATCATGATCAAGATAATTTGAATGAGGTCGGTGATTCGGTTTGGGATGCTCTTGTTCCCCAACAATTGGAAGTTTGGGACGCCTGCGATAATTTAGAGGACTCTTCTTCCTCATCTGATCTTACTCTGTCTTCCTATCTGCCTGTTGAAAGTTGCTTGCTGGCTGTTCACGGAACTCCTGGATTTAGACTTTTCTCCATTAATTCTCTGTTTTGCTTGAGGAGTTCCTGGTCGCTGTTTAACTCCTCTGCTGCAAGGACTTTCTCTCCTTCAGAATTCAGGTTGCTATCTAAGAAGTCAGTCCTGTCTTCTAGTTAGCCCAAAATTAGGAATAAGACTCCTTTGGTTGTTTCTGGTCTTCATTGCAGTCCTAGATTGGCGGCAAAATTTAAATGATTCAAACCTGGGTTGGTCTTGCTTCCTGTGCCTCAACTCTCGACTGAAATGCTGCAGGCTAGTGGTTCATTTTGTGGGATCCCCCTGGAGTTAATCTCCAAGGACAAGCTGATGGCCCCTGTTATCCAAGATTTAGATGATTAGCGTGATGCATTGGGTTCTTAGGACTAGTTTGATAATCTCCTTTTGGATAACTTTTTGGATGGCCTGTTTGCTCATCTTGCTGAATGTTTTACTAGGGTATTTTGATGATTGTGTCAGTGTGATCTCGTCTCGAGTTCATGACTTGGTTGTATTTTGTTTATTATCTGATGAATGCTTTTAAGAAATTCAGTATCCTCAATTGGAATATTAGAGGTATTAATGCTCTGGATAAAAAGGTTGCTATTCGATTCAAAATTTTAGAAGAAACATGTTCCATTTTATGTCTTCAAGAGACTAAACTAGAGGAGGTTAATTTGTTTTTGATCAAATCCTTTTGCCCTTAAGAATTGGAATGATTTTGATTATATCCCCTCTCTAGGTAATTCAGGGGGGATTCTGACGGTTTGGAATTGCACTTCTTTTTAAAAAGTGGATGTGACTCACTTTGATTATTGTCTTTCGGTTACACTCATGAACAAAATTTCTGGAAAGTTGTGGATGATTTCTAATGTTATGGCCTTTGTTGCCCCTTGATTTTTTGAATTGGTTCCGTAACTCTTCGACTCCACTTGATTTGCCCTGGTTAATCATGGGTGATTTTAACCTTTTGCGTTTCTCTTCCAACAAGAACAAAGGTTTATTTAAATCCGGGGAAGCTGATCTCTTTAATGAAGCTCTTAATCATCTTCTTTTGGAGGATTTGGCTGTCAAAGGAAATAAATTTGCATAGTCTAATATGCAAGCTCAACCGGTTATGGAATAGCTTGATTGGTTCTTTGTTAATGGTGCTTGGCTTAAGGTTTTTCCCAACACGATTGTTAAATCTTCTGCTAGGATGGTTTCGGATCATTTGCCATGTACCATTTTGGTTTCTTCTTCTCTCCCTTCTTCGAAGTTATTCAGATTTGAAAATTTTTGGGTCTCTTATCCTGATTTTTTAAGTGTGGTTTATAGTTCTTGGAATTCTGGTTTCATGGACTTTAATGTGGCTAGAAGAATCAATACCAAACTTAAACTTTTGCGTAGAGCGTTGAAACAGTGGAGTAAAAAGTTCAAATTCTCTCAAGCTCTGTTGGATTATTGCTACTGTTCTCTGAATCTTTTGGATGGTCTGGAAGAACAGATAGATCTATTCAGACAGGAATTTAATTTCAGGAGTATTCTCAAAAAGCACATTTGTGAACTTCTCAGAATCAGGAATGTCTTCTGGAAACAAAGGGGTCGTATTAGATGGGCGAAATTGGGAGATGAGTGACGAGGATTGACACCTGGGTCACTTCTAATAAACTTCTGGTTCAAGACAGGTTCGAACCAGACATGTGTCTGGAGATGCGAACTCAAGCTATTCTGAGAGGCATCACCACGAGGTCACAAGCTTTACGCGATCAAGTCGCAGCTTTACGCGGTCAGACCGTAAGCCTTGCGCGGTCAGAAGTTCGTGGGCTATACGCGAACTACACATTCGGGATATTACGCGGTCAGCCGAATCCCGCGGTCAGAACATCTGCCGATCAGGATACCTGGGATCTATCTATTCGGTTGCCCATACGATAGGATATTCTAAGTATCCCGAAGATTCCTACACGTGGAAAATCAACCGTCAGGAGGTTAACACGTACAGTTATCCATGAATAACACGTGTTTAACCTAAGTGGAGGTTAAGAGCAGTTTCAAAAACCGTATCCAACCGTCCGTACAACCGATTGATGCAGTTTCCTTCACATGGCACCCTTTCAAGCAGTATAAAAGGATGGCATGAAGCATCAATCAGAGGAAGAATCCAAGTGAGCCAAGTCTACGGCACACCCCATATAGCATTTTTATAAGTCTTCTTTAGCTCATCTTTGTACACTTTTACAGGAAAAATCCTCGCCTGTGAGGACTTTTTCCTCCACTTGTAAACCTTTTAACATACTTAGTGAAATCTCAACAGGACGTAGGGCTTTTACTCCCACCATCGAGGGCTCGAACCTGTCTAAATTCTCTGTGCTCCTATTCACCCTTGTTCAGCATACCTTCCCGAAGGGTCATCTTGAAAGGTCTCACTATTACAAATTCTGCATAAGTTCGGCTGAGGACTCCGAGTCCGAATCGTCGACAGCTGGCGCCCACCGTGGGGCCTTTCTCAAGGCGTCCTAGTTAAAATTCGGAGGTTCGCCGAAACATGGCTGGAGCATACGATTCCGAGAATGATTTCGATCTCGAGGATTATGCTCATATCCCAATGCCTTCTCCAAGTGATCCTGTTCCGATGGAAGAGGTCGAAGGCCAGAATCTTCCCCAGGCTGAATCATCTCCCCAAGTCATGTTAATCGACCAAGAGGTAACTGGCACAAGGTCAGAACCCACAGAGGTTCTTAATGTGCTAGGTGATGAGTCCGGCCCATCGTACGATCCCACTGAGGGAAAATGTGATGGTGACCCTGAAATTAGCCCAGGAAGGTTTGACCCTGATAACCTCCACCGTCTCTTTGATTTTGAGTCCGACTCGGAACAAACCGAGATGTTCTCCCCATCGGCGACCTCTCTCCCTAGGCAGTTTGCTGCGTTGTCGGAGGAAACTCCCGATCAACAGGCTGCCAGGGAAGAACAAGATCGCAAACAGGAGGAGGAGCAAGATCTCGAGCAACAAAACGACGAACTGCGCAGAACTGCCCTAGAGGCTCTTCAAGATGCGCAGGCTCGTTACGATGCTGCCCCGAGTTCTTCTCGACGGTCGCGTGGTCGTAGACGTGACCAAACTCCTTCCTTACCACCGGAGCATTTCCCAGTGGACGAGGAAACAATAACACCTGGTGCCCCTAGGAGAAGTACCCATGGTCGACTGGGATCTATCGCGGAAGTCATGCGCAATTTTCCTCCTACGGTCACGGATGCGCAGAGACCGGCCTTTTTCAGGATCCTGGCGGAAAGACTGGATGAGGTCGCATCCGAGGCGACCCCGACAGCTTCTTCCCGCTCAGTGACACATTCCCATGAACGAGATGGTCCTCATTCTGGCTCTGGCCGACTGAATTACCCGCCGCCTATACCGTCCCGACAGGACAAATATCGGCGAATGCAGGACTCTCGTGGTAGGGATCGAGTTCCCGTTCATTCTCGTTTGGGACCCCGAATAACCTCGCCATTAAGTGAGTTTGCTCGAAACCCGACCGAAAGTCACAGGACGGTTCACGGTCCTTACGTTGGTTGCAAAGCTTTCTCGCCTGGCCTACGAGCAGTCGTTTGGCCCATTAAGTGAGGTTTGATGGAACTCAGAACCCATCCGAGTTTCTTCAGATCTATATTACTGCCATCCAAGCAGCAGGAGGCGATGACAAGGTCATGGCTAACTACCTGCCAACAGTCCTCGTAGGACCGGCTAGAACCAGGTTGTTCAATCAGCCTGAGGGTTCTATCTACAATTGGGAAATGCTATGCGATGCCATCCTCAGCAATTTCCAAAACTGTTACCAAAAGCCGGGTAAGGAGGACGACTTGCATAGATTGCGGCAAACTTCGACCGAAACGCTTCGGCAGTTTGTCAAGAGGTTTGTCGGGGTAAGAAATACCATCCCGAACATATCTGATGGCTCCGTAATCAGGGCATTTAAGCATGCCGTTCGATACCGGAGATTCACTGAAGACTTGCTCATCCACCCTCCTCGATCAGTGGCCGATCTGTTCGATATGGCTGATCGATACTCCGATGCAGCCGAGGCAGTCGAATGGAACCGAATGGTTGACAAGGGGGACTTACCGCCCCAACCAGGCTTCAAGGACGCCAAAAAAGAAGATTCAAGCAAAAAGCCGGAGTCTTCACCGGGCGGGAAGTCAAAAAAGTCGAAGAGAAACCGCTCTGGACAGTACCGTGAGGTCGCGGTCGCGGAGAAACCACCTTCGACCAAAGGAGGGCAAAAGGTGGTGTCCACTCCACAATTCCGCAGGCCACGATCTCAAAAACTGCAGAAGTTGGTTGAAACAGCTGGACGATTTCTACCAAGGAGCTGGGCCAATGCCAACCTTACCGCCCAAAGAGCAGGCGTGCGGAGTTAGAGACGTCGATGGAGACGAAGAAATGGCTTGCCAGGTACCTCAAAATCATGTTAATGTCATTTTCGGAGGTTCTTCCTCTTTCGTTTCCAAAAGGCAGTTTAAAACTTTTTGCCGAGAGGTTAACCAAACGGAGACATCCCTTGGTGAACCTCAATATCCCCGTTGGTCGGATATGCCTTTGACGTTCGATCGCGCTGACTGTCCTGCGGGGCTAACTAGACCATTGAGGTTACCTCTGGTTATTACCCCAATCATCAGTAACGCGAGAGTCAAAAGGGTCCTGATCGATGGGGGAAGTTCCCTTGATCTTTTATTGGTCAAGACACTCGACGAGATGCAAATTCCTCGTTCGAAGATCAAGCCCATAATCCATCCGTTTTATGGGATAATCCCAGGCCCCTCCATGATGCCATTGGGACAAGTGGTCCTCCCGGTCACTCTGGGAGAACCAGATAACTTTCGAACAGAATTGGTTACTTTCGATGTAATCGATTGTGATTCAGCTTATAATGCAATCTTTGGCAGGCCGACTCTTGCTAAGTTCATGATGGCAACCCACTATGCTTATCAGTGCGGGAAATTGCCTGGCCCCAAAGGTGTCATTTCGGTCCGAGGAAGTCGCAACGTGGCGCTCACGTGCGACCGGCTATCTTTGGAGATGGTCGATCAACTTCCCCTCCGGGACGCTCAGGTCGCCACTGTCGCCACCGATGCGATCAGGGCTGTTCCTCGACCGGATGAGAAACTCAAACAAGTTCCTTTGTACCCAGATGACCCATCCAAGACAATTCGGGTTGGGTCAGCCCTGGATGACACATAGGAACTCGACCTCGTTGCTTTCCTCTGGGCTAACGCAGATGTGTTTGCGTGGAAACCGTCCGACATGCCCGGTGTCCCAAGGGAAGTAATTGAGCACAGGTTAGCAATTCGACCTGGACAACGACCAATAAAGCAAAAGCTTAGGTGTTTTGCCACCGACCGACAGGAAGCCATCCGAGAAGAGTTAGACAAACTCTTACAAGCCGGGTTTATCCGCGAAGTGAATCACCCGGACTGGCTCGCCAATCCGGTCATGGTCCGCAAGTCAAATGGCAAGTGGCGCATGTGCGTCGACTATACTAGCCTCAATAGTGCCTGTCCGGAGGACGACTTTCCCCTTCCCCGCATCGACCAGCTGGTTGACTCCACTGCGGGTTGCGAACTGATGAGTTTTCTGGATGCCTACTCGGGATATCATCAAATTAGCATGGCAGAGGACGATGAAGAGAAAACTGCCTTCATCACCCCGTTCGGCACATACTGCTACGTCAGGATGCCGTTCGGTCTCAAGAACGCTGGTTCCACGTACCAGCGCTTGATGCAAAAGACCTTTCTTTCCCAGATAGGGCGTAATCTCGAAGCATATGTAGACGACTTGGTTGTAAAGAGTACCAAAAGATTGTCTCATTTGGACGATCTTGCTGAAACCTTCTGTAACTTGAATCGCTTTGGAATAAAATTGAACCCGGAGAAATGTTCTTTCGGGGTTTCTTCAGGAAAGCTTCTTGGTTTTCTTGTGTGTTCCAGGGGCATTGAGGTTAATCCTGAGAAAATCAGAGCCATTAAACAAATGAGGTCGCCCTCGACCATGAAGGATGTTCAACGCCTGGCTGGTCGCATGGCGGCTTTAAGTCGCTTCATATTGCGATTAGGCGAAAGGGGACTACCTTTCTTTAAAGCCTTGCGGAAACATCATAACTTCACGTGGTCCGACGAGGCCGAAAAAGCGTTTCAGGAGGTAAAAACATATCTATCCAGTCCGCCAGTATTGGTGTCTCCTGAAAAGGATGAACCATTACTTTTGTATTTGGCGGCCACCCCACACGCGGTCAGCGCAGTTCTGATCGCGGAAAGGGAAGGAGTACACAGACCCGTCTACTATGTGAGCGAAGTACTTCATGGTCCTAAGGAGCGCTACCCTGAGGTCCAGAAGATACTTTACGCGCTACTGATGGCTTCCCGTAAGCTACGACATTACTTTCAAGCACACGAGATCACAGTACCCTCCTCTTTTCCTTTAGGGGATATTGTCCGAAATCCAGAAAAATCTGGTCGAATCGCCAAATGGGCGGTCGAATTCGGTGCCTTTGAGATCCACTTCACCCCTCGCACGGCGGTTAAGTCTCAGGTTTTGGCCGACTTTGTGGTCGAATGGACCAACCCTGAGCCACCCGTGCAGTTGGCAAAGGAACTGGAGTGCCCCGACTATTGGACAATGTACTTTGACGGCTCCCGTAGTTTTCAACACTCGGGGGCTGGAGTGGTCTTAGTTACGCCTCAGGGCGAACAGCTTAAGTATGTCATTCGACTACACTTTGTTGCAACCAACAATGCAGCAGAGTATGAAGGTCTTCTTGCAGGGCTCCGGGCAGCAAAATTCCTCGGAGTCCGTCGATTAGTGGTGAGGGGGGACTCACAGCTGGTCGTAAACCAGGTAAACAAGGAGTACAGCACCTCCGATGAGACAATGGCTCATTACCTGGGGGAAGTGAGGAAATTGGAAAAACACTTCAGTCACTTCGAAGTCCAATACATCCCGCGAAAGGACAACATTCTCGCAGACCAATTATCCAAAATTGGATCCTCACGCTCATCCGCTCCGGCAGGAGTGTTCATTGAACACTTGGACCATCCTTCGATCATGACTTCGGTCGAGGATGATCCGGCAATAGCCTTCGTTGCCAACCTCGGTCAGGAACAAGATTGGACTCATCCATTGAGGGTCTATCTTGAACATGGGACCCTACCCGAGGATGAAACCAAAAGCGATCGCTTAATTCGAAAGGCGCATCTGTACAAACTCATAGATGGGGTTATGTACAGAAAGGGTACTCAAGGAGTATTCATGCGCTGCATATCTCAGGAGGAAGGAAAATCCCTCTTGAAAGAAATACATGACGGTGTATGCGGTGCACACGCGTCATACCGAACACTGGTCGGAAAAGTTTTTCGACAGGGATTCTACTGGCCTTCGGCACTCGATGATGCCAAGCTTATGGTCAAGATGTGTCCACAGTGTCAGTTTCATGCAAGACAGGTTCATCAACCTGCTTATGCATTGCAAACTATTCCTCTCGCATGGCTTTTCGCGATCTGGGGAATGGACATCGTCGGTCCTATGCCACAAGCGGTCAATGGATATAAGTTTCTGTTTGTAGCCATTGACACGTTCACAAAGTGGATTGAGGCCGAACCAGTACGAAATATTACTGCATCAGCCGCACAAAAGTTCTTTCACAAGAACATTGTGGCGCGATTTGGTGTTCCAAACCGTCTCATCACAGACAACGGTTCTCAGTTCGCTAGCGGTCTTTTCCTAGACTACTGCGATCAGATTGGGACCGAGGTGTGCTTTGCTTCCGTGGCACATCCACAAAGCAATGGTGCCGTAGAACGGGCCAATGGGCAAATATTGCAAGGTATCAAAAAACGTGTTTTTGATCGCCTCAAGACCCGCTCGGGGGCTTGGGCAGACGAGCTCTATACTGTTCTATGGGCACTACGGACTACCTCTAGTCGAGCCACCGGTGAGACACCCTTCCATTTGGTCTATGGAGCCGAGGCTGTGTTGCCTATGGAAGTAAGTATTGGATCTGTTCGCACGAATCGATTCGAACAAGTCAACCAATCCGAACAGCGATCGCGAGATCTCATCCTCCTGGAAGAACGGCGTGATCGCGTCCTGATTAAGTCCACGGTATACTTGCAGGCTCTACGCAAGTATCACAGTAAAAAGGTGCGACCACGTGATCTCAACGTGCGCGACTTGGTTTTACGAAAAATTCAAGACCAGTCTAACCGCAATAAATTCTCCCCAAAGTGGGAGGGACCATACACTGTCGTCTCAGTGCCGCGGCCAGGATCTGCGCGGTTAGCCATGGAGGATGGTCGGATTTTGTCCAATACTTGGAACATCGATCAACTTCGCAAGTTTTACGTGTAAGTATTCCAATCACTTTTTTCCTGTTCAATTAGCATCTTTTCATAAAAAGCATGTCTTGTTTTCATACAATGAGTGTTTTTCTTTAAGCCCAAATTATACAAATTCGACCTGGGGGCTGATCGCTGGCGGTTAGGTTATTACAGCATTTTTCAACCGGATTCGCTGGTCAATCTCATGATCACTTCCAGATAAGTTACTCCTAAATAAGCCGTTTCTCAACGCACATGGGACTATCTGGCTAGTCTTCGGTCATCCGGGTGGCTATCAGTTTGTAATAAGGTTAAAATGTTATTTTAATCTTGATCATTGGCTTGAAGCGCATATCCCTGGTCATCATACTTATGTTTTCCCCTCTGCTTAAAATACTAAGGCTTCAGTATTCACAAAACAGAGGCGGGGGCTAGAGGAATATACTTATAGTATGAAACTTATGATGTGAATATGCACTTTCTTTTGAAAAATAGTTTTACATACATAGCATTGTAATTACAATTGTTTGGTTACAAAAGGTAAGGATCATTCGATCCTCAGCTCAGCCAAAAGTTTGTCAACGAAGGGCTTAACTTCTTCAATAACGGCGTCAAGCAGTTCCTCACTCTCGACCTCAACCGGTCCCACCAGCGCGCTCAGATTCGCATCTGGGCCATGGTGAAGTCGAACCCGGCTGTGTACGGCAGAGGCGGCTGATCGGACTCTCGTCCTGATTGTCTCTTCACGTCGCCGTAAATCTCCATGGAGATATTCGAGCAGTGATTCTGCTTGAGTTGTGAGCAGTGATGCCCAATCGCTGACATTTGGGTCATCCTTCCTCAACTCTACCACGTTGGTATTCAAAAGGCTGGCTATGGCCTTCAGTTTTTCGAAGACCAGTAGGCTCAACTCTTTGACCACTTGATCAGTATGGTTGAGCGAGGACTCGAGAAGCATCTTGTCCTTGACAAGCTGTGTAATGTGACCTGCTTGCGCTGTACAGAGAAAGGAGGTTATTAAACAAGAAACGGCTTTAAGTCTTCTCAAATTGAGAATCGACTTACCAGCCTTCTCAGACTGAAGTCTATTGATTTCAGTCCGTAGTTTCTGGAACTCTGTAACTGAGTTCAGACTTATCTTGGCTAACTCTTTCTTCAAGAATGTAACCTCTCTGCAGCAAAATCAGGTTAGTCACAATTAAAGCCTACTTATATTAACAGAAGAATGACGACCCTCACTTGCGCAAGCTGTCACGATCTTTTTGAACAGCCGCCATGCTAGCCATTGCAGCATGCGACTGGCTCGTCACCCATGACAAGCCCTGTGACACAAAGCAAGAGAGTCAAGTATGCTCTAAAGGCGATTCAAGCGCCGAAACAGAGGTGATCATACCTTCATAAACTTATTCAAAGCGGCATCATCCATGCTAGCAGGAATCCTTGCTAGCGCGCCTGAAGGGCCTGCGATGGGGACAGTTGATGGGAGTGCCGGCCGGATGCCACCCCCAGAGGCCACTGGTGGTGACCTAGTCCCTGTACTTGTTTCACCTCCCGCGGTCCGGACGACTTCCTGAACCACGGGAGTAGAGCGCTCTTCGTTAGAGGCTCCCTCATCAGCCCTAGCTTCAACCTCCCCAGTGGCGGTTGAAGGTATAGGTGCTGTCTTCTTTTGCCTAACAGGAAGAATGGGTCAGACAGCTTTTATCTAAGATTACTGTCAAGTAAGAGTTTTTACCTTATTCGAAATCCCATTCGTTCCTGGGACTTCTGGGAAAATTCCCCTTGTGAAGGAGAGCCGTCTCCGGTTCTTGCCTTCCTTATGGTAAATAAGACAGCACCCCCCTGCAAATGTCACGTTACGAGCATATTCTTAGGGAACAAGTAAAAACACATAGGTCTTTACCTGGGCCACCGGACTAACTGGTGGGGCTGCATCTGAAGGCCTTGACGATTCCTGAGTTGCTGGAACCGTCACAACCGGCCTTTGTTCGTCTACCTCCTCCTCTGTCCGCGGAGGAGGAGGATTTTCCTCCCTGGAATCCCCAGTGGACCCAGGGGGAAGCTCTCCTTCCTGTATGTACATTAACTTGTCAAATGCGCAGAAAGAGCCATGGAGGGAATGATCGAAAAGACCCTTTACCTTAGTCGTCCCTTCGACCAGGGAAGCAGAGATGATTGACCCTGAAGCCTCGGGGGCTTCAGGAATTGGAAGGTCACCTGCGACCACAAGATCTTCAGTGGTCGCAGGGTCAACCACGGCCACTTCTTCGGCAGCTGTGGTCTCTGCGGGGCAGCCTGGGGCATCGCTGGATGGAAGATCCGCGATCTTCCTCCTTCGAAGGATCAGAGGAACATCATCCTCTTCCTCCTCGCTCCCCACTCCCTGTACGACGAAGAAGTGATTCCATGTCGCGCCTGAAAAAGTAGCAGGAATGCGATATCTTACCGCAGTCTTTCTTGCGAGACGAGGAACGCTTCGTGAAGACCCCTCTCCAGGGTTCAGCTTGGTCTTCTTAGAGGCAGGACTCTTTGTCCTGGGTCTCTGAGAGACCTTCTTCACGTTCCTCGCCGTCGGCTTCTTCAGAGAGCCGACATTTTCACTTGGGAATGTTGCATCAGCAAACCTCCCTAGGAGCTATTCTCATTCCAATGGGATTGATTAGTGCTGGATATACATGAGACCTGAAAAACAAAGGCCAAGTGGAAAGTTTACCTTTCGGCGCTCCTGTTTAAGGTCGTCGCCAGCATGAATCAAGCTTTGGGGGCGAGGCGATCCCTTGGGGCCCTCTATCTCGGCGTTGTACGCCCTGAGGAGGTAGTTAGTCCGCCTCTCAATCTCAGCTGAGGGCAGGACTGTTCCCAGATACGAGTTAAATTGATACATTTCAAAAATGAGAAAAGGATTTCAATGTCAGAAATGAGTACCTTCGTTATAGTCCAGGGTAGTGTCCGCCATGGACTTGATCTCCCAAGCCGGATGAGCTCTTTCACGTAGGGGGCTCACCCGATTCTTCACAAAGTCTCGGATGACGTCACGTGCCGTCAGCCCTTGTTCGACTAAGTGAAGGATCACCTCGGCATGCTTCATGAACTCCGCGTTCATCGCCGGGAGAGTATCCAACTCGCTCGTTTTCTCCGGCCGCGAGTTCTCAAACCACAGCCCGCTCTCGGTCGGCGGGGTGCAATAAAACCATTTCTGGTGCCACCCGTGCACTGAGTCTCGCAGGGGTGGGGAGGGATACTCCTTTTTATCCCTCAGCCGGAAGTAGATGCATCCGGCGGCGTTGGTGCTCTTCGACCACGCCGAAAAGTAGAATCGTCGGAAAAGATCCACACTGGGATATACTCCGACGAAGGCTTCACAGAGATGCTGAAATACTGCCAGAATCAGCATCGCGTTGGGGTGGAGGTTGATTAGTTCCCACCCGTAATGTTCAAAGATATCCTTAAGGAACCGACTCTCAGGGAATCGGAACCCGCAACGAAAATACTCCTCAAAAACCACCAACTCGCCTTCTTGGACAGTTGGGGTTTCTTGGTCCTTCTCCGCAGGTCGCCAGTTAATGAGCAGCCGTGGAGAAAGGATCTCCTCCTTCTCAAGCGCCATCAGGCTCTCCTCAGAATGATGAATGGATCTGCTCCAGGATGCCATCTATGGTGTAGAATCAAAGGGGAAGCTGGCGATTTGGGGAAGATGAAGGTTGAAGAAAGTGAGGGTTTTGAGCGGCGGGAATTCTAAGGGTTTTTTCACGGCTGAGTGGCTTCCTCAAGAAGCTACCTACTGCTTTTTATAGACCCAAGGCGACGCATTAATGAGTAAACGGCTCGTTTCAAACGTTCCATTAAATGCTTTATTCATTTCCCATAATGGATACTGTCTCTGATGGACCCGATAAAGTACTCAGGCGTCGGATCTGAAACAAAAAGACTTCTTTGTTTTAGAAACTAAAAGTGTAAAAGGACTGAAAAATTTCCAGTACTTTTCAGAGGACGTTTTTCCTTTTTATACTTTGAACATTTTGTTCGAAAAAATCACGTAACCCAATTTTTAACGTACTGAAGTGTTTCTAATTGGGTTATGGTTTTTTCGAAATCATGTTCTAGGCTAAAACTTCGTCTCTAATCGAAGTAATAGTCTAACCGGATGTTCAACTCTGGTCGCAATTCAGTTCTAACCGCGGCCTTAAGTCTGATCGTAGCATCAGGGCAGGTCATGGTGATCTTTTAAAACGCGATCCTAATCGCAGAACTGAAATTTCCTGTGTATGAATGGTCGCGGACTAAGCTTTTAGCCATAATTTCGCACAGAAGCTATGAAGAATGTTCATATGAATAAAAGAAATTTTATTTATTACATTCTTTACATACAAAAGGAATACGGTCAATAAAAGCATCGACTTGTTCTGAAAGAAGTTTACAAAGTTCCCCAAGGGACATATTGTTGTCAGTAGGATCTACACTGACAACCCCCAAGGAACTAGCGACTACTCTAAGTCTATCTATATCATCCCTAACGACAGACGCACTATTGTCCCTAATCAAGTCAGAGAGTTCTCGCTGTTGCTGAGCGAAGTCCCTCTCTCGACGGAAATGGTGCGCCTCTTCTCGGGATCGATCAAGACATTCTGCTAAACGCAGAATCTTCGAGGCCATTTCCTCGGTCTTCTTCTCCAGGGCATTCTTCTCTTCGAGAAGAGTCTGTCCGGAAGGAAGAGATGGAGCAGCAGAAGGCTGATCGCTGGGGCCTCCTACCTCCTGCATTTTGCAAAAGTTAGTCATATTAACTAAAATTATCAGCAAAAAGGGAGAAGAATTGTTACCTGTCCCGGTGCATAACCCGTTGATACACCCATCTTGGGAGGAAGATCATCATATGGTGGAAGTGCAACCTTCCCAGAAGAAGATTGCTTCGCCAACCCAATATGGCAATCATCTGATCGAGGGATAGTCACCGCTTGCCGACCAGGATGTTGATCACCCAAAAGGATGGGGGAATTGGATGTGAAGGGATCTTTCTCTAAGGATAAAGGCCTAACTTGCCGAGAGGCATGAACGGGGAGGGTCAAAGGAACTGAAGGAAGAAAGAAACTCGCTACATTCTTCACCTTTGTTCCACTGGAAGATCCTTCGTCAACCTTGGTTTTCTTCCTTAAGGGAGACAGGACTTCATTCGTTTGAGACCCTTGTTCGACAATTTCCCCTTCATCGCTCTCAATATCGATGATTTCGTGATCTGCCATTGGGAGGAGTAAGTGAAAAAGGAAGGAGGCCAGGTAACAAGAAAAAGACTTAGGCGTGAGAGGGAAATTGTAAATCTTTACATGTCCAGGGGTCTGGTATTTATAGCCGCCAGGTCGACGGTTCGTCTCCCAAACACCTCGAGTTTCGTTAAGACATTTACAATTTTACCTCGAGATAAAAATCTCTACGGCGCCATCATTGCCCGTCACGTAATATCAGAACCCGTCTTGAAAAACCAACCATTTTCACTTAGTGCGCCACTAAGTGGAGAAGTTAAAGGGCCGGGTTAAAAATCCAATGCACGGTTTTTTAAATTCGAAATAAAAACGTCTCTCCGTTTTCTTCAAATTTGGGGGCTAGCTGACGAGGATTGACACCTGGGTCACTTCTAATAAACTTCTGGTTCAAGACAGGTTCGAACCAGACATGTGTCTGGAGATGCGAACTCAAGCTATTCTAAGAGGCATCACCACGAGGTCGCAAGCTTTACTCGATCAAGTCGCAGCTTTACGCGGTCAGACCGTAAGCCTTGCGCGGTCAGAAGTTCGTGGGCTATACGCGAACTACACATTCGAGATATTACGCGGTCAGCCGAATCCCGCGGTCAGAACATCTGCTGATCAGGATACCTGGGATCTATCTATTCGGTTGCCCATACGATAGGATATTCTAAGTATCCCGAAGATTCCTACACGTGGAAAATCAACCGTCAGGAGGTTAACACGTACAGTTATCCATGAATAACACGTGTTTAACCTAAGTGGAGGTTAAGAGCAGTTTCAAAAACCGTATCCAACCGTCCGTACAACCGATTGATGCAGTTTCCTTCACATGGCACCCTTTCAAGCAGTATAAAAGGATGGCATGAAGCATCAATCAGAGGAAGAATCCAAGTGAGCCAAGTCTACGGCACACCCCATATAGCATTTTTATAAGTCTTCTTTAGCTCATCTTTGTACATTTTACAGGAAAAATCCTCGCCTGTGAGGACTTTTTCCTCCACTTGTAAACCTTTTAACATACTTAGTGAAATCTCAACAGAACGTAGGGCTTTTACTCCCACCATCGAGGGCCCGAACCTGTCTAAATTCTCTGTGCTCCTATTCACCCTTGTTCAGCATACCTTCCCGAAGGGTCATCTTGAAAGGTCTCACTATTACAAATTCTGCATAAGTTCGGCTGAGGACTCCGAGTCCGAATCGTCGACAATGAGAACACTAGATTCTTTCATTCTGTGGCTTCCAATAATTTTAGAAGGAATTACATTATTTCCTTGAAGGATGACAATAATATGGATCTTCTTGATCAAGCAGAGATGGCGAATCATCTATGGGTCTCTTTCAAAAACAAGTTTGGCTCTTTGGAATACTCAAGCATGTTGTTTAATCTTAAAGAGATGGTTCCTGCTTTTCCAGAAGAGCTTTCCTGCCAAAGCTGAATTTCTCTTCTCTGGAGATTGTCCATGTGGTGTTCAGCATGCCTCAAAACAAAAGCCCGGGTCCTTATGGCTTTAACGGAAACTTTTTCAGAGTAGCTTGGCCTATCAATAAGCATGACTTCTATGATCTCGTCAGATGTTTTTTTAATGGTGATTCTAAACTTTTCAGACTTAATGCATCTTTCGGTACTTTAATTCCGAAGAAACAGGGAGTTGTGAATGTTTCAGATTTCGTGCCTATTTCGTTGTTAAATAGCTCTTTGAAGATTATTACTAAGCTTCTTGCTAATCATCTTCAATCAGTTATTCCTATGATTGTTCACCGTAATCAATACGGTTTTATTAAGTCCAGAACCATTCAAGATTGTGCAGCTTGGGTGTATGAGTATGTTCATATTTGTAAGACTTCTCAGAGAAGTTCTATTCTTTTGAAACTTGATTTCGAAAAAGCATTTGATCTGATTGAGCATGAATCTATTTTGGAGGTGTTAAAGTCTAAAGGTTTTGGTGATAGATGGTTGAGTTGGATCCGTCTCATCTTGAACTCTGGATCTTCAAAAATTCTATTACATGGAGTTCCAGATAAACAAATTATTTGCAAAAGAGGTGTTCGACAAGGTGATCCTCTTTCTCTGCTGCTGTTCATCATTGTTGCTGATCTGTTACAATCTGTTTTGAATCGTTTCAAAAACTTGGGTCTTCTTAGCCTCCCTGTGTCAATTGTGGGAAATGAGGATTTTCCCATCATTCAATATGCTGATGACACCCTCATTATGGTCAAAGCTGATGCTAAGGAATTATTTTTGCTTAAAGCGCTTCTTAATTCTTTTGCCAGCTCTATTGGTTTTAGAGTTAACTTTCTTAAATCATTTTTAATCCCAATCAACTGCTTTGAAGATTTGACTAGGAATCTTGTAGGAATTCTTGGATGTCAAATTCGTTCCTTCCCATTTACTTACTTGGGTCTTCCACTTGGAGTGGTTAAACCAAGGGTTGAATATTTTGATAGAGTCATTGATCGTATTAATAAGAGACTCTCTGGTTGGCAGTTCTCCTTCCTTTCTTTAGGAGGAAGGTTAACTCTTATTAACTCGGTGCTTTCTTCTCTTCCAATGTTCCTAATGTCAACCCTAAGAATTCATGTTTCTTTCATCAATAAAATTGACAAGATCAGAAGATCTTTTTATGGAAAGGACAGTCTAGCTGTTTGGGAGGTCACTGTCTGATTGCTTGGGATAAAATTTGTAGGCCAAAGAAGAATGGTGGTCTTGGAGTTATTAATTTGAGATCTCAGAATATGGCCCTTCTTTTGAAATTCTTGTTTAAATTCTTTAATAAAGATTCAGCTCCCTAGGTTCAGCTCCTCCAGAATGCTTATTACCTTCAAGGTTTGCCATCAAATTCTCGGATGATTGGATCGTTTTGGTGGAAAGACATTTTACATCTTTTGGTCATGTTTGAAGGTCTTTTTTCTTGTTCTTTACGAAAAGGAGATACCTGTGATTTCTGGAATGATTTTTGGAGCTTAGAAATTCTATCTCATAAGTGGCAAGAATTATACTCTTTCTCATCCAGAAATTTCAATGTTCAGGAGTTTTGGAATTTAAGCTTGAATGTTGATTGTTTTCATTTCCCTCTTTCTGAATTTGCCTTCTCTCAATATCAGCAAATGCTTCTACTTCAATAGAGTCATGTGGAAAATAATCATTCTAATGATGGTTGGTACGTGCTCTCTAGCTGCTCCTTGTTTTTTCAAACAAGCAAGGTCTACAGAAGTTTGATGGTTACTTGTCCTATTCATCCCATTTTCAAAGTCTGTTGGAAAAATCGTTGCTCTATAAAACTCAAAGTTTTTTCTGGCTCATTCTTTGGGAACGCCTGAATACTAGAGAGAGGTTATTTAGGAGAAATTTGATTATTCCTTCTTTGGTCTGCGAATTATGCGAGGAGGGATGTATTGAAACTCATTCTCATATCTTTTTTAAATGTGGCTTTGCGAACCAATGTTGGGCCTTCATTGGGATAAATTGGATGGTGAACTGGTCGGTGAACCCCTCTCTCTTAGATATTATTGGAAATTATCGTGATTACTCTGTTCCCTTTAAGGATTTTCTCTTGGAGATCATCATCATCGCCATATGGAACATCTGGAAGATTAGAAACAGGAAAATTTTCCAATCTCAGTCTCCTAGTTTTTTGATTTGGAAGCTGGCCTTCAAGGATGATTTGTTTCTTTGGCTCAAAGAGTCCCGGATAGAATTAGAATTCACTTTTTTTCTTGGTTAATATTTTGTAATATGTTTTCTATTTGGACTTTTGTAATATTTTACTATTTACCTTTATATATATATATTTTCTAGAAGTAGGCTTCTTGCCTACTACCTTCTATTAAAAAAACATATTTCAAAGATGTGTGCCCGACCACGAGATCCAAAACATTCTTGAACACTGTCATTCATCTCCATGTGGTGGGCACTCTAGAGCTTCAAAAACAGCGGCTAAGGTATTGCAACCAGGTTTGTTTTGGCCTTCTTTATTTAAATATGCTTATGGCTTTGTGCAAAAATGTGATCCTTGCAAACGTTCGGGACATTTGAGTAAAAGACATGAAATTCCCTAAACAAATATTCTTGAAATTGAACTCTTTAATGTATAGGGGCAGATTCTATAGGTAACTTCTACATCTTGGTTGCGGTTGATTACTTTTCTAAATGGGTAGAGGCTGTTGCTACACCAACAAATGAATCAAAACATGTGATTAAGCTTTTCAAAATAGTAATCTTTCCCTGATTTGGTAAACTGATGAGGACATAACAAACTTGGATGCACGCACGACTACTTTTCTAGATGAAGCTGAACCAGAACAATTACTTGGACCTATAACTAGAGCTCAGGCACGACAAATAAACTATCAGGGTGACTCTTTCCTCGGGTTTAATACTTTGGATTTTCAGAATGGATTACTACCTAACTCTTGTGATCTACTTGTGATCAGGAACGCGGGAGTAGGGGAAGAGAGGAACTCAACAAGTCTTCCCTCAAGACATCACCTTTCGGTTGATCAAGGAGGGATGCATGGCGCCACAAGTGAAGCCGGACATGGGCTTAGACCTGCAACCACCTGGCCCTTACTTTCATCAATGTTTCCACAAGATCCCCGCGCTACTTTGGACCCAAGGGAAGCTAGAGTTTGAGTTGGGTTCGCGCTGGATTCGGATTTGGACTGCTGCGACACCACTGAATTCGAATGGCCGTAACTTCCTCATACGGACTCTGTTTAGGACATTTTTGGACTTGATGGAAAGCTTATCAAGTCTACGTTTTAACAGATCTAGCCTCATCTCCAAATTATACCCGAGCCGGCCGCAATTGTCGGAAGATTCTGTATTCCTTCCTAGAAACAGTGTTGCGCCACCTTAACTTGGGCCAATGGGCCCTGTATCAAGTAGAGCCCATTAGGGGCGCATCCCTAGGGTTGTGTACCACTCAAATACTCCCCTTAGCCATCATAAATAGACGGGTTTTGTTTAGATTGCATCTACATGACATTTTGTAGATTCTTTTCACCTCTGCACCGGACCGACTAGGCCGCTGCGTTGGTTTGTGGAACCCCAATTCGTGTGCTTCATCTTTATTTGCAACTCCAGATTTCTTCTTCCTTGTTCTTGTGAATTTCTCGATTTTTACAGGAACAATTACCTTCGTGGTAAGATCGGCCGTGTACGAGCGTGGTCGATAATGACGAGATGCGTGGGTGTAACGATTGTGAGGTGATGATCCGCTGATCGGAAGCCTCAAAATGCCAACGTCCACGAGTCAATTAATTGAACCTATCGGAAGATCAGGCCACTGTTTCATCATAAACCGTGGTAGTAATTAGTGATGGCGGTGGACATTTTACTAATTACCAATTTCAGAAATTGCTAATGAAATATGGGGTACTTCATAAAGTTGCTTTTGCATACCACCCTCAAACAAGTGGATAGGTTGAAGTCTCAAACAGGGGAATCAAGTCGATCTTGCAGAAGGTGGCGGCTCCATCTCCTACGGATTGGGTGCTCAAACTTCCAGATGTCCTTTGGGAATATCGCACTGCATTCAAGACTCCGCTAGGTATGATGCCTTACAAACTTGTATTTGGTAAAAACTGCCATTGGCCTGTTGAACTGTCACACAGGGTGTTATGGACATTAAAAGAACTCAACTGGGATTTTGACAAAGCAGGGCGAAGGCGAATCCTTGAATTACATGAGCTAGAAGAGCTTCGGAACAACTCCTACGAAAGTGCTTTGATCTATAAAGACAACACGAAGAAGTGGCACGACAAATGGATCCACTACTGTGAATTTAAACCAGGTTATTTGATTCTATTATTCAATTCTCGATTGAAACTGTTTCTAGGGAAATTGAAATCGCGATGGACTGGGTCATATGCGATAGAAAAGGTCTTTCCGTATGGTGCCGTAGAGCTCTGAGCACAAAACGGTACCACTTTCAAGGTAAACATGCACCATATCAAGCTTTACAATGTGGGAGACCAGGTAAGTACACTGAACTCAGTAGATTCTTTCGAATCCACACATTTTTGAACTCCTGAGGATGTTCCATCGAGCGGGACGTTGAACTAGTGCTAGCCGGGAGGCAACCCGGTACACTAACATGTAGTTCATGCTGCATCTACATTTTGATGATTAATGACAATTTAGATAAACTTTGATTTAGTATAAGTAATTAAAATGAACCTTATTAAACCCTTATTTTGGAGCTTTCTTATCTTGGATTTGAAGTTGATGTGTCCTTTCTTGTGGTTTCTTATCGATACATATGTTGAGGGGGAGCTCATCATATTAGTCATCTGTGTTTGCATCAAGTTTGTGCTAATTATTATCATGACATCAATATTATGGATCTTGTGCTTACCTCTTATCTTGTGTGGATCTATATGACTGTATACTTCATCTCTTACCCTTTTTTGGTTTATCGAAAATGGTTCTATCATCAGACACCAAAAAGGGGAATTGTTGAGTCAACTCCTTTGGGAGTAATTACTTTGGTGGTTAATGACAACCCAACTATGAGACTAACGTGGTTTAATGAATATATGTGTTGCAGTCTCAAAATGGATTGTGAGGGGAAAGCAAACAAGGGCATATGGAGAATGATGTTGATATGAGCCACCTTGAGCTAGGTCAAGCTTCACCGAAGGTAAAATCAAATATTAAGGATCATTTTCTTAGGATTTTATTGGTTTCGGTGTATGGAGATAGGCTGAGTTGATAGGATTCTTTTTACTAGTTTGATAATACTATTCAGAGGGGTCAGAAACTAGTAGCTTGAGTCGATCTAGTGTAGAAGCTCAAATGCATTCATATCATATTGCACTAGTGCTCATTCACCTCTTGCATTGCTAGAAAATAAGGTTAGATTGTTTGAATTGGAACTAAGATCTTAAAACTACACCTAATTGTGGTCGCACAAAGTAAACAGACTGGTCTCAGTACTAGAGCTGGTCGTGGTCGTATATACACAAATTGGTCGTATCACTATTTGCAAACTGGTTGTGGTGTAGAAACTCAATCTAGTCGGACCAGTACACAGCTCGATTGCGGACATTCGACCATATACATTTCGACGACCTGTTTTCTACCTGCAGCTATCGACCACTAGTCTTTTGACTAGTTATCCAAATGAGGCTTCAACTTGATCAATCAAATCTGGTTGTGGTCTATGCAGACTGTCAACATGCATGTCCACGTGGACACAGACATTTGCATTGGATATTTTGGCAGCAAGAACGTTGTTTGAATTTTCTAGAAACATCTAGGCCGATCAAAGTCTTCCTCCTATTGACAAAATCATAGCCCCAAAATTAATTTGCAGTGAAAACTCCTAAGTTCTGTTTTCGGATTGCACTGGCCGAACATTGTCTGTAAAGGCCAGACAATGTCCTGTTAGTACAAATTTTTTCAGCCTTAAGCAAAAGTGAACCAGAGACAAATAGATCCGTCTGGGTGTATTTGTCCGGAGTTGAGCGGACTTTGTCTGGGAAGAGCGAACAATGTCCGGCCAGTACAAACTCCATTTTGGACTGAAAATCTAAAAGTGAAACAGAGACGTTTCCATCTGTCTAGGACTTTTGTCCCGACAAGAGGCGATTTGTCCAGCCTTTACAAAAGTAGATGAACGGTAACTGACACGTTTGCAACGGTCACATTGACATGTACTATCCGGACATTGTCCGGCATGACCAGACAACGTCTGGCGTATACAAATTTTCTTAGTTTCTTGCAAACGGCTAGTTTCTTTGTGAGGGTTATATATACCTCGACCTGGCCAACATTGTGCATGCTCAACAACTGGAAAATCCTGTGCAAAAGCTAACCAAATCCCGTAAAATCAATCTCTTGCATCTAGAGCCAAGATTTGAGCCAAAATTCTTGAGAGCATTTCAGAAGAGAAGCTTTTGAGCCATTTGCATCCTTGTGAGAGCCTAAGAGTGCTTAGTCCACATCACTCATCATTGTGCAAACTAGTGCTAGAGTGTGGGCATTCATTTGCATCATTTAAGTTTCTAGCACTTCATTTATTCAAGTGAACGTGTTCGACTTATTAATATTGGTGATCGCCATTGCCTAGACTGCTATTGGAGGAGAGTCACGATCTCTTCGTTGGAGTTTGTCGGAGAGTCCGACAAAGACTTGTGAAAGGCATTGGTGCTAACCTAGCCGGAGTGCAGGTAGAGCAACCCGAGTGGAGATATCCTTCATGGATATAGAAGCCAGATTCATTTGTGAGCGCTTCAATGAGTAGGGGAGACCGGGCGAGTCTCTGAGACCTCTGTAAAAATTGTTGTGTCACTTATTTGCTTCCGCTTACTCTTTGTTGCATATTGTATTTCATCTTCTATTTTGTTGAATGCAACTTGATCTTAGATAGTTTTAGATCCTTTTGTGAAAACTCGGTTTTCTTTCATATCTTGTAAAAATTTTTTTAGTCGAAATTTTTTTTAAAGCTTCCTATTCACCCCCCTTCTAGTCGGCATCCTCGATCCTACATGTGGTATCAGAGTGAGGTCTCTCATTTATTGGCTTTACTACCTAAGAGAAAGGATGGACTCAATAGAGGATTTTGGTTTGATGGCTCCTCACTTTGATGGCTCACATTATTTTAGTTGGAAGATTATTATGAGTACTTATTTTGAGGTATTGAGTTTGGATTTATGGAGCTTAGTGGATAAGGGTATGACTTATTCGTTGATTTTGGATAAGGATATTCTCCTCTTAAATACAAAGGCTAAAGATGTGCTTCTTAGATCCCTTAGCCATGATGTGCTCGAACTAGTGAGTGATCCTTCGACCGCTCACGATGTTTAGACCACCCTTTAGTCTATCTTTGAGGGCCCATCTAGTTTTGAGCATGCTAAGATGCGTATCTTGATGCAGCACTATGAGGTATTTGTGATGTTGGAGCATGATACACTCTCCACCATATATGATCGCTTGATCAACATCACAAATGATCTCAAAGCCCATGGCGCTAATATTTTCAATCTAGACATTTGTAGGAAATTACTTAAGGCATGCCGGAGGATCGCTACGGAGACTTCATAACCACTCTTGCAAATGATGACCTCTACGACACTTCACCGAGTGAGCTCATTGACATGCTTATGTAATATGAGGCTATGTCCAAGGAGAAGGACATACATTCCATCTCCGAGCATATCAAGAATGATGATTTCATTGCGGAGGATCGGGAGCTTTCTAGCAAGCTCAAAGATGTCATTGACGTGGTTCGCCTAAGCAAGACAAAGGAAAAGTCTTGCAAGAAGAGCTCAAAGAAAGTGTCAAGTTCAAAGTCTTCATCTCGCGATAAATCTATATGCCTTATGGCATGTGACTCAATGGTATTAAATACTGACTTCTCCAATGATGAGCTTATGGATATGATTGTAGAGTTAAATGACTTGCTTGGCAATATGACTAAAAGCTTTTGCACTTTAAAGAATAACTTCTTATCCTTGAAAGTGCAATCTCAAGAGTTGAAAAGCTCTTATAATTCTTTACTTGCCAAGGATGCTATTAGCTCCACAATTACATTATATGTTGGAGTTGCTTGTGATTTTCTTATTGATCCATCCTTAGAGTCACATACGTCCACTTCACATGCTAGCAGCTCTTGTAATAACTTAATTGTTAATTCGTGCTTAGATTCAAATGCTACCTTTGTGGACACTAGTACTTCATGTGATAATTTGTCTATTGATTCATTTATTAATTCACATGCTTGTACGGTTGATACTAGTAACTCATACCATAATTTACTAGCGACTCATCTTTATGCCATGGTGTTAGTACTAGTTGCTCCTCATTTGATATGTCTTTCTCATCTAGTGATTCTATTGTTATGCCTTCTAGTTCATCTATTTGTGATTATATGCCTTCATGTTCTCATTCGCATCATGTTTCATGTGTTGATACGGAATCATCTCATGTACCTAAAATTGAAAATGATAAACTTATGGCTAAAATAAATAGATTGAACAATGACCTTACTAGATATCATATGAGTAGTGCTATGCTTGTTAAACCCCCTTTAGATCATAGATATTCATTTAAAAATGAGAAATTAAAGTACGCACATTTATCTAGTAAGAGGCATCACATATTTCATCGCACTCATACCATTTCATTTGAAAAGCCCTCTCGAACTCCATGTTCCTCATGTCACTTAATAGGGCAACATCCACAGGAGTGTGTATCTAACTCTTTTAGAGTTGATTCTTTTGATTCTTAATTGATTTCTTGTTCTAGAAGGGGTTTAATTGTAAAACTTATTGATTTCCTTTTTCAAAAACGTAAAGATAGAGCGCCTCGTATGGTTTGGGTACCAAAAAGGGCTTGACTCTTTTTGATGTTTTAAAAAAATTACATTGCATTTTTTCTCTTTATTTTTTATTGTTTTAATCTTCATGGCCAACTATGCAAAAGGGTGAAAATTTAAAACTTATGATATTACATTTTTAGGGTTAGTAATTTATAAAGTGTTTCCATTGTCTATTGCCACCTATATGTGAAATATTTCAAAATTGCAGGTATAAGCTTTTAAAATGAACTCTTTTGTCAAAATGTCAAATTTTCATTTAAAAGACAAAAATCAATTACTATAAAAATGGTCTTCAAAATGTATTTAAAAGGTTTTTAGAGGCTTTGGATGAAAAGTGATTTTAAAATGTATTATTAAAATTGGCCCAAAAATGATCTTCGAGTATCTTGTTTTTTAAACAAATAGGTTTCGAGCGCTAATCAAAATCTATTTGGATTTTTTCAAAACTTATTTTACAAAACTCCTAGATATTATTACCCCGAAGAAGTTTGCAATTGAAAACTTTCTCAAAAGAGTTTTATTTTGAAAGTTATGGGTTTTAAATCTCAATGGAAAACTTGCTTTGACCCGAAATATCTTATACATGCAAAACATAAGTTTAGCTACTTCTATGGTCTTTACTTGTGAGCTTCAGCTCAAAATGATATGAAAAACTCATGTAAGCTCTTTGATGTCAAAAATACCCTTAAAATCAAATTTGAACTCAATTTGCAAAAATTTACGAAACTTCAACTTTTTTACTGAACATAAAGTTCAATTGATCGTAACTCTTGATTGTAAAATTCTTTTTGAAAAATATGTTTCATGCATTAAAAATTATTTCTGCAAATTTTCATTTCAATTGGATTTGATTTGAGCAATATTTAATTTTTTCACAAATCAAATATGAAATCTAGAAAATTCAGACATCTCGTGGTTTTTGGCTGATTTGTCATTTTTATATCTTTAAATTGGTTGGCTATTTGAAGAAAGTTTCTACATGATATTTTATCTTCTATGATTGGTCTTTATTGTTAATTTATTTCAAAATGGTTGGAAATCATTTGCATGGATTTTCAAGTGCCTTTACTAGTGTAAAATAATTTACTCAAAACCTGAAATCTGAAACTTTCAATCTGGTGAACATTTGTTTTTTTTTCATATCTTATTGTTGGCTCCGATTTTGGCTTCACTGTAAAAGGCAAACTAGTTCCTCATAATCTCTCATTTATCCCCAGAATTCATTGGAATTTCTGGAACCTGTATGTGTATGTTTCTATGATTATAAAGAAGCCACAATGTTTAAGAAATTGTTCAGTCAAATTGGATTTCAATCCCTCATTTCTTTCAAATGACTAAAATATTTGAATCTTGGATCTTCATGGAAAGTATTTGTATTGATGTTATTTATCTCTATGAAATTTTTCATGATTTTTGGTGTTTGTTTGTATGGTTTTTCGAATTTATTTCATTTGGATCCTTCTTGATTATCTATGGAATGCAATCGTTTGATCGAAATACTATTTTGTGAGAACTTCAAAAATGAACGTAAATAAAATTTATGCCAAATAGTATTATCTTGCTCCAAGGATGACATAGCCTTGAATTGATTTCATGTCAAATATTCTTTGTTTGAGGCCATGAAGAAGGGAATTCATGACTAAACTTGGATAACACATTAAGGGCAAGCAACTTCAAGCTCATTGAATAATTGTATACCCTAATTGTGTACATAAATCAAAATTATGCGAGTGTTTTGGTAAAAGAGTCATTTCGAACCAAAAAGTGAAAAAGAGTTTGAAATACTCAAAAATGTTAAAAAATACCATAAAACCTTCGAAATAGGTTTCAAAAATGTTTTCAAAGGTTTTGAAAGTTGAAACGCTGAATTTTGACAAAATTGGAAACTTTGGAATCTTGTTTTGATCCAAAATGACTTATTTCCATAAAACAAGATGGGTTGAGTTTTGGCACAAACTTTCTGCATGAAACACTTAGAAGTCAATCACCCGAAGATAGTTCATGTTGAATATTTTCCCAAAAGACCTACGGTTTTCAAGTTTTCACATGTCAAAGGTCACCCGAAAATGACTCTTGATCCGAAATGTGCATATTGTGAATTTTGCTATTTCAGCTGGATTTTCCTCCATGTCTAGGCTTGAAATAGTATCTCAAATTAATCCAAGTGCAAATATTTAAAAAAAATCCAAGTCTTGTTAAGAATTGAAGATTTGGTGAAAATCCTTTTGCTTTTACCCGTTTTACCCTAAAATCTCTTTTGGGTGGCTAAAATCAAGATCTTTTTCAAATCACATCCATCTAAATTCTATCCATCTAAGTTCCTGACATAATAATTGAGTCTATTCTAGAACATGATTCAAATTTTGAAGAAAACATGCAAAATCTCAAAATTTCAGAAGTTTCAGCCTTTTGTGAACCGTCCGGAGTTTGTCCACCCCTAGCGGACTCTATCCAAAATGTGTGCAGTTGGACAATTACTTTGGCTTCTTCTTCTCCTTTCCTTGCTTTGGATAGATCTCTGATCCTCTCTCTCCATCTTTTGCATTTCATCATGGTTCATATGCTGGGATTTGGAAGGTTTTTGGTTTTGCATGTCAAAACAAATATGATTTTCATAAAATTGGATCATGTTTGAATGGACTCTCTATTTGAGTACTCTTTGCGGAGATTTAAGCTCTTCATTAGGTCATATACTTTTCTCCTTTTTTTTTTGTGACCTAAATTTGTTTTCTTAAGCCTCTTTTTTGTCATACCTTTAGTTTGTATTTTTTTTGGTGATTAATGCCAAAAGGGGAAGAATTTTGCGAGAATTAAAACTAGTATTTCCCATCACTCATTGCAATCTGAGCTTGATATGGACGCTTTAGAAATTTTCTTAAATCAAAATACTTTTAACTTTGGGAAGGTTGACACAATCATTTTTTTTTTACAAAAGTAATCAATAAAGATTTCTTTGTGTGTCAAATATATGTTGATGACATTATTTTCATTTCTACTAATGAATCTTTTTTTCAAGAGTTTGGTAAGATGATGTCTAGGTAAGTTAAGATGTCAATGATTGGAGAGCTAAGCTTCTTCCTTGGACTTCAAATCAAGCAACTCAAGCATGGAACGTTCGTGAGTCAAAACAAGTATGTGAAGGATTTGCTCAAGAGCCTTGAGACGGAAGATGCCAAAGCTATTAAAACTCTCATGGCTACATATGGACATCTCGATATGGACGATAATGAAAAAGCGGTTTATTTTAAACTCTATCGATCTATGATTGATACTTTGCTTTATCTTATCGCATCTAGACCTGACATCATGTTTAGTGGTTGCTTATGTGCTAGATTTCAATCATCTCCTAAGGAATGCCTTTTGATTTCCATTAAAAGAAACCTTACGTATTTGAAATGCTATCCTAACATAGATCTTTGGTATACGAAAAATGCAAACTTTGAATTACTTGGTTATTTGGATTCGGATTATGTGGGTTGCAAGATCGATAGAAAAAGCACATCTGGTAATTGTCAACTTTTGAGTAGATCTCTAGTCCCTTGGTTATCAAAGAAACAAAACTCGTAGCCCTTTCAACCGCCGAAGTAGAATATATATCAACGGGAAGTTGTTGTGTTTAAATTTATGGATGAAACAAATCTTGTTGGATTATGGAATTGCCTTTGAGAGGGTGCCACTCTTATGTGATAATGAAAGTGCCGTAAAGATTGCAAACAATTCGGTTCAACTTTCTAGGACAAAGCATATTGATATTCGGTATCACTTTATAAGAGATCATGTGCCAAAAGGAGATATAGAGATCAATCATATAAGAACAGACATGCAACTAGCAGATATTTTCACCAAATCATTAGATGCATCTAGATTTTGCATGATTAGAAGTGAATTAAATGTCATTGATATATCTGTTGTGTGTTGATTGTCTTGTTATCCTTCTATATACCTTGGTTGTATTTTCAAAAAAAATACTTGCAAATTTTCTTGAGATCTTGTTTTTTGAATAAAAACAATTTCAAGTAAAAAATCAACATTTCTTTAGAGTTTTTCACAACTCGTTTTAGCAAACACAATAAATAAATAAATGACTCCGAAAATATTGCTCATCGCAATTTGAGTTCTCACCCCTTCTTTTTTTTGTGCTTGATGACAAAGGTGAGAGATATTTGAGATAGTTGATATTTGGGAGAGATATTTGAGAAGATATTTGAGACAATTGATATATGGGAGAGATATTTGAGATAGTTGATATTTGGGAGAGATATTGGAAATAGTTGATATTTTGGAAGGTACTGATCCGGGAGGTTCTGCAAGTCCTGATCGCATGCGGCTTCGCAACCAAGTCCTGATCGCATGCGGCTTCGCGACCAAATCCTGATTGCATACGGCTTCGCGACCTTAACCGTGTTCGGAAAGGATTCGCGAACATGGAGGGGTCCGCGACCATGGATTGGTCCGCGACCAGGAAAAGGAATTCGTTCCCTGTTCGGAATTGTAATCCGATCCGAATGTGTATAACTAAGCTTATCTGTTTAAGATTAGTTATATGAGTATAATACGATTGGACTATAAATACCTTGTAATAGGTCTAGTTTAGATCATCGAAGAGTCATAGAACTTATTTGAGTTTTAGACACTTATAGTTCCTTCGACGTAGACAAGTGTGTCTAACGTTCGACGTGTAATGCCCTCTTTGAAATAAAGAGTTGTGCAATTACTTTGGGTTTCGGTATTTCTGAATAAGATCCCGTTATTCCGCATATTAGAATATGGGCGAGCCTAGTGCGAAAACCAAGGCTAGGTCTCAAACGGATCAAATTGGTATCAGAGCAACTTTCCTATCCTGTGGATGGTGAAGACTCGCCAGGGTTACAAAACTTCCGGCGAAACTCCAGGCGATCAATTGACGGTTCCTACAGCTGCGTCTCCGACAATGTCTGAGGATACCTCCGTTCAAGCTAACCTAGCTGAACAAGTGGCTAAGCTCTCCACCGACATGGAAACCGTGCTAGCTTGGATTAAGCAGCAGGCCATGATTGTACCTCCTGAAGTAGGGAAGGTTACGGGTGAGAAGACTGGTGAAGACTTGCGCAGGACAGACAAAGATGAAGATGAAGGCGGCCACAAAACCAACGACCTCGCGACCGATGGGTTACCTTGAGGAGAGATGGGAGCATTGGCACAGATTGTACCAACGGCGCGACCAGACCGTCCAAGACTATACAACAGAGTTTCGGCGACAAGCAGTGGTCATTGGCATCTCGCTATCCGACCCTCAGGTATTTCGGAAGTACACATCTGGACTTCAGAAATCGATCAGTACTGAGCTAAGTCTGTTCGGCGTCCAAGACATCGCGACCGCAAGCACAACTACTATGGCGATCGAGAAGAAGAATTGATCCGGGAGGATCTCTATGTCCTGATCGCATGTGGCTTCACGACCAAGTCCTGATCGCATGTGGTTTCGCGACCAAGTCCTGATCGCATATGGCTTCGCGACCTTAACCGTGTTCGGAAAGGATTCATGACTTGGATGAGTCCGCGACCATGGATTGCTTCGCGACTCGGAAAAGGAATTCGTTCCCTGTTCGGAATTGTGATCCGATCCGAATGTGTATAACTATGCTTATCTGTTTAGGATTAGTTATATGAGTCTAATACATTTAGGTCTCTAAGTCTAATACGTACTCATACGATTGGACTATAAATACCTTGTAATAGGTCTAGTTTAGATCATGGAATACAATCGAAGAGTCATAGAACTTATTTGAGTTTTAGACACTTATAGTCCCTTCAACGTAGACAAGTGTGTCTAACGTTCGACGTGTAAGCCCTCTTTGAAATAAAGAGTTGTGCAATTACTTTGGGTTGCGGGTATAAGATCCCGTTATTCCGCATATTAGAATCTGGGCGAGCCTAGTGTGAAAACCAAGGCTAGGTCTCAAACAGATCAAGTTGGTATCAAAGCAACTTTCCTATCCTGTGGATGGTGAAGACTCGCCAGGGTTACAAAACCTCCGGTGAAACTCCAGGCGATCAATTGACGGTTCCTACAGCCGCGTCTCCGACAATGTCTGACGATACCTCCATTCAAGCTAACCTAGCCGAACAAGTGGCTAAGCTCTCCACCGACATGGAAACCGTGCTTGCTTGGATTAAGCAGCAGGCCATGATTGTACCTCCTGGAGTAGGGAAGGGGATGGGTGCGAAGACTTGTGAAGACTTGCGCAGGGCAGACGAAGATGAACACGAAGGCGACCAAAAGACCGACGACCTCGCCAACACCTCCTTAGCTGTCGGATCTTTTAAGGTCGACGCTAAGATTGATATACCCATATATGATGGGGTGATCGATGCCGAGAAGCTGGATTCTTGGATCGATCAACTTGAGACCTACTTTGACCTGAAAGGATTCAGTAGCGCTCAAAAGGTGAAGTTTGCACCTTTGAAGATGAAGGACCACGCCAAGACATGGTAGAAGGCCCTTGTCGCCAGTGGTGAAGCTGACGACCTTGCGTGGGGTCAATTCAAACGACTTCTGCGACAAGAGTTCTATCCGATGGGTTACCTTGAGGAGAGATGGGAGCGTTGGCACAGATTGTACCAACATCGCGACCAGACCGTGCAAGACTATACGACAGAGTTTCGGCGACAAGCAGTGGTCATTGGCATCTCACTATCCGACCCTCAGGTATTTCGGAAATACACATCTGGACTTCAGAAATCGATCAGTATTGAGCTAAGTCTGTTCGGCGTCCAAGACATCGCGAAGAAGAACAAATCCCGCAGCAACAAAAGCACGAAGGAAAGTGCGACCTCGACAAAGAAAAAGCCGAGTCCGAAGAAGAACTCTTCCAAATCGGGCACGAGTGCTTTTTGCGAACATTGTCAAGTCGCGGGACATACCAAGGACAAATGCTACAAGCTTCATCCTAAACTTCGACCAAAGAAAAACGGACCAGGGAAAAGAACAGCCACGGCTACTGCGACTTCACCCGACGAAGAAGTTGTCCGAGTGAACTCGGTTAATGAGGCGGATACGACCTTGTCTCTGATGGCAATGCTGAAGGAGAAGGGTTCGGATCCACCAAACGACCATCACCCAACAGAGGACTTGTTCACCATCAACGTCCAGGTGAAGCACGAAGTGGTCGCAGCGATATTCGATCCAGGAAGTCAGAAGAATCTGGTCTCCGCTGGACTGGTTCAACGACTTGGTTTGAAGACAACCACACACCCGCGACCATATCCGATGGGTTGGTTTACATCCGATGTGAACCAACAGATTACGAGTCAATGTGTGTTGAAGTTTGCGATCTCTGCACGATATATCGATGAGGTGCAATGCGATGTTGTCCCTATTGATATCTGTCAGGTGATATTTGGGAGTCCGTATCTGTATGATCGAGACGCTCATTTCCATCGGCGAGCGCAAGAGTACGACCTCACCAAAGATGGAGTTAAGTTCGTGATCAGTAGAGACGTCCACGTCAACACTTCGAACTTGATTACCGCAAATCAAGCCAAACGGATTGTTAATGCATGTCACAAGTATGTGCTTGTCATGATTCGATCCATTGGTCAAAGTGGGGGTACTCGACTAGCTTTGTTGTTGGCGTGCCAAGAGAATTCTGGTCGTTTTTCGGGACTGCTTGAGAAATACAGTGATCTGTTCGAAGCTACCCAGGGCCGTCCGCCGAAACATCCAGTCAAGCACGAAATTCAGCTTGTGTCCGATGCAACACTGCCCAATCTGAGTATGTATCACAACTCAGTATTGGAGAATGAAGAGATCAAGAGACAACTTGGTGAGTTGCTGAATGATGGTGTCATTCAACCAAGTAGTTCACCTTGTGGATCTCCTGTGGTGTTAGTACCAAAGAAAGATGGGACTTGGCGTATGTGCATCGACTATCGAGCACTGAACAAGATCACTATCAAGAACCGGTACCCCCTTCCTCGTATTGATGACCTGCTAGACCAATTGAAGCATGATGTTGTCTTCTCCAAATTGGATCTTAAGTCAGGATATCATCAAGTCAGCATCCGAGAGGAGGATACGTGGAAGACCGCGTTCAAAACACGACAAGGTCTGTTTGAATGGCTGGTCATACCGTTTGGCCTCTGCAACGCCCCGGCAATCTTCATGCGTCTTATGAATGACGTATTGAGACAGTTCATCGACGACTTTGTGATCGTTTACCTCGACGACATACTAGTTTATAGTCGATCGTGGGATGAGCACCTCATTCCTGTCGAAAAGGTGTTCGATCAGCTTCGGCAACATTGACTTCGCCTCAACCGTAAGAAGTGTGAGTTCGGCCAGCAAACTCTACTTTACCTTGGATTCCTAGTCGGCAACGGTACGTTGCAAATCGACCCAGACAAGGTAAAAGTGATTTGCGAATGGCCGCGACCGCGAACAGTTACGGATGTGCGTAGTTTTGTGGGAGCATGCCAATATCTTCGGAAGTTCATCCGACACTTCTCGATTGTGGCTTCTCCATTGCATGCATTAACCAGGATCAAGCAGAAGTTCGAGTGGACAGGAAAACATGAGGACACGTTTCTCTTGCTCAAAAGGAAGATCAGCGAGGCGCCTGTGTTAGCTTTGCCGAATCTCCAGAAACCGTTCGAGCTAGAAACCGATGCCTCAGGTTATGCCATGGGTGCAGTGCTCATGCAAGAAGGTCGACCAGTGGCATATCACTCTGAGTTATTCCAGGGAGCTCAGAAGAACTACCCGACTTATGATAAGGAGTTATGCGCACTGCATCAGGCCGTGAAACATTGGCGGTGTTATCTCTTGGGGAAAGAGACGGTTGTCCACACCGATCATCAACCATTGCAATATTTGCAAACTCAGTCCAAGCTACAGCAAGCTCGGCACATGAAGTGGATGTCGTATCTGCAGCAGTTTAATCTGGTGATTAAGTACAAGAAGGGCGTACACAACAAATTGGCGGACATGTTGTCGCGACCACCAATTACGACCCTCTGTTTATCAGTGTTCATGCAGATCGAGCCCTCATGTCATGATGACTATGTCACGATGTATAGTGAAGACCATGATTTTCAAACAATACTGACTGAGCTCGAAACAGGGAAACCTACGTAGTTCGTTCGTCGAGAAGGACTCTTGTACAAAGCAACTTACTTTGCATACCTCGTGGAGCACCTCGAATTCAATGGTTGCGAGAAGCGCATACATCGAAGGTAGCTGGTCACTTTGGGGTTACAAAGACGTTACAAAATCTTCACCGACATGTGTTCTGGCCGTGTATGCAGCAAGATGTGGCTAGTTTTGTTTGAGACTGTGGTCTCTGCAGCGTCTCGAAACCGGCAAACCGAAAATTAGGTTTGTACACTCCTTTGCCAGTTCAATCGAGACCATGGGAGAGCATATCCATGGATTTCTTGGGAGGATTCCCTAATACCCGACGTGGCAACGACTATCTATTCGTGATCGTTGATCGGTTCTCCAAAATGATTGTTCTTATACCTTGTTGGAAGATTATCACGAGAGAAGAGGCAGCTCGGGTATTCTTTCAACACGTTTGGACACACTTCGGACTGCCAACTTCTATTGTGTCTGATCGCGATACCCGGTTCCTTAGTCACTTTTGGCGATCGCTCTGGACGATGATGGACACCAAGCTAAAGAGGAGTACTGCTTTTCATCCACAAACTGATGGTCAAACCAAGGTGGTTAATCGTACAGTTGTTCATCTTTTGAGAGGATATAACTCGAAGCATCCGAAGACCTGGGATGAAAGCATACCATACCTGCAGTTTGCTTTTAATCGAGTAGTGCATGGTTCGACTGGAAAGTCCCCGTTTGAGGTTTGTTTAGGGTTTCTACCATAGAGTCCATTCGACATGGAGTTTGTGATCCCTACCTCAGCACAGAACAGCAAGGAAGCATCTGATCAGGACCGAGCACAAAAGTTCCTGGACGGTATTCAACGACTCCATCGTGAAGTTGAACAGAACTTGTTGAAAGCTCAACTCAAGTACAAGGCGCGACATGATCGGCACCGAGTTGATGCGCAATTTCAAGAAGGTGATATGGTATGGTTACATCTGAGTAAGAAGAGACTTAAAGGTGAAGGTAAGAAACTCAAACCCATTCGTTATGGTCCTTTTCGGATTTTGTGGAAAGTGGGTAATAATGCTTGTCAGCTCGAGTTACCTCCATACATGGATATCTACTCAGTTGTTAATGTTGAGCACCTCAAACTCTTTGAGCCTTCAATGCTGGATGATGAGCCAGATACTATAGTACCATCTGTTGAAAACTTGGTCTATCAACGAGATGGACCTCTACGTGAAGATGTGATTCTGGAAAAGAAGGTGACTACCACCCGCAGTGGCACCAAGGAGACTTTTCGAATCGCTCGGAAAGATCAACGAGCACGTGCGGTAAAGTGGTACACCAAAGAAGATGGACAAACCCAATTTCCACATCTCCAGTTTGATCGAGAGGTTGCTACAGGGGTTGGCTCCTTCTCAACAAAGGAGTCATGATCCGGGAGGATCTCCAAGTCCTGATCGCATGCGGCTTCGCGACCAAGTCCTGATCGCATACGGCTTCGCGACCTTAACCGTGTTCGGAAAGGATTCACGAACATGGATGGGTCCGCGACCAGGAAAAGGAATTCATTCCCTGTTCGGAATTGTAATCCGATCCGAATGTGTATAACTAAGCTTATCTGTTTAGGATTAGTTATATGAGTATAATATGTTTAGGATATTAAGTCTGATACGTAGACATACGATTGGACTATAAATACCTTGTAATAGGTCAAGTTTAGATCATCGAAGAGTCATAGAACTTATTTGAGTTTTAGACACTTATAGTTCCTTCGACGTAGACAAGTGCGTCTAACATTCGACGTGTAAAGCCCTCTTTGAAATAAAGAGTTGAGTAATTACTTTGGGTTTCGGTATTTTTGAATAAGATCCCGTTATTCCGCATATTAGAATCTGGGCGAGCTTAGTGCGAAAACCAAGGCTAGGTCTCAAACGGATCAGGTACATTGAAGTTTCATGTATGACTTGATTGAACCAGTGCTTCCGCTTCTTGCTTCACATTATCTTATTTGAATCGTCATACATGTCTCTTGACTTATGTGATTAAATGGTTTGCTCAACTCTGAAATATTATTGCATATATTATGGTGGAGCTGAAGAACCTATTTTGGGATTTATGGAGATTGTTGTCATCAATCATCAAAAAGGGGGAGATTGTTGCATCTAGATTTTGAGGATAAACTTTTATTTAGTAGAAGTAATTAAAATGAAATTGTTAAACCCTAATTCTGAAGTTTTCTTATCTTGGATTTGAAGTTGATGCCTCCTTTCTTGTGGTTTCATATCGATACATATGTTGAGGGGGAGCTCATCATATTAGTCATCTGTGTTTGCATCAAGTTTGTGCTAATTATTATCATGACATGAGTAGTATGTATCTTGTGCTTACTTCTTATCTTCTTGGATCTATATGACTGTATACTTCATCTCTTACCCTTTTGTGGTTTATCGAAAATGGTTCTGTCATGAAACACCAAAAAGGGGAATTGTTGAGTCAACTCGTTTGGGAGTAATTACTTTGGTGATTAATGACAACCTAACTATGAGACTAACATGGTTTAATGAGTATATGTGTTGTAGTCTCAAAATAGATTACGAGATGAAAGCAAACAAGGGCATACGGAGAATGATGTTGAAATGAGCCACCTTAAACGAGGAAAAGCTTCACCGAAGGTAAAATCAAAGATTAAATATCATTTTCTTAGGATTTTACTGGTCTCGGTGTTTGAAGATAGGCCGAGTTGATAGGATCCTTTTTACTAGTTTGACTGTACTATTAAGAGGGATTGGAAACTACTAGCTTGAGTCAATCTAGTGTGGAAGCTCAAATGCATTCATATCATATTGCACTAGTGCTCATTCACCTCTTGTATTGCTAGAAAAGAAGGTTAGATTGTTTGAATTGGAACTAAGATCTGAAAACTACACCTAGTCGTGGTCGCACTGAGTAAACAAATTGGTATCAAAACTAGAGTTGGTCGTGGTCGTATCTACACAAATTTGTCATATCATTATTTAAAAACTGGTCGTGGTGTAGAAATTCAATCTAGTCAGACCAGTATACAGCTCAAATGCGGACATTCGACCATATCCATTTTGACCACCTGTTTTCTACCAGCAGCTATCGACCACTAGTCTTTTGACTAGTTTTCCAAATGAGGCTTCAACTTGATCAATCAAATCTGGTCGTGGTCTATGCGGACTGTCAACATACATGTCCGCGTGGACAAAGACATTTGTATTGGATATTTTGGTAGCAGGAACGTTGTTTGAATTTTCTAGAAATATCTAGGCCGATCTAAGTCTTTCAGCTGTTGACAAAATCATAGCTCCAAAATTAATTTGGAGTAAAAACTCCTAAGTCCTGTTTTCAGTTTACACTGGTTGGACATTGTCTATAATGGCCAGACATTGTTTGTGATGGCCGGACATTGTCTGTGATGGCCGGACAATGTCTTGCCAGTACAAATTTTTTCAGCCTTAAGCAAAAGTGAACCAGAGACAAATAGATCCGTTTGGGTGTATTTGTCCGGAGTTGAGTGGACTTTGTCTGGTAAGAGCGGACAATATCCGGCCAGTACAAACTTCATTTTGGACTTAAAATCTAAAAGTGAAACAGACACGTTTCCATCTGTCTGGGACTATTTGTTCGGACAAGATGAGATTTGTCCGGCCTTTACAAAAGTAGCTGAACAGTAACTAATATGTTTGCAATGGTCACATTGACATGTACTGTCCGAACATTGTCTGGCATGACCGGACAATATCTGGCCTATACAAATTTGCTCAATTTCTTGCAAACGGCTTGTTTCTTTGTGAGGGCTATATATACCTCAACTAGGCCAGCATTGTGCATGCTCAACAACTCCAAAATCCTGTGAAAAAGCTGGCCAAATTCCTTAAAATCAATCTCTTGCATCTAGAGCCAAGATTTGAGCCAAAATTCTTGAAAGCATTTGAGAAGAGAAGCTTTTGAGCCACTGGCATCATTTGCATCCTTGTGAGAGGCTAAGAGTGCTTAGTGCACATCACTCATCATTGTGCATGCTAGTGCTAGAGTGTGGGCATTCATTTGCATCATTTGAGCTTCTAGCACTTGATTTATTCAACTGAAGGTGTTTGACTTATTACTCCTGGCGATCGCCATGGACTAGAACGTTGTTGTAGGAGAGTCGCGATCTCTATGTTGGAGTTTGTTGGAGAGTCCAACAAATACTTGTGAAAGGCATTTGATCCTTTTGGGACCTAGCCTTGGTTTTCGCACTAGGCTCACCCAGATTTTAATATACGAAATAACGAGATCTTACTTGGAATTTACCAAAACCCAAAGGTTGATCGAAACACAGTTCAAAGTAATTGCACAACTCTTTATTTCAAAGAGAGCTTTACACGTCGAATGTTAGGACGCACTCGCCTACGTCGATCAATGAACTATAAGTGTCTAAGACTACAATCTAGACTCAATAATATTCGATGATCTAAACTAGACCTATTACAAAGTTTTTATAATCCAATCGTAAAAATACATATCAGACTCAGTAACCTAAACATGTTAGACTCGGACATTAACTAAACGTAACAGATAAGACTTAGTTACATGTATCTGGATCGGACTACATTCTAACCAAAGAACGAATCCTTCCCAAGGTCGCGAACCAATCATAGTCATGAAGCCTTTACGAACTAGGTTAAGTTCGCAAAGCCTTATATGACTCGACCTGAAGATCCTCCCGGATTAGCATTAGTGCTCGCCTATCCGAAGTGGAGAAAGAGCAACCCAAGTGGAGATATTGTCGTGTCTGTCACGACGATGACATCACCTGTGAGGAGCCCAGCTCGGTGCAGCTGGTCCCATAAACCACTTGACTTCCCAGGATGAGTCAAACACAGGAATATATTGAAGCAGCAAAATATTACAGTAGTCATAATTGTATGGCCATCAGGCCTTAGTACAACACGGGGTACAGTGCCTTACAAGGCACAAAGGTACAACAAAATAAATCATCTAATCGGCGGAAGCTAGGGCCAAAAACAATCTCACAGGAAACAGAGGTTGACAGTAAGACAGCACCACATCAGGGCTCCGGAGGGAACTGCTCATCTTCTCCTGCGCCTGCAACATCTTCAGGATATTCACCAAGGTGGTAGAGCGCTCCATCTATTGATGAGTTGTTGCAAGGGTGAGTACTTACATACTCAGCAAGTCATAGGGAAGGTAGAGATACATATAGTATAAATGACATGAACCTATGCTATTGGGGAAAGAGTGAAAGGTTTTTCAAAATACATTTCTTTCTCATTCTTACTCAACTTCTGATCATACTCATGGCAGTAAATAAACCATACTGATGTCAATATGCATATATCCCATATCCAAGGTGATATATCCTCATATCACATTACTTTTATTCAAGCCTTTCAATCTTATACTCATAGCAGTATCTCATATACTTTAGGGCATAAGCCACATGCCTCTTAATTATCATATGCTTAAGGCAAATCGACATGCCTCTTAGTTATCACATGATCTCTATATTATGGTATTACCGCGACACGTCAACACATAACAGTCCACGGCAACGCCCCTTATCGTGACAACACATGCCACTTGGGTAATCTTGAACTAACAAATTTTAGTTTATAAAACAATACTTGTGTCACACCCCGTGGATTTAATCCACCGCGGCATACTCCTAAAACTCGGGAGCACGAAGTATTCGAATACATTTTTAAACTCTGCAGAGGTGTACCTCTTTTTAAATCTACTTTTTCACTCGACTTTCAAGTCGGGCCAGCTTCATGTGACTTATACGCACGTGACAAGGCCGAGCTCACACAATGTTTTCCAGTCTAGTATTAACAGCATCCCTGCCCGGTAAATGGACAATCCAGTCCCAAGTACCGTTGTGGGTCCTCCCCACTGCCTTACTTCCTAGCCTGGGCCTATGTTCTCGCAGGACACATAGCTTCTTTTGATTACAGTCGCACACGACTTAATCTGGCGTAGGGCATCTTCCTTCTTTACACCTTATCCTCTCATAATTTTTCTGATCTCACATCACTCATGGACGAACTGCGTCCCACCAGTTTCCACGCGAGAAACCGGATCGACAAGCCATGCAGGGAACTGATAATACTAAGAAAGCTCCTAGATTGTGCCTGTCCCATACCAGGTAAGTGGTTGGTACGTTTTTCATGCTACTAGACGCACAACACAAGGTTCTAGTCCTTATATGCCAGTGACCAGATCATTCCACAAACCATGCACCTTCAGTGCAGCCAAGCACCTCCAGTGCTACCACCATCCCATACCAAAATACTGGTCACGGCTAGGGGTTCTGTTTCATGAATATAGATGTATATGTATATACCTTTATTAGTTCATGGCTTGCTATCTTAACAAGTTCACATTCCTCAAGTATTCAATCTATCACTGCCATAATATTATTGATCTCAACATATGCAATATTAATGAGATATCCACTCATGGAATAGCATAGCAATTCATAAAATATAGGTTCAATATGTTCAAAGTATGACTTGCCTCCCGAGTCGTAAGTATCAGCAGTTGATGATGGTTCAGTGACAAGGTCTTCAACCTCGGGCTCTTGCTCTGAACAAGATCAAACAAGCAAACAGGCATTACAATCAATCCTATTCTTACTAATCCACTACATGCAATAATGCAAGGTGAAAACACTCTGGTGATACAAGGTTTGGAAGCGATTTGAGTAAACCTATGGAAACCAGGGTTCAGATTAGTCGTCAAGGTTTACAGGGTTCCAAAATATCAGGGTAATATCAAGGTTGTGACTGGTTCGCCCAAAAACAGCGAACGTCTTTAGGTTGGCATTTGGTTCAAGGCATTGACATAAGGTCAATGGGTGATAGAGGGCTCAACTCAAGTTGTGACAGTAGGGAAAAGTGTAGATCACAACTTCAGGAGTCTAAGGGACAAAGTTATTTCCAAAGTTCATGGCTGGAAGTGGGTGAAAAGGCTCAATGCCACTGGCTGACATAGGCTGACAGTGCCCAAGAATGGCATTGATAGGATTTGAACAGTTCCCAGTGGCCAAAGTAGGTTTTGATTCAATCATATGGTGCACAAGGTAGTGAGACAACTATTTGACAAAGTAATTTCTGTTTTACATGACCAGAGGTGGGTGAACAGGGCTAATGCCACTTGCTGATACAGCCTGGCATAGGGTTGACATGGCCAGAAACTAGGGTTAGCCATATATTTTGACTCAAGGCTCCAAATGATGCACCACTTTGTCTGGAGGTTAGGCATGTGCAGCAGGAACAATCTATTCAACAAGGTCTTGGGCAGGAGATGGCCGGAAGGCAAGGAAATCCGGCGAAGAACACGGTGGACGAACTGTTCCAAACAGTCTCTGGACAAAACTTTGGCATGGCAATACCTCTTCACCTGGGCCGATCCAGGTGTCGAGCTGGAAGAAAAAAATACTCATGGGGTCAAGGCACATCTACTAGACAAGGTGGTTAGGGTTGAGACGGCCGGAAACAAAATCCGGCGACCGGCGCTGGAGAATAAACCACAAAAATTGGGCATTTCTGTTCTAGGGCAAATGAACTTAATTACTTGCTTGAGGATGGTCTCTGGGGTATAACAAGGCTAGGTGTGAAGTTGGATTAGCTAAACATTCAACAAATAAGCTAAATCAGCAAGCATAGTGAACATGCAAGTTTGAAATTTGGGGTTTTTCATATTTCAGCAAATCTGTCGATTTTGGTTGCTTAGTGATGTTAAGCAAGGTCTAGTGAGCATATTTGATTACTAGCTCGAAGGTTGGATCGATCTGGTTGAGGATTAATTTCTCACCGGAGTTCTAGATGAAACACGGCGATTGCCGGTGACAATAAGGCATTTAAACTTAATTCCAAGCTTGAGAAGTATGAGGGAGATGAGAGAAGCTCACTGGGGGTGTTGGATCGAAGAAGGAAGCAATGGAGAGGCTTGGCACCGGAGCTCCTCCTTGCTGCTCACCGGAGAAGAAGAAGACACGATGAAGGGTGGCGATTTCTGGTGTTTTTCTGTGTGGTGGAGCGGGCTAAGTCCCGAGGGGTATTTATAGGCGATTTGGGGGGGGGGGTGCTGCAACGGCTGGAAATGCACGGGGAAGTGAAGCGGGCTGGAGGTGACAACTCAGCTGAATCCCGGCGAAGTGATGGCCTGCAGCTGGATTAGGGGCTTTAACCTGCTGCTCTGGTGGAGGTGAAGGTGAATAGACGTTTGGCTTCGGCATGGACTCCACATGGCTGGGTTTTTCTGTTTGAAACGTTGCTGGTGGCGTGCACAATCGGGGAGGATCAGCTGGCCGTCAGGTGAGCCCGAGAAGATCCACAGTGCCAATCATCGAGCACACACGTGGCGGCAGGCGATTAGATGATGTACTGTAGTTGGAGGTCGAAGCAACGACAACAGCTGGTCAAGTGAACAGTACAGTTCTATGCTACAGTGTTCTTGCCAGTGGTCGCGTGTGGTATGTGAGGTCGATTGGTGCAGCACGGTCGAAGTAATAGGAGTGGTCGAGGTCGAAACGGGCTGCTGAGGTCGCGAACAGGAGGTGTGGTCGATTGAACGGCCTGGTCAAAGTCGAAACTAAGTGATCTAGTCGGTTTCTCTGGTTCTGGTCGCTAAAACCAACCCATGGTCGAACCAGGGGCCTGATTGTGATGATTTTTTATGAGCTTTGGACTAAATTGTAAATCTGGTCTTAAAGAGGATTAATTTGAGATTTGATTCCATGGCTGAGTATAATATTTCTATTAATACTCATTTAGCTCAAATTTGGAGAAAGTTTGATAAGATTTGAGGGATTTCACCTATTTTCGAAAATAGGGTAAAATAGATCTCGATTTTGTCGATCTCGAATTCTGGTGATTGGAGAGAGATTTTGAAGTCTGATCAAAAGGGAGATCTGTATCAAATAGCATTTGGGAGGTGTTCCCTGAAGAAATTGTAGAGTTGGAGTTGATTTGTAGATTTTAGCCTTTTCAGGCTTCCAGGTAAACAGAAAAGGACCTATTCGCAGTAAAGTTTGGACTAATCTGCGAAAAGTGTTTAGATGAATTAATCTGGTTCCCAACTTTTTGAAGTAAGTTGAGGATATATCTGGAAACATAATCCAAGAGACACTTGAGTCTGGATAGGGTTAAATCAAGATAACTTAGTTATCTGGAAACTGGGGTACTTAGGGTAAATCTGAATTTTCCTGTTTTCGAAAACAGAGAAAGGCTTAGGTACTGAGAGTTAGGGTCCGAATTTGATTTGGCTCTTGAAGACTTTTATCTTCAAAGTAACTGGTAGGTTAGATCTGGATAGGCAGATCTTAGTCTGAATCCAAAGGGTGGATTTTGGAGATTTTTAGGGTTTGGGAGATATTAGAGTTCACCTGATCTGGCTACTACTACAGAGATACATGCATGCAAGGTTTTTATGCAAAACTTTTTACCCCCAAAACTAGGGTGTTGCAGATATCCTTCGTGGATAGAGAAGCGAGACTCACACATGAGCGCTTCAACGAGGAGTAGGGGAGACCGGGCGAGTCTCCAAGACCTCAGTAAAAGCTGTTGTGTCACTAATTTTCTTCCACTTACTCTTTGTTGCATATTGTATTTCATCTTCTATTTTGTTGAATGCAACTTGATCTTTGATAGTTTTAAACCCTTGTTTGAAAACTCGGTTTTCTTTCTATCTTGCAAAAATTGTTTTAGTCAAAAAGTTGTTTAAAGCATCATATTCACCCCCCCTCTAGTCAGCATCCTGGATTCTACAGTTCTATCTTTTATGAACACAGTGGCATGAAAATCACTCAATTTTGATGCATGTTTGACCTCCCAAACCTTGTTTTTCGTAGACTAGGGCTAACTCTTTTTTTAAAAAAAAACCAAAAACTCACAATTTTCACACTGGCCAAGGTGACCATGACCACTTGCACGACCAGTTTTGGGTTTGGTCGGGTTAAAAACTTTCGAAAACCCATTTTTCACCTTAGCCGAGTTGACCACGACCAAGTTTACGACTAGAGGTGGCTTCGGTTTGATGATTTTTCAAAACAAAAGGTTTTACTTGTCAACCGAGGCGAGCACGGGTACGAGCACGACCAGTGCCGCTTTCGGGTGCGAATTTTGTAAAGAAAAATAAATTTTTAAAACTCTTGAGGCGAGCACAACCCCGAGCATGACCAGTGCCGCTTTCGGGTAGATTTTTCAAAATAAAATAAAAAGTTTTTCATTTTACCCGAAACAGCCACGACCAATGCCGGTTTCAGTCTGTTTTCGAAGAAAATTTCAAAAAGTTTCAAAAACCAGCTGATGCGACAGTGGTATGCCCGGGTTGAATTTTCAAAATATTAAAAATAATTTTTAATTTCGACTTGAAAATCCACGACTAGTGGCACGTACCGTGCTCATGTTTTTCACAACACAAACTCGTGGTCGTGCCCTCATCTGTGCGACTAGCCAGTCAAAAATGCCAAACCGAACCAAAAACACCCTGTGCCCGAACAAGTGGCGCCATCGGTCCGATTACCTGGTCGTAGCGGGTCAAATCCGAGCCGCCCACGACCCGGAACACGCCTCGTGCCCGAATGCGTGCTGGGCTCAGATTCTCTGTGGTTTCTTGACCCAAATTCAATCCTTTTGCTTTACAAACTCCTTTTTCTTTCCAAAATCTTTTGTAACTCAACCCACCACCCTATTTAACCATAGCCTTCTTCTCCAAACAGCACCCATCCATTATTTTAACCAAAATTTTTCTCAAAACCTCCACACACTTAGCCACACAAATCAAAATCCAACCGTTCAAACTTCGATCCGATCACAGATTCTGGCTCCTCGCTCCTCGACACCCCCAGATCTGAAGTTTTCTATGGCAATTTTACGACTCCCCAAAGCAATATCAAGAAGGTAACAAAGCGTAAACGCGGTATGTCTCCTCAAACTTTCTTGAATCAAGATTTTCCGCATATTACTTCACAAACCCTGATCATATTGCTTGATTTATGCATTAAAGAAGAGACCTTTGTGGCCTACTAGATTTTTAGATGTTCATACCACTAGATCTCTAGGAATTGAAGATGATGTTAAACACATGCTTAGTAATGTGGGTTGCAACACGCTTGTAGGAGTTCCGATTCTGACTTTTTGCGAAGTCGTATGGGAGATTCTAGCTTCCTTCGAAGAAAACACTATACGTATCCCTCCCGATGAAACTGAAGGTGTTAGATTTAGCTTTGCAAATCTGGATTACAATTTTTCATGCTGCTATTATTTGCACCCCCGGCAAAATTTGGAGTGATATAGCCGAGGAAGGGCAACATCTTTTTTGACCCGGTAAATCTAAGGCCGCCAAAATTTGTAATGCAGCCTTTCGCTATTTACAGCATCTCATGGCTGGAACAATTTGGGGCTGTGACAGTAATCAAGATAAAGTTTTAGAAACCGAGGTTGAATTTTTGTGGGCTATGTTAGGCAAAATTCATATATCTTCTACAGCCTACTTTGCTCGTTGCCTTGAAAGTATTGAGAAGGATTTACACAAAACCTCGCCCACAGTCTTAGGTGGCTTAATCACTCACATAGCAAAAGCATTAGGGTTTGATGCTAAAGATTATCAAGAATCTGTACCCGCAGCCACCTTAGATTTAAATGCATTGTTTTCAATGGGGTTTTGTAGGAGGGAAGATAATTCTTTTCGTTGGATTATTAATGGCATTCCCTCTATCCTTTTGCCCAATATTTCTCAGACTTGCTTATCTAATGAGTAGAATTGGAGAATGCTCCCATCTAGCTCATCTGATTCTAACTCCTCATGTGCTGCTGAGTCTCACCAACCAACAGCGAATGTTATTGTCGCTCTGCATGTTTCCATAGAGTCCTTGCACACTAGTCTCTCCGACTTTAAGTCAGAATTTGCATAATACAGGACCGTGATGGACAGCACATTTTTCTGGACACAAGCCACATTTTTCTGGACAGCACATTTCCAGATGTCTGATTTAGCTTGGGGCCTATTCACTTAACCATTTTCTTAGTCTAATTTAGCTTGGGGTTGTTCACTTCACCATATGTCTAGTTCATCATTCCACCACATTCCATCTTAAACTAAAAAATAAAAAGATATTTATCACTTGTAATGCCTGATTTTGAAGATGATCTTTAATCAATTAGATGATTATTCTATTACATCTTTGCATATGATCCATTGAACTTAGCTCTTTTAAAAATTGCCATCGCTTATGGTCAGATTTTATCTTAAATTGACCATTAAAGCTTGACCTTTTCTATTAAATTGTACTTGACTTCTTCCAAATTAAAGATTTTTTAATAAAACCATTTTTTGGAATTAACTCTCTTATGTTACTTTTGATGCCTAGATTGCTAATTGCTCTTTTCTTTAAAAATAAAAAATGTGTAGGAGTAAAGTATAATCGACGAACTGGGGGGAAGCAGTGGTGAATGGTCAATCAACTGGGTAAGGGAAGATTTACTTAACTTATGCACACAAAAATATTTTCAATAAAATGGTTGCTTAAGCTGCGGCTTTGTCTAATATCTTGTAACGAATATGCGACCCGCTGGGGGGAGGCGGTGGTGAATCGTTGACCAGCTGGTGAAGAGAAGGTATACGGAGCATTGAGGTTGCTTACAGGGGCTTTAGAAACCAACAAAGCTGCCATTCTGTAAGTGCACTTAAGTAAGTGTCTTCAGCTATGTCTCCTCTAGCCACGATAGAATGATCCAATAAAAACATTTTGGCCAAGAGCATGAAAAATTTGAAGAAGAAAAATAAAAACAAGGGAAAGAATATGTGTTTTAATTTTTCTCTGAAAAGGGCAATCTAGCAACATTGTATAGATCATATTGCATGGTTTATTCTAAATCCTATATGAAACAAGATTGTTGAGACAATTTAATTTATTAAGCTCTCTCTTTTCTAAGTTGATCACCACATTAATATTGCATTGCAAGGCATTTGGATATTCTATAGATGATTTGGTCAATATTAAGTCTCAACGCCAGTTAAACCGAGCTATAATGAAAGTTGAAATAGCCGAATTCATAGATAACGGGCTTATTTATTCCACTACTGATACTGGCCTAAACAGTCTTGCAAGAGGACGAGATCGGTGCAATAAAGGCGAGTATTATGTCGTTCTATCCATAGTGACTAGAGAAAAAAAACACATAAAACTAAACTAAATGAAATGAAGAAAAAATAAAATAGACGACAAAAAGAGAGGTGGTCGACCAAGCAACAAATGGTTAGTGCTACGTTTGTACACGTGTTTCAAAATTATGAGCAGTAGAGAGGTTGTGTAGTGATTGCGCGCGAGGCGACACAGATAACTAACATCGAACTCAATCTATTGTGAATATCGAGGATCAACGAGTACAGAAAAAACACTAATCATTCCACAATTGCTCTGATCCAAGAGGATCTCAGCAGGTCGAATGCGTAATGGATTCGAACTCTGTCTAGTCGGTAGTAGTCCGATATAAAATATATAACTGAGTCCTATACGATTAGGTTTAGTCAGTTGTCAAGTTTTATACGATCTCAATCGATCGGACTATAAATACCTTGTAATAAGATAGATAAATTATCTACCTCATAGATCATCGAATCAGATATCGAAGTCTTAGATACATAGATCGACGTAAGATTGAGTACGACCAACGTTCGACTAGGGATGATCCGGATACGGAATTTATCGGCTCAGATATTTTCGGATCCGGATCCGAAACCTATCAGATCCAGATAATTTTTATTTGGATATGAATCTGGATACGGTTCGGACGATATCTGACAGATTCGGCTCAGGATCCGGATATCCAGAACTGTGCTTATCCAGATATCCGGAGGCCCAGGCACCCAGTGGCCCAGCCAGCCCAGCCCATCTTATCCTGCCATAATCATATGATCCCGAAGCCCTCGCCGCCGCAAATCACAATATCCGTCATCTCACGCGGTCGCGCCTCCGTGTCTCTCCAATGTTGCGCCGCCTCTGATCGCACCTCCAGCCGCACCATCTCACGCCGTCGCCTATTCCACGAGCCACTGATCCCGCGCCTCCGCATCTCTCCAGTGCCGCGCCACCTCCGATCGCGCCTCCGACCGCGCCATCTCACGGCTCACGGCACCGCCTATTCCACCCGCGACCGATCCCGCGCCTCCGTGTGTCTCCAGTGCCAAGCCGCCTCCGATCGCGCCTCCGACCGCGCCATCTCACGCCGTTGCCTATTCCACTCGCCACCGTTAACTAGAATTCTCTTTTTTTTTTTTGAATTGCCGATCCCGCGCGCCACCGATCTCGTGCCGCCTCTTAGATCTACAACAGCACCGCTACCTACACCGATCTCGTACTACTGGTCTCGCACCGCCGCCTACACCGCCGCCTCACTGCCGCCGGACTAGATCTCGCGCCGCCTCCTAGATCTGGCCACCTCCATCGCCGATCACGCCACGCCACCTCCTCTGGGCCTGAAGCCTCTACTGCGCCGCCATTTCCCACGTCTCACTCACAGCCGGCGACCATGTGCCGTGGGCCGGCGACGGAGACCTCTCCATCAACTACAGCTTCAGCATCTCTGCAAGACAGCAAGATTGCAACCAGTCTCAACAACGCGATTTGGTGAACAATTCTCCTCTCTACTCCCCTCTTCTTTTCTATTCTAATTTTGGATGAACTGTAATGTATGAGATGGAGAACTTTATACTATGATGGATTGATTGCATACTCATTATAAGATTTCAAAAAGTAATTAAAAGTTCATGATTCATCAACATTCTTATACTACTACCAGAAAAGCATCACCTAATAAAATTGTACATTACATTGAGAGCACTCAGTTGCATAGTTGTGACACATTTCAACATTGCACAGCTGTTCAGAACTTTGCATTTATTTTTTTCATTCATTACCAACTAGCAACTTTGCATTTATGTTTTCTTATCTACCAAAAACCATAAGAACAAGCAATTCATAGCACTACAAATGGAAACATTATCAACTTTTTGAAGATACTCTGCAATGCAAGTCAAGAACTGGCAAAAGCAATAGCAAATGGGCATAATAGAATCAAATTCTTATAGTTTCTTCTCTGTGGTTGATCAAAAAAATTTGAAAATTAGACCTCACTGGACTAAATTGCACCATTATTACATAAAGGTTATCCCAAGTAAATCATCAATATTTCAACTTTTCAATTGGCTTAACAAGCATTTTTCATGCCATTGAAGCAATCCTTTTAAGTTCCCACAGCTAATAGCAATGCTGCCATTCATGCCTATTTGGCATCATAGATGCATTATCAGATTGAGTTGCACATCCAACACACAATCACTAACATGCTATCATACCCAAGCACCAAAAGGAAAACAAAAAACACTTATGTCTTGCAAAAGTATAGCCTCCAATGTTGCTCTATACTCTGGTTCTGAAGTTGTACCGAGCTAACTTAACAAGTCTATGCCAATCCAATTCAAGAATTGTAAGCATAGATACTCATCAAAGAGTGCATAGAGGAAATTAACCAACAAAATGTGAGAGAAAAAATTTGGAGTTTCTTGTTTGCTTTCAATAAAGAAAAGAACTTCATAGATAACTAGAGTGTGGATGTACCATAATTCAAATAGGATTGAGCCAACGTATGTCCAAGCTGGACTTGAGCTTGGGTGCTAAGATGCAAATGGCCATCTTGTAATGGCAAACCCTTTGCATCAACGAATTTAACATTTTGAAGTTTTATCCCTTTCTGAGCTTCTCTTATGGTGTCGGTATGCTGCCTTAGTCCTGAGCCTAGCCCTACCTGGAATGACAAAAAAAAGGAACTAAGTATTGGTTTATTAACTCTGCTCATAAATATGTTCATTCTCATCTACACTTCAGTAATCAGTTGTCATGTCATTTTGTGCTAGATCTGTGATGGATTCGACAACAATTAGTAGTAGTGCAAGTGTAACCAATACTGGCAATGCATCTCAAGATTTTCTACCAATGACACATTCACCTACCACCCCTCAACCTGGTGTCGATGCTGGCAATGGCAGTGGGACTGCTCAACCAGGTTACACTGAGTTTGACCCTCTTGCTCCTACTTCGAACAGATCAAAGAAGTGTAGCTCCGACGTTTGGGATCACTTCGAGAAGTCTAAAATTACGAAGAAAGGATCAGATGGCAAGACAATAACACAGCTTTGGGCCAAATGCAACAAGTGCATCTATAAAGCTCGTCGTGAGAGTAATAGAGGGGCATCGGCCTTTTGGAAGCACTTGGCGCACAAGCACCACATCAAGAATGGTCAAAAATTGCTGACACTAAAAAAGGGTGAAGGTGACAGTGATGTTGTAGTAGTGGAGACCTACAGGTATGATGAATCCGACAGTTTGAAAAAATTTTACTTGGCAATCATCATGCATGAATATCCATTCAACATCGTAGAGCATTAGTTCTTTATGGAGTTCATCAAGTCATTACGCCCTTCTTTTCCAATTAAGAGTCGCATCATTGTGAGAAAGGATATATTGAATATGTATGTAGAGGAAAAGAAAAGGTTGTATGAGCACTTGAAAACACTTTCATGTCAATTTAGTACAACCATGGACATGTGGACCTCAAAGCAAAATAAAGGTTATATGTGCATCACAGTTCATTGGATAGATGATAATTGGAGCATGCAAAAGAGAATTATTAAGTTCATGCATGTAGAAGGGCATCATTCGGGAAAGAACTTGTGTTCACAATTTTATGATAGCATAGTGGATTGGAATCTTGATAGGAGACTACTTGCACTGACTTTGGATAATGCTTCAGCGAATGGTGTTTGTGCTAAGGGGGTAGTATAGAAATGAAAACAGTCACCATTGATATGTGATGGTATGTTCTTTCATGTGAGATGCTTGAATCATATATTGAATCTTATTGCCCAAGATGGTTTAAAGCAAATTGCACCGGCTATTGCAAATATCAGAAATACAATTGCAATAGTTAAGAACTCTACCTTGCAGTGGGAAGAATTTATGAAATGTGCATCAGAGTGTGACTTGGATACAAAAATGGCCTATGCTTGAATGTTCCCACAAGGTGGAACTCCACCTATCTTATGTTGAAGCAAGCTGTTTACTATAGGCATGCATTTGATAGGCTTCTCCTTCGCCATAGAAGCAAATATGTGACTTGTGCTTTACTATTTTCTATGCAACAATTTAATTTTTTAAACAAACATGCAGGTGGAATCATTGGTGGTGGATCTCTCATATCTGAGATGGACATGGAGAGCATTGAGCGACGTTTTGCAAGCTTGATGACAACAGTTTGCAGTCCATCTATGATCTATCTTGCATTTAAATTCATTCTATCTTACATTTAAGTTGAAATATGCCTTGCTAAAATTTTCAATATTGCACTATTTTCGTCCTGAGATATGTAATAGTTGTACAACCTACACTGCTACTTTGTAAAAATACCTTATGTAACACCCTGAGTTAGGGGTGAAAACTTCCTTTTTCATCAATAGCACGCATGCATGTATCTGTAGTAATAGCCAGATCAGTTTCTATCCTAAGCCCTAAAATCTCTAAAATCTATCCTGTGACCTCAAATCAAGATCAGATTGTTCAGATGTGATCTATTAGTTATCCTGAATCTAAAAGCTTTCAGAACCTAGATCCAATTCTATCTCTAAATTCCAGTTTTATCAACTTCTTCTGTTTTCGAAAACAGAAATACCTTATATTACCCAAATACCCTAAGTTTCAGAAATACAGATTTAATCAAAATCTTGACCAAGTTCAGACCAGATTATTCCTGGAATATGATCATGAGTATGTCAATACCTTAATCTAAAAAGTTGACAGCCAGATTTTACCATCTAGACTCTTTTCACAAATCAGTCCAAGAGTTATCGCAAATTTGTCCTTTTCTGATATCTGAAAATCCAAAAAGGCTAAAACCTCCAGATTAACTTCAAATTCAGAATTTCTTCAGCAAATCTTCTCAAAATGCTATTTGTCACAAGTTTCTCTTCTGTGCAGATATCAAAATCGAACCCTAAATGCCAGAATTCGAAATCGACAAAACTCAAATCCTAATTTACCCTATATTACCCTATTTTCAGTTTGTATCGAAAACTATTCAAATGTGCTAAACCTTATCAATTACCTTTGCCAAATATCCTGTTGAATATAATTTACCAGATTAGTGAAACCAAATTCAGTCTAAACCTTCCAGAATTCCAGATTTGCATTTCAGTCCAAAACTCAAAGAATTGAAACTGCAGTTCAGTCCATTTTCGACCAGGACAGCAGCAAGCATTCGACCAGGCCGTTTACTGTGCGCACGACCAGGGCTCGCCGTGGTTTCCTTGCGCCGTGCACGCTCGCCGCCGGCCAAGCTTCGCCGCACTTGTGACCATGCATGCCAGTGCGCACCTATCCTCGCCCCAGCCATCGCCGTGGCAACGCCGTTGAACAGCTCGCTCCCGTGCGCGACCGTTGTCAGTATTTTCTTGCCACGTTGCTTTGCATTGCTAGCTCCAGTTGCCACTGCTTGCACCGCCCGACAATGTGGAGTTCCAAAGAGCCGACAAGCTGAGCAGTAGTCACCTCGCCTGAGCACCGTCGCTTCACCGCTCGCCGTTGTTACTTCTGCGCCCGGCAAATCAAATCACTGGCGCCAATTTACTGCTATTATTTCCTTGCAAGCTTCGCCCTCCGGCCAATTTAAGCCACCAGTACCCTGTGTTATCTTCTCATCACCAGGACTTAACCAATTTCCAAATTCCCTCGCTGCAGTCGTCTTCTCCGGCGAGTCCAGCAAGAGGCTTCACGGTGCCAGCTCATTCCACAGCACCTCCTGCCAAATTAACAGCATCAGTGAGTTCCCCTCATCCCCCTCATCGTGCTGTACCAACTAATTTAACTCTCTTGCACCCTATCGTTGGTGCTCGCCGGAAATGGCTGAAATTCGAAGAATGCCCTGTTCCGGCAATGCAGGCCAAACTACCTCGAATTAGCTCTCGATTCTGTAGAAGAAGTTGATCAGTGAGCCGTTTCTAGCAAGCCTGTGCATCAAGATCTCCAGATTGAACTTCAATCGAAGCTTTCCCCAATTTTGAACTTCTCCAGAAACCGGCGATCGTCGCCAGGCTTCTCCGGCCATCCTCCAGCCAAAGTGATCGTTCAGGTAGCTTCCTCTTACCCATATATCACTTCCCAAGCTTGGAATCGAGTTCGTTCGGCCTAAATTGAAAACCCCCAAATAGCAGTGTTCTTCTCCGGCACAGTTCACCGGAAAAGTGTTCCCGGCCGTTTCAGCTCAAATCACTTTGTCCACTGTGTGTGCCTTAACTCCCTGAACATTTTTGTCTTCTAGCCCGACACCTAAATCAGCCTAGATTGGAAATTATAGCTTTGCCAAGTTTTTGTCCAGAACTGCTCCAGTGCAGCCAGTTCATCTCTGTTCATCATCAAATTTCCTGCTTTACAGCCATTTCTTGCCCTAGATCCTGTTGACTTAATTGTTCCTGTTACTCAAGCCTACCTCCCAGACAAACTGTGCATCATTTGGAGCTCCAGATCAAAAGTTATGCTAAGCCCTAGTTTTTGGCATTGTCAGCTCTATGCCAGAGCTTGTCAGCCAGTGGCATTGACCTTTTTTACACACTTCTGGTTGTGTAATTTGAAATCCACTTTGTCCACTGAATTTGTAGAGTTGTGATCTACATTTTCTTCTACTACCACAACTTGAAATAAGCACTCTAGCTTTTCTTAAAGCTATGTCCAAGTCTTGATCCGAATGTCGATCTGTTGACATTCGCTGTTTTGATTAAACCAGCCACAAAAATTGTAATCCTGAAACCCTAAGATTATCTAATCACCATTCTTAGCCCAAATTCCTTGAAACCCTAGAATCTCGACTCAGTTCAGTTTACAGTTCAAATTATCTCCAGTATAGTTCAATCATTCTTGTTGAGCATTTCTGCATATAAGTCATAAAACATTTTAATATTATAAGTAATCATTGTGTGTTTGTTTGTCGTCGAGCAGATTCAGAAGCTGACTCTGAAGATTTTGCTGTTGACCCGTCATCGACTGCTGTATCTTACGACGCAGAAGGCAAGTCATATCCTTAGTCATCTTGAACCTATATTTTAAATGTTGCTAAAACATAACCTTGAATATAGATAATATTGCATGAGAAAGATTGAGAATGGTTGATTTATGAATTGGCAGTACTAGACTGGTTATTTGTGAAATGTGAAATAAACAAGTTTTGAGCCATGAACTATTATATGTATTATTATACTTATATTCATGAAATAAAACCCCTAGCCGTGACCAGAAAAATGGTGTGGATGGCTGTAGCACTGGAGGTGCTAGACTGTAAAGGATATGCAAGCACTGAAGGTGCAGGGTTGTGGATGGTCTGGTCACTGGCATATAAGGACTAGAACCTTGTGTTGTGCATCTAGTGGCATGAACAACGTGCTAACCGCAAACCTGGTATGGGACAGGCCTGAACAACTAATTATGTGGATCGCACATGAAACCCCTGCATGAGATGTGTAGTGATGCACGATAAACACGGAGCGCGGCTCCCACACATATCACTGAAGGTGATCAAGCACGCTGACCCAGTAATGGGAATAAGCAAAGGGGTGGAGGTTTGGATACAACCTGCCACAACTGTGCCTCGCTGAAAGCCACAGGGTCGGGGGGTGAATTGTAAGTGATACATAACAAAAGTTCTTGTTATTTCCACCTTGCCGCTCACAATATGAAGTGAGTCAGGGGTCCAATCATTTTGTTATGATAGGAAAGGTTTGAAAGTGGAATATCTTGCGGGTAAATTGGTACCTCTCTGCAGAGTTAAAAACGTATTTGAATACTCCCAGCTCCCGGGTTTTATAGGAGTCTGCTGCGGTGGATTAAATCCACGGGGTGTGACACAAGTACTATTTTCTAAATAAAATATGTTTAATCAAGATTACCCAAATGACATGTGTTGTCATGATAAGGAGTGCTGCCGTGGGCTGTCGTGTGTCGACGTGTCGCGGTAGTGCTATAATCTAGTGAACATGAATGATGATGTTATATAATGAAAAGTGCTGCCATAAGATGAGATGAGGAAGAAAAAGAGTATTTTACAAATATCCATAATTCTTGACTAGTCTAGGTTCATATCATCACTACTATATGTATCTACTCTTACCTATGACTTGCTGAGTACGTAAGTGCTCACCCTTGCAACATTCAACTCAATAGATGGAGCCTACTTTGATCAAGATGATGGCACGGAGTACTTCGTGGATCCAGAAGGAGGAGAATCAGTTCCGCCAGAACCCTGAAGTGTGTTGTTCTGCCGTCAACTTCTTTTGTGGGAGGGTCACCTATCTTCTGCTGTGTAGTTAAATATTTTGCTAAACCCTGAATGCCTTGTAGGCATTGTAATCCTCTTTATGTAATATTAAGGCCAGCAGGCCACACTGCTTAATATTTTGTGAGTACTCTGTTGCAATGTAATATACTCCTGTGTTTGACTCATCCTGGGAAGTCAAAGGTTTGTGGTTTGGGACTAGCTGCAGCGAGCTAGGTCTCTACAGGAGTAGTCGTTGTCCCAGTTTCGGGGCGCGACAGAAAAGTTGGTATCAGAGCAGCATGAGAACTTGACTGTAGGACGACACCTTTAGGAATTGGCCGTGCCAGGAAGACGTAATTTATTTAGAAACTATTTGTTGAAAATTTTATTTTGGTAAAAATAATGAGCTTTGTAGCTTTTGAAAACCTTCATTTCAAAATTTTATTTGGATTTCCTAAAATTCGGTAAGATTGTGAGAGTGCGTTCTGTTGTTTCAGAGTGTATTAGGGGTTGGTGTAGACAGAGCTAGTGGATGCTCTTGATAGCTTTGTGATTCGCTGTTGCTTTTGCAATGGTTAATTTGTGTATTATGGCTAATAGCCTAAGTAATTTTATGCATTAAAGTAGTTGCATTAATTCCTGCATTGCTGTCTTAGTTGGCCTTAGTTAGTTAGATCAGTCTAAACCTTTTTCAGAGCCACCATGGTTGACACAAGAAGGAGATCTCGAAGTGGAAAAGAAGATATGGGTCAGACTCCGCAGGAAGAAGAAACTATGACAAGAGACCCTTTGTTTCAGCAAGGATCTCAGAGTTCCAATCCACCTCAGAATGAACAACCCAGTCTTCAGGAAATTATGTTGTCAATGGAGAAAAGTCGACAGGAAGCTCAGATAGCTCATACCCAGTTGTTAGCTCAGATAGTTCAGAAACTGCCTACTGGAACAACAGAAGGAACTACTTCTGCTGTAGGAGCAAGACTAACAGATTTCCAAAAGACCCGTCCACCAACATTCTCTAGTGCGACCGATCCCATGGTTGCCGATGATTGGTTACGGGATATCGAGAGGAAGCTAGACACGGTCCGATGCAGCGAACGAGAGAAAGTTTTGTTTAGATCTCATCAGTTATCAGGAGCTGCAGCTGCATGGTGGATGAACTACCAGGAAGCCCACCTTGATAAAGATAATATTTCTTGGAGGGAATTTAAGGATCAATTTCAGAAATTTCATATATCTACTGGTGTTATGGCAGCTAAGCGTCGGGAATTTCGGAATTTAACTCAAGGAAGTAAGTCAGTTACTGAGTGTCTACACCAATTTACTCATTTGGCTCGATACGCACCTGGAGATGTGGATACTGAAGAGAAGAAGATAGAGCGCTTCACAGAAGGACTCCAACATTATTTACAGTATCAAATTGCTTCTCATGAACTTACGGAATTTCAAACCCTAGTGAACAGAGCTTTAAAGGTAGAAGAGAAGAAGAATATGGGAGAAGAAAGCCGAAAGAGGAAGATTAAACTATACTTCAATTCAAGAAGCAGGCAACGCCACCGACATTCTTCTAGGTAGATTTCTGATTCAATCTGCATCTGCCTTAATATTGTTTGATCCTGGTGCTACAAATTCATTCATGTCAAAAGCATTTGCATCTGAAGTTGAAATGCATATAGAGCAAGTACCACTAGAGTACTCCATGGTTATACAAACTCCAGGGGCTAGATTATCTGTCTACTCAATCTGCCCAAATGTAACCTTCAATATAGAAGGCGTAGAATTTGAGGCAAATCTACTAGTTCTAGAACAGCAAGGTCTAGACATTATTTTGGGAATGGATTGGTTGTCCCAACATAAGGGTCTAATAGACTGTGAAGAGAAAACCCTTAGTCTTGTCAGTAGCCAAGGGGAGAGAGTTCTATTCTATGCAGAAAGATCATCAGTCAAGAAACCGCTAAGATCTGTTCAAGCATTGCAAAAATTATGCCTGGAACAAGTGCCTGTAGTGCAACAATATTCTGATGTGTTTCCAGAAGAACTTCCAGGAATGCCACCTGACAGAGAAATAGAATTCAGTATTGAACTTAAACCAGGAGCAGCACCTATAGCAAAACGTCCCTATAGGATGCCATTTACAGATTTGGAGGAGCTCAAGAATCAACTTGAAGACTTGGAAAACAAAGGATTTATCAAACCCAGTGCTTCACCATGGGGAGCCCCAGTTTTGTTTGTGAGGAAGAAAGACGGAACTTTACAAATGTGTGTAGATTACCGGGCTTTGAATGAAGTCACTATTAAAAACAAGTATCCATTACCAAGAATTGATGACTTGTTCGATCAACTTCGAGGAGCCAAAGTATTTTCTAAGATAGATTTGAAATCTGGATATCATCAGCTGAAGATCAAGAAAGAAGATATACCGAAGACTGCTTTCACTACCAGATATGGTTTATATGAGTTTACAGTAGTACCTTTTGGCTTGACCAATGCTCCGGCAGCTTTCATTAATGTCATGAACAGCACATTTATGGATTTTCTTGACAAGTTTGTCATAGTATTCATAGATGACATTCTGATATATTCCAAGAGTACGGAAGAACATGAGCAACATTTACACCTAGTCTTGGAAAGGCTACGAGAGAGGCAATTTTATGCCAAGTTTGACAAATGTGAAGTTTGGATGTCAAGAATTTCATTTCTTGGACATGTGTTGACAGCAGAAGGAATTTCAGTGGATTCAGCTAAAATCTCTGCAATCAAGGAGTGGAAGCAACCTACCTCAGTTTCAGAGATTAGAAGTTTCTTGGGATTGGCAGGGTATTATAGGAGATTCATCGAAGGATTTTCCCAAATTGCCAAACCTCTTACAAACCTGCTAAAGAAGGATGTTGCATTTGAATGGACCATCAAGTGTGAAGAAAGTTTTCAGAAGCTGAAGCAGAAACTGACAACAACACCAGTCCTCACCTTACCGGACAGCAAGGAAGACTTCGTAGTTTACTGTGATGCTTCAAAGCAAGGAATAGGCTGTGTGTTAATGCAGCAAGGTCGAGTAGTGGCTTATGCTTCACGTCAATGGAGACCACATGAGGAAAATTATCCGACTCATGATTTGGAGCTAGCAGCAGTAGTACATGCTTTAAAGATATGGCGGCATTATCTCATTGGACATAAGTGTGAGATCTTTACAGATCATAAAAGCCTCAAGTATATTTTCACACAGACAGAGCTTAACATGCGTCAACGACGATGGCTGGAATTGATCAAAGATTATGATCTTAGTATTCAGTACCATCCAGGGAAAGCTAACGTAGTGGCTGATGCCTTAAGCAGAAAGGTTTACAACCTACAAGGAATGGTTATGTTGAAGAACCCTTACCTACAACAAGAGTTGCAAAATCATCAAGTGGAAATAGTATCACAGGGAACGGTAGCTACTTTAACAATAAAATCTCAACTTGAAGAACAGATAGGAAATGCCCAGAAGAAAGATGAAGAAATTTGTAAGATCAAGAGTCGAATCAAATTAGGAAAGGCTCAAGACTTTACTGAAGATAACCAAGGGATTGTATGGTATCGAGGAAGAATCTGTGTACCTCAAAACACAGAACTTAAGGAAATAATTCTCCATGAAGCTCATAAAACTCCATACTCAATACACCCTGGTAATACAAAGATGTATCAAGATTTGAAGACCAGATTCTGGTGGGATAATATGACGAGGGAGATTGCAGAATACATTGCAAACTGTGATACATGTCAGCGAGTTAAAGCAGAACACCAGAAAATAGCAGGAAAGCTACAACCTCTACCAATACCATTATGGAAATGGGAAGAAATTGGTATGGATTTCATTACAGGATTACCTAAAACTCAAGGAGGATATGATTCCATATGGGTTATTGTGGACAGACTTACTAAAGTAGCTCATTTCATACCAGTCAAAAAGATTTATGATGGCAGTAAATTAGCAGAGTTATACATGCTAAGAATAGTGGCATTGCATGGTATTCCTAAGAAGATAGTCTCAGATCGTGGAACACAGTTTACCTCCAAATTTTGGAATAGATTGCATGAAACCCTAGGAACCCAGTTGGATTTCAGTACTGCATATCATCCGCAGACGGGAGGACAGACAGAAAGAGTCAATCAAATCCTAGAGGATCTTCTAAGAGCTTGTATACTAGATTATGGAACATCATGGGACAAATGTTTACCATTTGCAGAATTTACATATAATAACAGTTATCAAGCTAGTATACAGATGGCACCATTTGAAGCTTTATATGGACGTAAATGCAGAACTCCATTGCACTGGAATGAGCCAGGAGAATGAAAGGTCATAGGACCAGAGATAGTAGAAGAAGCAGAAGCTCATGTCAGACTCATCAGAGAAAGGTTGAAAACAGCACAATCACGACAAAAGAGTTATGCAGATAAACGACGGAGAGAATTATCATTTGAACCAGGAGATTTTGTGTATCTCAAGGTCACACCATTCAAAGGATTACAAAGATTCCAAATGAAACGAAAGTTATCTCCAAGATACATTGGACCATTTAGGATAATCAAGAGGAAGGGAGAAGTATCATATAAATTGGAATTACCAGTGGGATTAGCAGGAGTGCATGATGTGTTTCATGTCTCTCAGCTCCGGAAATGTTTACAGGAACCTACTGACCAGATAGATGTACAAGATGTGCCATTACAGAAGAATCTCACTTATCTTGAGCACCCAATCAGAATCCTAGCCACTGATGAACGTCAGCTCAGAAGGAAGAAAATCAGATTGTGTAAAGTTCAATGGAAAAATCATTCAGAGCAAGAGGCTACTTGGGAGAAGGAAGAAGATCTTAAGCAAACCTATCCTTATCTTTTCCTGTCTTAGGTAAATGTCGGGGCGAGATTTCTTTAAGGAGGGTAGATCTGTAACACCCTGAGTTAGGGGTGAAAACTTCCTTTTTCATCAATAGCACGCATGCATGTATCTGTAGTAATAGCCAGATCAGTTTCTATCCTAAGCCCTAAAATCTCTAAAATCTATCCTGTGACCTCAAATCAAGATCAGATTGTTCAGATGTGATCTATTAGTTATCCTGAATCTAAAAGCTTTCAGAACCTAGATCCAATTCTATCTCTAAATTCCAGATTTATCAACTTCTTCTGTTTTCGAAAACAGAAATACCTTATATTACCCAAATACCCTAAGTTTCAGAAATACATATTTAATCAAAATCTTGACCAAGTTCAGACCAGATTATTCCTAGAATATGATCATGAGTATGTCAATACCTTAATCTAAAAAGTTGACAGCCAGATTTTACCATCTAGATTCTTTTCACAAATTAGTCCAAGAGTTATCGCAAATTAGTCCTTATCTGATATCTGAAAATCCAAAAAGGCTAAAACCTCCAGATTAACTTCAAATTCAGAATTTCTTCAGCAAATCTTCTCAAAATGCTATTTGTCACAAGTTTCTCTTCTGTGCAGATATCAAAATCGAACCCTAAATGCCAGAATTCGAAATCGACAAAAGTCAAATCCTAATTTACCCTAAATTACCCTATTTTCAGTTTGTATCGAAAACTATTCAAATGTGCTAAACCTTATCAATTACCTTTGCCAAATATCCTGTTGAATATAATTTACCAGATTAGTGAAACCAAATTCAGTCTAAACCTTCGAGAATTCCAGATTTGCATTTCAGTCCAAAACTCAAAGAATTGAAACTGCAGTTCAGTCCATTTTCGACCAGGACAGCAGCAAGCATTCGACCAGGCCGTTTACTGTGCGTACGACCAGGGCTCGCCGTGGTTTCCTTGCGCCATGCACGCTCGCCGCCGGCCAAGCTTCGCCGCACTTGTGACCGTGCATGCCAGTGCGCACGTGTCCTCGCCCCAGCCATCGCCGTGGCAACGCCGTTGAACAGCTTGCTCCCGTGCGCGACCGTTGTCAGTATTTTCTTGCCACGTTGCTTTGCATTGCCAGCTCCAGTTGCCACTGCTTGCACCGCCCGACAATGTGGAGTTCCAAAGAGCCGACAAGTTGAGCAGTAGTCACCTCGCCTGAGCACCGTCGCTTCACCGCTCGTCGTTGTTACTTCTGCGCCCGGCAAATCAAATCACTGGCGCCAATTTACTGCTATTATTTCCTTGCAAGCTTCGCCCTCCGGCCAATTTAAGCCACCAGTACCCTGTGTTATCTTCTCATCACCAGGACTTAACCAATTTCCAAATTCCCTCGCTGCAGTCGTCTTCTCCGGCGAGTCCAGCAAGAGGCTTCACGGTGCCAGCTCATTCCACAGCACCTCCTGCCAAATTAACAGCATCAGTGAGTTCCCCTCATCCCCCTCATCGTGCTGTACCAACTAATTTAACTCTCTTGCACCCTATCGCCGGTGATCGCCGGAAATGGCTGAAATTCGAAGAATGCCCTGTTCCGGCAATGCAGGCCAAATTACCTCGAATTAGCTCTCAATTCTGCAGAAGAAGTTGATCAGTGAGCCGTTTCCAGCAAGCCTGTGCATCAAGATCTCCAGATTGAACTTCAATCGAAGCTTTCCCCAATTTTGAACTTCTCCAGAAACCGGCGATCGTCGCCAGGCTTCTCCGGCCATCCTCCAGCCAAAGTGATCATTCAGGTAGCTTCCTCTTACCCATATATCACTTCCCAAGCTTGGAATCGAGTTCGTTCGGCCTAAATTGAAAACCCCCAAATAGCAGTGTTCTTCTCCGGCACAGTTCACCGGAAAAGTGTTCCCGGCCGTTTCAGCTCAAATCACTTTGTCCACTGTGTGTGCCTTAACTCCCTGAACATTTTTGTCTTCTAGCCTGAAACCTAAATCGGCCTAGATTGGAAGTTATAGCTTTGCCAAGTTTTTGTCCAGAACTGCTCCAGTGCAGCCAGTTCATCTTTGTTCATCATCAAATTTCCTGCTTTACAGCCATTTCTTGCCCTAGATCCTGTTGACTTAATTGTTCCTGTTACTCAAGCCTACCTCCCAGACAAACTGTGCATCATTTGGAGCTCCAGATCAAAAGTTATGCTAAGCCCTAGTTTTTGGCATTGTCAGCTCTATGCCAGAGCTTGTCAGCCAGTGGCATTGACCTTGTTTACCCACTTCTGGTTGTGTAGTTTGAAATCCACTTTGTCCACTGAATTTGTAGAGTTGTGATCTACATTTTCTTCTACTACCACAACTTGAAATAAGCACTCTAGCTTTTCTTAAAGCTATGTCCAAGTCTTGATCCGAATGTCGATCTGTTGACATTCGCTGTTTTGATTAAACCAGCCACAAAAATTGTAATCCTGAAACCCTAAGATTATCTAATCACCATTCTTAGCCCAAATTCCTTGAAACCCTAGAATCTCGACTCAGTTCAGTTTACAGTTCAAATTATCTCCAGTATAGTTCAATCATTCTTGTTGAGCATTTCTGCATATAAGTCATAAAACATTTTAATATTATAAGTAATCATTGTGTGTTTGTTTGTCGTCGAGCAGATTCAGAAGCTGACGTTGAAGATTTTGCTGTTGACCCGTTATCGACTGCTGTATCTTACGACGCGGAAGGCAAGTCATATCCTTGGTCATCTTGAACCTATATTTTAAATGTTGCTAAAACATAACCTTGAATATAGATAATATTGCATGAGAAAGATTGAGAATGGTTGATTTATGAATTGGCAGTACTAGACTGGTTATTTGTGAAATGTGAAATAAACAAGTTTTGAGCCATGAACTATTATATGTATTATTATACTTATATTCATGAAATAAAACCCCTAGCCGTGACCAGAAAAATGGTGTGGATGGCTGTAGCACTGGAGGTGCTAGACTGCAAAGGATATGCAGGCACTGAAGGTGCAGGGTTGTGGATGGTCTGGTCACTGGCATATAAGGACTAGAACCTTGTGTTGTGCGTCTAGTGGCATGAACAACGTGCTAACCGCAAGCCTGGTATGGGACAGGCCTGAACAACTAATTATGTGGATCGCACATGAAACCCCTGCATGAGATGTGTAGTGATGCACGATAAACACGGAGCGCGGCTCCCACACATATCACTGAAGGTGATCAAGCACGCTGACCCAGTAATGGGAATAAGCAAAGGGGTGGAGGTTTGGATACAACCTACCACAAATGTGCCTCGCTGAGAGCCACAGGGTCGGGGGGTGAATTGTAAGTGATACATAACAAAAGTTCTTGTTATTTCCACCTTGCCGCTCACAATATGAAGTGAGTCAGGGGTCCAATCAATTTGTTATGATAGGAAAGGTTTGAAAGTGGAATATCTTGCGGGTAAATTGGTACCTCTCTGCAGAGTTAAAAACGTATTCGAATACTCCGAGCTCCCGGGTTTTATAGGAGTCTGCTGCGGTGGATTAAATCCACGAGGTGTGACACAAGTACTCTTTTCTAAATAAAATATGTTTAATCAAGATTACCCAAATGACATGTGTTGTCATGATAAGGAGTGCTGCCGTGGGCTGTCGTGTGTCGACGTGTCGCGGTAGTGCTATAATCTAGTGAACATGAATGATGATGTTATATTATGAAAAGTGCTGCCAGAAGATGAGATGAGAAAGGAAAAGATTATTTTACAAATATCCATAATTCTTGACTAGTCTAGGTTCATATCATCACTACTATATGTATCTACTCTTACCTATGACTTGCTGAGTACGTAAGTGCTCACCCTTGCAACATTCAACTCAATAGATGGAGCCTACTTTGATCAAGATGATGGCACGGAGTACTTCGTGGATCCAGAAGGAGGAGAATCAGTTCCGCCAGAACCCTGAAGTGTGTTGTTCTACCGTCAACTTCTTTTGTGGGAGGGTCACCTATCTTCTGCTGTGTAGTTAAATATTTTGCTAAACCCTGAATGCCTTGTAGGCATTGTAATCCTCTTTATGTAATATTAAGGCCAGCAGGCCACACTGCTTAATATTTTGTGAGTACTCTGTTGCAATGTAATATACTCCTGTGTTTGACTCATCCTGGGAAGTCAAAGGTTTGTGGTTTGGGACTAGCTGCAGCGAGCTAGGTCTCTATAGGAGTAGTCGTTGTCCCAGTTTCGGGGCGCGACACCTTAGTTGTTCGTCCTGAGATATGTAATAGTTGTTTTGTCTGGAGCAGTTGAATACCATGAATATTTATTGAAATATGTATTGCATTTGTAGGAGCAAAAGAATATGGATGACTTTGAGGAAGAGGATGGCCTGGACGACATGGAGGAATGACCTTCTGAGTGCAATGTGTTGTGAAATGTCTTGTGCTGTTTTGTAAAATGTGTAATACGACAAAGCACTGCTCCGAAGTTCTTTTTTGATGTTCAAAATCATAACCTCTTCAATGTAAAAGGAGCTTCTTTTGAGTCTCTTCGTTTTTTAATACTCTAGTATTAAGATGTCTATTTTTGAGTCTCTTTGTTTTCAGAACCTCCAAACTTTGAACCATGTATTTATGTGATGACTGATGTCTGTTTGAACTTTGAACTATATATATGTGATGGACTAATGGTCTATTTGAACTCTGAACCATGTATTTATGTGATATGTCAACATATGTATATCAGTATGTGTGGCTATCAGGATATGTATGCAAAAGTTTAATTTATGTGATGGACTATATAAATTTTATAAATGTGCTAATCAATTCAATCATTTATGTGTTTTAATTGATTTTGGACGTACAGTTTGTGGGGTATCAATGTTCCGATCATTATCCGTAACCGTATCCGTTTCAACCCGTATTTGATTTGTATTCGTATCTGATACTATCCGTATCCGTATTCGTATCTGGGCTATCCGTATCCGAATCTAAAAAAAATACAGATACAGATATGGTTCAGCCATTATCCGATCCGGATCCAATCTGTTTTCATCCCTACGTTCAACGTGTACAAACTCCTCTTTGAAATAAAGAGTTGTGGTATTGCTTTGAACTGTGTTTCGATCACTTGGGTTTCAGTATTTCTGAGTAAGATCCTGTATTCTGCAATCGGTTGAGTATAGTCGAAACCCATCTATATCTCAATCGGAACATCCTCTCGACCACGACTACAACTGAGGTACAACTTACAAGAATCAGGGTTCTACAATCGTATTTCAGTTGAGTGGTGAATGCATCCCAAATTTAACCGCAATCTCACAAGAAAGATAAAATGCAACACTAGAAGAATCAACCACAGGATAGAAGAGTGAGGGCGTAAATAGCCATAATAAGACCGCAATTCAATATTCTAAATCAAAGAGATTGTATAAGAGATGAAATGAACTAAAGATCACTGAGATTATACTTCAACATTTTACCATCTCTAAGCGAGTTTGTTTTTATAAATAACCCAGATTAAAAAATTAATTACAAAACTAACCCACAGTTGCAAGATTTTACAAAAATGGTGTGCCACATTAGCTTGTCGAGCACTGGACACTCGACAAGCTAGCTGTAGCGTGGCGCCCGCTTGTCGAGTTCTGGGCACTCGACAAGCCCCTCATCGACTACAGGCGACGACCAAGGACAGGCCAACGACTAGGTGCTGCAAAAAAGGATTTTAATCATGGGAGCGGGGATTCGAAACCTGGCCAACGAGGTGGGAGCCACGTAACCAGCTAGGCTAAGGCCTTTTGCTAATGTGAAGAGCCTAGCCATTGTAATATACATATATACATATACAGACATACATACATATACAGACACACATATACAGACACACATACATACATATACATACACACATACATATACATACACACATACACATACATATACATATACATATACATATACACATACACATACACATACACATATACACATACATCCAGAAAATAATGTATTTACTAAATTTAGATGTTGTTACACGCTGATAACAGTATATTAAAATAGCCAACTCTCTTTAGAACGACAAAAGGCCTTAGCCCAACTGGTTACCACATTCCCACGAAGTTGGGTCGGGTTAAAATCATTTTTTGCAGCACTTGGTCACTGGCTTGTCTATGGTCATTGCGTTAGTTTTGTAATTATTTTTTAATCTGGTTATTTACAAAAAAAAATCGCTCTAAGCACAAACAAATAGGAAAAGAATGCACATTGCAGAGACTAACTCCAGAAAATGCAACTCAAGACGTCGAAGAGATGTGGTCGAAGAGCCATGGTCGAAGGAGGTAGTTGACGTGGTTGTCGTGGCACTGTGTGGTGGATCGGTGGCGGATCTAGGGTTTGTGGGGCGTCGTCAATAGTTCCGAGGACGGCGACAGTGGGTGGGTCCGGCGCCAGTGCGAGATCCGATGATGAGCGGCACACCGTCGAGAAATTAGAAGTGGCGGAGATAGATCAAGCGCGGCGAAGCAGATCTAGGTGGATCCAGTTGCAGCGGAGGGGTTTGATGGCGGCGTTTGGCGGTGGTGATGCAATTGCACGGATCCAATGGCGTGGCGGCGCGTGGAGCAATAGTGTAGTAGGTGAAGTGGCGTAGGCGGCGCAAATGAACGCAAAGGTGGCACGAGATGCTGTGACGAGGTGGCGCACCAGTGGGAAATTGGAGGTGGCGACGGAGAAGTGGCGGTGTGGTGCAGTGGATTTGGCGCATGAGGCGTGGTGCAGATCGGCGACGAGGGCGGTGGTTCTTGTCGTAGAAGATCTGAGGGAGACAACGAGATGGTGGCGGAGAAGAAAAAAGAAGTAGAGAGAGATCGGTGTGGTGAGAAGGGAGAAGAATAAGGAGGAGAAGAATAAGGAGAAGACGAACAGGTTGGTAGAGGATGAAATGTAACGAGAGGGGGTGAAGAGGAGGAATTGCGGCTCGCTGGAGAGGGAAAGATGTCGTGGTATTGCGAATACCCCGGCAGGTTTTAAGAATGTTCCTAGCGAAGATTACGCGGCGCGGGTTGACTGGATGACCGGTCCTCCCCCGCCGGACAAGCACAAAAAATGACACACGGGTTTATACAGGTTCGGGTCCCGGTGGGGGCCCTAGTCCTGTCGACGCGCTCCCGACCGGAGTCGGCTGGGGAGGCTCTCTCCGGGGGAGGGGCTTCTGGAGCACGTCTGTGAGTTTAGCTATTCCAATAAAAGAACCGATCCTTTACAACAGAGGGGTACAAGGGCTATTTATAGCCCCAAAAAGCAGCAAAAAACCTAAACTACCCCGGAAGCCACCGTCGGATTGAAGGGCAGGACCGTCCTTCTCCCGGTCAAACGCCTTGGATGCTTGACAGGTGGTCGCTAGTTCCCGAGGCGCCCCTCGCGTGACCTGCACGTGATAGACAGTTCAAGACTTTACCTTTAGGAGGGCGATGAGGCCCGGGACAACGCTGGAGGCCACGTCCTGGGGTTGAAGGCGATGCCCGGGACGGCACCGGAGGCCATGTCCCGGGAGCCAAAAGGCGGCGCCCGGGGAGGCCCCGGAGGCCACGTCCCCGGGCGAATGGCGGCGCCCGGGTGGGCACCAGAGGCCGCGTCCCGGGAGCCAAAAGGCGGCGCCCGAGGAGGCCCCGGAGGCCACGCTCCCGGGCGAATGGCGGCGCCCGGGAGGGCACCGGAGGCCGCGTTCCGGGAGCCAAAAGGCGGCGCCCGGGGAGGTCCTGGAGGCCCCGTCCCCGGGCGAATGGCGGCGCCCGGAGGGGCACCGGAGGCCGCGTCCCGGGAGCCAAAAGGTGGCGCCCGGGGAGGCCCCAGAGGCCGTGTCCCGGGAGCCAAAAGGCGGCGCCCTGGGAGGCCCCGGAGGCCGCGTCCCCGGACGAATGGCGGCGCCCGGGCGGGCACCGGAGGCCGCGTCCCGGGAGCCAAAAGGCGGCACCCGGGGAGGCCCCGTCCCCGGGCGAATGGCTGCGCCCGGGAGGGCACCGGAGGCCGCGTCCCGGGGGCCAAAAGGCGGCGCCCGAGGAGTCCCCGGAGGCCACGTCCCCGGAGCCAAAAGGTGGTGCCCGGGGAGGCCCCAGAGGCCATGTCCCCGGGCAACCGTGACACAACTTACCTGGACTTAGTTCCGCAGAGATTTCCCCCAACAGCAGCCCCCCATGCACACCGGGGACGATGCTCGAGTCCCCGGTGGGTATGGTTCAGGTCACCGGGAAGATCTCCGGGCCAAGCCACCGGAGCCGCGATGCTTCGATTTCTGTGCCCGTCCCTTCATTTCCCGCGCACGGTTTGATCTTCTATGGTCCAGATTGATCCGCGGGTGCCACGTGGCGTGCATCTAGACCACGACCCGCCCCTATAAATAGGACCTTGGGGGGCCCGGAAGCTCATTCCAAATTTCCAGCCTCAACGTTTTTAGCTCTCCCGGTAGCCCTCTCCCGGTAGCTCTTTCCGGTAGCCCTTTCCGGTAGCAGGTGTCCGGGAGTTTGTAGTAGTAGCCTCCTGCAAAGTTAGCCACCAAAAGAGAAAACTAACCTCATGGCACCCAAGGGTCGAGCGAAGACCACGGAAGTGCCCCCGGAGGAAATCCCCTCGGATTTCCTCTGGGCGTCGGAGTTCACGGCCGAGGACGCCGAGTCCTTGGCCGAAAGAGGCATTGTCGCGAACGGGGACATCCGAGTCCCCGTGAGGAAGGACGGAGCCCCCCGCCCCAGGCCCGGAGAGGTCGTGGCCTTCGAGGCCTTCCTGGAGGCGGGGCTCCGGCTCCCGGTGCATCCCATGCTCCGGGAGTTTCTCAAGGAGTACGGGGTGGCTCTCAACCACCTCACCCCGAACGCGCTCGTCCGGATGGGCCTCTTCATTTGGCTCTATGAGACAGTGACAGGGCGGGAGCCCGACCTTCGCGCCTTCCGGTACTTCTACGAACCGGCGGCGCGGACCTCCCACCTGGTGAAGGGGGGCCCCAAGTCCCCCTTCGGTTCGGTGATGGTCCAGATGTTGCCGGCCCAGGTAATCGACTACCCGGCGGCGGCCTCCCGGGACCACTGGGGGGATTGGGCCCGGAGGTGGTTCTACCTCCGGGTCCGGGACGACGCGGTGGTGTATGCCCCGGAGGCCCCCACCTACAGCCGGTCGTCTGCACCAAAGCCGCCGGTGTGGACGGACGAGGAGTACGAGCTCCTCGGCAAGGTGATCCTCTCCAAGAAGACCCGCTCGATGCGGGACGCAGCTGAGGAGATGGCTCTCCTCCGGATCTCCCCCTTCAACGGCGGGAAGAGGGGGATCGGCATGGGCCCCGAGCAGCGGCCCCCGGTGAAGCCGGTGACGCGACGTAAGCTCCGGGAACCCGCTGCATTGCACTTACAAATTTTTAAGAAATTGACTAACACTTTACCTCTTTCAATCCGGCCGTACCCGGCGGCGCGGGAGAAGGCGGAGAACCTCCTAGGGAGGTATTTCGCCGATGAGCACGAGCGCGTCGTGCGCGCCGTGGGGGAGGGCCCTCCCAAGAACTTGGTGGCGGCGGCCTATGGGCTGAAGCTGCCGGAGAGGAAGCCTCTCCCCTCCCCCGGGTCGCACAAATGGGGGAGGGAGGTGGCCGGGGGCTCGGAGCCCAAGAAGGCCCGGGTTCGAAAGACCCCCGGCCCATCGACGACGCCGGCGACGACACCGGCGAAGCCCCGGGACGAGACCCCCGGGGGCGAACGTGCCCGGGCACCGTCCCGGAAGGAAGCAACACCTCCTCCCCCGAAGGGTCCCGTAGAGGCGCGGGGGAAGGAGGCGACCGCGGGTGGGGCGGCGTCCGACTCGGCGAACTACGCCCCGTCGCCGCTCACAGTGGAGCCCCTCCCACCCCTTCCGGCTTCTTTGGAGCCGGAGAGGCTGGAGGTGAGATTCGCGGGGGCCTCGCCCCCGCGGGTTTGGCCGGTGGACGAGGGGGGGAGCCCCTCGGTCTACGAGGTTCCTCCGGAGGAGGAGGCCCCGAGGACCTTCCGGCCCGGGGCAGGGAAAGGCCTGATGGTTCCCCCCCGGGCGGAGGCTCCCGCCGAGAGCTCCTCGGCCACGTCTTCGGGGGGCACTACCTCGTCGACGAAGATGCCGGCCGCGTTACCGGACCTTGAGGTCCGGGGACCCCCCACCGGCCGCGCTGGCGGCGCCGGGCGGGAGACCCCTTTGCTCCCCGCAAGGGAGATCGCCCGCTACTCGGAGGGCCTGCATACCCGGAAGGTGCAGGCCTTCGTCGCGGGAGGGACGCTCCATGAGCGTTTTGAGGGGCTTCAGTCCCTCGGGGCCCAGGTAACCCGAGTCGATGACGTCTTCATTTATTTCCTGCACTTCGAGATTTTTCTAACTCTATATATTTCGTAGGTGGCAGCTGTTACCTGGGGCCTTGAGCAGCGGGTCGTCCGGCTGCTTAAGGAGGCGGAGGGCCGGGTCGCGGCCTCCGTAGGGCAGCGCGAGGAGGCCCTCCGGGAACGCGACGAAGCCCTCGCGGAATTGACTCGGGCCCAGGTTCATATTTCGGAGGCCATCAACGCCCACCTCCGGGAGGAGGCCAAGGCGAGGGAGGAGGCGCTCCGGGAGCTCGAGAGCTCGAGCGTCCGGGCGGTGGCGGACGCGGGCCGCTCCGTCCGGACGGCCCTCGAGGGCCTTGGCGTAAGCCTCGGCTCCGGGAGCAGGGAGGTGCCGCCGGCGACCCTCGCGGAGGCTGTGCGTTTTCTCAACGCACAGGTCTCCGCCATCCCGGAGGCTGCCGACGTTCGGGCGCGGGGTCGGCGATCCCCGTCGTCGCGGCCGCTGCGGGGCTCGTCGAGTTCCGGGAGGTCGAGCAGCTCGCCGGAGGGTTCTACGACCGGATCATCCGGGCGTGGTTCCCGGCTCCGGCGCCTCCGGCGGGAGACGTCCCAGCCCCGGCCTTGGAGGAAGCCCCCCGGGGGGAGGACGCCAACGAAGATGTATTAGCCTCCCCCCGGGTCTTTAGCTAGGGCCCTTTTTTTGTTTTAGGACTTTTTGATTCCGGTAGCTTCTTAGAAGAAGCCCCGGGCACTTGTACATAAACATTTTGAATGCAATGAAGTTAGAATTTTTTCAAAGTCTTTGAATTGAATTTACTGTTACCAGGATTCTCGGGAGGCTGCTCCCGGGCGAAGGTCCGGGAGCAGCTCCCCGGGGGACGCCCAAGCGGCCTTGATTTTGCTAAGCCTTGTCTCCGGGAATCGCGGCGAGGATGGTGTCCGGGAGCCGACCCGGTTGAGGTGGCGTTCGGAGTGGCACTTGGACAACTGTGATAATCATCGTGCCGAATTGTCCCCTCCGCGACCGGGGCTCCGGATGATCCCTCCCCTCCGGATACTTCCACCGGCGGGATACGAGTTCTGGCCTGAAGATGTGCTCCGAGACGCTCGGCGCCGCGTACGGGCGTTGTATCGGGACTTGGCCCGGGAGCTAGCGGAGAGCCTCCGGGAGTATTAGGCGTAGGAGCATTAGGGCGTAGAGAATCCCCCGGGTTAGAACCCGGGTTGTCATTTCCGAAGCCCACCGGAGGGGGAAGATGTCCTCCGGGTTTGATAATCAATAAAGCTGTTGCTGTTTCCTTTCATTGCCTCTTTGTTTTCTTCTTCTTGGATGGTCTGGATGACTCATCTTAACAAGGATGAGCTAAGTTTCCTCGTGGGTGGTCGACACCCGGGGGTTCCTTATCCCCCCCGCCCACAGCGGGCCGGAGAATAGCTCCGCGCACTGTGGGGGTAACAAGGCCCCCGGGGTGGAAGTCACCTGTAGCATAGGAAATTTTCTCAGTTAGAAAATTTTAAAACGAGGTTTTCAAGGAGGAGACCTTCCGGGAGATAATCGTCCGGTTGCCGTGAGAACGGGGAGCCGGGAATAAGGCCTCATGCGGAAGGAATGTCCAAGAGAACCCGATGAGATTTCTGGAGGCGAGCTTCCTAGGAGACATTCGTCCGGTCGCCGTGAGAACGGGGAGCCGGGAATAACGTCGACTCCCGGACGAGGAAGATAGATCCAATCAAGCCGCAAGGGGCCGATCATCCGGTCGCCGTGAGAACGGGGAGCCGGGAATAACGTCGACTCCCGGAGGAGGAAGATAGATCCAATCAAGCCGCAAGGGGCCGATCATCCGGTCGCTGTGAGAACGGGGAGCCGGGAATAACGTCGACTCCCGGAGGAGGAAGATAGATCCAATCAAGCCGCAAGGGGCCGATCATCCGGTCGCCGTGAAAACGGGGAGCCGGGAATAACGTCGACTCCCGGAGGAGGAAGTGCCCGAAGACGGGGCTTGAGTGTTTGGGCAGGGGACTAGTCTCCCAAAGTGACTTGTTACCACGGCCACTGTGACCGGGTTGCCACTTACACCCTCAGTCCACGAGGGCTGATCGTAAGCCGCCCTACGGGAGTGAGGACTCCCGTTGTAGGGACTTGCTGGGGCTGGCCCACTTCCTCACGGGGAGGGCATCCTCGCGGGGAGGGCATCGCCGCTAGGGGCGGCAATGAGAGAGACCTGCAATGAGAGTTTAAAAAGCAAGTCCTATGTATTGCTAATAAAATGAAGTACAGGGCCTCCCCCTGCGAAGCCGTGAAAGAGGAGGAAAATACAGTGTCCCTCCTCCCCCTCCGGTGTGAACGCTCCGGGGGAGGGGACAGGCCTGTAAGGCTAGACATAGAACCTGCGAAGTAAACGCAAGTTCCACGTGTGCTTCAGCTCCTGCTCTTGAATGTTGGAGAGCTTGTAGGCCCCCGAGCCCAGGACCGCGGAGATCCTGTAGGGGCCCTTCCACTTGGGGGAGAGCTTACCCTGGGCCTGGGGGTCCGTCACGCGCTTGAGGACAAGGTCCCCAAGGCAGAAAGCTTTCTCGCGCACGCGCTGATTGTACGCGCGCGCCATTTCTTGCTCATAGATGGCGTGGCGGAGGAGCGCTCGGTCGCGTTCCTCCTCCACGAGGTCGATTTCCAGACGCTGGTTAGCCTCGTTGGCCTGGTACGCTGAGGGCGTAGCTCCCTCCAGGAGCTCAACCCGCAGTGACCGGAAACCAATCTCGGGGGGGAGGACTGCCTCCACCCCGTAGACCAGGGAGAAGGGAGTACGCCCCGTCGCCCGGGACGGGGTCGTGCACATGGAGCAGAGGATGCTAGGGAGCTCCTTTGCCCATGCGCCCCGTTTAGAAGCGGTTTGCTCGAGTCTCCGGCGCAACCCCTGTAGGATCACGCCGTTGACCCTCTCGACAGCCCCATTGCTCCGGGGATGGGCCACCGAGGCGAAGTGGATGACGAGCCCCAGGCCTTCGCAGAATTCCCGAAAATAAGCCGAGTCGAATTGGGTGCCGTTGTCCACGGTGATTTCCCGGGGGACACCAAAACGACATACGACGTTTTTCCAGAAAAACCGATGAACGGCCCGGGACGTGATGCCGGCCAAAGGACTGGGACAACGACTTTTCTTGTCGCGCCCCGAGACTGGGACAACGACTACTCCTGTAGAGACCTAGCTCGCTGCAGCTAGTCCCATTCTCACAAACCTTTGACTTCCCAAGATGAGTCAAACACAGGAGTATATTACATTGCAACAGAGTACTCACAAAATATTAAGCAGTGTGGCCTGCTGGCCTTAATATTACATAAAGAGGATTACAATGCCTACAAGGCATTCAGGGTTTAACAAAATATTTAACTACGCAGCAGAAGATAGGTGACCCTCCCACAAAAGAAGTTGACGGCAGAACAACACACTTCAGGGTTCTGGCGGAACTGATTCTCCTCCTTCTGGATCCACGTAGTACTCAGTGCCATCATCTTGATCAAAGTAGGCTCCATCTATTGAGTTGAATGTTGCAAGGGTGAGCACTTACGTACTCAGCAAGTCATAGGTAAGAGTAGATACATATAGTAGTGATGATATGAACTTAGACTAGTCAAGAATTATGGATATTTGTAAAATAATCTTTTCCTTTCTCAACTCATCTTATGGCAGCACTTTTTATAATATAACATCATCAATCATGTTCACTAGATTATAGCACTACCGCGACACGTCGACACACGACAGCCCACGGCAGCACTCCTTATCATGACAACACATGTCATTTGGGTAATCTTGATTTAAAACATATTTTATTTAGAAAATAATACTTGTGTCACACCCCGTGGATTTAATCCACCACAGCAGACTCCTATAAACCCGGGAGCTCGGAGTATTCGAATACGTTTTTAACTCTGCAGAGAGGTACCAATTTACCCGCAAGATATTCCACTTTCAAACCTTTCCTATCATAACAAAATGATTGGACCCCTGACTCACTTCATACTGTGAGCTGCAAGGTGGAAATAACAAGAACTTTTGTTATGTTTTACTCACAATTCACCCCCGACCCTGTGGCTCTCAGCGAGGCACAGTTGTGGCAGGTTGTATCCAAACCTCCACCCCTTTGCTTATTCCCATTACTGGGTCAGCGTGCTTGATCACCTTCAGTGATATGTGTGGGAGCCGCGCTCCGTCTTTATCGTGCATCACTACACATCTCATGCAGGGGTTTCATGTGCGATCCACATAATTAGTTGTTCAGGCCTGTCCCATACCAGGCTTGCGGTTAGCACGTTGTTCATGCCACTAGACGCACAACACAAGGTTCTAGTCCTTATATGCCAGTGACCAGACCATCCACAACCCTGCACCTTCAGTGCCTGCATTCCTTTGCAGTTTAGCACCTCCAGTGCTACAGCCATCCATACCATTTTTCTGGTCACGGCTAGGGGTTTTATTTCATGAATATAAGTATATAGATACATATAATAGTTCATGGCTCAAAACTTGTTTATTTCACATTTCAGATATAACCAGTCTAGTACTGCCAATTCATAAATCAATCATTCTCAATCTTTCACATGCAATATTGCCTATATTCAAGGTTATATTATAGCAACATTTAAAATATAGGTTCAAGATGACCAAGGATATGACTTGCCTTCGGCGTCGTAAGATACAGCAGTTGACGTCGGATCCGCAGTGAAGTCCTCGAACTCGGGCTCTTGATCTGCTCTCCAATCAAACAAACAACCAATAATCATAATCTTTTCAATACATTATTATACTATATGCAAAGATGCAAAGATGAAATCTTGATGATTCTGTAATGATTGGGTTTAGAGGCTGATTAGGGTTAAGTTAAGGAAACCAATGTTAAGATTAGCTGTCAAAGGTTTACAAGGTTCCAAATGTCCCAAAATATCAGAATGATATCAAGGTTGCGACTGGTTCGCTCAAAAACAGCGAACGTCTTTAGGTCGACATTCGGTTCAAAGCATCGACATAGGGTCGATGAATGATAGAAGGGTTATCTCAACTTGTGGTAGTAGAATAAAATGTAGATCACAACTCTACAAATTTAGTGGACAAAGTGGATTTCAAATTACACAACCAGAAGTGGGTAAACAAGGTCAATGCCACTGGCTGACAAGCTCTGGCATAGAGCTGACAATGCCAAAAACTAGGGCTTAGCATAATTTTTGATCTGGAGCTCCAAATGATGCACCACTTTGTCTGGGAGGTAGGCTTGAGTAACAGGAACAATTAAGTTAACAGGATCTAGGGCAAGAAATGGCTGGAAAGCAAGAAATTTGATGATGAACAGAGATGAACTGGCTGCACTGGAGCAGTTCTGGACACAAACTTGGCATGGCTATATCTTCCAATCTAGGCCGATCTAGGTGTCGGGCTAGAAGACAAAAGTACTCAGGAGGATAAGACACATCTAAATGACAAGGTTTTGAGGGCTGAAATGGCCGGAACAAGCTTTCCCGGTCATCGGCGCCGGAGAAGAATAACTGGATTTGGGCATTTTTGCTATAGGCAACAAGAACTTAATTCCTTGCTTGGAGAGCATCTAGGAGGTATAGGGAAGCTTCTGGTACAATTGTATTGGCCGGAGGATCACTGGAGAAGCCTGGCGACGATCGCCGATTTTCTGGTGAAGCTCGGTTTAGGGAAAAGGTTCGATTCTTGCTAAATTTTGAAATCCAACTTCACAGGCTTGCTTGATTTGGCTCACTGATCAATTTGCTTCACAGGTTCGAGGGCTAATTCGAATTGATTTGGTCTGCATTGCCGGAACAGTGCAATCTTCGATTTTCAGCCATTTCCGGTGATCGCCGGCGTTAGGGGTCACCGGGGAGCAATTAGATAGTATAGTACAATCAGGAGGATGGGAGGTACTCACTGTTAGCTTCAATTTGGCAGGAGATGCGGTGAAGTGAGCTGGCACCGTGAGCCTCCTCGACGGCTCGCCGGAGAAGAAAACGAAAACAGCAAATTCTGGAACTTGGCTGGTTTCTGGTGAAGTATGGAGAAGCTGCTGCACACAGTAGGGTTTAAATAGGCCAGGCGAAGATGACGAAGGGGAACAACGAAGTGATTGGCTGCTGTGATGAGATCGGTTGCGTGCTGGAGCAGTAGCGGCGAAGAAACAGCAAGAGCGGTGATGCGACGGCGACAAGCTTTCAACTGATCATAATGTCGCCTCATCGGGACCTGGCATGGCTTGTAGCAAGCGGTGGCGACAAGTACTGGCGCGGCGAGGCTACGTGGCGATGGATTGCTGACAAAGTTGCTGCTGATCGCGCGCGGGGGCAAACGCTGGTCGTCGACGTAGCAACGACGCTGCCACGGTGACGGCTGAGGCGAGGACACGTGCGTACTGGCATGCACGGTCACCAGTGCGGCGAAGCTTGGCCGGCGGCGAGCGTGCACGGCGCAAGGAAACACGGCGAGCCCTGGTCGTGTACAGCAAACGGCCTGGTCGAATGCTACTGTTGACCTGGTCGAAAATGGATTCATTTGCAATTTCCAATTCTTGATTTGGACTGATCTGTAATTCTGGAGATTTGGAAGGTTAGAGTTGAATTTGATTTCACTAATCTGGTAGATTATATTCAACAGGATATTTGGCAAAGATAAATGATAAGATTTTACACATTTGAATAGTTTTCGATACAAACTGAAAATAGGGTAATTTTAGGGTAAAATAAGATTTAAGTTTTGTCGATTTCGAATTCTGGCATTTAGGGTTCGATTTTGATATCTGCACAGAAGAGAAACTTGTGGCAAATAGCATTTTGAGAAGATTTGCTGAAGAAATTCTGAATTTGGAGTTAATCTGGAGATTTTAGCCTTTTTGGATTTTCAGATATCAGATAAGGACTAATTTGCGATAACTCTTGGACTGATTTGTGAAAGAGTCTAGATAGCAGAATCTGGCTGTCAACTTTTTATATTAAGGTATTGACATACCCATGATCATATTCCAGGAATAATCTGGTCTGAACTTGGTCAAGATTTTGATTAAATCTGTATTTCTGAAACTTAGGGTATTTGGGTAATATAAGGTATTTCTGTTTTCGAAAACAGAAGAAGTTAATAAATCTGGAATTTAGAGATAAAATTGGATCTAGGTTCTGAAGGCTTTTTGATTCAGGATAACTAATAGATCACATCTGAACAATCTGATCTTGATTTGAGATCACAGGATAGATTTGGAGATTTTAGGGCTTGAGAAAGATACTGATCTGGCTATTACTACAGATACAAGCATGCATGCTATTTATGAAAAAGGTAGTTTTCACCCCTAACTCAGGGTGTTACAGATCTACCCTCCTTAAAGAAATCTCGCCCCGAGATTTACCTAAGACAGGAAAAGATAAGGATAGGTTTGCTTAAGATCTTCATCCTTCTCCCAAGTAGCCTCTTGCTCTGAATGATTCTTCCATTGAACTTTACACAATTTGATTTTCTTCCTTCTGAGCTGACGTTCATCAGTGGCTAGGATTCTGATTGGGTGCTCAAGATAAGTGAGATTCTTCTGTAAAGGCACATCTTGTACATCTATCTGGTCAGTAGGTTCCTTCAAACATTTCCGGAGCTGAGAGACATGAAACACATCATGCACTCCTGCTAATCCCTCAGGTAATTCCAATTTATATGATACTTCTCCCTTTCTCTTGATTATCTTAAATGGTCCAATGTATCTTGGAGATAACTTTCCTTTCACTTGGAATCTTTGTAATCCCTTGAATGGTGTGACCTTGAGATACACAAAATCTCCTGGTTCAAATGATAATTCTCTCCGTCGTTTATCTGCATAACTCTTTTGTCGTGATTGTGCTGTTTTCAACCTTTCTCTGATGAGTCTGACATGAGCTTCTGCTTCTTCTACTATCTCTGGTCCTATGACTTTTCGTTCTCCTGGCTCATTCCAATGTAATGGTGTTCTGCATTTACGTCCATATAAAGCTTCAAATGGTGCCATCTGTATACTAGCTTGATAACTGTTATTATATGTAAATTCTGCAAATGGTAAACATTTGTCCCATGATGTTCCATAATCTAGTATACAAGCTCTTAGAAGATCTTCTAGGATTTGGTTGACTCTTTCTGTCTGTCCTCCCGTCTGTGGATGATATGCAGTACTGAAGTCCAACTGGGTTCCTAGGGTTTCATGCAGTCTATTCCAAAATTTGGAGGTAAACTGTGTTCCACGATCTGAGACTATCTTCTTAGGAATACCATGCAATGCCACTATTCTTTGCATGTATAACTCTGCTAATTTACTGCCATCATAAATCTTTTTGACCGGTATGAAATGAGCTACTTTAGTAAGTCTGTCCACAATAACCCATATGGAATCATACCCTCCGTGAGTTTTAGGTAATCCTGTAATGAAATCCATACCAATTTCTTCCCATTTCCATAATGGTATTGGTAGAGGTTGTAGCTTTCCTGCTATTTTCTGGTGTTCTGCTTTAACTCGTCCACATGTATCACAGTTTGCAATATACTCTGCAATCTCTCTCTTCATATTATCCCACCAGAATCTGGTCTTCAAATCTTGATACATCTTTGTGTTACCAGGGTGTATTGAGTATGGAGTTTTATGTGCTTCATGGAGAATTATTTCCTTAAGATTTGCGTTTTGAGGTACACAGATTCTTCCTCGATACCATATAATTCCTTGGTTATCTTCAGTAAAGCCTTGAGCCTTTCCTAACTTGATTCGACTCTTGATCTTACAAATTTCTTCATCTTCCTTCTGGCCATTTCCTATTTGTTCTTCAAGTTGAGATTTTATTGTTAAAGTAGCTACCGTTCCCTGCGGTACTATTTCCACTTGATGATTTTGCAACTCTTGTTGTAGGTAAGGGTTCTTCAACATAACCATTCCTTGTAGGTTGTAAACTTTTCTGCTTAGGGCATCAGCCACTACATTAGCTTTCCCTGGATGGTACTGAATACTAAGATCATAATCTTTGATCAATTCCAGCCATCGTCGTTGACGCATGTTGAGCTCCGTCTGTGTGAAAATATACTTGAGGCTTTTATGATCTATAAAGATCTCACACCTACGTCCAATGAGATAATGCCGCCATATCTTTAAAGCATGTACTACTGCTGCTAACTCCAAATCATGAGTCGGATAATTTTCCTCATGTGGTCTCCATTGACGTGAAGCATAAGCCACTACTCGACCTTGCTGCATTAACACACAGCCTATTCCTTGCCTTGAAGCATCACAGTAAACTACAAAATCTTCTTTGCTGTCTGGTAAGGTGAGGACTGGTGTTGCTGTCAATTTCTGCTTTAGCTTATGAAAACTCTCCTCGCACTTGGTGGTCCATTCAAATGCAACATCCTTCTTTAGCAGGTTTGTAAGTGGTTTGGCAATCTGGGAAAATCCTTCAATGAATCTCCTATAATACCCTGCTAATCCCAAGAAACTTCTAATCTCTGAAACTGAGGTAGGTTGCTTCCACTCCTTGATTGCAGAGATTTTAGCTGAATCCACTGAAATTCCTTCTGTGTCAGCACATGTCCAAGAAATGAAATTCTTGACATCCAAAATTCACATTTGTCAAACTTGGCATAAAATTGCCTCTCTCGTAGCCTTTCCAAGACTAGGTGTAAATGTTGCTCATGTTCTTCCGTACTCTTGGAATATATCAGAATGTCATCTATGAATACTATGACAAACTTGTCAAGAAAATCCATAAATGTGCTGTTCATGACATTCATGAAAGCTGCCGGAGCATTGGTCAAGCCAAAAGGTACTACTGTAAACTCATATAAACCATATCTGGTAGTGAAAACAGTCTTCGGTATATCTTCTTTCTTGATCTTTAGCTGATGATATCCAGATTTCAAATCTATCTTGGAAAATACTTTGGCTCCTCGAAGCTGATCGAACAAGTCATCAATTCTTGGTAATGGATACTTGTTCTTAATAGTGACTTCATTCAAAGCTCGGTAGTCTACACACATTCGTAGAGTTCCGTCTTTCTTCCTCACAAACAAAACAGGGGCTCCCCATGACGAAGCACTGGGTTTGATAAATCCTTTGTTTTCCAAGTCTTCGAGTTGATTCTTGAGCTCCTCCAAATCTGTAACTGGCATCCTATAGGGACGTTTTGCTATAGGTGCTGATCCTGGTTTAAGTTCAATACTGAATTCTATTTCTCTGTCAGGTGGCATTCCCGGAAGTTCTTCTGGAAACACATCAGAATATCGTTGCACTACAGGCACTTATTTCAGGCATAACTTTTGTAATGCTTGAACAGATCTTAGTGGTTTCCTGACTGATGATCTTTCTGCATAGAATAGAACTCTCTCCCCTTGGCTACTGACAAGACTAAGGGTTTTCTCTTCACAGTCTACTAGACCTTTATGTTGGGACAACCAATCCATTCCCAAAATAATGTCCAGTCCTTGCAGTTCTAGAACTAGTAGATTTGCCTCAAATTCTACCCCTTCTATATTGAAAGTTACATTTGGGCAGATCGAGTAAACAGATAATCTAGCCCCTGGAGTTTGTATAACCATAGAGTACTCTAGTGGTACTTGGTCTATATGCATTTCAACTTCAGATGCAAATGCTTTTGACATGAATGAATTTGTAGCACCAGGATCAAACAATATTAAGGCAGATGCAGATTGAATCAGAAATCTACCTAGAAGAATGTCGGTGGCGTTGCCCGCTTCTTGAATTGAAGTATAGTTTAACCTTCCTCCTTGGGTTGTAGCTGGTGCTCTACTTCTTCCTCTTCCTCGATTAGCCATGTTTCCTCCTCTTCCTGCTGAATTTCCTCTAAAATTCTGCGATGGTGATGCTCTGGTTACTACTGGCTGTGTTCCTGCTTGAGATCTGGCAATGGACATCGGAAGTTGTATCCAAGGATAGAATTCTTTACGGTGCCCACGCTGTCCACAATGATAACACTCAACACGAGGATGAGGGCAATCCTTCTGAGAATGATTTCCTCGGCAATTGGGGCACAATGTCGTTGCTGGTCTGGGATTCTGATAAGATGGTCGGAAATTGGAAGTGATAGGAACTCTTCCTCTGATTGGATTTGACTGTGGTCGTGTTTGCTGGAACATCCTCCTCTTTCGGCTTTCTTCTCCCATATTCTTCTTTTCTTCCACCTTTAAAGCTCTGTTCACTAGGGTTTGAAATTCTGTAAGTTCATGAGAAGCAATTTGATACTGTAGATAGTGTTGAAGTCCTTCTGTGAAGCGCTCTATCTTCTTCTCTTCAGTATCCACATCTCCAGGTGCGTATCGAGCCAAATGAGTAAATTGGTGTAGATACTCAGTAACTGACTTACTTCCTTGAGTTAAATTCCGAAATTCCCGACGCTTAGCTGCCATAACACCAGTAGGTATATGAAATTTCCGAAATTGATCCTTAAATTCCCTCCAAGAAATATTATCTTTATCAAGATGAGCTTCCTGGTAATTCATCCACCATGCGGCTGCAGCTCCTGATAACTGATGAGATCCAAACAAAACTTTCTCTCATTCGCTGCATCGGACCGTGTCTAGTTTCCTCTCGATATCCCGTAACCAATCATCGGCAACCATGGGATCAGTCGCACTAGAGAATGTTGGTGGACGGGTCTTTTGGAAATCTGTTAATCTTGCTCCTACAGCAGAAGTAGTTCCTTCTGTTGTTCCAGTAGGCAATTTCTGAACTATCTGGGCTAACAACTGGGTATGAGCTATCTGAGCTTCCTGTCGACTTTTCTCCATTGACAACAAAATTTCTTGAAGACTGGGTTGTTCATTCTGAGGTGGATTGGAACTCTGAGATCCTTGCTGAAACAAAGGGTCTCTTTTCATAGTTTCTTCTTCCTGCGGAGTCTGACCTATATCTTCTCTTCCACCTCGAGATCTCCTTCTGGTGTCAACCATGGTGGCTCTGAAAAAAGTTTAGACGGATCTAACTAACTAAGGCCAACTAAGACAGCAATGCAGAAATTAATGCAACTACTTTAATGCATACAATTACTTAGGCTATCAGCCATAATACACCAATTAACCATTGCAAAAGCAATAGCGAATCACAAAGCTATTAAGAGCATCCACTAGCTCTGTCTACACCAACCTCTAAGACACTCTGAAACAATAGAACACACTCTCACAATCTTACCGAATTTTAGAAAATCCAAATAAAATTTTGAAATGAAGGTTTTTCAAGAACTACAAAGCTCATTATTTTTACCAAAATAAAGTTTTCAACAATTAGTTTTCTGAATAAATTACGTTTTCCTGGCACGGCCAATTTCCTAAAGGTGTCGTCCTACAGTCAAGTTCTCATGTTGCTCTGATACCAACTTTTCTTGTCGCGCCCCGAGACTGGGACAACGACTACTCCTGTAGAGACCTAGCTCGCTGCAGCTAGTCCCATTCTCACAAACCTTTGACTTCCCAGGATGAGTCAAACACAGGAGTATATTACATTGCAACAGAGTACTCACAAAATATTAAGCAGTGTGGCCTGCTGGCCTTAATATTACATAAAGAGGATTACAATGCCTACAAGGCATTCAGGGTTTAACAAAATATTTAACTACGCAGCAGAAGATAGGTGACCCTCCCACAAAAGAAGTTGACGGCAGAACAACACACTTCAGGGTTCTGGCGGAACTGATTCTCCTCCTTCTGGATCCACGTAGTACTCAGTGCCATCATCTTGATCAAAGTAGGCTCCATCTATTGAGTTGAATGTTGCAAGGGTGAGCACTTACGTACTCAGCAAGTCATAGGTAAGAGTAGATACATATAGTAGTGATGATATGAACTTAGACTAGTCAAGAATTATGGATATTTGTAAAATAATCTTTTCCTTTCTCAACTCATCTTATGGCAGCACTTTTTATAATATAACATCATCAATCATGTTCACTAGATTATAGCACTACCGCGACACGTCGACACACGACAGCCCACGGCAGCACTCCTTATCATGACAACACATGTCATTTGGGTAATCTTGATTTAAAACATATTTTATTTAGAAAATAATACTTGTGTCACACCCCGTGGATTTAATCCACCGCAGCAGACTCCTATAAACCCGGGAGCTCGGAGTATTCGAATACGTTTTTAACTCTGCAGAGAGGTACCAATTTACCCGCAAGATATTCCACTTTCAAACCTTTCCTATCATAACAAAATGATTGGACCCCTGACTCACTTCATACTGTGAGCGGCAAGGTGGAAATAGCAAGAACTTTTGTTATGTTTTACTCACAATTCACCCCCGACCCTGTGGCTCTCAGCGAGGCACAGTTGTGGCAGGTTGTATCCAAACCTCCACCCCTTTGCTTATTCCCATTACTGGGTCAGCGTGCTTGATCACCTTCAGTGATATGTGTGGGAGCCGCGCTCCGTCTTTATCGTGCATCACTACACATCTCATGCAGGGGTTTCATGTGCGATCCACATAATTACTTGTTCAGGCCTGTCCCATACCAGGCTTGCGGTTAGCACGTTGTTCATGCCACTAGACGCACAACACAAGGTTCTAGTCCTTATATGCCAGTGACCAGACCATCCACAACCCTGCACCTTCAGTGCCTGCATTCCTTTGCAGTTTAGCACCTCCAGTGCTACAGCCATCCATACCATTTTTCTGGTCACGGCTAGGGGTTTTATTTCATGAATATAAGTATATAGATACATATAATAGTTCATGGCTCAAAACTTGTTTATTTCACATTTCACAGACAACCAGTCTAGTACTGCCAATTCATAAATCAATCATTCTCAATCTTTCACATGCAATATTGCCTATATTCAAGGTTATATTATAGCAACATTTAAAATATAGGTTCAAGATGACCAAGGATATGACTTGCCTTCCGCGTCGTAAGATACAGCAGTTGACATCGGATCCGCAGTGAAGTCCTCGAACTCGGGCTCTTGATCTGCTCTCCAATCAAACAAACAACCAATAATCATAATCTTTTCAATACATTATTATACTATATGCAAAGATGCAAAGATGAAATCTTGATGATTCTGTAATGATTGGGTTTAGAGGCTGATTAGGGTTAAGTTAAGGAAACCAATGTTAAGATTAGCTGTCAAAGGTTTACAAGGTTCCAAATGTCCCAAAATATCAGAATGATATCAAGGTTGTGACTGGTTCGCTCAAAAACAGCGAACGTCTTTAGGTCGACATTCGGTTCAAAGCATCGACATAGGGTCGATGAATGATAGAAGGGTTATCTCAACTTGTGGTAGTAGAATAAAATGTAGATCACAACTCTACAAATTTAGTGGACAAAGTGGATTTCAAATTACACAACCAGAAGTGGGTAAACAAGGTCAATGCCACTGGCTGACAAGCTCTGGCATAGAGCTGACAATGCCAAAAACTAGGGCTTAGCATAATTTTTGATCTGGAGCTCCAAATGATGCACCACTTTGTCTGGGAGGTAGGCTTGAGTAACAGGAACAATTAAGTTAACAGGATCTAGGGCAAGAAATGGCTGGAAAGCAAGAAATTTGATGATGAACAGAGATGAACTGGCTGCACTGGAGCAGTTCTGGACACAAACTTGGCATGGCTATATCTTCCAATCGAGGCCGATCTAGGTGTCGGGCTAGAAGACAAAAGTACTCAGGAGGATAAGACACATCTAAATGACAAGGTTTTGAGGGCTGAAATGGCCGGAACAAGCTTTCCCGGTCATCGGCGCCGGAGAAGAATAACTGGATTTGGGCATTTTTGCTATAGGCAACAAGAACTTAATTCCTTGCTTGGAGAGCATCTAGGAGGTATAGGGAAGCTTCTGGTACAATTGTATTGGCTGGAGGATCACTGGAGAAGCCTGGCGACGATCGCCGGTTTTCTGGTGAAGCTCGGTTTAGGGAAAAGGTTCGATTCTTGCTAAATTTTGAAATCCAACTTCACAGGCTTGCTTGATTTGGCTCACTGATCAATTTGCTTCACAGGTTCGAGGGCTAATTCGAATTGATTTGGTCTGCATTGCCGGAACAGGGCAATCTTCGATTTTCAGCCATTTCCGGTGATCGCCGGCGTTAGGGGTCACCGGGGAGCAATTAGATAGTACAGTACAATCAGGAGGATGGGAGGTACTCACTGTTAGCTTCAATTTGGCAGGAGATGCAGTGAAGTGAGCTGGCACCATGAGGAGGGCGTAGCAGATTTTCTCCATCTCCGTGTGTCGAGTTTTGGCCCCTTGGAGGGCCTCACTCACATAGTACACGGGACGCTGCTGCCCCCCCTGCTCCCTCACCAAGACCGCGCTATCGGCGACAGGGGTCGCGGCGAGGTAGCAGGACCTTCCGGAGGCCCCCTTCTGGAAGCGGCTTGAGGAGGGGCCTCCCGGGTGGTGGCACAGCAGCGTCTAGTTCCGGAGGAGAAGCCTCCCCCCCGGGCGTCTTTATGAGGTTGACGCTTCCGATTGTGGCCGCAGCGCGCTCGTATAGAGCGCGGGCCATGTCTTGGTCTCCCTGGACGTTGATCACACCATGCGGCCCGGGGATCTTCATGCAGAGATAGTTTTGATGGGTGGCAGCCCCCGCCGGTTAATTGTCGTCCTCCCCATAATCGCGCTGTAGGAGGAGGGGAGGTCCACTACGTCGAAGCGGACCAGCTCGGTCCGGTAGTTCTCCGGGGTGCCGAAGGTCATTGGAAGATCTACCTTGCCCACGGGGTGGATTGCCTTCCCCGGGACAAAACCTTGCAGGGGCCCGGCAGCGGGCTGTAGGAGCTTCTCATCCACCTGCATTTCTTTGAAGCCCTTCAGGAATAGGACATCGGCGGAGCTCCCGTCGTCCACCAGGATACGGGCCAGATGCAGTTGTAGATGGTCGCGGAGACAATGAGCGCGTCGTCATGGGGGAAGCGAACCCCCCGCGCGTCTTCTGCTGTGAAGGTGAGGGGGACGTCCGACCACTTCAGTGGCGGGGACGTGTGTAGCACCCCCACAACCTTGACCTCGCGCGCGTACTCCTTACGCTGGCGCTTGGAGTCCCGCCCGGAGGCAGATCCTCCCATGATGACATTGATGTGCCGCTGCGAAGTTTGAAAGGGGAGAGCTTCTGAAGGCTCCCCCTCCTGCGTCTGCTGGGTGGGAGAGGGAAGGGCTGGAACAGCTGGCCGAGGGGGCAAGGAGGCCGGAGTCCCCCCCCCCTGCCCGCGCTGGTCGAGGAAGTCCACGAAGTGCTGCAGCAGCTGGCTACAATCTCGGGTAGCGTGGGTATTGGACCTGTGGAGGCTGCACCACGGTCCTTCCCGCCTTCTCCCCGCGGGGGCTTCCCGGCCGCGCAAAGACTGTCCTCCGCCATGGCCCTTCAGTTTGGGGAAGGGGCGGTTGGCCCTCGGTGGGTCGCGCGAGCCGCCTCCGCCCTCGAGGACAAAAGTGTCCCGAGGCCGTGACTCGCTACGGCCCCCCTGCCTGGAGCTTTTGGGGGGATCCCTGGCCCTCCGGTCGACGGGGGGGGGGGGGGGGGGAGCCCCCTGGGTCTTCTTCCAGATATCGTCTTCCTCCGCCCGAGCGTACTTTTCGAGCACGTTGAAGAGCTCGTCGGCGGAAGAGGGGCAGCTCCGGGAGAGCCTTCAGTGGAGCTCCCCCGGGAGGATACCGCTTTTGCAGGCTTCGATGACCGTAGAGTCGGGGACGTGGGCCACTTTGCTCTTCACCTGAGCAAAGCGCTTGAAGAAGCTTCTGATGGTTTCCCCAGTCCTCTGCCGGACAGTGTACAGCTGCGAGGAGTCCAGGGGACACACGTAGTTCCCCTGGAAGTTGGCACAGAACTCCTGCTGGAGCTGCGAGAAAGACTTGATGGAGCCGGCCTTCAGATTGTAGAACCAGGAGCGGGCAATGCCGGAGAGGTAGAGGGGGAAGACGTTGCACTGTACTGTCTCGTCCCCCCCGGCCGCGGAGATGGCAGTGGAGTAGACCTGCACAAACTCGTAAGGGTCTGCCTCACCGTTATAGTGTTCGATGTGTGGCGGGCGGTAGGGCCGCGGCCACCGGATGCTGGGAAGTCTTCGATACAGGGGCTGGTTAGCCCCCTGCACTTCCCGGGGAGAGCCCCGGTCGCTATCTTCTTTCACGGGACCTTCGTTGTCTGAGTCTGGAAGCGGTCCGAGAGGTCCGCCAGAATGGCGGTGGCGACGCTTTTCCTCCGGACCGGGACTGAGTTCCCGGACGTCCGGGCTCTCCGCCGGAGAGGTTGGCTCTTCAGTGGGTCTCTTCCCCCGGCTGGTGCGAGAGCGAGGCTCCCCGCGCCCGCGGTCGGGGGTAAGTTCTTCCCCGCGCTCTGGTGAACGCATTCGCTCGACCTCCCCCGGGGCGGAACGGGCATGTCCCGCCGAGGGAGGGAGCTCGTGCGCTGTAGCTTCCGGAGCCGGTTGGGGCGAGCCCCCTGCGACGACCCCCGGGACCAGAAAGGGGGAAGCCCCTGTATCATTCGGAACCGGGGAGGGGGCGCCCGCGGCGACGCCTGGAATCGAAGTGGAGGGGGCCCCAGTGGCCACGACCGGAACCGGGAAGGGCGCAGGCCCTGTAACACCCGGAACCGGCAAGGGGGGAGCCCCCATGGCGACGTCCGGAACCGGGGAGCCCATGCGGGGGGGAGTCCGCTGCAGCACGGGGGCTGCTCTGTCAACCAACCCCGGTGCGGTATACGCGACGCGGGGGGCGGGACTGGCTCCCGGTGCAGGGTAAACCCCCGGCAAGAAGTGGGCTCCCGACCTCGGGAATAGGCCGGGGACGGGGTACCCCCCTGGTGCCACGAAGGGCCCCGGCATGAAGTAACCTCCCGGCACCGGGACGGGCCCGGGTGCCGGGAAGGGTCCGGACGTATATCCCGCAGGGGGAGGGAACCCCCCGGCAGGATCATACGGGGCGGACAACCCCCCGGAGGCCGGAGGGGCCGTCGAGTAGCCCATAAACGGGGGCATGTTCCCCGGATACGGTGTGACGCAAATGTGGGGGCCGGAGGCCGCGACAACGCGCTAAGGAGCTCGTCCATAGAGCACTGGGCGCGGAGCTGGCCTTCCACGAGAGCTTCGAGCAGGGCGTCCCGGGGAGCCGGGGGAGCCGTCGGGGGGATGCTTGTCCCGGCCGAGGTCCCCGAGGTCACCGGGAACGACCTGGAGGTGGAAGCACCTAAGTTAAAAGGAAAGGAGGGAGGCGGTACCTGGGCCAGGTCGCCTTCGGAAGGGACCGCCGGGACAGCAGTGTCCTGGGCGGACGGCGCCGGGTCTCCGAGACACGGATCACCGGGAAGGGTGCGAGCCGTTGTTCTTGGGGGAGCCATGGCGTCTTGTCACGAGTCCCCACGGACGGCGCCAACTGTCGTGGTATTGCGAATACCCCGGCAGGTTTTAAGAATGTTCCTAGCGAAGATTACGCGGCGCGGGTTGACCGGATGACCGGTCCTCCCCCGCCGGACAAGCACAAAAAATGACACACGGGTTTATACAGGTTCGGGTCCCGGTGGGGTCCCTAATCCTGTCGATGCGCTCCCGACCGGAGTCGGCTGGGGAGACTCTCTCCGGGGGAGGGGCTCCAGAGCACGTCTGTGAGTTTAGCTATTCCAATAAAAGAACCGATCCTTTACAACAAAGGGGTACAAGGGCTATTTATAGCCCCAAAAAGCAGCAAAAAACCTAAACTACCCCGGAAGCCACCGTCGGATTGAGGGGCAGGACCGTCCTTCTCCTGGTCAAACGCCTTGGATGCTTGACAGGTGGTCGCTAGTTCCCGAGGCGCCCCTCGCGTGACCTGCACCTGATAGACAGTTCAAGACTTTACCTTTAGGAGGGCGATGAGGCCCGGGACAGCGCCGGAGGCCACGTCCCGGGGTTGAAGGCCACGCCCGGGACGGCACCGGAGGCCATGTCCCGGGAGCCAAAAGGCGGCACCCGGGGAGGCCCCGGAGGCCACGTCCCCGGGCGAATGGCGGCGCCCGGGTGGGCACCGGAGGCCGCATCCCAGGAGCCAAAAGGCGGCGCCCGGGGAGGCCCCGGAGGCCACGCCCCCGGGTGAATGGCGGTGCCCAGGAGGGCACCGGAGGCCGCGTCCCGGGAGCCAAAAGGCGGCGCCCGGGGAGGCCTCGTCCCCGAGCGAATGGCGGCGCCCAGAGGGGCACCGGAGGCCGCGTCCCGGGAGCCAAAAGGTGGCGCCCGGGGAGGCCCCAGAGGCCGTGTCCCGGGAGCCAAAAGGCGGCGCCCGGGGAGGCCCCGGAGGCCACGTCCCCGGGCGAATGGCGGCGCCCGGGCGGGCACCGGAGGCCGCGTCCCGGGAGCCAAAAGGCGGCGCCCGGGGAGGCCCCGGAGGCCACGTCCCCGGAGCCAAAAGGTGGCGCCCGGGGAGGCCCCAGAGGCCATGTCCCCGGGCAACCGTGACACAACTTACCTGGACTTAGTTCCGCAGAGATTTCCCCCAACAAAAGATGAGGGAGGTAGTGAGGGGGAGGAGACCAGTAGGTCACCACCAGGGTGGATCTGGCTGCTGGCGACAAGCTCGCCGGAGCCAAGAGAGAAGAAAAGGACGAAGTTTGAGAGAGTGAAGGGCAAAAGAATCAGTAGCGGCTGAGTGCTTTTTTGTTGTTTTGACTTTTTTGCAAAAGGGCCCACAGGGATTTAAGTAATTGCAGTTGACTCCTGGCGGCGATGGAAACATTTTCTATGACTATTGGCTAGTTTGCATTTTCATGCTTGAGTTTTCACAAAATTGTAATTAGGCCCTTGGCTGTTTGGTAGGGTTTTGGCCTACCGAAGACTCCGATTTCGACACGAGCAACTCCTACCCGTCCGTAGTGACGCGTACTTTTCTATGAAGTTCTCCGTTGACTAGATCCAATTGATGAAGCTCGTCCAATTAGCCAAAGATCACCCAAATTGCGTTCACCTGCAATTAAAATGAACAAAATAAACAGTTGAGGTTGAACAACAATGAATACAGCTATATTTAAGGATTTGACGATTTTTATGACTAGAACAAGCATGAATGAGGGGGAATATATCTAGAAAATGTGCACAAATACAAGAGTTATCATCCCCCTAAGCTTGAACTTTTGCTTTTCCTTAAGCAAATAAAATCATTGAATGAAGAAGGACAGCAAGAAAGGTATGAATGCGGCAATCTAGTGTATGATAACTGTATATTCTGCAAGCATGAGAAAACTCAAAGGAAAGTCACAAATGATTATGAATTATGTACAATTTATGCACAACAAACCATATCCAAATTTTGCAAAAGTGAGTGAAAAATATGCAAACAAATCACCAATGCATATACATGTATATGAATGCTTGAAGAGGAGTTTGAGACAAATAATTGCAATGATTGAATGTTTCAGCCTCGCTAGACATCGCACTAATCACTTTCTGACCTTATTGAGTTTTTTTAAAAAATTTGGTGCTTTAGCTAGCTCCTTCCCGTTCAAATTATTAATTGTGGATCTCTTCATACTATACCCTAGGTCCATCGCACTAGGTGATGTGTTCCATAGAGTGATCAACACACTCATAAGCCCAATTTGATTATTACTGAACAAGATAACATTTTAATAATGCAAAAACAAGTCAAACATCAACTAACTCAAAGGAGAAGAGTGTAGAGGAGTTTTTATTAAGTGCCGAAAATGGAAGATGGCTACTAGGTAGAGAGCAGCATTTGCAGCCTTATTTTGCAAAATTATGTAAAAACATGGTTCGAGTAATTAGAAGTGATATCTAGAAGGCCAAGTACATAAATCAAGTGACTAAATGATCTAAACCAATCTTTTTAATATCACGTGTACAAGATAAACGTGGTAACAAAGGTGCAAAAAAATTAATACTCCAATTTACACAAGATTCAAAACATGGCTAGTGTTGGCAATTTAAACACAATTCAAGAAAAATTTCAGCATGACCTCTCTTCTAATTAGCTTGTCGGAAAAACAATTCAATATAAGAGATACATCACAGACATACAGTATATAAGCCCGCATGGCAAGATAATCAACAATCGCATACACAAGTACAAGCATGCACAGATAGTCATAAATCACAACTTTTCCACAAATATAGAGAATTGAAACTCATACATGCAAAAATGCCCAATTTTAGTCTAAAATCATTTGAATTTTTGAAAAAATTGACCCAAATTTCATATTTGAATGCACTCCCTCCAATCTTAAAACATACATAGCCTCGATGCATACATGAATGCAAAACAGGTTGGGTGGATGCAAGAACGTAAGTTTTTGCACAAATGGGTAACATGAGGTCCAAGACAGCTTATCGAGTATATGAGAAGACAACATTGTGACGACGAGCTGTTCCAAAGATCTCATGCACATGTACGGATGATAGTAGGTACTAAAAAGAGAAAAAGAAAGAAAAACTAACTACAATTTACAAAATAAAATAAAATGAAATAAAGAAAAGAATCAGAAAGAAAAGAATGGCTCGGGTTGCCTCTCGAGAATTGCTTCTTTTAGGTGGGAAGCTCGACCCTCAAAGGATATAGAATTGAAGCGCACATGTAGGAGGGGCCAAGAAAGGACGTAGTAGAAACTCCACTTCCACCCCCCAGTCGAAATCAACATGCCTGGGACTCCACCTGGATCCCAAGAGATATTGATTTGAAGCAAGTCCGCTCGAGGTCGATGAGTCACACGTGCAAACCTACAAATAAAGTCAAGAACAAACAAGCACATGTGTATGGTAGGGACAAGGCCCTCCAAAAGGTTAGCTGACAAAAGTCCTATCATGTAGATCAACCGATAATACGTATCATGAGGATGGCATATATTGATACAACGCGACTGACAACTCACAGGGATATGACAACTCTCATCAGAACTAAACAACTTAGAATGATACGAGAAGGGTTTCAAGTCTACTTGAATAGTGGATGGCGTGAATGTTAAGGTAGCAGGGACCTCCACGGGGGTGGTGTTTGATGGATCAGGATGAATGCACTCCCCTACATAAGAAGGAAGTCCTTTGTTAGCGAATAGAAACATCTCCCTCTCAATCTCATGGCTCAAGGAGTCATCCAGGAAGTCTGTAAGATCAAAAGTGAAGCACTCCAATTCAAACTCCTAAGATGTGGATCATCAAAAAGGTAGCTGAAGTTTGCATCATCAAATAGAACTGTTTCGAGTACAAGGTCATCAGCAAGAGGATCATACGTGTGACACGGGGGGTTTGCAACCTCGAAATTAACGCTCTCCATCTCTAGCCATCAGTCAATGGATCATTAAAATAAAACGGTCCAAATGGATCTCAAAAACAGTCTCATCATCGTCAAACAGAATCCAATCAGTAGAAGATGAAATGATTAGAGGCAACGTCAAGAAAATAGGGTCAGGTGTAGGCCTCAGGAGACTCGACAAAGTCTCAAGATCAAGTGAGCACTATGCGATAAGCTTGGACTGTTTGACCATGTGCTCCACCAGCGCCTCCAGTCTGGTTGTATCCTCAACTGCGAGAGGCAACTATGTGGACTGCTGTAGTAGTGGATGTTCTTTCAACTCCTTCAAATGGCACTCCAACAGCACCTCAAGTCTAGAAATATCCTCGTAAGAAGGAGACTGTTGTGAGTACTGCTAATGTGACAAGTACAGAGGTTGATGCGATGAATGTGGGAGCTACTGTCCATACCTAAAACCCTGCGATGGATAACTAGGAGACACAAATGAGATAATAGGGTGGTTGTTCTTGTACAATATATTTGGGTATACAGGCCATCTAGGACGATATGTAGTAGATGCTTGACCATGCCGACAAGCAGCGGGCGAAGGACAAGAAGAAACACGGGAAATAAAAGAGTGGGGAGACAAAAGGGGCGGGAAAAGACGCAAACAAAAACCAAAAGAAACACACAAAAAAAGGATTTAGTCAGTCAAACACATTTGCGTTCAATCTAATCCCCGGCAATGACGCCAAAAATTTGATATCGGCCTAAATAGTCTCGCAAGAGGACATGATCGGTGCAGTAAAGGTGAGTATTCTGTCGTTCTTTCGACAGGGACTAGAGAAACAAAACGCATAAAACTAAACTAAATCAAGATGAAGAGAAAATAAAATAGATGAGAGAAAGAGAGAAGTGGTCGACCAAGCAACAAATGGGTTAGTGCTAGGTCTATACGCCTGTTTCGAAATTATGAGCAGTAGAGAGGTCGTGTAGTGATCATGTGTGAGGCGGCGCAGATAACTAACATTGAACGCAATCTATGGCGGATATCAAAGATCAACGAGTACAGAACAAACACTAATCATTCCACACCATGACTATGACTGAAGTACGACTTACAGGAATCAGGGTTCTGCAATCGTATTTCAATTGAGCTGTGAATGCATTCCAGATTTAACCGCAAGCTCACAAGACAAATAAAATGCAACGCTAGAAGAGTCAATCACAGGACAGAAGACTCAGGGCATAAACAACCATCATAAGACCTCAATTCAATATTCTAAATCAAAGAGATTGCATAAGAGATGAAATGAACTAAAGATCACTGATATTATACTTTAACATTTAACCATCTCCAAGCACAAAGAAATAGGAAAGAATGCACATTGTAGAGATTAACTTTAGAAAAGGCAACTCAAGACATTGAAGAGCTATGGTCAAGGAGCCATGGTCCAAGGAAGTAGTTGACGTGGTCGTCGCGATGCTGTGGAGTGGATCAGCGGCGGATCTAGGTTTTTGGGGGTGCCAGCCGTAGATCCGGCGACGGCGGCAATGAGTGCCCGCGGGCTACCTCGCTGATGAGGACATCACCAACACAGATATGAACGTCGCTCCTTCCACTCCTCCCACTTCGTCGCCCAAAAACCATGGAGAACATCAAGTCGGCATGAACCCAGATGTCAAGCCTTTCAAGCCATCTACACTGAAGGTCTAGCATACCACGACACTCCAAGATGAGCCCAAGAAGAAGCCCAAGTCATCCACACCCCAAGACAAGCCCAAGATGAAGCCCAAGTCACATGCAGCCCGATCCGGCCATCCAGGAGCACGCCAACTTCAAACAGACGTCCAGGCCACGTACAGAATCTGTTTGGGGTGAATGAGCACTTTACGGAGAAACCCACGACGCCACCTTTCCAACGGATCTGGCCCAACCGCTAAATTCTGTCTGGATCGCCCGAAATCGATGAAACAATTCATGGATAGATTCTACCGAGTGTTGTGCCACCTCTATTTTGGGCTCAAGGCCCATGTATCCCTAGGGTTATGTGGGGGTGGGTTCTTTGGTTAGTGGGCTACCTCTGGCTGCCATACTCCTGCTACATATGGCCGCCACCCCTATCCTTTTCGACAGGTTATTTTCTACGTTGTTCCCCCGTTGTGTGAGAGACATTGTTCATCGGAGTAGAGTCCCCAGACCTGGTTTGATGAAAGATAATCTCAATTTGTTCATTCTGAAATTCGGATTGCGTACTTTCTCGTTCTTGCTCGTTTCTTCTAATGCGTGCAGAAACTAACCTTCGTGGTAAGGTTGATAATTGTCATATCTGTGTATATTTTCCATATGTTTAAACCCCCGATCATGCACATTTAGAAATATAAGGCGGCATCTGCATTAATCATATACATTTTTATCGCCAAATCGACCATATTATTTGCTGTGTGATTTTATTGCAGGTCAACGCGATTTGGGTGGATTTTGGTTGATGGAACATGTTTCTTTGACTTTACCTGACCTTCGATCGATTTCTGATAGAAGCACGTGTTTCTACGAACGCATAGGAACTGACTGTGCTGAAATTGAAGTCTCCGGAGACCCAGAATCTCAATTCCTTCCCGCCGAGGACCTTCCTATAAATTCTTTAAACCTCAAGAACCCTTTGGCAAAATAGCCTGCACTCAGAAATCTAAACCCTAACACGGGGAAGACTTAATTGTAATTTTCTAAAACCCCGAGGGCCTTTTTGCAAATTGCCTTTCTTCTCTAAACCCCACCCGCCGACTATTTTTTCCCTTTGAGCCTGGTTTTTTTGTAGATTATTTCTTCTTCTACCTTTACCTCCAGCTTCCACACCTCCTACCACCACACAGGCCGCCGCCAGGCCGTAGACCGCCGGTGAGCTTCTTTTTCTAGCCTCCCCCTCGGTTTTTCCACACCTCTGTCCACCTCTAGCCCAAAGATGGCTTCTCCTTCCTCCTTTCTTCTTCTTCCATTCGTTGTATTGCAAATACTCCGACAGGTTTTGTGGAAGTTTCCTAGCTAAGCAAAGACGATGCGGGGTGACCGAGTAACCGGTCCTCCCCCGTTGCACAAACGCAGCAAATGACACGAAGATTTATACAGGTTCAGGTCTCAGTGGAGACCCAAGTCCTGTCAACGTGCTCCCAACAAGAGTTGGCTGGGGGAGTTCTCTCGTGGGGAGAGTGCTCCTGAGCACGCCTATTCCTTTTTTTCTATTGATACCGAATGAGTCATTCTTCCCTCTACAATAGAGGGGTACAAGGGCTTATATAAGCCCGAAAGATGTAAAAAGACTAAACTACCCCGGCCGCAGCCGTTGGATTGAAGGGCACTAGTGTGCTTCTTCCGACTGAGGAGGCTGGATGCCTGACAAGTGTCCTTGCCAATTCCCGAGGTGCTTCTCGCGTGACCCTCACGTGACCCGGCACCGGGGGCCTTGTCTTCGGGCAAATGGCGGCGCCCGGGACTAGGGATGGGGGCACCGGGCGCCACGTCCCCGGGAAAACGGCGGCACCCGGGATGGGGGTCACCGGGGGCCTTCTCCCCGGGCAAATGGCGGCTCCCGGGACGGGGGTCACTGGGGGCCTTGTCCCCGGTCAAACGGGGCGCACGGGACCGGGGTCAACGGGAGCATTGTCCCCGGGCAAATGGCGGCGCCCGGGACAGGGGTCACCGGGAACCTTACCCCTTACCTAGACTTGATCCCGCGGAGATTTCCCCACAGCAGCCCCCCATGTCCTCCGGAGACGTCGCTCGAGTCCCCGGAGTGGATGGTTGACATTACTGGGAACATGTCCCCCGGGATGGATTTCCAGCACCTTGTCGACGCTTCAAATTTTGCACTAGATACTTAGGTAGCGCCATTGGTCATCATGTCGCCCCTAGCCTTGATTGGAGCGTGCCATTCGGCCATAATGGCCTCACGGGTTCAAACCGTCGATGCGTCATTTGGCCATAATGGCCTCGCGCGGTTCGAATCGATGATGCGTCGTTTCCTGCGTCCGCCCCTTCGATACACGCGCACCGTTTCAATTGAGTGGCGCGCATTCGTCACAGGGGGCCACGTGGCGCCCATCGGGGCCACGTTTGAGCCCTATAAATAGCGCTTTGAGGGGCTCAAAGAAGTCACTCGAACCTTTGATTCTCAAACGCCACCAGCGCCCTAAGCTCTCTTGGTAGCCTTCTCCTGGAAGCTTAGTCTCCGGAAACCCAAGGCCCTTAGACTTAGTTCCCCGAGCTCAACCCACCGGAAAAACAAATGGCTCCCAAGGGTCGCGCCAAGGCCGCCGAGATGCCCCTAGAGGAAGTCACAGCGGACTTCCTCTGGGCCTCCGAGTTCACTTCAGGGGAATTAGAGTCCTTCATAGATCGGGGGGTCGTCGTGGATCGGGACATCCGGATCCCCTCCAAGAGGGATGGCACCCCCCGCCCCCAGCCTGGAGAAGTCATCGTCTTCGATGATTTCCTCGTGGCCGGACTCTGGCTCCCGATGCATCCATTGCTCCAGGAGTTTCTCCGGGAATACGGGGTGGTGCTTGGTGTGACACTGGGTGCCCGATCTTCCGAAAGGTACGTGATAGATCGATTGGTGGAGCTTCGACGTAGAACGATCCGGCTTCAAATCAGACACGATCTGAACCCCACAATCGCAACACCACTACTCCGTTGGTTATCAATCTCGCGTGAGCGTGATTGACCTCGCCAAGAAGGCTTATCCCTGCTGCGAATCGAGAACACAAGCAAGAACACAGAAGAAAGCAAACTGAATTGCAAATACGAATGATTAATCTCACAAGTTGGGGTCTCACAAACCGATCAAGCGGCGAAACTGTTCGAAGACAGAATAATCTAAGCAAAACCCGCCTCAACCCTAGCGGCGGCTACTGAATATAAGGTCTAAGGGACGTCCTAGAGACCCTAGACGCGTCCGTGATGGGCTCCAACACGATACATGGGCCAACGGCCCAAATTGGTGACGCAGCACCCTGGGACAGATTCTGTCCGCCAACTTGCAACGTGAATTCCCGTCGATTCCGAAGTCCAAATGACCTGAAACCGGTACCATTGGAAAGGTTATCTCCTTAGCTTTCCAGACATATGTGGATCATCGAAATCAGAGCCCGTTTATGGCCTGGGTGACGATTTTAGTGAACACTGCTCCTGGTGGCCGAGGTAGTCGACTCCGAGATGAATTGGCCTCCAACTTGACTTGGACGCCCTCCTTGCCTCCCTCCTGGCCCTTGCTGGTTCCCAAGGCCTTCATGATCGTCTCCAAAGTTCCTAAGTACAATATAATCAATAATATCATTAGGTAGCATACCATCCTCACAAGTATATGCACGGGCACTTAGGAACGAGCTCACCTGTTGATTCAATTGCCGTGCTCGTGCTCTTGTGATGGGTCCTTGCATCACAACTGGAGGAGTCTCGGGCGTATGCATAGGAGTGATGTCCTCATCATCCTCCCCCTCTTGAAGTGGAGTCGTCCTCGACTCAAGCTCATCTTCTTCTCCCATGAACGGTTTCAAATCTGCAGTGTTAAATGTGGGACTAACCCCAAATTCGGGCGGCAACTCAAGTTTATATGCATTATCATTTATTTTCTCAAGTATCTTGAAAGGACCATCAGCTCTAGGCACTAATTTAGACTTTCTCAATTCTGGAAAATGATCCTTTCTCAAGTGCAACCATACTAAATCAGCCGGTTCAAGTTTTACTTCCTTTCTACCTTTACTTCCCGCAGTCCTATACCTTTCATTCATTATTTCAATATTTTCTTTAGTCTTTTCATGCAATTTCAGAATAAATTCAGCACGTTCCTTAGCATCATGATTAACTCGTTCACTAGTAGGTAAAAGTAATAGATCAATAGGAGCACGGGGTTTGAAGCCATACACTACCTGAAAAGGACTTACCTTGGTGGTGGAGTGTACCGCCCTATTATAAGCGAACTCAACATGCGGCGAACACTCTTCCCACATCTTCAAATTCTTCTTCAAAACAGCCCTCAACATAGTAGATAATGTATAATTTACTACCTCGGTTTGGCCGTCGGTTTGGGGATGACATGTTGAAAACAGCAGCTTGGTCCCCAATTTATTCCATAAAGTTCTCCAAAAGTGGCTCAAAAACTTGGCATCACGATCTGAAACAATAGTAGAAGGCATACCATGCAAGCGAATGATTTCTTGAAAGAAAAGGTTAGCAATATTAACAGCATCGTCGCTCTTATGACAAGGAAGAAAGTGAGCCATCTTAGAAAATCTATCAACCACCACAAAAATACTATCCCTCCCCCTCTTGGTCCTAGGTAGTCTTAAAACAAAGTCCATAGATATATCCTCCCATGGAGTGCTAGGAACAGGAAGAGGCATATATAAACCATGGGGATTCAATCATGACTTAGCCTTTTGGCATGTAGTGCAGCGGGATACAAACCTCTCAATGTCTCACCTCATCTTCGGCCAAAAGAAGTGAGCGGACAGCACGGCCTCCGTCTTCTTGGCACCAAAATGACCCATCAAACCTCCTCCATGAGCCTCCTGTATCAAAAGAAAACGAACGGATCCAACTGGAATGCATAGGCGGTTAGCTCTAAACACAAATCCATCATTTATCACATATTTGTCCCATGTTCTTCCCTCTTTGCAATGCAGCAAGACATCTTTAAAATCATCATCATTAGCATATTGTTCTTTAATTGATTCCAATCCAAATATACGACAATCAAGTTGGGACAACATGGTATATCTTCTAGACAAAGCATCAGCAATCACATTATCCTTCCCTTTCTTGTGTTTGATAACATAAGGAAAAGATTCAATAAATTCAACCCATTTAGCATGTCTACGATTCAGTTTCACTTGACTGCGAATATGTTTTAGCGACTCATTATCGAAATGAATAACAAATTCTTTGGGCCAAAGATAATGTTGCCACGTTTCTAAAGATCGCACAAGAGCATACAATTCTTTATCATACGTGGAATAATTCAAAACAGGACCACTCAATTTTTCGCTAAAGTAAGCAACAGGTTTACTATCTTGCATCAAAACACCACCAATTCCAACCCCACTAGCATCACATTCAAGCTCAAAGGTCTTATTAAAATCAGGAAGTTGGAGTAAAGGTGCATTAGTAAGCTTATCTTTCAAAAGGTTGAAGGCATTCTCCAGTGCTTGCCCCCAATGGAACACAACTCCCTTCTTCGTCAACTCGTTCAATGGGGCTGCAATGGCGCTGAAATCCTTCACAAAGCGGCGGTAAAATCCGGCAAGTCCATGGAAGCTCCGCACTTGTGAAATCATCGTGGGCGTTGGCCAACTCTTAATCGCATGCACCTTGGCTTCATCCACCTCAATTCCCTGCGGAGTCACAACATAGCCAAGAAACGATACTCGTTCGGTGAAAAAAGTGCACTTCTCGAGGTTACCAAATAAACGTGCAGCACGCAAAGCATCAAAAAAGGTGAACCTGACGGTAACCTTGCTCTGATACCACTTAATGGGAACGGGGATGCCCGAACTTCCGTCAGGTGGAGGATAAGTCGATTAGGCGGCGCGAGACACACACGATCCGGCTTCTTGATCGGCACGATCAAAACCCCTGCAATCGCAGCACCACGCGTCCTCTGGTTATCAACCGTGGGCTGCCCGGTTGACCTCGCCACGAAGGCTAATCCCTGCCAGTGAATCGAGAACACAAGCAAGAACAAGAACGATGCAACTGAATTTGCAATTGAGGATGAAACTCACGAGTTGGGGCCTCACAAACCGATGAACGGCAACACTGTTCAAAGACAGAATTGATCTAAGCAAAACCCGCCACAACCCTAGCGGCGGCTACTGAATATAAGGTCTAAGGGACATCCTAGAGACCCTAGACGCGTCCGTGATGGGCTCCAACACGATACATGGGCCAACGGCCCAAATTGGTGACGCAGCACCCTGGGACAGATTCTGTCCGCCAACTTGGAGCGTGAATTCCCGTCGATTCCGAAGTCCAAATGACCTGAAACCGGTTCCATTGGAAAGGTTATCTCCTTAGCTTTCCAGGAATATGTGGATCATCGAAATCAGAGCCCGTTTGTGGCCTGGATGACGATTTTAGTGAACACTGCTCCTGGTGGCCGAGGTAGTCGACTCCGAGATGAATTGGCCTCCAACTTGACTTGGACGCCCTCCTTGCCTCCCTCCTGGCCCTTGCTGGTTCCCAAGGCCTTCATGATCGTCTCCAAAGTTCCTAAGTACAATATAATCAATAATATCATTAGGTAGCATACCATCCTCACAAGTATATGCACGGGCACTTAGGAACGAGCTCACCTGTTGATTCAATTGCCGTGCTCGTGCTCTTGTGATGGGTCCTTGCATCACAACTGGAGGAGTCTCGGGCGTATGCATAGGAGTGATGTCCTCATCAGTGCTCGACCACCTGACGCCAAACGCTTTCGTTCCGGCTGTTCCAGTACTTTTATGAGCCGGCCGCGAGGAGCTCCCACCTAGTGATGGGAGGGCCGAAGTCTCCATTCGGCTCCGTCATGATATAGCTCCTACTGTCGCAGGTGCAGGATTATCCGGTGGTGGCTTCCCGGGACCACTAGGGGGGATTGGGTCCGGAGGTGGTTTTACCTCCAAGTCCGGGATGCCGAGGTGACCTACTCACCAGAGCCCCCTCCTACAGCCGGTCGTCCGCCCTCAAGCCCCCGGTGTGGACTGAGGCGGAGCGGAAGCTCCTCAGCAAGGTGGTTGGCTCCCGGGGCGTTCGTTCCATGAAGCACGCCGCCAAGGAGCTAACGTTACTAAAGGTCTCCCCCTGCTCGTATGGGAGGAGTGGGATTGGAATGTGCTCGGCACAGCGGCCCCCGCAAAAGTCGGTGACCCGACGTAAGCCCCCAGCGACTTTCTTCATTTTTTGTTAATTTCGCTAACTCCCTTCATTTTTGTTGTCCGGCCATACCCCACCGCCCGGGAGAAGGCAGAGAACCTCGTCGGGAGGTACTATGCCAACGAGCACGAGCGTGTCGTGCGCATCATCGGGAAGGGTCCTCCCCGGAACTTGGTGGCCGAGGCCTTTGGGCTAAGGCTACCAGAGAAGACGCCTCTCTTGACCCCCAGCTTCCACAAGCGGGGGAAGGAGGCCGCCGAGGGTTCCGAGCCGAAGCATGCCAAGCCTCCTTAAGCAGCCGGGCGACCCGCTGCTCAAGGCCCTAGGTAATAGCTGCCACCTACAAAATATATAGAGTTAGAAAAATTTCAAAGTGCAGGGGATAAATGAAGACGTTATCGACTCGGGTTACCTGGGCCCCGAGGGACTGAAGCCCCTCGAAACGCTCATGGAGCGTCCCTTCCGCGACGAAGGCCTACACCTTCCGGGTATGCAGGCCCTCCGAGTAGCGGGCGACCTCCCTCGCGGGAAGCAGAGGGGTCTCTCGCCCGGCGCCGCCAGCGCGGCCGGTGGGGGGTCCCCAGACCTCAAGGTCCGGTAACGCGGCCGGCGTCACCGGCTTCTTCGTCGATGAGGAAGTGCCCCCCGAAAACGTGGCCGAGGAGCTCTCAGTGGGAGCCCCTGCCTGGGGGGGAACCATCAGGCCTTTCCCTGCCCCGGGCCGGAAGGTCCTCGGGGCCTCCTCCTCCGGAGGAACCTCGTAGACCGAGGGGCTCCCCCCCTCGTCCACCAGCCAAACCCGCGGAGGCGAGGCCTCCGCGAATCTCACCTCCTGCCTCTCCGGCTCCAAAGAAGCCGGAAGGGGCAGGAGGGGCTCCACCAAGAGTGGTGACGGGGCGTAGTTCGCCGAGTCGGACGACGCCCCTCCCGCGGTCGCCTCCTTCCCCCGGGCCTCGACGGGGCCCTTCGGGGGAGGAGGTGTTACTTCCTTCCGGGCCGGTGCCCAGGCACGCTCGCTCCCGGGGGTCTCGTCCCGGGGCTTCGCCGGTGTCGCCGCCGGCGTCGTAGATGGGCCGGGGGTCTTTCGAACCCGGGGGGTGGGGAGAGGCTTCCTCTCCGGCAGCTTTAGCCCGTAGGCCGCCGCTACCAAGTCCTTGGGAGGGCCCTCCCCCACGGCTCGCACGACGCGCTCGTGCTCATCGGAGAAGTACCTCCCCAGGAGGTTCTCCGCCTTCTCCCGCGCCGCCGGGTACGGCCGGACTGCAAGAGGTAAAGAGTTAGTTAAAATTTTGAAAATTCGTAAATACAATGCAGCAGGTTCCCGGAGCTTACGTCACGTCACGGGCTTCACCGGGGGCCGCTGCTCGGGGCCCATGCCGATCCCCCTCTTCCCGCCGGTGAAGGGGGAGATCTGGAGGAGAGCCATCTCCTCGGCGGCGTCCCGCATCGAGCGGGTCTTCTTGGAGAGGATCACCTTGCCGAGGAGCTCGAACTCCTCGTCCGTCCACACCGGGGGCTTCGGCGCGGATGACCGGCTGTAGGTGGGGGGCTCCGGGGCGTACACCACCGCCTCATCCCGGACCCGGAGGTAAAACCACCTCCGGACCCAGTCCCCCCAGTGGTCTCGGGAGGCCGCCGCCGGGTAGTCGATCACCCGGGACGGCAACATTTGGACCATCACCGAACCGAAGGGGGACTTGGGGCCCCCCTTCACCAGGTGGGAGGTCCGCGCCGCCGGTTCGTAGAAGTACTGGAAGGCGCGAAGGGTGGGCTCCCGCCCGGTCGCTGTCTCGTAGAGCCAGATGAAGAGGCCCATCCGGACGAGCGCGTTCGGGGTGAGGTGGTTGAGAGCCACCCCGTACTCCTTGAGAAACTCCCGGAGCATTGAATGCACTGGGAGTCGGAGCCCCGCCTCCAGGAAGGCCTCGAAGGCCACGACCTCTCTGGGCCTGGGGCGGGGGGCTCCGTCTATCTTCACGGGGACTCGGATGTCCGCGTCCGCTACGACGCAGCGTTCGACCAAGGACTCAGCGTCCTCGGCCGTGAACTCCGACGCCCAGAGGAAATCCGAAGGGATTTCCTTCGGGGGCACTTCCGTGGTCTTCGCCCGACCCTTGGGTGCCATGAGGTTAGTCTTCTTTTTCGGTGGCTAACCTCGCAGGAGGCTACTGCTAAAATTTCCGGACGTCCGCTACCGGGCAAGAGCTACCGGAAAGAGCTACCGGGAGAGGGCTACCGGGAGAGCAAAGATTGCTAGTGCTGGAAGTTTGGAATGAGCTCCCGGGCCCCCCAAGGCCCTATTTATAAGGGCGGGACGTGGTCTAGATGCGCGCCACGTGGCACCCACGGAGCAATCTAAACGGCAGAAGTTCAAACCGTGCGCGGGAAACGAAGGGACGGGCGCGTGAATCGAGGCGCCGGTTCGAACCGCGTGCGCATTTATGGCGAAACGGCGCGGCCTTAAACGTGGGGCACGGAAACCGAAGCGCCGCGGCTCCTGTGACTTGGCCCGAAGATCTTCCCGGTGATGTGTGCCATACCCACTGGGGGCTCGAGCATCGTCCCCGGCGTGCATGGGGGGCTGCTGTCGGGGGAAATCTCCGCGGGACTAAGTCCAGGTAAGTTGCGTCACGATTGCCTGGGGATCTGGCCTCCGGGGCCTCCCCGGGCGCCGCCATTTGGCCCCCGGGACGTGGCCGCCGGTGCCCTCCCGGCCGCCGCCATTTGGCTCCCGGACGTGGCCGCCGGTGCCCTCCCGGGCGCCGCCATTTGGCCCCCGGGACGTGGCCGCCGGTGCCCTCCCGGGCGCCGCCATTTGGCTCCCGGGACGTGGCCTCCGGCCCCTCCCCGGGCGCCGCCTTTTGGCCCCTGGGACGTGGCCTCCGGGGCTGTCCCGGGCACCGCCATTTGCCCGGGGACGTGGCCTCCGGCCCCTCCCCGGGCGCCGCCATTTGCTCCCGGGACGTGGCCTCCGGCGCCGTCCCGGGCGCCGCCATTTGCCCGGGGACGTGGCCTCCGGCCCCTCCCGGGCGCCGCCATTTGCCTAGGGACGTCGCCTCCGGTGCCGTCCCGGGCGCCACCATTTGCCCAGGGACGTGACCTCCGGCCCCTCCCCGGGCGCCGCCTTTTGGCCCCCGGGACGTGGCCTCCGGTGCCCTCCCGGGCACCGCCATTTGGCTCCCGGGATGTGGCCACCGGGACATGGCCTCCGGTGCCCTCCCGGGCGCCGCCATTTGCTCGGGGACGTGGCCTCCGGCCCCTCCGCGGGCGCAGCCATATGCCCGGAGACGTGGCCTCCAGCCCCTCCTTGGGCGCCGCCTTTTTGCCCCCGGGACCTGGCCTCCAGCGCCGTCCCGGGCGCTGCCATTGGCCCGGGGACGTGGCCTCCGGGGCCTCCCCGGCCGACGCCTTTTGGCCCACGGGACGTGGCCTCCGGCGCCGTCCCGGGCCTCATCGCCCTCCTAAAGGTAAAGTCTCGAATTGTTTGTCACGTGCAGGTCACGCGAGGAGCGCCTCGGGAACTAGCGACCACCTGTCAAGTATCCAAGGCGTTTGACCGGGAGAAGGACGGTCCTACCCTTCAATCCGACGGTGGCTTCCGGGGTAGTTTAGGTTTTTTGCTTCTTTTTGGGGCTATAAATAGCCCTTGTACCCCTCTGTTGTAAAGGATCGGTTCTCTTTTATTGGAATAGCTAAACTCACAGACGTGCTCCGGAAGCCTCTCCCCCGGAGAGAGCCTCCCCAGCCGACTCTGGTCGGGAGCACGTCGACAGGACTAGGGCCCCCACCGGGACCCGAACCTGTATAAACCTGTGTGTCATTTCTTGTGCTTGTCCGGCGGGGGAGGACCGGTCATCCGGTCAACCCGCGCCGCGTAATCTTTGCTAGGATAATTCACAAAACCTGCCGGGGTATTCGCAATACCACGACACTCGACGAGATGCAAATTCCTCGTTCGAAGATTGTCGTGGTATTACGAATACCCCGGTAGGTTTTGAGAGTGATCCTAGAGAAGATTACACGGCGCGGGTTGACCGGATGACCGGTCCTCCCCCGCCGGACAAGCACAAAGAAAGACACACGGGTTTATACAGGTTCGGGTCCCAGTGGGGGCCCTAGTCCTGTCGACGCGCTCCCGACCAGAGTCGGCTGGGGAGGCTCTCTCCGGGGGAGAGGCTTCCGGAGCACGCCTGTGAGTTTATCTATTCCAATAAAAGAACCGATCCTTTACAACAGAGGGGTATAAGGGCTATTTGTAGCCCCAAAAAGCAGCAAAAAACCTAAACTACCCCGGAAGCCACCGTCGGATTGAAGGGCAGGACCGTCCTTCTCCCGGTCAAACGCCTTGGATGCTTGACAGGTGGTCGCTAGTTCCCGAGGCGCTCCTCGCGTGACCTGCACGTGATAAACAGTTCGAGATTTTACCTTCAGGAGGGCGATGAGGCCCGGGACGGCGTCGGAGGCCAGGTCCCGGGAGCCAAAAGGCGACGCCCGGGGAGGCCCCGGAGGCCACGTCCCCGGGCAAATAGCGCCGCCCGGGAGGGCACCGGAGGCCGCGTCCCGGGAGCCAAAAGGCGGCGCCCGGGGAGGCCCCGGAGGCCACGTCCCCGGGCAAATGGCGCCGCCCGGGAGGGCACCGGAGGCCGCGTCCCGGGAGCCAAAAGGCGGCGCCCGGGGAGGCCCCGGAGGCCACGTCCCCGGGCAAATGGCGGCGCCCGGGAGGGCACCGGATGCCGCCTCCCGGGAGCCAAAAGGCGGCGCCCGAGGAGGCCCCGGAGGCCACGTCCCCGGGCAAATGGCGGCGCCCTGGAGCCAAAAGGCGGCGCACAGGGCGGCCCCGAAGGCCGCGTCCCGGGAGCCAAAAGGCGGCGCCCGGGAAGGCCCCGGAGGCCGCGTCTCGGGAGACAAAAAGGCGGCGCCCGGGGAGGCCCCGGAGGCCCCGTCCCTGGGCAAATGGCGGCGCCCGGGAGGGCACCGGAGGCCGCGTCCCGGGAACCAAAAGGCGGCGCCCGGGGAGACCCCGGAGGCCACGTCCCCGGGCAAATGGCGGCCCCCGGGAGCCAAAAGGCGGCGCCCGGGGAGGCCCCGGAGGCCGCGTCCCGGGAGCCAAAAAGGCGGCGCCCGGGGAGGCCCCGTCCCCGGGCAAATGGCGGCGCCCGGGAGGGCACCGGAAGCCGCGTCCCGGGAGCTAAAAGGCGGCGCCCGGGGAGGCCCCGGAGGCCCCGTCCCCGGGCTGGCGTGACACATCTTACCTGGACTTAGTCCCATGGAGATTTCCCCCGACAGCAGCCCCCCATGCCCGCCGGGGACGATGCTCAAGGCCCCGGTGGGTATGGTTCAGGTCACCGGGAAGATCTCCGGGCCAAGCCACCGGAGCCACGACGCTTCGGTTTCCGTCCCCACGCTTAAAGCCGTACCATTTCACCATAAATGCGCGCACGGTTCGAACCGGCGTCTCGATCCACGCGCCCGTCCCTTCGTTTCCCGCGCACGGTTTGAACTTCTATGGTCCAGATTGATCCGCGGGTGCCACGTGGCGTGCATCTAGACCACGCCCCGCCCCTATAAATAGGACCTTCGTGGGCCCGGAAGCTCATTCCAATTTTTCGGCCTCAACAGTTTTCGCTCTCCCGGTAGCCCTCTCCCGGTAGCTCCTTCCGGTAGCTTTCGCCGGTAGCTTTTTCCAGTAGCAGGCGTCCGGGAGTTTCTAGTAGTAGCCTCCTGCAAAGTTAGCCACCAAAAAAGGAAACTAACCTCATGGCACCCAAGGGTCGAGTGAAGACCACGGAAGTGTCCCCGGAGGAAATCCCCTCGGATTTTCTCTGGGCGTCTGAGTTCACGGCCGAGGACGCCGAGTCCTTGGCCGAAAGAGGCATCGTTGCGGCCGGGGACATCCGAGTCCCCGTGAAGAAGGACGGAGCCCCCCACCCCAGGCCCGGAGAGATCGTGGCCTTCGAGGCCTTCCTCGAGGCGGGGCTCCGGCTCCCGGTGCATCCCATGCATCGGGAGTTTCTCAAGGAGTATGGGGTGGCTCTCAACCACCTCACCCCCAACGCGCTTGTCCGGATGGGCCTCTTCATTTGGCTCTTCGAGACAGCGACCGGGCGGGAGCCCGACCTTCGCGCCTTCCGGTACTTCTACGAACCGGCGGTGCGGACATCCCACCTCGTGAAGGGGGGCCCCAAGTCCCCCTTTGGTTCGGTGATGGTCCGGATGCTGCTGGCCCAAGTAATCGACTACCCGGCAGCGGCCTCCAGGGACCACTGGGGAATTGGGTCCGGAGGTGGTTCTACCTCCGGGTCCGAGACGACGCGGTGGTGTACGCCTCGGAGGCCCCCACCTACAGCCGGTCGTCCGCACCAAAGCCGCCTGTGCGGACGGACGAGGAGTACGAGCTCCTCGGCAAGGTGATCCTCTCCAAGAAGACCCGCTCGATGCGGGACGCGGCTGAGGAGATGGCTCTCCTCCGGATCTCCCCCTTCACCGGCGGGAAGAGGGGGATCGGCATGGGCCCCGAGCAGGGGCCTCCGGCGAAGCCGGTGACGCGACGTAAGCTCCGGGAACCCACTGCATTGTACTTACAAATTTTTAAGAAATTGACTAACTCTTTACCTCTTGCAGTCCGGCCGTACCCGGCGGCGCGGGAGAAGGCGGAGAACCTCTTGGGGAGGTACTTCGCCGATGAGCACGAGCGCGTCGTGCGCACCGTGGGCGAGAGCCCCCCCAAGAACTTGGTAGCGGCGGCCTTCGGGCTAAAGCAGCCGGAGAGGAAGCCTCTCCCCACCCCCGGTTCGCACAAACGGGGGAAGGAGGCGGCCGGGGGCTCGGAGCCCAAGAAGGCCCGGGTTCAGAAGACCCCCGGCCCATCGACGACGCCGGCGGCGACACCGGCGAAGCCCCGGGACGAGACCCCCGGGAGCGAGCGTGCCCGGGCACCGTCCCGGAAGGAAGCAACGCCTCCTCCCCCGAAGGGCCCCGTCAAGGCGCGGGGGAAGGAGGCGATCGCGGGCGGGGCGGCGTCCGACTCGGCGAACTACGCCCCGTCGCCGCTCACGATGGAGCTCCTCCCGCCCCTTCCGGCCTCTTTGGAGCCGGAGAGGCTGGAGGTGAGATTCGCGGGGGCCTCGCCCCCGCGGGTCTGGCCGGTGGATGAGGGGGTGCCCCTCGGTCTACGAGGTTCCTCCGGAGGAGGGGGCCCCGAGGACCTTCCGGCCTGGGGCAGGGAAAGGCCTGATGGTTCCCCCCCGGGCGGAGGCTCCCGCCGAGAGCTCCTCGGCCACGTCTTCGGGGGACACTACCTCGTCGACGAAGACGCCGGCCGCGTTACCGGACCTTGAGGTCCGCGGGCCCCCCGCCGGCCGCGCCGGCGGCTCCGGGCGGGAGACCCCTTTGCTCCCCGCGAGGGAGGTCGCCCGCTACTCGGAGGGCCTGCATACCCGGAAGGTGCAGGCCTTCGTTGCGGGAGGGACGCTCCATGAGCGTTTCGAGGGGCTTCAGTCCCTCGGGGCCCAGGTAACCCGAGTCGATAACGCCTTCGCTCATCCCCTGCACTTTTAAAATTTTTCTAACTCTCATGTATTTTGTAGGTGGCAGCTGTTACCTGGGGCCTTGAGCAGCGGGTCGCCCGGCTGCTCAAGGAGGCGGAGGGCCGGGCCGCGGCCTCCGTAGGCAGCGCGAGGAGGCCCTCCGGGAACGCGATGAAGCCCTCGCGGAATTGACCCTGGTCCGGGCCCAGGTTCATATTTCCGAGGCCATCAACGCCCGCCTCCGGGAGGAGGCCAAGGCGAGGGAGGAGGCGCTCCGTGAGCTCGAGTGCTCAAGCGTCCGGGCGGTGGCGGACGCGGGCCGCTCCATCCGGACGGCCCTCGAGGGCCTTGGCGTAAGCCTCGGCTCCGGGAGGAGGGAGGCGCCGCCGGCGACCCTCGCGGAGGCTGTGTGTTTCCTCAACGCACAGGTCTCCGCCATTCCAGAGGCTGCCGATGTTCGGGCGCGGGGTCGGGCGATCCCCGTTGTCGCGGCCGCTGCGGGGCTCGTCGAGTTCCGGGGAGTCGGCGCCCGGGCGATCGGGGGCCGCATCGCCCGAAGCTTCCCGGACTCCTTCGAGCCTTCGCGCCGGGAGGTCGAGCAGCTCGCCGGAGGGTTCTACGACCGGATCATCCGGGCGTGGTTCCCGGCTCCGGCGCCTCCGGCAGGAGACGCTCCAGCCCCGGCCTTGGAGGAAGCCCCCCGGGGGGAGGACGCCAATGAACATGTATGAGCCTCCCCCCGGGCCCCGGGTCTTAGCTAGGACCCTTTTTTGTTTTAGGACTTTTTGATTCCGGTAGATTCTTAGAAGAAGCCACGGGCACTTGTACATAAACAATTTGAATGAAATGAAGTTAGAATTTTTTCTAAGTCTTTGAATTGAATGTACTGTTACCAGGGTTCCCGGGAGGTTGCTCCCGGGCGAAGGTCCGGGAGGGGGTCTCCGGGGGACGCCCAAGCGGCTTTGATTTTGCTAAGCCTTCTCTCCGGGAATCGCGGCGAGGATAGCGTCCGGGAGCCGATCCGGTTGAGGTGGCATCCGGAGTGGCACTTGGACAACTTCGGTAATCATCGTGCCGAATTGTCCCCTCCGCGACCGGGGCTCCGAATGATCCCTCCCCTCCGGATACTTCCACCGGCGGGATACGAGTTTTGCCCTGAAGATGTGCTCCGGGACGCTCGGCGCCGCGTGCGGGCGTTGTACCGGGACTTGACCCGGGAGCTAGCGGAGAGCCTCCAGGAGTATTAGGCGTAGGAGCCTTAGGGCTTAGAGAATCCCCCGGGTTAGAACCCAGGTTGTATCGTTTCCGAAGCCCACCGGAGGGGGAAGATGTCCTCAGGGTTTGCTAATCAATAAAGCGCTGTGTTGTTGTTTCCTTTCATTGCCTCTTTATTTTCTTCTTCTTGGATGGTCTGGACGACTCATCTTAACAAGGATGAGCTAAGTTTCCTCGTGGGCGGTGCGGTCGACACCCGGGGGTTCCTTATCCCCCCCGCCCACAGCGGGCCAGAGAATAGCTCCGCGCGCTGTGGGGGTAACAAGGCCCCCGGGGTAGAGTCCACCTATAGGATAGGAAATTTTCTAAGTTAGAAAATTTTAAAACGAGGTTTTCAAGGAGAAGACCTTCCGGGAGACAATCGTCCGGTCGCCGTGAGAACGGGGAGCCGGGAATAAGGCCTCAAGCGGAAGGAATGTCCAAGAGAACCCGATGAAATTTTCGGAGGCGATCTTCCTAGGAGACATTCGTCCGGTTGCCGTGAGGACGGGGAACCGGGAATAGGGTCTTTGGGGAAGAAAACGCCCGAGAAATCCGTGACTTCTCTGAGAGACAATCGTCCGGTCGCCATGAGAACGGGGAGCCGGGAATAGGGTCTCCCGGAGGCATTCATCCAGTCGCCGTGAGAACGGGGAGCCGGGAATAGGGTCGCTGGGGACCAATCGTCCGGTCGCCGTAAAAGCGGGAGCCGGGAATAGGGTCTCCGGGAGGCATTCATCCGGTCGCCGTGAGAACGGGGAGCCTGGAATAGGGTCGCTGGGGACCAATCGTCCGGTCACCGTGAAAGCGGGGAGCCGGGAATAACGTCGACTCCCGGAGGAGGAAGATAGATCCAATCAAGCCGCAAGGGGCCGATCTTCCGGTCGCCGTGAAAATGGGGAGCCGGGAATAACGTCGACTCCCGGAGGAGGAAGATAGATCCAATCAAGCTGCAAGGGGCCGATCTTCCGGTCGCCGTGAAAACGGGGAGCCGGGAATAACGTCGACTCCCGGAGGAGGAAGTGCCCGAAGACGGGGCTTGAGTGTTTGGGCAGGGGACTAGTCTTCCAAAGTGACTCGTTACCACGGCCACTGTGACCGGGTTGCCGCTTACACCCTCAGTCCACGAGGGCTGATCGTAAGCCGCCCTACGGGAGTGCAGGCTCCCGTTGTAGGGACTTGTTGGGGCTAGCCCACTTCCTCGCCGGGAGGGCATCCTCACAAGGAGGGCATCCTCGCGGGGAGGCATCCTCGTGGGAAGGGCTTCCTCGCGGGGAGGGCATCCTCGCGGGGAGGGCTTCCTCGCGGGGAGGGCATCGCCGCTAGGGGCGGTAATGAGAGAGACCTGCAATGAGACAGTTTGAAAAGCAAGACCTATGTATTGCTAATAAAATGAAGTACAGGGCCTCCCCCTGCGAAGCCGCGAAAGGGGAGGAAAATACAGTGTCCCTCCTCCCCCGGGGCGGGAGGGGACAGGCCCGTAAGGCTAAACGTAGAACTTGCGAAGTAAACGCAAGTTCCACGTGTGCTTCAGCTCCTGCTTTTGGAGATTGGAGAGCTTGTAGGCCCCCGAGCCCAGGACCGCGGAGATCCTGTAGGGGCCCTCCCACTTGGGGGAGAGCTTACCCTGGGCCTGGGGGTCCGTCACGCGCTTGAGGACAAGGTCCCTAAGGCGGAAAGCTCTCTCGCGCACGCGCTGATTGTACGCGCGCGCCATTTCTTGCTCGTAGATGGCGTGGCGGAGGAGCGCTCGGTCGCGTTCCTCCTCCACGAGGTCGATCTCCAGACGCTGGTTGGCCTCGTTGGCCTGGTACGCTGAGGGCGTAGCTCCCTCCAGGAGCTCAACCCGCAGTGACCGGAAGCCGATCTCCGGGGGGAGGACTGCCTCCGCCCCGTAGACCAGGGAGAAGGGAGTACGCCCCGTTGCCCGGGACGGGGTCGTGCGCATGGAGCAGAGGATGCTAGGGAGCTCCTCTGCCCATGCGCCCCGCTTAGAAGCGGTTTGCTCGAGTCTCCGGCGCAACCCCTGTAGGATCACGCCGTTGGCCCTCTCGACAGCCCCGTTGCTCCAGGGATGGGCCACCGAGGTGAAGTGGATGACGAGCCCCAGGCCTTCGCAGAATTCCCGAAAATAAGCCGAGTCGAATTGAGTCCCGTTGTCCACGGTGATTTCCCGGGGGACACCAAAACTACATACAACGTTTTTCCAGAAAAACCGCTGAACGGCCCGGGACGTGATGCTGGCCAAAGGCTCCGCCTCAACCCACTTTGTAAAATAGTCGACTGCGACTACCGCATACTTGTATCCCCCGGGCGCTGGGGGGAAGGGCCCTAAGAGGTCCATCCCCCAGCGCACAAAGGGCCAAGTGATGGGGATCGTCCGCAGCGCTATAGGGGGGAGGTTCGAGCCCTTGGCCGTCTTCTGGCATGCCTCGCACGCGGAGATGAGGTCTCGCGCATCGCGCATGACCGTGGGCCAGTAGAAGCCCTGCCGGAGGGCCTTGGCCGCGATGGATGTCTTCGAGAAGTTGAAGTCCCTCCGGCCGGGGGAGGCAGCGCAAGAGGGCGGAAGCCCCCCCCCGCTTGTAGAGCCTCCCCTCCAGCAGGAGATATGCCCGGGCTTTAGCCCGGAGGCGTTTAGCCTCGGTCTCACTAGGAGGGTCCCCCTCCCCCTTGATGAAGGAGATGAGGGGGTCCATCCAAGATGGAGTCCGGGTGATCTCGGCGACCTCCGGGACATAAGGTTGTCGCCCGTGTCCGGGGAGGCCACCGAGGGCTTCGTGATGATCTCCAGGAAAGCCCCCTTGGGGAGCGATTCCCAGGCGCTAGCTGCCCGGGCCAAGGCGTCGGCCCGGCCATTGTCCCTACGTGGGATATGCCGGGCCTCGAGGCCGTCGAAATGCCTCTTCATCTTTCGCACTTCCTGCGAATAAAGACTTAAGTTTGCGTCATGGCACAGGTAAGACTTGTCCATTTGGCAAACTACGAGCTGAGAATCTCCCTTCACTAGGAGGCGCCGGATCCCCAGGGAGCGCGCGAGGTGCATCCCGAGGAGCAAAGCCTCGTATTCGGCGACGTTGTTGGTTGCGGGGAACTCGAGCCGCGCAGCGTACTCGAGTTCCTTCCCCTCGGGGCTCCGGAGGACTACTCCCGCACCAGCCCCGGCGAGACACAGCGACCCATTGAACATAAGGGTCCAATGATCGCTGCGTCGGGGCGGCACAGGGAGATCTTCGTCCCCAGACCCAGAGGCGGGAGTCCACTCTGCGATGAAGTCGGCGAGGACCTACGACTTGATGGCGGAGCGGCCGGTAAGGGACAGGGAGAAGGGGGCGAGCTCAGCCCCCCACTTCCCGATCCGGCCGGTGGCTTCTTTGTTCCGCAGTACCTCCCCGAGGGGGAGGGACGACGGGACGGTGATGGGGTGCCCCAGGAAGTAATGCCGAAGCTTCCGGGACGCCATGAGGAGGGCGTAGCAGATTTTCTCCATTTCCGTGTACCGAGTTTTGGCCCCTTGGAGGGCCTCACTTACGTAGTACACCGGACGCTGCTGCCCCCCATGCTCCTTCACCAAGACCGCGCTGACGGTGACAGGGGTCGCGGCGAGGTAGAGGAGCAAGGGCTCTTCCGGGGACGGACTCACGAGCATTGGAGGGCTCGTGAGGTACTTCTTGAGGTCGTCGAACGCCTCCTGGGCCTCGGGGGTCCAGCGGAACCCCTCGAGCCCTCGGAGGATCTTGAAGAACTGGAGGCCCCGCTCCCCCGACCGGGAGACAAAGCGGCTGAGTGCGGCCAGGCGGCCGGAGAGCCGTTGGACATCCTTGACGGAGCGCGGCGGGGGCATATCTAGGAACGCCCGGATCTTCTTGGGGTTTGCCTCAATGCCCCGCTGGGACACGAGGAAGCCTAGGAGCTTCCCCCCGCGCACCCCGAAGGAGCACTTCTCCGGGTTCAGTTTGAGCCCGAACGCGCGGAGCTTGCGGAAGGTTTCAGCCAGGTCATCGATGTGGGAGGCTGCGCGGGGACTCTTGACAACCGCGTCGTCTACGTAGACTTCAACGTTGCGGCCGACTTGCTCTTTGAAAACCAGTGTCATGAGGCACTGGAATGTCGCCCCCGCGTTCTTGAGCCCGAAGGGCATATGGACATAGCAGAAGGTTCCGAGGGGAGTAATAAAACTCGTCTTTTCATCGTCGCCTTCCGCCATCCGGACTTGATGGTAGCCCGAGTAGGCGTCTAGGAAGCTCATGAGCTCACACCCCGCAGTGGAGTCGACGAGCTGATCAATCCGCAGGAGCGAGAAGTTGTCTTTGGGGCAGGCGCGGTTAACGTCGGTGAAATCCACGCACATCCACCACCTGCCGGTTGATTTCTTGACGAGGACAGGGTTCGCGAGCCACTCGGGGTGCAGGACCTCCCGAATGAACCCCGCCTCTCGGAGCTGGGTGATCTCCGCCTTGATTGCCTCTTGGCGCTCGAGGGAGAGTTTCCGCAGCTTCTGTTTGACCGGGGGGTGACTGCAAGCTTGTGCTCAATGACCTCCCGGGCGACGCCCCACATGTCTGATGGCTTCCACGCAAAAACATCGGAGTTTTCGCGCAAAAAAGCCGCAAGTTGCGCTGCGTGCTCCTGGGGGAGCTCCGCCTCGATCCGGACGGTTTTGTCTTCGTCGCCCGGGGACAGCAGGACCTTCCGGAGGCCCCCTTCCGGACGCGGCTTGAGGAGGGGCCTCCCGGGCGGTGGCGCAGCAGTATCTAGTTCCGGGGGAGAAGCCTCCCCCCCGGGCGTCTTTATGAGGTTGACGCTTCCGATCGTGGCCGCAGCGCGCTCGTATAGAGCACGGGCCATGTCTTGGTCTCCCCAGACGTTGATCACGCCATGCGGCCCGGGGATCTTCACGCAGAGATAGTTTTGATGGGCGGCAGCCCCCAGCCGGTTGATTGTCGTCCTCCCCATAATCGCGTTGTAGGAGGAGGGGAGGTCTACTACGTCGAAGCGGACCAGCTCGGTCCAGTAGTTCTCCGGGGTGCCGAAGGTCATTGGAAGATCTACCTTGCCCACGGGGTGGATCGCCTTCCCCGGGACAAAACCTTGCAGGGGCCCGGCAGCGGGCTGCAGGAGCTTCTCATCCACCTGCATTTCTTTGAAGGCCTTCAGGAATAAGACATCGGCGGAGCTCCCGCCGTCCACCAGGATCCGGGCCAGATGGCAGTTGTAGATGGTCGCGGAGACAATGAGCGCGTCGTCGTGGGGGAAGCGAACCCCCCGCGCGTCTTCTGCCATGAAGGTGAGGGGGACGTCCGACCACTTCGGTGGAGGGGACACATGTAGCACCCCCACAACCTTGACCTCGCGCGCGTACTCCTTACGCTGGCGCTTAGAGTCCCACCCAGAGGCAGATCCTCCCACGATGACGTTGATGTGCCGCTGCGAAGTTTGAAAGGGGAGAGCTTCTGAAGGCTCCCCCTCTTGCGTCTGCTGGCCCCCCGTGGGAGCGGGGAGAGCCGGAACAGCTGGCCGAGTGAGCGAGGAGGCCGGAGTCCCCCCTGCCCGCGCTGGTCGAGGAAGTCCGTGAAGTGCTGCAGCAGCTGGCTACAGTCTCGGGTAGCGTGGGTATTGGACCTGTGGAGGCTGCACCATGGTCCTTCCCGCCTTCTCCCTGCGGGGCTTTCCCGGCCACGCGAAGACTGTCCTCCCCCATGGCCCTTTGGTTTGGGGAAGGGGCGGTTGGCCCTCGGGGGGTCGCGTGAGCCGCCTCCGCCCTCGAGGACAAAGGTGTCTTGAGGCCGTGGCTCGCTACGTCCCCCCTGCATGGAGCGTTTGGGGGGATCCCTGGCCCCCCGGTCGACGGGGGCGGGAGCCCCCTGGGTCTTCTTCCAGATGTCGTCTTCCTCCGCCCGAGCGTACTTTTCGAGCACGTTGAAGAGCTCGTCGGCGGAAGAGGGGCAACTCCGGGAGAGCCTTCGGTGGAGCTCCCCTGGGAGGATGCCGCTTTTGCAGGCTTCGATGACCGTAGAGTCGGGGACGTGGGCCACTTTGCTCTTCACCTGAGCAAAGCGCTTAAAGAAGCTTCTGATGGTTTCCCCAGTCCTCTGCCGGACAGTGTATAGCTGCGAGGAGTCCAGGGGACGCACATAGTTCCATTGGAAGTTGGCACAGAACTCCCGCTTGAGCTGCGAGAAAGAGTTGATGGAGCCGGCCTTCAGGTTGTAGAACCAGGAGCGGGCAATGCCGGAGAGGTAGAGGGGGAAGACATTGCACTGTACTGTCTCGTCCCCCCCGGCCGCGGAGATGGCAGTGGAGTAGACCTGCACGAACTCGTAAGGGTCCGCCTCACCGTTATAGTGCTCGATGTGTAGCGGGCGGTAGGGCCGCGGCCACCGGATGCTGCGAAGTCTTCGGCACAGGGGCTGGTTGGCCCCCTGCACTTCCCGGGGAGAGCCCCGGTCGTTGTCTTCTTTCACGGGACCCTCGTTGTCTGAGTCTGGAAGCGGTCCGAGAGGTCCGCCAGAATGGCGATGGCGACGCTTTTCCTCCGGACTGGGACTGAGTTCCCGGACGTCCGGGCTCTCCGCAGGAGAGGTTGGCTCTTCAGCGGGTCTCTTTCCCCGGCCGGTGCGAGAGCGAGGCTCCCCACGCCCGCGCGGCCAGGGGGAAGTTCTTCCCCGCGCTCTGATGAACGCATTCGCTCGACCTCCCCCGGGGCGGAACGGACATGTCCCGCCAAGGGAGGGAGCTCGTGCGCTGTGGCTTCCGGAGCCGGTTGGGGGGAGCCCCCTGCGACGACCCCCGGGACCAGAAAGGGGGGAGCCCCTGTATCATCCGGAACCGGGGAGGGGGCGCCCGCGACGACGCCTGGAATCGAGGTGGAGGGGGCCCCAGTGGCAACGACCGGAACCGGGAAGGGGGCAGGACCTGTAACACCCAGAACCGGCGAGGGGGGAACCCCCGCGGCGACGTCCGGAACCGGGGAACCCATGCGGGGGGAAGTCCGCTGCGGCACGGGGGCTGCTCTGTCAACCGCCCCCGGTGCGGTAAACGCGACGCGGGGGGCGGGACTGGCTCCCGGCGCGGGGTAAACCCCCGGCAAGAAGTGGGCTCCCGGCCCCGGGAATAGGCCGGGGACGGGGTACCCCCCTGGTGCCACGAAGGGCCCCGGCACGAAGTAACTACCCGGTACCGGGACGGGCCCGGGTGCCAGGAAGGGTCCGGACGTATATCCCGCAGGGGGAGGGAACCCCCCGGCAGGATCATACGGGGAGGACAACCCCCCAGAGGCCAGAGGGGCCGCCGGGTAACCCATAAACGGGGGCATGTTCCCCGGATATGGGTGCGACACAAGTGTGGGGGCCGGAGGCCGCGCCAGCACGCTAAGGAGCTCGTCCATGGAGCGCTGGGCGCGGAGCTGGCCTTCCACGAGAGCTTCGAGCAGGGCGTCCTGGGGAGCCGGGGGAGCCATCGGGGGGACGGCTGTCCCGGGCGAGGTCCCCGTGGTCACCGGGAACGACCTAGAGGTGGAAGCACCTAAGTTAACAGGAAAGGAGGGAGGCGGTACCTGAGCCAGGTCGCCTCCGGAAGGGACCGCCGGGTCAGCAGTGTCCCGGGCGGACGGCGCCGGGTCTCCGAGACCCGGATCACCGGGAAGGGTGTGAGCCCTTGTTCTTGGGGGAGCCATGGCGTCTTGTCACGAGTCCCCACGGACGGCGCCAACTGTCGTGGTATTGCGAATACCCCGGCAGGTTTTGAGAGTGATCCTTGCGAAGATTACGCGGCGCGGGTTGACCGGATGACCGGTCCTCCCCCGCCGGACAAGCACAAAGAATGACACACGGGTTTATACAGGTTCGGGTCCCGGTGGGGGCCCTAGTCCTGTCGACGCGCTCCCGACCGGGGTCGGCTGGGGAGGCTCTCTCGGGGGAGAGGCTTCCGGAGCACGCCTGTGAGTTTAGCTATTCCAATAAAAGAACCGATCCTTTACACCAGAGGGGTACAAGGGCTATTTATAGCCCCAAAAAGCAGCAAAAAACCTAAACTACCCCGGAAGCCACCGTCGGATTGAAGGGCAGGACCGTCCTTCTCCCGGTCAAACGCCTTGGATGCTTGACAGGTGGTCGTTAGTTCCCGAGGCGCTCCTCGCGTGACCTGCACGTGATAAACAGTTCGAGATTTTACCTTCAGGAGGGCGATGAGGCCCGGGACGGCGCCGGAGGCCAGGTCCCGGGAGCCAAAAGGCGGCGCCCAGGGAGGCCCCGGAGGCCACGTCCCCGGGCAAATGGCGGCGCCCGGGAGGGCACTGGAGGCCGCGTCCCGGGAGCCAAAAGGCCGCGCCCGGGGAGGCCCCGGAGGCCACGTCCCCGGGCAAATGGCGGCGCCCGGGAGGGCACCGGAGGCCGCGTCCCGGGAGCCAAAAGGCGGCGCCCGGCGAGGCCCCGGAGGCCACGTCTCCGGGCAAATGGCGGCGCCCGGGAGGGCACCGGAGGCCGCCTCCCGGGAGCCAAAAGGCGGCGCCCGGGGAGGCCCCGGAGGCCACGTCCCCGGGCAAATGGCGGCGCCCGAGAGCCAAAAGGCGGCGCCCGGGGCGGCCCCGGAGGCCGCGTCCCGGTTGCCAAAAGGCGGCGCCCGGGGAGGCCCCGGAGGCCGCGTCCAGGGAGCCAAAACGGCGGCACCCGGGGAGGCCCCGGAGGCCCCGTCCCCGGGCAAATGGCGGCGCCCGGGAGGGCACCGGAGGCCGCGTCCCGGGAGCCAAAAGGCGGCGCCCGGGGAGACCCCGGAGGCCACGTCCCCGGGCAAATGGCGGCGCCCGGGGCGGCCCCGGAGGCCGCGTCCCTGGAGCGAAAAGGCTGCGCCCGGGGAGGCCCGGGAGGCCGTGTCCCGGGAGCCAAAAGGCGGCGCCCGGGGAGGCCCCGGAGGCCGCGTCCCGGGAGCCAAAAAGGCGGCGCCCGGGGAGGCCCCGGAGGCCCCGTCCCCGGGCAAATGGCGGCGCCCGGGGAGGCCCCGGAGGCCGCGTCCCGGGAGCCAAAAGGCGGCGCCCGGGGAGGCCCCGGAGGCCGCGTCCCGGGAGCCAAAAAGGCGGCGCCCGGGGAGGCCCCGGAGGCCCCGTCCCCGGGCAAATGGCGGCGCCCGGGAGGGCACCGGAAGCCGCGTCGCGGGAGCCAAAAGGCGGCGCCCGGGGAGGCCCCGGAGGCCCCGTCCCCGGGCTGGCGTAACACATCTTACCTGGACTTAGTCCCACGGAGATTTCCCCCGACAAAGATCAAGCCCATAATCCACCCGTTTTATGGGATAATTCCTGGTCCCTCCATGATGCCGTTGGGACATGTGGTCCTCCCAGTCACACTGGGAGAACCGGATAACTTCTGAACATAATTGGTTACTTTTGATGTAATTGATTGTGATTCGGCTTATAATGCAATCTTTGGCAGGCCAACTCTTGCTAAGTTCATGATGGCGACGCACTATGCTGACCAGTGCGGCAAGTTGCCTGGCCCCAAAGGTGTCATCTCGATCCGAGGCAGTCGCAATGTGGCACTGACGTGTGATCGGCTATCTTTGGAGATGGTGGACCAACTTCCCCTCTGGGACGCTCAGGTCGCCACAGTTGCCGCTGACGCGATCAAGGCTGCTCCTCAACTAGATGAGAAACTCAAACTAGTTCCTTTGTACCCAGATGATCCATCCAAGACAATTCGGGTCGGATCAGGCCTGGATGACAAATAGGAACTCGAGCTCATTACTTTCCTCCGGGATAACGCAGATGTGTTTGCGTGGAAACCATCCGACATGCCTGGTGTCCCAAGGGAGGTAATCGAGCACAGGTTAGCGATTCGACCTGGACAGCGACCAATAAAGCAAAAGCTCAGGCATTTTGCTGTTGACCGACAGGAAGCCATCCGAGAGGAGTTGGACAAGCTCCTAAAGGCCGGGTTTATCCGCGAGGTCGATCACCCAGAATGGCTTGGAAATCCGATCATGGTCCACAAGTCAAATGGTAAGTGGCGCATGTGCGTCGACTACACCAGCCTCAACAGTGCCTGTCCGAAGGATGACTTTCCCCTTCCCTGCATCGACCAGCTGGTCGACTCAAACGCGGGTTGCGAACTGATGAGTTTCCTGGACGCTTACTCAGGATATCATCAAATTAGCATAGCAGAAGAAGATAAAGAGAAGACTGCCTTCATCACCCCGTTCGACACCTACTGCTACGTCAGAATGCCATTCGGTCTCAAGAACGCAGGTTCCACGTACCAGTGCTTGATGCAAAAGACCTTTCTTTCTGAGATAGGGCGTAATCTCGAAGCATATGTAGACGACTTGGTTGTGAAAAGCACTAAAAGATTGTCTCATTTGGACGATCTCGCTGGAACCTTCTGTAATTTGAATTGCTTTGGAATAAAATTGAACCCAGAGAAATGTTCTTTCGGGGTTTCTTCAGGAAAACTTCTGGGTTTTCTTGTTTGTTCTAGAGGAATTGAAGTCAATCCTGAAAAAATCAGGGCTATCGAACAGTTGAGGTCTCCCTCGACCATGAAGGATGTTCAGCGCCTGGCAGGTCGCATGGCGGCCTTAAGTCGGTTCATATCGCGACTAGGCAAGAGGGGACTACCTTTCTTCAAAGCCCTGCGAAAACATCACAATTTCGCATGGTCCGGTGAGGCTGAAAAAGCATTTCAGGAGCTGAAGGCATATTTATCCAGTCCACCAATCTTGGTGTCTCCCGACAAAGGAGAACCATTACTTCTCTATTTGGTGGCCACGCCGCCGAGGTCAGCGCTGTCCTGATCGTGGATAGAGAAGGAATACACAGACCCGTCTACTATGTAAGCGAGGTACTTCATGGCCCTAAGGAGCGATACCCTGAGGTCCAGAAGATACTTTACGCACTACTGATGGCTTCCCGTAAGCTACGACATTACTTTCAAGCACATAAGATCACAGTACCCTCATCTTTTCCGTTGGGGGATATTGTCCGCAATCCGGAGAAATCTGGTCGGATCGCAAAATGGGTTGTCGAGCTCGGTGCCTTCGATATCCATTTCACGCCCCGCACTGCGGTTAAGTCTCAGGTCTTGGCCGACTTTGTGGTCGAAAGGACCAATCCTGAGCCACCCGTGCAGGTACCCAAGGAATTGGAATGTCCCGATTACTGGACAATGTACTTCGATATGTCTCGTAGTTTTCCACACTCGGGGGCTGGAGTGGTCTTAGTTATGCCTCAGGGCGAACAGCTTAAGTTTGTCTTTCAACTACACTTTGTTGCGACTAATAACGCAGCAGAGTATGAAGGTCTTCCTGCAGGGCTCCAGGCAGCAAAATTCCTCGGAGTCCGTCGATTAGTGGTGAGGGGAGACTCACAGCTGGCCGTAAACCAGGTAAACAAGGAGTACAACACCTCCAATGTGACAATGGCTCATTACCTGGGGGAAGTGAGGAGGTTGGAAAAACACTTCAGTCATTTCGAAGTCCAATACATCCCGCGAAAGGACAACATTCTCGCAGACCAATTATCCAAAATTGGGTCCTCACGCACATCTGCTCCGGCAGGAGTGTTCGTCGAACACTTGGAACATCCTTCGATTATGACTTCGGTCGAGGATAATCCGGTAATAGTCTGCGTTACCAACCTTGGACAGGAACAGGATTGGACTTATCCATTGAGAGTCTATCTTGAACATGGGACCTTGCCCGAGGAAAAAACCAAAAGTGATCGGTTGATTCGAAAAGCGCGTTTATACAAACTCATAGAAGGAGTTTTGTATAGAAAGGGTACTCAGGGAGTATTCATGCGCTGCGTATCTCAGGAGGAAGGTAAATCCCTCTTGAGAGAAATTCATGACGGTGTATGCGGTGCGCACGCGTCATATCGTACACTGGTCGGAAAAGCTTTTCGACAATGATTCTACTGGCCTTCGGCACTCAATGATGCCAAGAATATGGTCAAGATGTGTCCTCAGTGTCAGTTTCATGCAAGACAGGCTCACCATCCTGCCTATGTGTTGCAGACCATTCCCCTTACATGGCCTTTCGCGTTCTGGGGAATGGATATTGTCGATCCTATGCCACAAGCGGTCAATGGATACAAGTTCCTGTTCGTAGCCATTGACACGTTTACGAAGTGGATTGAGGCCGAACCGGTACGCAATATTACCGCTGCAGCAACACAAAAGTTCTTCCATTAGAACATTGTTGCTCGATTTGGTGTTCCGAATTGTCTCATTACGAATAATGGCTCTCAGTTCGTTAGTGGTCTTTTTCTGGATTACTGCGATCAAATTGGGACCAAGGTGTGTGCTTTGCTTCTGTGGCTCATCCACAGAGCAATGGTGCCGTGGAACGTGCCAACGGGCAGATATTGCAAGGTATCAAGAAATGTGTTTTCGACCGCCTTAAGACTCGCTCGGGGGCTTGGGCAGATGAGCTCTACACCATTCTATGGGCACTACGAATTACCTCTAGTCGAGCCACCAGTGAGACGCCCTTCCATCTGGTCTATGGGGCTGAGGCCGTATTACCTATGGAAGTTAGTACTGGATCTATTCGGTCAGATCAATTCGAACGAGTTGATTAGCGCGAACAACGATCGCAAGATCTTATCCTCCTAGAAGAAAAGCGTGATCGTGCTTTGATCAAGTTTGCGGTATACTTTCAAGCTTTGCGCAAATACCATAACAAAAGAGTGCGACCACGTAGTCTTCACGTGGGCGATCTAGTTTTACGTAAAATACAAGACCAATCCAATCGCAACAAATTCTCCCCGAAGTGAGAAGGCCCTTATACTGTTGTTTCAGTGCCACGACCAGGATCAGCTCGGTTAGCGATGGAGGATGGTCGAATCTTATCCAATACTTGGAACATCGATCAACTACACAAGTTTTACATGTAAGTATCCAATCCCTTTTCCTTTTCAATTAGCATGGTTTAATAAAATAAGTGCTTCTTTGTTGTTTCATATGTCGAATATTGCCTTTTATGCCCATGTGTTACGAATTTGGCTCGGGGGCTGATCGCCGGTGGTTATATCGCCACAATGCCCTGATCGGATTCGCTGGCTGATCTCATGACCACTTCCAGATAAGACACTCCTCACTAAGCCGTTTCTCAACGCACACAGGGCTTGCTGGCATGTCCTTGGTCATCAGAGTGGCTGCCGGTTTGCAACAAGGTTAGGCATTGTATCGAATATAATTGCTGGCCTGGTCGAATGTCCCTGGTCGTTACACCCATATTTTTCCTGTGCTTATAATACTAAGTCTTCAGTATATATAATCACAGGCGGGGGCTAGGGGAATATGGTTACAGTATGAAACAAAAAGAAGTGCTTTCTTTCGAAACAAAACCAAAAAATGCATGCATTTCATTCTATGAACTATATCTGTACAGGTATAAGGATTTACATAATGCCGAGCTCGATCAAAAGTTTATCTACAAGAGGTTTAACTTCCTCCATGATAACCTCAAGTTGGTCTTCACTCTCGATCTCTACCTCTCCTACCAATGGGTTTAGATCCAGGTCTGGGCCATGGTGGAGACGAAACCGACAGAGAATGGCAGAGGCTGCTGATCGAACTCTTGTTTTGATCGCCTCTTGTTGTCGCCTAGTATCTTCAAGAAGGTACTCGATAAGTGATTCCGCTTGAGCTGCGACCAATTTGGACTAGTCACTAAGGCTGAGGTCGTCCGCCGCGGTTTTGACCACATCAGCCCTTAGTACACTAGCCACCATGATGGGGACTGCGATCCCGATCTTTCGGTGAGATGATGATACGTCGATTTGGGAGTGTTGATGGCACCGAATTTAGGGCTTCCAACCAGCAGGTCGGGAACTTCACAATCGCAATGCCAATTCCACACAGATACAAGATCCAATGATCGGTAGTTCCTGCAAGAAATCGAGAACCCGCAAGAACAAAGTATGAAGCAATCTGAATAGATAGTATTGAAATCAAAAGGAACAAGTTGAGGTTCTGTTTCTCGGCTCGGGCGGTCTAGTCGACACGCGCAAACACGAGGAGGGACGCACACGGGGTCTACCAAACACAACAAAACCTAAACGTAAAAGAACGGTGGCCGCCATATATATAGCGACGGCCAGGAGGTGTAGGGCAGCCAAAACAGCGTTGGCCACCAAAACCCTAAGATACATGGGCCTTGGGCCCAAAAGAAAGGTGGCGCAGCACCCGGGATTTCTGGCCCGTGAGATTGTTCTGTGTTTTCCCGTCTCTCCAGGAGAAATTTGGCCTTGGGACCAGATCCATTGGAAAGCTTATCTCCTAAGCTTTCAAACGGGTGGTCGCACGCTGAAAACGGAGTCCGGGAGCCCAAGTTATGTCCGTTTGAAGTACTGCTGCTCCTGGATGGCCGAACCGGACTTGTCGACGAATTGGGCTTGATCTTGGGCCTTCCTTGGCGCGTGGGCTGTCCTCGGTGGATGATCTTGACGTGCTGGTCCAGCAAAGGTGGGTGGAAAGGCCTTGCTTCCGGATTAAGCCCTCCAGGCGTCGTAGATGAAGTAGTGGCCGAAACAGCGACGGTCAGGGACGAAGTAGCGGTCGTAGGGGAAGAAGGGGCAGCGGTTGTATCCTTGGGTGTGATGTCCTCATCACACCATCTTTAGTTTTTCAAAGATGTCTTGATGAGCCGTGCCGCAGGTCGAGAGGAATGTGCCTAAGTCTTGGTTCTCCCTGCGGACAGAATCGATGGTCTCCTGGATGTCTTCTTTGTCTTGACCAAGCTGGCTTATTTGATCGACTTGCGCTGCAGTAAGAAGGTCGTTATAAGCAATCCGAACGACAAAACTAATTCGCTCTGGTCGGAAATTGACTTACATGAGAGCTGCGATAGCAGTTTGCTGAGTTCGGCCTTTAGATATGAAATTGTGGTGGCCGCCTTGAGATCATGGTCAGCAAGGCTGTTCGTCAGAAAGGCATTCTCTCTGTAACAAAAGAGATGATTGTTATGACGGGTCTATGATCAGGCAAACCAAGAACATCTTTCTTACTCCTGCAAGCGATCCTTTTCCTCTTGCATGGCCTCGATTCTATCCGCCATAGCCATTGATCTGGTCGCCATGTGAGTCAATTCCTATGTCATGGAAGCAAACAGTTCCAAAATCTGAGTAATTCTATCCAAAACTCAGATACCATGAGGGGTGTCCGACATACCTCAGTGTATTCCCAAAATGACCTGTTCTTCGGGATGGTTGGAGGCCGAGTCGATGGACTCGCCTCATCCCCGGCAGGAGCAGCAGATGAATGTCCCTGCTGAGCCTCGGTCGCATATTTCAATACCTGTGATTGGGCCTCCACATCCAACTCGTCCACAACGGCTTGGATGACTTCCTGGACCAGAGGGATAGAGCTCTCTTCACCAGAGGCCTCAGCACCAGAGGGAACTTCAACCCTCGCCGAGGCTGTTGGGAGTTTGGCGCTGAATATCTACGCATAAGCAAGAAAAGAAACCGTCAGTTTCACAGATGGTTTCCACAGCCCAATCCGGTATAAACAGAAGGGAATTCTTACCTTAATTGAAATCCCATCAGCTTCTGGGATTTCAAAGACGATTCACCCAGGAAAAGAGGACAGTCGTCGCCTATTCTGGTCTTCCTCTTTGTGAACAAGACCTTGTCTTTTCCTCCCTGTGTGTACCAACTTGTAAGCACATATAGGAGGAATAATGACGGTCTAAGTGATAAGGATTCTTACCGGGGTAACCTGCTTTGTTGGCAGGGATGCATCCGATGATCTGGATGTCTCATGAACCACTGGTGCTGGCATCTCATCCGTGACCATAAGATTGGGAGTGGTCGTGGGATCTTGCTTTGTTATTCCCGCCCCTGTCGACAGGAGCGGAGAGCTCGCCTCCCTAGGACTAATAGGAGTCTTAGGAGGAATTTCTTCTTCCTGTGCAAACGTGGCTTGATGAACACAAACATGTATAGATGAATTGTAACGCTCAGGATTGCGAGGAATCTTACCGCAGTCGCCCCTTCGGGCAAGGGGGGAAGTTATAGACCCTGAAGCCTCCTGGGCTTCAGGAGCAGAGGCCTCACCCGTGACCACAAGATTCTCGGTGGCCGCGGGGTCTGCAATAGCTGTCTCTGTCCCTGCAGGCCGAGACAGCACTTCGCCGGCTTGAGGAGTGATCGCCGTCCTCTTCCGGCGAACCAGAGGAATGTCATCTTCCTCCTCCTCGCTTCCTTCACCCTATACGATGAAGAAGTAATTTCAGTTTGCACTTGGGGTAACAGGAGGCACATGATATCTTACCGTAGTCTTTTTTGCGATAAGGGGCATCCTATGCGAGGAGCCTTCCCTGAGAAGTTTCTTGGATTTCTTGGGGGCAGGATCCCTCGCTCCAGGCCTTGAAGAGACTTTCTTTACTCTCTTCATTGTCGGCTTTCCCAGGAAACCGACGTTTTCACCTGGATACGTCGCCTCGGCAAATTTCCCCAAAAGCTATGTCGTTCCAGTGCCCTTGTTAGTACAAGACATACATATGACTTACAAACAGAACATAACGAGAGATTACATACCTTTCGACGTTCTTGTCTAAGGTCGTCGCCGGCATTGATCAAGCTTTGGGGCCGAGGCAATCCCTTGGTTCCCTCCACTTCGGCACTATATGCCTTAAGGAGGTAGTTTGTCCGCTTCTCGATTTCGGACAAAGGCAAAACTGCGTCATCAACAGACCAGTTAGCAAATATGAAAGAAAAGTATAAGATTTCATTGGCTAAGTCACATACCATTGTTATAGTCCAAGGTGCTGTCCGCCATGGACTGTATCTCCCAAGCCGGATGAGCTCTTTCGCGTAGGGGGCTCACCCGATTCTTCACGAAGTCGCGAATGATATCACGAGCTGTCAGTCCCTGTTGGACTAAGTGAAGAATCACCCCGGCTTGCTTCTTCTGCTTTGCATTCAGAGCAGAGAGGGAATCCAACTTGCTGGACTTCTCTGGCAGCGAGTTCACAAACCACAACCTGCTCTCGGACGGAGGGGTGCAATAGAACCATTTCTAGTACCACCCATGCACGGAGTCTCACAGGGGTGGGAAGGGATACTCTTTCTTCTCCCTTATCCGGAAATAAATGCATATCTTGCGGGTAAATTGGTACCTCTCTGCAGAGTTAAAAACGTATTCGAATACTCCGAGCTCCCGGGTTTATAGGAGTCTGCTGCGGTGGATTAAATCCACGGGGTGTGGCACAAGTATGTTTTCTAAAATAAAATTTGATAAGTCAAGATTACCCAAATGACATGTGTTGTCATGATAAGGGGTGCTACCGTGGGTTGTCGTGTGTCGACGTGTCGCGGTAGTGCTATAATTTAGTGAACATGAATAGCGATGCTATGTTATGAAAAGTGCTACCATGAGATGAGATATGAAAGAAAAGATTATTTTACAAACATCCACAATTCTTGACTAGCATAGGTTCATAACAACACTACTACATGTATCTACTCTTACCTATGACTTACTGAGTACGTTAGTACTCACCCTTGTAACTTACAACCCAGTAGATGGAGCGTTCCATGATCAAGAAGAAGGCGTGGGGAACTTCTTGGACCCAGATGAAGGAGAGCCAGTTCCGCCAGAACCCTGATGTGTGTTGTTCTGCCGTCAACTTCTTACTGTGGGAGGGTCACCTATCTTCTGCTGTGTAGTTGTTTTTATTTTTCTTTAGCTAGACCATGTATGCCGCGAAGGCATTGTAATCTCTTTATATTGTATTAAGGCCAGTAGGCCATACTGCTTAAATATTTTGTAAGTTACTCTGCTATGATATAAATATACTCCTGTACTTGACTTATCCTGGGAAGTCAATGGTATGCATGTATGGGATCAGCTGTAGCGAGCTGGGTCCCCACGGGAGTAGTCGTTGCCCCTAGGTCGGGGTGCGACATTATCTTTCTCTATTTTGTGATTGAAATTATTGTCATAGAATGTAATAATACAATCGTCACAAAATGAATTCCAAGTAAGATGAGCACCAATGGAATGTAATCTTGTGACAAAAAACTATTTACCATGACAATCATAAATCATCATGGAATATTTGCATATTCTATGATGATTGTATTTTTGTTAAAAACTGAGATTGGCGTCCTTCAAAAAATTTGGTAGACTTCCAAATTTTGGCAGACTACTAAAAAATTTCGAGCTTATATAATGCCTATTTAAGTTTGGGCTGAATCCTACTTTCCTCTCATTATTTTGCACCTGCCCACTGCTAGTGCCACCACTTCACCATTGTACCACTATCACCATTGCTCATTTGTAACTTCCTTGGGATGGATATAATAGTTGAGCTAGTGAGAGACCAACCATTTGTGAGGTCGTCGGTCTTCGGTCTTGTGGTCGCCTTCGTCTTCATTTTCGTCTGTCCTGCGCAAGTCTTCACCAGTCTTCACACCCATAACCTTCCCTACTTCAGGAGGTACAATCATGGCCTGCTGCTTAATCCAAGCAAGCACGGTTTCCATGTCAGTGGAGAGCTTTGCCACTTGTTCGGCTAGGTTAGCTTGAACGGAGGTATCGCCAGACATTGTCGGGACGCGGCTATAGGAACCGTCGATTGATCGCCTGGATTTTCACCGGAGGTTTTGTAACCCTGGCGAGTCTTCACCATCCACAGGATATGAAAGTTGCTCTGATACCAACTTGATCCGTTTGAGGCCTAGCCTTGGTTTTCGCACTAGACTCGCCCAGATTCTAATATGCGGAATAACGGGATCTTACTCAGAAATACCGAAACCCAAAGGTTGATCAAAAACATAGTTCAAAGTAATTGCACAACTCTTTATTTCAAAGAGGGCTTTACACGTCGAACGTTAGACACTTGTCTACGTCGATGAACTATGTGTCTAAGACTTCAATCTGGACTCGATTGTATTCGATAGATTTTTGATGATCTAAACTAGTCTTATTACAAGGTATTTATAGTCCAATCGTATGAGTACGTATCAGACTCAATAACCTAACTAATCCTAAACGGATAAGCTTAGTTATATATATTCGGATCAGATTACAATTCCGAACAGGGAACGAATTCCTTTTCATGGTGGCGAACCAATCCATGGTCCCAAAACCTTTCCGAACACGGTTAAGGTTGCGAAACCTTTTCTAACACGGTTAAGGTCGCGAAGCCGTATGGGATCAGGATTTGAAGATCCTCCCGGATCATGGCACCTCTATGCCTGTCACTTGTCAGGGTATTCTTTCTACTTCCAATTTTTCTGCCCCTAATGTCTCTCATGTACCTCAATTAGCTATGCATCTCTTTTATGTTGGTCAGCTCACTGATAATAATTGTTTTGCTGGCTTTGGTCCCACTTCTTGTATTGTTCAGGATTGTCGGACCGGGACGATAGTTGGTACTGGCCTCTACCGTAGAAATCATCACCAGGGTCTCTACATCCTCAACTGCCTTCATCTTCCTTTCACCTCCGCTACTTCTTGTTAGTTGTCCACCTCTACTGCCACCATTACCTCTGTCAGCTTTTCTCAGTGGCATTATCATTTAGGTCATTTTGGTGGGTCTCGTCTCTTGTCTTTAGTGTGTCAGGGCGTTCTTGGTAGCATATCTGTTGGTACTACCATGGTCTATAAGGGTTGTAAGCTTGGCAAGCAGCTACAACTCCCTTATAGTTCGAGTGAGTCTATATTTGTATGTCCCTTTGACCTAATGCATTTTGATGTTTGGGGTCCAGCTCCTTTTACCTCAATGGGTGGTCATAAATATTATATGATATTTATTGATGACTGATCGCACCTAAAAGGGGTGTGATTGTGTAATGACCGCAAGTGGACGGTTGAACGTTGAGTACTTGAGAGTCGAATTCAATGAGGAACAAGCGTATTCGTGTTTCTAGCTTAATGGATCACTTATTAAGTATAAACAAGTTGGGCGTGTGTTTTTCTACAACTAATTCTACTACTAAAGCTATCAATCTAGGGTTTTAAAGTAGTAAAGAGCAAATATGAAATCTAGGGTTTGTAAGCAGGAATGAAAATCTAGGGTTTTGGGAGTTCAATACCATCCGACGTAATTCTATCCAAGGTCCGAGGATTGTAAGTTAATTTCAATCGTTTTCCAAGACAGATTAAGTTTCCAGTATGGTCGCTGGTACAATGGTCAGAAGATTGCTTCCACTGTTACATTTGGTGAAAGCCTCTCTCCTATTTAGGATCCTGCATAAAAGCACTAAGGACTCAAGAACTCCCCTAAATTCTTGCTAAGACTCAACTATTACGTTTGTTTCCGAACAAGAAATGCTACCAATTTAGCACTTATGAATGACTATTCTCACTTCACATGGATTTATTTTATGACTTCTTGTGGTCAATTTCTTTCTATTTATCAGTCTTTTGCCTCCATGATTTGCACACAGTTTGACTCTGCCATTCGTACCTTTCGATGTGATTCTGGTGGTGAGCAGGGCACTATTGTTCAGTACTCTTGTGCAAATGCCCATGTTCAAAATGGAGTTGCTGAATGCAAGCATCGGCACCTAATTGAGACTGCCCACACCCTACTGCTTGCCTCTCATGTGCCGCCTCAGTTTTGGGCTGAAGCTGTCTCCACAGCTGCTTATCTCATCAATCTTCAGCCGTCAACTACTCTTCAGGGGACGACTCCTCTTGAGCGTCTCTACAATCATTCTCCTCAGTATAATCATCTTTAATTGTGTCTTTGGTTGTACTTGTTTTGTTCTTCTGCAGTCTCGAGAGCGCAAAAAGCTGATTGCTCAGTCAGTGGAGTGTGTTTTCTTGGCTACAGCTCAGGGCATAAGGGTTATCGTTACTATGATCCTTTTGCACGGAAGATCAAAGTTTCATGTCAAGTCACTTTTGATGAGACTCGACTCTACTACTATCGTGCTTCCACCCCCAGGCCACTACTCCCCCTGAGACAATCTCGTTTCTGTCCATCCCTGACTCATCCCCACTACATTCTCTTAGGTCAACTCCACCTGCTCTTGCGGCACCTTCTATCTCTGACCTACCTACTCCACCTGCCCCAGCCCCTGTTGAGCCTCTACCTAGTTGTGCGCCTTCTTTCCAGTTTCACTACACTCAACGCCCTCCAGTTGTTTCTTAGACATCTTGTTCCCTCCACTTCCACTACTATTCAGGTGGAGTCCTCTTCACCTTTACCCTCTCTTGTTTCTCCTCGGTATGATCTTCGGGATCATTGTACCATCCGCGCTCCAGATCGGTATGCCTCGAAACAAATTGCTGCTGTCTCTAAGCCTCGCTCCTACCCTGTGGCTGCTTCCTATTCTGAGTGGTAGCTTTCCATGACCGAGGAGCTCAATGCTCTTCAGTATATTAGCAGTTGGGATCTTGTCCCTTTACCTGCTTATGCTACTCTTATCACATGCAAGTGGGTTTATAAGATCAAAACCAGGTCTAATGGAACCCTTGAGCGTTACAAGGCTCATCTTGGATCATCTTGTCGCATGTGGATTCCAACAAGAACATGGTCGGGACTATGATGAGACTTTTGCTCCAGTTGCCCATATGACTACTATTCGCACTCTCATTGCTATTGCTTCTATTTGATAGTGGTCTCCCTCCTAGCTAGATGTCAAAAATGCTTTCGTGAATGGTGACTTGCATGAAGAAGTCTACATGCAGCCACCTCCAAGTTTCTCTGCTCCTGAGGGTCATGTCTGCCGTCTTCCTCGTGCTCTCTATGGTCTCAAGGAAGCTCCTCAGGCTTCATTTGAGCTCTTTTCTTTTGTTGTAACTGCTGCCAACTTCTTTGTTAGCTCTCATGACCCTGCTCTCTTTGTTCACACCTTGATGAGGACATCACTATGACGGATACACACACTACTTCAATTCCATCATCTCCTATGCAAGGACCAATCAAAAGGGCACGTGCACGACAATTAAATTACCAGGTAAGTTCATCCCTAGGGTTACATACTTATGTTTTGGAGGATCTAATGATGATGTTCTTGTACTTATGAGTCATGGGATGTATCCACAAGGATGTAATTCTTCACCAAGGCAAGCTTCAGCCCAAGTTGTACACAAGATGGAGTCCAGTTCGGCCACCAGGGAGCAGCTCACTTTCAAATGAATATAAAAGCTGCATACGTAGCCTGTTTGGAATGTTTGAGCACTTTATGGAGAAGCCCACGACGTCATCTTTCCAACGGATCTAGCCCTACTTCCAAATTTCTTCTGAGTCGGTCGCAATCGTCCAAACAAGCTGCTGCTAGAATCTGTTTTGGGATTCTCGGTGCTGCGTCACCTCTTTTTTTTGGGCCACGGCCCATGTACCCTGCCTAGTGTTGCGAGGCAGCCCTAGCCTCCACCCCTCTCTCCTTTATATGGCTGAACTCCTCAAGTTCTTCCTTAGGTTATTTGCTACATTGTTTCCTGCTGCGTGAGATACAATTGTTCATCGGAGTAGTGTCGAAAGACCTAGTTTGGTAAAAGATAACCTCAGTTGTTCGTTCTGAAATTTCAGATTGCTTTGCATCTTGTTCTTGCTCATTTCTTCTACTGTGTGCAGGAATTAACCTTCATGGTAAGGTCATTCGGGCGTGAGCACGGTTCATCACGACATGTGCGTGGGTGTTGCAATTGCAAGGACTCAATCCCCACTGATTGAAAGCCATGGAACGCAAACGTCTCCGTTCCGCAAAGTATAATCTATCGGAAGATCGGGATGCGACATCCTCTCTTGATGTGACTCTTCTTCTCTATGTCAGTGACTTGATCATCATTGGTGATGATCCTGCTATATTGATTTTGTGAAGAAGTATCTTAGTGAGCAGTTTCTCATGTCTGATCTAGGTCTTTTACGTTACTTCTTAGGGATTGAGGTTACCTCTACACCTAATGGCTATTACCTCTCCCAGCAGAAGTTTGTTCAGGATCTTCTCAATCGTTCTGGCCTCACTGATCAACACACTGTTGACACTCCTATGGAGCTTCACCGTCAGCTCCATCCCACAGATGGCACTCCTCTCGATGATCCTACATGCTATCACCATCTTGTTGGGAGTCTAGTCTACCTCGGCAACACTCGTCTTGACATCACTCATGCTGTCCACATTCTCAGTCATTTTGTCTGTTCAACCACTCAGACTCACTAGAGTCATCTCCTTTGAGTTCTTCGTTATCTTCATGGTATGATGTCTCATCACTTGTTCTTCCCTCGCACTAGTACTATTCAACTTCAGGCGTATTCTGATGCGACCTGGGCTAATGATCCTTCTAATCGTCGGTCCCTTTTTGCCTGTTGTGTTTTCTTGGTTCCTCTCTTGTTTCCTAGAAGACTAAGAAGCAGACTGCAGTTTCCCATTCAAGTGCTGAGGCTGAGTTGACAGCTATGGCATTTGTGATTGCTGAGGTCACATGCTTACACTGGTTACTTGCTGATTTTGGTGTCCCGGTTTTGGCCCCAATGACTCTGATGTCCGACAGTACTGGTGCTATCAGTATTGCGAGAGATACAGTGAAGCATGAGCTCACCAAGCATATTGGTGTTGATGCTTCGTACACGCGGTCTCAGGTGTAGGAGTGAGTGATTTCTCTATAATATGTTCCTTTTGAGTTGCAACTTGTTGATTTCTTCACCAACCCGTAAACTCGGGCGCAACATATTTTTTCCTCTCCAAACTCAGTGTAACTGACCCACCATGAGTTTAAGGGGGTGTTAGATATATATGTATATGTCCATATGGCCCACGAGGCCCATTAGTCTGTACTCTATATATATTTGTTCCCAACCCTAATACAATCTGTCGCGCCCCCACCTTGGGAACAACGACTACTCCCGTGGAGATCCAGCTCGCTAAAGCTGATCCCATACATGCATACCATTGACTTCCCAGGATAAGTCAAGCACAGGAGTATATTTATATCACAGCAGAGTAACTTACAAAATATTTAAGCAGTGTGGCCTGCTGGCCTTAATACAACATAAAGAGATTACAATGCCTTCGCGGCATACAAGGTCTAGCAAAATAACAACTACACAGCGGAAGATAGGTGAACCCCCAGAGCAAGAAGATGATGGCAGAACAACACACATCAGGGCTCTGACAGAACTGGCTCTCCTCCTTCCGGATCCATGAAGTTCTCCACGCCTTCATCTTGATCCTGGAACACTCCATCTATTGGATTATAGGTTGCAAGGGTGAGTACTTACGTACTCAGCAAGTCATAGGTAAAAGTAGATACATATAGTAATGATGATATGAACCTATGCTAGTACAGAAGAATGGATGGTTATAAAATAGTGTTTTCCTTTATATCTCATCTCATGGCAGTATTTTAATAACATAACATTGCTATTCATGTTCACTATTTATAGCACTACCGCGACACGTCGACACATGACAGCCCACGGTAGCACCCCTTATCATGACAACACATGTCATTTGGGTAATCTTGACCTATCAAATTTTATGTAAAAAAAGCATACTGTGGCACACCTCATGGATTTAATCAACCGCAGCAGACTCCTATAAACCCGGAAGCTCAGAGTATTCAAATATGTTATTAACTCTGCAGAGAGGTACCAATTTACCCTCAAGATATTCCAATTTCATGCCCATCCTATCAAGATGATTAGACCCTTCCTCACTGCACAGTGTGAGTGACAAGGTAGAGATAACAAGAACTTTTATTATGTTTCACTCACAATTCACCCCTGACCCTGTGGTTTTCACGCAAACCACAGTTGTGGCGGGCTATACCCCCACCCCATACTACATCTTCCCATTATTGGGTTAGCGTGCATCATCACATCCAGTGATATGTGTAGGAGCCGCACTCCATGCCAATCGTGCACAACTTTCCATCTCATGCAGGGTTTCATGTGCGATCCGCAGACTTACTTGTTCAGTCCTGTCCCATACCAGGCTTTCGGTTAGCACATTTTTCATGCCACTAGACGCACAACACAAGGTTCTAGTCCTTATATGCCAGTGACCAGACCATCCATAACCATGCACATCCAGTGCCACCACCATTCCATACCAAACTCTGGTCATGGCTAGGAGTTTTATTTCATGAATATACATAAATACACATATAATAGTTCATGGCTCATTACTTGATCATTTCACATTTCACAGGCATTCAGCCTTTTACTGCCATTTCATATCTCAATCATTCTTTCTCATGAAATACTACTTATATTCAAGGTTATATTATAGCAACTCTTAAAATATAGGACCAAAATGTTCAAGAATATGACTTGCCTTCCACGTCGTAAAAATCAGCAGTTGGTGTTGGGTCAACAGTGAAGTCCTTGAACTCAGCTTCTGGATCTACTCGGCGACAAACATCACACAATAATTACTAACTATATTAAAATGTTTTATGATCTACATGCAGATATGCTTTAAAAAGAATAACTGAACGGTACTGAAAATGATTGAGACTACAAGCTGAACTGAGTCGAGATTCTAGGGTTTCAAGGAATCTGGGCTAAGATTGAGTATTGGAGGTTATTAGAGTTTCAAGACATCAAAATCGACATAGGGTTCACGGCTGGTTTGATCAAAAGCAGCGAATGTCAATAGATCGACATTCGGTTCAAGGCCTAACATGGCTTTGGTTGGCTTTAGAGTGCTTTTCTCAAGATATGGCAGTGGAAGAAAATGTAGAACATGACTCTAAAAGTTTGGATCAAAGCATTAGGTGCACAATGAAGCAAGGCATCTGTTTGACAAAGTGGTTTTGGTAGAAAAGTCCAGGAGTTCAAAGAATTTGCAAAAATACCCCTAGACACATTGAGCTAAATGTCTGTGCATTGCCAATTTCTAGGGTTTTGAGTATTTGATCGATTTGCTTGAGCTTTGCTTCGCCAACTATGTCTAGGAGGTAGGCGAAGACAACAGGAACTCATTGGTGGTGGTTTCAGGAACTAAGATGGCCGGACGGCGATGAACGGCGATGAGGAAGTACGTTGGCGACACGGCACAGCACAAGTATTGGACAGATTCTTGGCATAGCGATATCTTGTGATTTTGTGTAGAACTAGAGATCGAGATAGTGGAGAGATATGCTTAGGAGGTCGAGGCGAAGGTTCGGGACAAGGTGGCATCGCCGGCGGTGGCTGGAGACGAATTCCGATGAACCACGCCGAAGAAGACACTGGATTTGAGCAAATTTGATACACAGTTCTGGAGATAAATTGCTCACTGTGAGAGCAAGAGGGAGGTGAGGGGAAAACTTCTGGTAGGGTCAATTTGGCCGGAGGAACGGCGGTGTGGCCTGGCGACGTGAGCCGGTCGCCGGTGGCGCGCAAATTTTGGAAAAGCTCAAATTTGAAATCTGAAAGCACATGCTTGCTGGAGGGGTTCTACTGATCATATAACTCTTCTAAGAGGTGAGCTAATTCGGGCTAAATCGATCAGCATTGCCGAAACAGGGAAATCTCAATCTTCGGTGATCGCCAGTGTTAGGGGTCGCCGGAGTTCAATTAGATGCTGCTACACAGAGAGATGGATAAGGGGTACTCACTGGTGAAGATGGATTGGAGAAAGGTGCAGTGGATTGAGCTAGCACCGTGCTCCTCCTCGGCAGCTCGCCGGAGAAGAAGAAGAAACGAGGAGTTTTTGAGACTTAACTGATTTTCTAGTGAGGTGGAGTTTGTACAGGGTGAAGGGTGTTTAAATAGCAGAAGGTGAGAGCTCTCGAGACTTGGAGTGACAAGGAGAGATGTTGAATCAATCGGCGAGATGATGACAGCGGCGAAGAAACAGCGGCAGTGACGGGACGGCGAGCAGGCGGCTCTGCACTGTTCGAATTGTCGGCTCGTTGGGACTTGGCGCTGGGTGGTGCAAAGCGGTAGCGACAAAGCTGGCACGACGAGGCGATGCGGCGCGAAGTTGCTGACAAAAGTGCTGCTGCGGTCGCTGTTGGTTGCTGGCGCTGCCACGGCGACGGCGTAGGCGCAGAGACGTGCGCACATGCAATTACAAACGAGCACGTGCACGAGCAAAGGCAAAGCTTGGCCGGTGACGAGTAGGCACGGCGAAAAGCATGGTGAGGCGAGGCACTGGTCGCTGGTCGAAAAGGCTGGGAAGCTCTAGTCGAATCTGGACTTAAATGCAATTACAGGAATTTGGGTTTAGGACTAATCTGTAAAATCTGAGATTTAAGTGATTAGGGCTGATTTTGACTTCAAAACTCTAGCAAACTTTTTTCAGCAAATAATTTGGCAAAGGTAGAAAATAATATTTGGGATATTTGGAAAGTTTTCAAATAAAATGAAAACATAGTAAATTTAGGGTATTTCAAATCTAGACTTTATCAATATTGCAATTCTGGGATTTAGGATAGGATTTTGATATCTCACAGAAGAAGATTTTGTGTTGAATAGCATTTGGGAGGTGTTCCCCGAATCAGATTTGGATTTGGAGTTGGTTTGCAACATTTGCCCTTTTCAGGCTTCTAGAAGATCTGGAAAAGGACTGAACTATGATACTATTTGGACTGATTTGTGAAAAGGGTCTAGATGTGGAATCTAGTTGCCAACTTTTTGGATTAAGGTATTGGCATACCCATGATCATAATCCAAGAATAATCTGGTCTAGATTAGGTCGAGATTGATTAAATCAGGGTTCAGTGTATTTAGGGTAATTAACTTAATTCTGTTTTCGAAAACAAAATGGTTTGACAAATCTGAGAATTAGAGATGAAATTGAATCTAGCTTCTGAAGACTTTTATACTCAGAATAAGTAGTAGATCAAATCTGGAAAGACAGATCTTGATTTGGGTTGACAGGGAAGATTTTGAGATTTTAGGGCTTAAGATAGAATAAGTCTGGGTTGATGTGGCTGATCTTGAAGAGACATATGCATGCATGACTTTTTATGAAAGAAATTTTCACCCCAAACCCAGGGTGTTACACAATCTATTGGTTGAGTTTCTAACACTATTTACCTTTGTTTGAGATCGCTTATGAATAATTCCAACAAATGCAGCAAATGCAATACACAACACAACTTGATGACAATAGAGATGACACATGGGTGCTAATGGGCTCAAACACAGAACAATTTTGCACGAAAAAAGTCTACAACTTATTGAGAGGCAGGCGTGGTATGTCGCACATTTTTTCAAACTACTGGAGTAATAATTGTATGATGAAATACAAGATATTCTTTTGGATCTTTCTTTATGAAAGATTAAATTGTTGATATCTTCTTTTCCAGAAAAATTTGCTCTCCAATCATATGATTGTGAATTATGTCAACAAGCACTCTAGAGACTCAAGGCATATGATCTTTCATTGCAACTTTGCTAAAATGTGTTTGCATTTAATTGGGTTCAACCGGAATGTTATCTCTCCATGAAATGCAAATGCTGGAGAAATCTAATCATGTGCACATCGCAAATTTACAAATAAAGTGTTAATTGTTGCATTATGGAATATTTAGAAAATTAAAAAATAAGGCAATTTTCCAAATGCAAATAAGTGATGCTAATCATTGGCCATTTTGCTAACAACTTGAAGTTGATAGTAGAGTATCAGAGAACGTAAAAACTAATTTTGAGATGGCTCCATTTACATCTTTAACTTCTTTGTAAATATGTACATATTTTTTCTTTCTTTTGTTTTCTTTTATACATCTTTTATTTTTTTATAAAATCACAGTAGATGTCTTTCCTACTGTTTTATTTTAAAAGTGGTTCACAATAAGTTCTTATAACTCCAATCCTTCACAAATTATTTTATTGAAAAAGTTTAACTGATGTGGCATCTTATATGTTCATCCAGTAAGACCATCCCCAATGGTTGCCTAACTCTTAAAAGAGAGAGAGTGCCACATAAGTATAAAACCTTTTAGAGTCAAGCATTTTAATGGCCTAGATTTTAGAAGAGACTTTAGAAGATAAAATAAAAAAATTAGGTGAAATTAGTTCCATAGTACTGCAAAAGTGTTAAATTAGCAGAATACAACTCAAACATTTAAGCTTTGCTAGGATTTGCTACTTATTTTTGAATTTTCATATTTCTTGGTATTTTATTCTTTTCATAAATGCCAACTTTGCTCCCTTTTGTCTCCTCTCCTTCGTATCCACCATCTCATTCCTGTTCAAGGACTCCACGCATGTTTTTTTTTTTCAGAAATGCTCCGGTCTCAAACAGCCTCGAGCGTTCTCTACTCTCCTCTCCTTTGTGTCTAACAATGAGGAGCTCTTGTTGCTCCATGAGCCCATGAAGTCCAGCGGTGGCCTCCATCCTCCACAATATGTGAAGCCTACTTAGCTATGCTGTGCAACTCCATGACCTCACCATGGCTGTCGTGTCATGATCATCAATGGCCTTCTACATTATCCCTATGGCGAGCTCTGGCGGGCTCCCAAGGAGCATCCCCACGGGCATGTCGGTGAAGATGCCTTGGACGAGGTTACCGAAGTAGGCCAACGACAATGCCGAGTCGGGGCGACCGTGGAAATCAGCGAAGATAGCAAACACAGTGATGTCGATGGGCCAAGTTTGCATGAGTAGGACACAATGCACCATATGTGCGTACCGAGGCACTGGAACATAAAGAGTGGCTTTGCACTCAGTGGAAGTGCGGCATGGGTGGTCGCCTTGATGCATGCCACAACAGCCTCCTATAAATTGAAGACACTTGTGACAAGCGGTTTCTTGGGCCCATTGGGATCGGCCTTCTTGTTGGACTTGGTGAACGCTGAGAGGGTGAGGTGGACACAGCTGTAGATCAGGAGGTTGGACAGTGCACCAACGCTGCGGCAAAGCTCAGCCCAGGAGGTCATGAAGTGCCATGTCGAGGTGCCAAGAGGGCAACGTGGTTGAAGGCGCAGCTGATGGGCAGGCCACCCTTTAGCTTCATGAATTACGGGTGTGTTTGGTTGTCCATCCTAGATTCCTCATGCAGCATAGGAGGGGTATGATTTTTTGGCTGTGTTTATCCTAGACCATTCTTCCTAGACCATACATACCAAAACAAGGAATATTCCCTGATTATGCTGGTACATATCATCGTGCTGTATAGTACCACATGAGACGCCCTTCTTTTTTGTACCAGTTGGCACGACGAAAAAAATGTGTGCTAGTTGCATTCACCTCGCAAACCCTACTGCGTCCTTGTCTCCATCACCTCCATCTCCCCCTCCCTCTTGCCTCCATCGCCTCCTTGCCTCCACCCCCCTCTCCTTCTCGTCTCCATCTCCCTCTCCTTCTCGTCCCCTCCACATCACCGTTGCCAGCGGGGCTGGGTTGCATTGCCGCACCAACTTGGTGAACTTCCTCCACTCATCCCCCTTTTTGCCCCTTCCTCTTGCATTAATCGGTACATATCTACTCCTTTCTCCACTATTTACTTCAAATTGATGTTATTTGTGGTGAATCATAGTAGATTTACCCCTTTATTTCTGATGATTATGTCTTCATGCTTGGTATTATGTTTATATGATCCGGAAGGATCTTCAAGTCCTAATCGCATACGGCTTCGCGACCTTAACTGTGTTCAGAAAGGTTTCACGACCATGGATGAGTCCGCGACCATGGATTGGTTCGCGACCATGAAAACGTATTCGTTCCCTATTCGGAATTGCAATCCGATCCAAATATATATAACTAAGCCTATCTATTTAGGATTAGTTAGTTATATGAGTCTAATACGTTTAGGTTATTGAGTCAGATACGTACTCATACAATTGGACTATAAATACCTTGTAATAGGACTAGTTTAGATCATCAAATACAATCGAAAAGTCATACAACTTATTTGAGTTTTAGACACTTATAGTTCCTTCGACGTAGGAAAGTGTGCCTAACGTTTGACGTGTAAAGCCCTCTTTGAAATAAAGAGTTGTGCAATTACTTTGAACTGAGTTTTCGATCAACCTTTGGGTTTCGGTATTTTCGAGTAAGATCTCGTTATTCCGCATATTAGAATCTGGGCGACTCTAGTGCGAAAACCAAGGCTAGGTCTCAAACGGATCAAGTTGGTATCAAAGCAACTTTCCTATCCTGTGGATGGTGAAGACTCGCCAGGGTTACAAAACCTCCGGTGAAAATCCAGGCGATCAATCGACGGTTCCTATAGCCGCGTCTCCGACCATGTTTGACGATACCTCCGTTCAAACTAACCTAGCCGAACAAGTGGCTAAGCTCTCCACTGACATAGAAACCGTGCTTGCTTGGATTAAGCAGCAGGCCATGATTGTACCTCCTGAAGTAGGGAAGGTTATAGGTGTGAAGACTGGTGAAGACTTGCGCAGGACAGACGAAAATGAAGACGAAGGCGACCACAAGACCGACGACCTCGCCAACACCTCCTTACCAGTCAGATCTTTTAAGGTCGATGCTAAGATTGATATACCCATATATGATGGGGTGATCGATGCTGAGAAACTGGATTCTTGGATTGACCAATTTGAGACCTACTTTGACCTGAAAAGGTTCAGTAGCGCTCAAAAGGTGAAGTTCGCACCTTTGAAGATGAAGGACCAAGCCAAGACTTGGTGGAAGGCCCTTGTCGCCAGTGGTGAAGCTGACGACCTTGCGTGGGGTTAATTCAAACGACTTCCGCGACAAGAATTCTATCCGATGGGTTACCTTGAGGAGAGATGGGAGCGTTGGCACAGATTGTACCAATGACGCGACCAGACCGTCCAAGACTATGCTACGGAATTCCGGAGACAAGCAATGGTCATCGGCATCTCACTGTACGATCCTCAGGTATTTCAGAAATACACATCTGGACTTCAAAAATCGATCAGTACTGAGCTAAGTCTGTTCGGCGTCCAAGACATCGCGACCGCAAGCACAACTGCTATGGCGATTGAGAAGAAGAACAAATCCCGCAGCGACAAAAGCACAAAGGAAAGTGCGACCTCGACAAAGAAAAAGCTGAGTCCAAAGAAGAACGCTTCAAAATCAAGCACAGGTGCCTTTTGTGAACATTGTCAAGTCATAGAACATACCAAGGATAAATGCTATAAGCTTCATCCAGAACTTCGACCAAAGAAAAAAGACCAGGGAAAAGAACAGCCACGGCTACTACGACTTCATCTGACGAAGAAGATGTCCGAGTGAATTCGGTTAATGAGGCGGATACGACCTTGTCTCTGATGGCAATGCCGAAGGAGAAGGGTTTGGATCCACCGAACGACCATCACCCAACGGAGGACTTGTTCACCATCAACATCTAGGTGAAGCACGAAGTGGTCGCAGCGATATTCGATCCCAGAAGTCAGAAGAATCTGGTCTCCGCTGGACTGGTTCGGCGACTTGGTTTGAAGACAACCACACACCCGCCACCATATCCACTGGGTTGGTTTACATCCGACATGAACCAATAGATTACGAGTCAGTGTGTGTTGAAGTTTGCGATCTCTGCACGATATATCGATGAGGTGCAATGCGATGTTGTCCCTATCGATATCTGTCAGGAGATCTTTGGGAGTCCGTATTTGTATGATCGAGACGCTCACTTCCATCGGCGAGCGCAAGAGTATGACCTCACCAAAGACGGAGTTAAGTTCGTGATCAGTAGAGACACTCACGTCAACACTTTGAACTTGATTACCGCAAATCAGGCCAAACGAATTGTTAATGCATGTCACAAATATGTGCTTTTCATGATTCGACCCATTGGTCAAAGTGAGGGTACTCAACCAATATTGTCGTTGGCGTGCCGAGAGGATTCTGGTCGTTTGTCGGGACAGCTGGAGAAATACAGTGATCTGTTCGAGACTACCCAGGGTCGTCCGCCGAAACGTCCAGTCAAGCACAAAAATTCAACTTGTGTCCGATGCGACACTGCCCAATCTGAGTATGTATCGCAACTCAATATTGGAGAATGAAGAGATCAAGAGACAACTTGGTGAGTTGTTGAACGATGGTGTCATTCAACCGAGTAGTTCACCTTGTGGATCTCCTGTGGTGTTAGTGCCAAAGAAAGATGGGACTTGGCGTATGTGCATCGACTACCGAGCAGTGAACAAGATCACCATCAAGAACCGGTACCCCGTTCCTCATATTGACGACCTGCTAGACCAATTGAAGCATGTCGTTGTCTTCTTGAAATTGGATCTTAAGTCAAGATATCATCAAGTCAGCATCCGAGAGGAGGATACGTGGAAGACCACGTTCAAAACACGACAAGGTCTGTTCGAATGGCTGGTCATGCCGTTTGGTCTCTGCAACGCCCTAGCAACTTTCATGCGTCTGATGAATGACATATTGAGACAGTTCATCGAAGACTTTGTGATCGTTTACCTCGACGACATACTACTTTATAGTCATTCATGGGATCAGCACCTCATTCATGTTGAAAAGGTGTTCGAACAGCTTCGGCAACATCGACTTCGCCTCAACTATAAGAAGTACGAGTTCGGCGAGCAAACTCGACTTTACCTAGGATTCCTGGTCGGCAATGGTATGTTGCAAATCGACCCAGATAAGGTACAAGTGATTCGCGAGTGGCCGCTACCGCGAACAGTTACAGACGTGCGTAGGTTTGTGAGAGCATGCCAATATCTTCGAAAGTTCATCCGACACTTCTCGATTATGGCTTCTCCATTGCATGCGTTAACCAGGATCGATCAGAAGTTTGAGTGGACTGGGAAACATGAGGACACGTTTCTATTACTGAAAAGGAAGATCCGCGAGGCGCCTGTGTTAGCTTTGCGGAATCTCCAGAAACCATTCGAGCTAGAAATCGATGCCTCAGGTTATGCGATGGGCGCAGTGCTCATGCAACAAGATCGACCAGTGGCATATCACTCTGAATTATTCCAGGGAGCTCAGAAGAACTACCTGACTTATGACAAAGAGTTGTATGCACTGCATCAGGCCGTGAAACATTGGCGGTGTTATCTCTTGGGTAAAGAGACTATTGTCTACACCAACCATCAACCGTTGCAAGCTCGGCACATGAAGTGGATGTCGTATCTGCATCAGTTTAATCTGGTAATTAAGTACAAGAAGGACGTACACAACAAATTGGCGGACATGTTGTCGCGACCACCAGTTACGACCCTCTGTTTATCAGCATTCATGTAGATCAAGCCCTCATGTCATGATGAATATGCCACTATGTACAGTGAAGACCCTGATTTTCAAATAGCACTGATTGAGCTCGAAACAGGGAAACCTACAGAGTTCGTTTGGCGAGAAGGACTCTTGTACAAGGGCAATTTACTTTGCATACCTCGTGGAGCACCTCGAATTCAATGGATGTGAGAAGTGCACACATCGAAGGTAGCTGGTCACTTTGGGGTTACAAAGACGTTGCAAAATCTTCACCGACATGTGTTCTGGCCGCGTATGCAGCAAGATGTGGCTAGTTTGTTTGAGGTTGTGGTCTCTACAGCATCTCGAAACTGGCAAACCGAAAATTAAGTTTGTACACTCCTTTGCCAGTTCCATCGCGACCATGGGAGAGCATATCCATGGATTTCTTGGGAGGATTGCCTAAGACCCGACGTGGCAACGACTATCTATTCGTGATCGTTGATTGGTTCTCCAAAATGATTATTCTTATGCCTTGTCGAAAGACTATCACGGGAGAAGAAGCAGCTCGGGTATTCTTTCAACACATTTGGACACACTTCGAACTATAGACTTCTATTGTGTCTGATCGCGATACCCGGTTCCTTAGTCACTTTTGGCGATCGCTCTGGACGATGATGGACACCAAGCTAAAGAAGAGTACTACCTTTCATCCGCAAACTGATGGTCAAACCGAGGTGGTAAATCACACAGTCGTTCATCTTTTGAGAGGATATAACTCGAAGCACCCGAAGACTTGGCATGAAAGCATGCCGTACCTGCAGTTTGCTTTTAATCGAGCAATGCATGGTTCGACTGGAAAGTCGCCGTTTGAGGTATATTTAGGGTTTCTACCACAGAGTCCATTCGACATGGAGTTTGTGATTCCTACCTCAGCACAGAATAGTAAGGAAGCATCTGATCAGGATCAAGCACAAAAGTTTCTGGAAGGTATTCAATGACTCCATCGTGAGGTTGAACAGAACTTGCTGAAAGCTCAACTCAAGTACAAGGCGTGACATGATCGGCACTGAGTTGATGCACAATTTCAAGAAGGTGATATGGTATGGTTACATCTGAGTAAGGAGAGACTTAAAGGGGAAGGTAAGAAACTCAAACTCATTTGTTATGGTCCTTTTCAAATTTTGCGGAAAGTAGGTAATAATGCTTGTCAACTCGAGTTACCTCCATAAACGGATATTTACTCGGTTGTCAACGTTGAGCACCTCAAACTCTTCGAGCCTTCAATGCTGGATGATGAGCCAAATACTATAGTACCATCTGTTGAAGACTTGGTCTATCAATGAGACGAACCTCTACGTGAAGATGTGATTTTGGAGAAGAAGGTGACTACCACCCCAGTGGCACCAAGGAGACTTTTCGAATCAGTCAGAAAGATCAACGGGCACATGCGGCAAAGTGGTACATCAGAGAACATGGACAAGCCCAATTTCCACATCTCCAATTTGATCGAGAGGTTGCAACAGGGGTTGGCTCCTTCTCAACAAGGGAGTCATGATCCGGGAGGATCTTCAAGTCCTGATCACATACGGCTTCGCAACCTTAACCGTATTCGGAAAGATTTCGCGACCATGGATGGCACTACTACAGAATTCATTATCACAGTCGGGTCAAAACAATCATCACAGACAGTTCTTACCCATCAGTGATATTCGAGTCAGTGATAATCATGTACTATCACTGACATTTTTGAACCGTTTGTGATCTTTCCCTTCACAGACTGTTATAAGATCAAAACCGTCTGTGATACTCATACTACACAGACTGTTATAACATCAGAACCGTCTGTGATACTCATACTACACAGACTGTTATAACATCTGAACCGTCTGTGATACTCCTAATGCACAGACTATTATAACATCAAAGCCGTCTGAGATACTCATACTACCACAGACGGTTTTGATCTCAGAACCGTCAGTAATAATATGAGTATCGCAGACGGTTCTGATGTCAAAACCATCTGGGATACTCACATTATCACAGACGGTTATGAAATCATAACCGTTTGTGATACTCAAATTATCAGAGACGGTTATAACCTCAGAACCGTCTGCGATACTCACATTATTACTGACGGTTCTGATGTCAAAACCATCTGGGATACTCACATGATCACAAACGGTTATGAAATCATAACCGTCTGCGATAATCACATTATCAGGGATGGTTATAACCTCAGAGCCGTCTGTGATACTCAAATTATCAGAGACGGTTATAACCTCAGAACTGTCTGTGATACTCACATTATTACTAACGGGCCGTCTGAGATCAAAACCGTCTGTGATACTCATATTATCAGAGACGATTATGACCTAGGAGCCATCTGTGATGGCATCCTTATCACAGACGGTTGTTTCAGAACCGTCTGTGTATTTAGAGTATCACAGACGGCTTTGAGGTCAAAACCATCTGCGATATTGTCATTATCAGCGACGGTGGTAATCTTGGAACCGTCTGTGATTGTTTTCTTATCACAGACGGTTTTTAGGTCAAAACCATCTGTGCTAGTGTTATAATAGCATTTCATATATACAGTTCATGAATTTCATACATGCACAGTACTCAAATATATACAGTTCATTTCATACATGCACAGTACTCAAATATATACAGTCTCATATATACATGCACACAACTTAGAAACATGTACAATAGCATTTCATATATACAGCACAGAACTCAGAAATATGTACAATTGAGATTGAACAAATAAATATAATCGACAATTAAAGTCAGTGTGTTAGATCTACAAATAAATGTAAGTCCACACTAATACGAACCTTGCGAGTCCCTAAACTTCCCCTTGGTTGATATGACCTCCGCAAGGAAAAACTCAGCGAGGATCCCTTGAACAATACTAATCTCCTGAGGGTCAAAGCTTTCCGAAGGGAAGTTGACCCCCTACAGCAAGAGTTGGTACAGAAAAATTAGCTCAATGCAGTTGTAAATTCTGCCAAATCGATACAAAGGGGAGCAGTTGTATACCTCGGGGAAATCTGGGCGGTGAGGGGTGATGATCAGGTCATACATGTGGCGCATCACGTAGAACCCACATGTATTGTCGTCCGGCTGCTGATGGCACTGCCAATTTACAGACCGAGAGTTAGTTGGGGACACGTTATAAAGTAAAACAGATGCCAATTGAAATTTGTACCAAAAATTGTAACCACTGAAACTTATCGGCTCGCCGCTCGTGTTGTCACCCTCGCTCGGCAAAGTAGTTCGTGAAAGCCCTGTAGATAGTCAAAATTGACAGTTTGAGGATAGTCGAAATTGACAATTTGAGGATAGTAAATCTAGATGCATGCAAGACAGGTCCACATGAATATCATCACCTTTTGAATACATCTCGTACGCCGCAATACGAGTACCCTTTCCTCTGCAATGAATCAAGGTAGAACACCTTGTTCCTTTTCGGAATAAGTAGCAACAGGATCCAGTGGTAGCTACATGTTACATGTAAAGAATTAAAAATTTAATCTAAGTTTGGGGGTGTGCACATGGAGACACTAATCTACGGGTGAAGTACTGATAAAAGCACTCACCTCTGGTTGTAGGGTACAAGTATGTACTCCTTGTCGACCTGAGCAAGCAACCATCTTTTGATGTAGTCGACAACGAAGTCTGCGTCAGTCCTAAACATCACCTAGGCGACCATCTGGGGGTCCAAGAAACCAACAGGTATGCCCTTAGATTTGGCATAGCTGGTCATGCAGCTGCACGGAAGTAACCAATTAATAAAAGACATATATCCGTATATGCACGAACAGGCGTAGGATAGTAGGATACTTACAGCACCCAAGACCGTAGGATTGACAAGTCGAGCGCATCTTTGTTCAGTAAATTGTGCAGGTCTTCGAAGGTCATTGGGTAGGTCCCAACGTCGTTATGGAACTCTTCCATGGTGTACTTGACCATGATGTGCGTCGGACGCTGCGTCCTGGTCTGGTTTGTCCTCCTCATGTACCATGCATGCAGGCTCTGGCATGCTAACCCCATGCTCGAAATTGCGGTATCGGAGGCCATGGGCATCCCCAGAGCGAATGGCATGAGAGCTGGCGCACTCTTCTCGCTCTCCTTCGCCGGGCTCTTCTTTGCTTTTCCCCTACTAGGCAGCTTCTTGAATGGTTGCCTCCTAGTCGGAGTCAGCTTCGTCATCGGACCCGTTGGTTGGCTTCTCGGAGGGGTCGGCTGGCTAGTAGGCCATGTGTCGGTCTGTGATGTCTGTGATATAAGAACCTACGTATTAGGACACTAACTCTGAGGGCTATTATTACAGTATGAATTATGAAACTGGGGGGGAATTACCTCATCCAGGACGATGTCTTTCTTGGGCCATTGCACGAACGTGTGCACCGCATCCCCGAGAGTGGTAATCTCGTCGTTCGGTGGTTTCTCCAACGGAAAACCCTTGCAATGGTCAAAGACTCTGTCCACCTGGACCCGTGCAAAACCCTCACATAGAGGGGCACCGTGGATTGTGGCCCCCGCCGTGCATGGTTGCGCCATCCCACGGCCAGCCTCGATTGGGAAGAGACCAGCCAGCACCATAAGCTTGCAGGAGGCGGGTTCCTACAAACAGTGCGCATTAACATATTGAATTTCACCGCTTTTCACTTTCAAATGAATTAACATAGACAAACGGTCATTACCTGCAGAAAGTCCACCGGATACATTGGAGAGGGCTCCGTCTGCGAAGACCCCGGCGCAGACGTGCAGCTACTACGGTGGCCAAGAATGGGGGTCGGTACTTCCGCTGCTAGAAGGGGGTTGCCCTGGGTCACCTTTCTTAGCTCTTCATACATGGACCGCATCTCTGACAACTGCTGCAGGAGTGCTTTGTCCCGAACAGTGAACTCCGATCGCATCTCCTCCTTGAGCCTTTCATCGCGGGCTTGGTGGGATCTCTTTCTCCTCTTAGCCGCCTCCTCATCATCAGGGAAACCATGCCTCCAAGGCACAGTGGCACCGAGGCCGCGCACGCAGCCTGGATGCTCCTTGTTTCCTAGCGCCGCTGTGAGGATATCCCTGTCCCTCCTCGGGTTGAACTCTCCAGATGCTGCCTGCACACTCAGCATCACTTGCAACAGGAGAACTTAGCAATACAACCCATTGCATGCGTGTTACGAGGATAGTACATGATCGGACAATCTTACCAGCCGGTCGATCACTTCCCTGTCTGCAGGGTTATTCACAGAGACGCTTCCGGAGGAGGTCATCGTTGATCTTGCTCGGCACCAATTGCGGGCGTGCACGTCTGTTATGCCCGCATAAGGACTGCCGACCGAAGACTGGGAAGCCTTCTCGTCCTGCTTCCTCCACAACGCCTTCTTCCCCACATACCCACCACTGCCTAGTCTGTGTGGGTGGGTATTCTTGGCCTGGTTAGCCTGGCCCTTCGCACTAAGCTCCTGGAACTCTGGCTTGGCCTTCATCTCGATGAATTGCTACCATGCCTCGGGAGTCACAAAAGGGAAGTCATCGAAGGGGGTCTTCGACTCCTTCACATAGAGCCTGACAAGGTGGCTCTTGAAGTTCCTCCACGCCTTGTTTATTGACATCAGTGTCCTCTGGCGGATGGTGAAGTGGCGATCCTCAAGAATGTGAAACGCCGTCTGCATTTCTTCCCACAGCGCATCCTTGCACTTTGGGGGCACTTGACCCCAGTCGGAGGTGGTGATGGGCACGCACTCCCTTGCCACTTTGCCGCATAGTGAGCGGTACTGACCGACAAGTTTGTCCGGAGCTTCCGGCACACCATTGTCGTCAAACTGGACGTGCTACTTTTCCCGCTTGTCCAGACGCGTGCATGTCGTCCGGCCTCGCCCCTTTCTCTTCTGCGGCTTGGTCATGGTGGACGCGGCGACCTCCGGCCCAGGCGTCTCATCGCCAGCGAGGTCACTCTGACTCCCCGAGTGGTGCATTTCGTCACCAGACATATCAGTTCCTAACATAAGTGAAAGAGAGAACAGTTTAAGTAAATTTGCAACTAATAATTCTATAACAAAACCTATATACTTATAATTAACCAAGAATGACAGAAACGGTGGGGAGGCGATGGAGGTGATCGCGTCGGAAGGCGAGAGGGCGATGGAGGTGATCGTGCCTGACGGTGGAAAGGTGATGCAGGTGATCGCGACGGACGGAGAGGAGGAGATGGAGGAGATCGCGACGGACTGTGGGGAGGCGATGGAGGTGATCGCGACGGACGGTGCGAGGGCGCAAAGAGCTAGGGCAAACAGTTGCGAAGTTTGGAAATGAGCGGGACAAAGCCCACCTTGAACTATGTACCGCGTAGAGATTATCACAGTCGATCCACCATTCACAACCGTCTGTGATATTATTATCACAGTCGGTTCTCATGTCAGAACTGTCTGTGATAATCTCCATAGTGATAATCTCCAGAGAGATTATCACAGACGGTTTTGAGTTGAGAACTGACTATGACTGAGATTATCATAGACGGTTTGGACTTGAGAACCGACGGTGCACATTAAGAACTCGAAGGGTCGGACACTGTTGGGAAAATCACAGTCGATTCTATATTCATAACCGTCTGTAATAATATTATCACAGTCGGTTCTCAAATAAAAACCGTCTGTGATAATCTACGTAGTGAGAGATTATCACAGACAGTTTTGAGTTGAGAACCGACTGTGACTAAGATTATCACAGACGGTTTGGACTTGAGAATCGACGGTGCACGTTAAGAACTCGAAGCGTCGAACACTGTTGGGAATATCACAGTCAATTCTATATTCATAACCGTCTGTGATAATATTATCACAGTCGGTTCTCAAATAAAAATCGTCTGTGAGACGGTTTTGAGTTGAGAACCGACTGTGACTTAGATTATCATAGATGATTTGGACTTGAGAACCGACCGTGCACGTTAAGACTTGAAGCGTCGGAGACGCTTTTAGGAATATCACAGTCGGTTCTATATTCATACCCATCTGTGATAATTCATAACCATGTGTGATAATCTCTCTATTGAACGTAAGTTTTACAACTTGAAATTGATCTGTAGCTCTTCAACTCTGAATGCTCGAAAACTTGTTTTAAATGAACACTCAGATATTTCAAATGTAGTCCAAATGCTCTGTAAATTGGTTACAGTGTACGTAGATCTGAAAATTGGTTACAATGTGGAGCATGCTCAAATAAATTTAACATACAATGTGGAGCATGCTCAAGTTAATGTTACATACAAATGGGGACTTTGACCGACAATTTCCACATACACAGCCATGTTATCCTCAACTTTTCACTTGCCGCGGCCCTGCAAAGACGAGAATTACAGGAGATATAAGCTATACCGATGGAAACAGAGAGATAAGGATGTACGGTTGATTACCTTTAAAGTATAACCCTTCCTGGTGATCCATACGCATGTAACTGGTTTCGTCGGTGTCTTCAGTATCGACCTGTACACCATCTCCAAATGGAGGAATCTCATCAAATTGATTGTATTCCTCCTCGTCTACGACATTTTCAACTCCAACAATCCTTCTCTTGCCATGAAGGACGACGTGCCACTTCTTATTGGCCGGGTCAGTGACATAAATGACCTGAATGGCTTGCTTTGCAAGATGAATGGCTCATCTTTATAAGCAACTCGATCGAGATCCACATAAGTGAAACCGTAACTGTCAACCTTCACACCCTGTGGGATTTGGACCCATCAGCATCGAAACAGGGGAATCTTGAACAGTACGTAATCGAGCTCCCAAATTTCTTCAATGAACCCATAGTACGAGTCCAATCCACGTACTACCGTTGTTGGGCCTGTTTCGCTAAACTGCTCATGGAAAGCTTCTACGCTCACTCCACTATTTTGCACAGTGCTCTTTCGATCTTGAGCTTTCGTGTAAAATGTGTACCCATTGATGTCGTATCACTGCCATGTCTGTACAGTAAACGTGGGCCCTTTTGCCAACCATTTAAGGTTGTCACTTGCGGACTCTCCGGTGATTCGCACTTTCATCCACGCGTTGAATTTACTGTTATGTTCTCCCGTGATCCAAACCTCGGATCGGCGAGGATTGTCTTATCGTTGCATCTCCTTGTGCTCGTCGATGTACGGAGACACCTCCGTCATGTGTTGCAAGACCCAAAAATGAGCTTTCGAGTACATATCGAAATCAGGAGTGATGGCTCTCCGTCCAATAGTGCCAACACCATCAAACCTCCCCTCGTGACGAGACACAGGAACTCCTATTGCTTCTACCTCGGCCATGTAATCGACGCAGAACTCAACAACCTCTTCCGCTGCATAACCTTCGACAATGCTACCCTCGGGCCGGGACCGATTCCTCACGTAGGCCTTAAGTACACCCATGTACCTCTCAAATGGATACATATAACGTAGGAACACAGGTCCACATATCTTGATTTCTCTGACAAGGTGGACGGTGAGATGGACCATGATATCAAAAAACAATGGAGGAAAATACATCTCAAGCTGACAGAGTTTGAACCATCCAGATCAATGACCTTGCAAGAAATTGCATTGAAGAAAAAATACAGCCTCGTGATCGTCTCTCTGACCTTATGCGGCAGAATACTCCGGATGGCAACATGAAGCATTTGTGTCATCAACACGTGACAATCATAAGACTTCATACCCAGTAATTTCAAATCGCCCATGGACACAAGCTTTTTCATATTTGCGGAGTAACCCGATGGAACTTTACCACCATAGAGACACTTACAGAGTTCTATCCTCTCAGCCTTGCACAAAGTGTAGCATGCAGGGGGGAGGAATATACGGCCTTTATCGTCCTCTCTCGGTGCTAGCTCGAGCCTGATTCTCATTTCGATCATGTCATGCCGCACATTGACGCCATCCTTTGTCTTCCCCGGAATGTTCAGCAATAGGCCGATTAAACTGTCGCAAACATTCTTCTCTACATGCATGACATCAATGCAATGATGAACCTCTAAATGCTCCCAATACGGTAAGTCCCAAAATATCGATCTCTTCTTCCAAGAGTTCTTCGTGCGGGGTTTCAATTTACGCCCCTTTCCAAACACAATGTCTATGTCCTTCACCCGTGAGTAAACATCTTTCCCGCGCATAGGCTTCGGGGCTGAACCATCTTCCTTGTGGCCGTCAAATTCCCTCTTCCTCTTACGATACGCGTCATTCTTCGGAAGAAACCTACGGTGACGCATGTACACTATTTTCCTACAATTCTTCAGCCACACGCTCTCAGTCTCATCTTCGCAGTGGGGGCAGGCTTTGGCTCCTTTCGTACTATGGCCCGACAAATTTCCAAGGGCAGGGAAATCGTTGATGGTGCAGAATATCATAGCATGTAGGATGAAGGTCTCTCGTTTGTATGCGTCCCATACCTGCACCCCTTCGTTCCACATTGTTAGGAGATCCTCTATCAATGGTGCTAGGTACACATCAATATCGTTTCTGAGTTGTTTTTGTCCTGAGATAAGTAGAGACATCATGATGTACTTGAGCTTCATACACAACCAAGGAGGAAGGTTGTAGATACACAAAAGAACCGGCCAAGTGCTATGCCGACTGCTCATGTTACCAAAGGATTAATTCCAACGGTACTCAACCCGAACCTTATATTCCTCAATTCTGCTCCAAAGTTAACAAATTCCCTGTCAATGTTTCTCCACTGCGAAGAATCAGCGGGGTGTCTCAGCTTTCCATCCTTCTTCCGGTCTTCCGAGTGCCAACGCAGTAATTTTGCCTCTTTACGGTTTGCAAACAAACGCTGCAAGCGGGGAATGACGGGCAAATACCACAACACCTTAGCAGGAGGTCCTTGCTTTATCTCAGCACAGTCGCCGTCGTCGGTTCGGTCCTTATGCTTATAGCGGGATGCGCCGCACACCGGACAAACATGCATATCCTTGTAGTCATTACGGTAAAGGATGCAATCATTAGGGCATGCGTGTATCCTTTCTACTTCCATTCCCAAAGGACACAACAGCTTTTTCGCTTGGTAGGTGTTTTTTGGCAACTCGTTTCCTTCCGGGAGCATGTCCGCCAAAAGATATAACAGTGCCGTGAAACTCTTGTCGGTCCAGCTGTTACTTGCCTTCAATTTTAACAGTTCAAGCACAGAGGCCAACTTTGTGTACTTCGACTTGCAACCAGGGAACAACGGCTTTTCTGAATCCTCAATCAAGCGCTTGAATTTGCCAAACTCCCTTTCACTGTAATTTCCTTCCACATCACGCAACATGTCATCTAAATTGTCATCCTCTGGCATATCCTCGTCGAAGTCGTTGTTCGGATCCAACATGTCCTGTTCCTCAACCTGAGTGGCACTTGTTTCTGCAGTTGGCTCTTCTCCATGGTGGACCCAACACGTGTACCCCTTTTGGAAACCACATCGGATCAAGTGGGCGACAATTTGAGATGAGTTGGTGAATATCTTAAGATTCTGGCAGACTACACAAGGACAGTACATATATGGTAAACCCTTCTTCGCCATGTCTTGCTCAGCAACCTTTTGGAAATCAAAAACACCTTTCATGTATTCCTCACCCACTCGGTTGTCATTATACATCCAGTCTCGGACCATCTGCAATTAATCAAATTCATACACATGCTAATTAGTAATACTCTATGTACGGTCGACACGCGATAAATTATATAAATCTAGCGAGCTAGTGTTTGATGCGGAGTTTGCGGTATAAATAGTTAACTACTACTTGAACTGCAAGAATTAGTTGGGGGCGTGGATAACACACATCATAAAGCAATTAAATAGCTACAGTATAGGTCGAAAATGAGTTACAACTAGGATTTGCTACTGTAGCTTCCCCTCCCTCTCACTCTAATTTGATCAATCAATGGAGATCGATATTGATGATGAAATCAAGTAATGTGTATGCCTTGGGAGCAAGTACCAACCTTGGATCCTCAAATTTTTGCCCCCAAATGCTCCCCCGGCCTTTCGAGATTTCGCTCTTCCTTGCCCCAAATCTCTTCGAACTGGACAGTGTATGTCGAGCAAAAGTGTACAACTAGCTCAAAACATCCGCCAAAAGACCTTTTATACCAGGTTCAATACAGACGGTTCTATATAATACCGTCGGTAATATCGGTGCATTTTGTGTAGAACTATGACAGAAATATCACGGACGGTTATAAGCACAAAACCATCCACTTTAATATCACAGTCGGTTTTTAATTAAGAACCGTCTGTGATAATTACAATATCACAGACGGTTCTGAGCTCAAAACCGTCCACTTTTCTATCACAGTCGGGTTTTACTTCAGAACCATCTGTGATTATCACTGTCGGTTTTTACTTCAGAACCGTCTGTGATAATTAAAAATCAACACTCTGCTCTACTATCACAAACAGTGATAAGGTCCAAACCGTCTATAATATCCTGGATTGTTTGCAGTCGAACCGTTCGACTAGTGGTCAGTTGTTCCACTTGTTTTTCTTATTTGGTTCTATCTTATTTTCAATGTTAGTATTTAAAAAAATGAACGTTGAGACTATTTGGTTTTATCTTGTTTTTCATATTTGTTGTATATATATGTCTGTGGATGTTCAAAGAATTTTGAGACTATTACAGTCGGTCCTGAAATTAAAACCATATGTAATGTTACTATCAGAGACGGTTTTGAGTTAAAAACCGTCTTGATTGTAGCAATATTTTCTTGTTAACATTTTCACACAGAACATCATTTGGTGATTATCAGTTACATAATCAATCGAAAAGCTAGATATATAAGGAAAAGAAATTTCTTATTTCTTACAATCTTTGCATACATAAGGGATACAAGCGACCAAATTAGCGTCGACCTATTCCGAAAGTAATTTACAAAGTTCTCCTAGGGACGTATTGGCATCAGTAGGATGTACACTGGCCACCCCAGGAGAACTACCAATGGCTCTAGGACTATCTGCATCATCTCTCAGCAAAGGAGTGGATTTGGCATCAGTAGGATCATCCAAGAAATTAAAGTTGATGATACAACAAAGGTGTTGAAGAGGGGATATTAGAAGGATTGTTGTGGATCTCCAAAGGTGGAGATGAAGCTGCAACTCATAGCACTCTGCCAAGTGCAGAATGGCAGAAGACATCCCCTCAGAACGCTTCTCCAGCGCCTCTTTTTTTTTGGAGAGTTCTGCACAAGGCAGCTTTCTCCTCCTGCACATGCATGGGTTAGTTTTGAAAGACATAACAACCAGCAGAGAGGGTGAAGATGATTGCCAAGCTTCGGAGTGGATTTGGATGTCGAAGTGTGCGCCTTACCCCAGAAAGTTGATCATCCAAGAAAAACTGATGATACAAAGGTGTTGAAGAGGGGATATTGGAAGGATTGTTGTGGATCTCCAAAGGTGGAGTCGATGCAACTGGAGGAGTTGCAAGGGGCAATGTGGCAACACAGGCCTCAGCACCCTCTAGAGTCTTCGCTGCAGCTCTACTGGAGGATCTTTCATCATTTCTAAGTCTCTTCTTTGGAGGGAGCATTTCCTCAGGCACCTGTGGATTTCGAAATGCATTTGTTTCGAGGTAATCAAGTCATAAAAGAAAGATCTGCATTAGAGTTTCAGAGAGGACTTACTTTCTGAAGATCCTGATCGAGTTCATTCCTTATCTCTTCCTCATCGCTCTCAATTTTAATAACCTCATCAAGGTGGGAGTTGAGGAGGGAATAAAGACAGGGATTTATGAGCCTCGCTATTTATAGAACCAGAAGGTGACGGTTCATATGCGCGGGTGCCTCAAGTTTTAAAAAGCGCACTACTGGTTTTCAAGGTCAATAAATTCATGATAACTTCTCGGGAGATAAACTGCAACATGGCAAAGGAAGTTGAAGAGTCAGATTACATAATTCGATGCAAATTAAATTTGAAGTAAATAATTAAGTCTCTTCATCTGCGCAGTTATTATGTGCGGTTATCAACAATTGCATGTAGAGAATTCGATGCGTGGGCACTGTGGGGACTATCACAAACGGTTGGGATATCAAACCGTCTGCTTTAATATTACAGACGGTTCTCATGTCCAAACCGTTTGTAATATGACTATTACAGACGGTTCTGATGTCTGAACCGTCTTTCCTATGCCTGGAATATTGAACTGTTTGACTTCTACAAATACTTGTTCCCTCCCTGGAGTTTTGCTTCCAGTCGAACCGCTCCACTTCTCTTTCTCCAAGAACGTGCGGGAAAATTGTAAAATTTACATAAGAACAAATTTTTAGTTAATTTTTTTCATCATTAATGAAAAAAAATTTCCAAGTCGACGCTTCGTGTTCCCAGGCTAGTGCACCGCACAAACATCAGAAACGGAAAAGACACAATACACTGTTGAGAATTTGAAGTGGAGCGCACTACTTGTTTTCAAGATCAATACCATCATGATAACTTCTCAGGAGATAAACTGGAACACAGCAAAACAGTAGTGCCCACTTAGGAAGTTGAAGTGTCAGATTACATAATTCGATGCAAATTAAATTTGAAGTAAATAAATAAGTCTCTTCATCTGCGCAGTTATTATGTGCGGTTATCAACAATTGCATGTAGAGAATTCGATGCGTAGGCACTGTTGGGACTATCACAGACGGTTGGGAGATCAAAACCGTCTGCTTTAATATTACAGACGGTTTTGATGTCCGAACCGTCTTTAATATGCCTGTGGAATATTGAACTGTTCGACTTCTACAAATACTTGTTCCCTCCCTGGAGTTTTGCTTCCAGTTGAACTACTGAGAATTTGAAAGAAGTTGAGAATTTGAAGCATTGATCACTGTTGGGACTATCACAGTCGGTCCTTAGATAAAAACCGTCTGTAATGTTACTATCACAGACGGTTTGGAGTTAAAAACCGTCTGTGATATTGAAAGAAGTTGAGAATTCGAGGCGGCGGACACTATAGGGACTATCACAGTCGGGCCTTAAATAAAAACCGTCTGTAATGTGACTATCACAGACGTTTTTTACCTCAGAATCGTTTGTGATATTCAAAGCACGTTGATATATAACTCGAGGCATTTGGCATGCCACAATGCCATCCAGCCAAATAAGCCCAACTTCTATATTCTTTTTATATTATTTGCATGAACTCCAATGGACTGCCCTCACAAGCCAAAGATCGCGATAGTCGTTCCTTGATCGCACACAGTGCACATACCTTTGTATGGTCGAATGTTCGCCAAAAGCTAAAGAAAGATAAAGAACGAGGGAAGATACCATGCAGTCCAAGAATGTGCTGGAAAATTGGAAATTTGACATAAGAACAAAGTTTTCAATAATTTTTTTTCAGCATTTACAAAAAAAAGTAAAAATACATAATGCTAGGTCAAGGAGTGGTCTTAGCCCTGGCTGCATCTAGAATAAAGTCAGTTTGACTTGCAGCCAGGACGCAGGACTCCTCCAGCGACAAGTTGTCCTTCTTAGGATCAACTACTACCGCGTCGAGAAGGCCTGCGACCTCCCTCAGCTTCGCGATGGTATCCTTCATAGTCAAACCGCAGCCAGCGATGGTCATATCCGCGGCTTTCTTCTCCACGTGAAGACGCCTCGTCCTCACCCTAGCATTGTCACCATCCGTCTTCATGCGCTGAATGCGCTGGAAGAGATCGTCAAGGTCAAGCCATAGCCGAGTGTGCTAATCCGTAAGGAGCTTGTGCTCCTCATGGAGGGCCCTCAGCTTGGCTTTCACCTTGCCCGAGTCTTCCACGGCTCCCCTTCCCTGTGCAAATCAACAGGTCAAGAATGTATTGAACAGGGATTAACAATACAGGGGTAAGTCCAAAAGATTGAGAGTTCTTACCGGGGAGGGTGAGGCTGACGATGCCATCGAGGATGCCATTGGCGCAGAGAAGCAAAGGAGTCAAACAGTCTGAGAATTATAAAAACTTGTAAAGTAAATGACAATTTTTCCACTGTCAATTTATAGAACTTCCAAAGCGATGCTTCGTGTTCTCCTAGGCGCCACGCGCGAAGATCGGAGACAGAAATGATCACAGTTGAGAATTCGAAGCATCGTCACTTTTTCAGGCAGTTCAGACCTCAGAACCATCTGTGATAACTACACTATCACAGTCGATTCTTAGTTCACAACTGACTGTATATATCACAGTCGGTTCTGAGTTCTGAACCGTCTGTGATATTCTAGTTATCATAGACGGTTCTCAGCTGTGAACCGATTGTATCTATCACAGTCAGGTTTTAGGTTAGAACAGTCTGTGATCAGTAGACTATTACATACGGTTTTGTGTTCAGAACCATCTGGTTTACTATCACAGTTGTTTTTGACATCAGAACCGACTGTGATAACTGAACATATTCTCCCGACAGGCCTTCGCAGACGGTTTTCCATTGAACAGTTCATAACCATCTGTGATGTGCCGTCCTGGATGTCTGTTTCTGTGGTAGTGATGGGTCCGCGATCATGAAAAGGAATTCGTTCCCTGTTCGGAATTGTAATCCAATCAGAATATATATAACTAAGCCTATCTGTTTAGGATTAGTTAGTTATATGAGTCTAATACGTTTAGGTTATTGAGTCTGATACGTACTCATACGATTGGACTATAAATACCTTGTAATAGGACTAGTTTAGATCATCGAATACAATCAAAAAGTCATAGAACTTATTTGAGTTTTAGACACTTATAGTTCCTTCGACGTAGGCAAGTGTGCCTAACGTTCGACGTGTAAAGTCCTCTTTGAAATAAAGAGTTGTAAAATTACTTTGAACTGAGTTTTCTATCAACCTTTGGATTTCGGTATTTCCGAGTAAGATCCCGTTATTCCGCATATTAGAATCTGGGCGAGCCTAGTGCGAAAATCAAGGCTAGGTCTCAAACGGATCATTGTATGACATTCTTTACTTATTTATGTGTTGATTTCATATGTTTTATGTGCGTAATACTTGTTGATTTCACTTTTAATTTCACATCCCCCTTTTCACCCCTTCCTCTCACATTAATCAATATAGATCTACTCCTTTCTCCATGATTTTCTTTGAATGGTTGTTATTTGTCGTGAATCATAGCAAATGTACCCCTTTCTTTCCAATGATTTTACCTTCTTGCTTGGTATTATGTTTACATGACATTATGTACTTATTTTTTGTTTGATTTCATATGTTTGATGTGAGTAATCTTTGCTGATTTCACTTTTCATCGCTCATAATTGTTTCTAGTATTTGCATGTTTGTATGACAAATATAAATCTTTTCCTCAATGTTCAATGATGTGTAAAATTGTACTTGTATCTTCCATTTTTGAACTGCCTGCCTATACTTCTATATTTTGTTTGTTTCCTATAATTTGTTTTCCTATCTTTTGCATGCTACATGTATGAAATTTTTATGCTTTTCGATTACATGTTTTATCTATCTATTGGTCTTGAATGCTATCTCTATACATGATATCTTCATTTATACTAAGACTGATTTTGGGGAAGGATTCATGTTGTCTAACATGTTAACTTGATCCTCTCCACTTGGTTTATGATTGAATTTGTAACTTGAAATGTATGATCTAAGCACGTGCTCTATATTGTCAACTATGCATTATAGATGGATCCAAGGAGAAAAAGAAGGATGTTGCTCGTTAGGGCTACTTCCCGCCTAGCTAGAGTATTAGTTTCCCTACATGCTTACTAAGTTTAAGAAAAAAGGCCAAGGGTGACTTATGCACCAATATCTGTTAGGAATATACCGAGAAATGCATACTTAGATGACATTTATCATAAATATGATATTAGTAGCCAAAAAATGATTAGACTCAAGAAAGAACCGTTCTTTCGCTTGTGTGATCTTTTGAGACAAAGAGGTTTGCTTCGTGACACATTAAATTGTTGTGTTGAAGAGCAAGTTGGCATGTTCCTTCACACCATTGGGTACGATGAGACGAATTGCATAGTTAGCGAAAACTTTAAACACTCGGGTAAAACTATTAACTGATATTTCTAGTTAGTGTTGCATGCAATAGGTGGCTACGTGATGATCTTATTAAGTCACCGTCTTTGGAAACCCCAACCAAAATTAGACGCAGTTGTACGTGGTTTCTATGGTTTGAGGTAATTTTTGCACGTGTCTTCCCATGTTTCACTAGTACAGAAATGCAGTCTACTAACCCCTATCTTCTAACAGTTTTATGCAATCTGAAAGAAAACCATTAGTGTACATGGTGCGCAGTGGAGAAGGGCATTTGTACTAACGGTTGGGTTGTGAGAAACTGTTAGTAAAAATCACACGAT